>JAYESA010000003.1:99949426-100636926 GCA_036927795.1 Iris macrosiphon | reverse complement strand
GTCCCTTCTTTCTGCAATAGTGATACGTCGGTAGCTCTCTCTGTTGATATGGTACAATCTTTTGCTGCATCTGCACTCCTGGATGATGAATCGGTCCTCCTGCTCTGGGCTGAGCTCTGGCTGGCGCAGTCGTGCTGGAACGTCTCGATCCTCTACTAATAACCTCCTGGATCCTAGCCTCTGACACAACTTCCTCATAAGAGATCCTCGCCTGAGTAGTAGTGTACCTCTGCAGCTCGAAGGTAAGACCGTGATAGAATCTCCTGGCTTTCTCCAGATCGTTGGGTATCAGGGCGGCACCAAATTGGCTGAGTCTACTAAACTCTGCGTCGTATGCGTCTACGGACAGATTCCCTTGCTCCAGGTGCAGAAATTGGGAGTAGAGGACAATCCTGACCGTAGCCGAGAAATACTTCACATTGAAGTACTCTAAAAACTGGTCCCATGTCTGCGTCTTGCCTATGCTGCGCTCTATGGAGTCCTACCAGTGATGGATATTGCCTTTCAGCTGGGCCCTCACTGCGGTCATCCAGAGGTCTGGGTGTAACTGTGAAGCCTCTAGTAGCATCTCCGTATTGGCGACCCAATCGGAGATCTCTTCTGCGGTCTCGCTGCCCGAAAAAGTATCCGGGCCCATCTGGAGGAACCATTATACCGTACCAACTGTTTGAGCTGGTGGAGGTGCTGGTACAGGTGCTGGGGCAGGTGTCCTCTCCATTACTGCCATCAAACTCTGTCTCAACGTCTCGGTTTGATGCTATTGCGCCTGCATCATAGTCTGGAAGAGTTGGAACATCTGCGACTGTTCCTCTGGATGTGGCATCTGTGGTGGAAAGGACGGAGGTGATGGCAATGGGGCCTCTGGATGTGTCGTAGGAGTCTCCTCAGATGTCGGTCTCTCAGACTGAGGCATCGGCGTATCTTTGGACGTCTGGCCCTCGAAGTACTACGGGACAGTCTGAGAAGTCTGGCCCTCCAGCTATTGCGTCCGATCGTCAGGAGAAGTCTGGTGCCAATGTATCATCGGAGCCTGGGGAATCACCGGTGCCTGTGGTGGAGGCTGCTCTCCGGGTGGTCCAGGGGGTGTATCCTCCCTTGGTGCGGTGGTGGATGGCACAATAGCGCCGTATGCTTCGCGTATGCTGCGCAAGTTTATCTTGCTGCAAGAAATATAACTTCGTTAAAAGAGTACGGAATAACAAACAGGATGCATATATTCAATTAACCGAATACGAAGGAGGTTCAAAGGCGGTAATCAAAGTGGATGAGATCTATTAATTTCTATCCTATTGCAAGCTCGCTGGGCATATTACCATACCACAAGCGATAAACATGACCTGCATGGGCCACCACTAAAACTATGTCACACCCCAGTCCCAAAATACACGGGACCAGGCCACGTGGCATTGGCCAACTGATACGTCTCCGAAGGACATCCCAATTTAATGGATCCTATCGAAGCGTGCTACGCTGTCCTAAAATACTAACAAGTCTAATATGCTAATATATAGCAGGCAATGTCTAATCTCATCCACAGAATACAATATCATAATACTGAAACAAATGCTGGTAAATAAAATACAAGAGTCTGAATATCCATAATATATCTGAAATAGTCTGATGGGGACAAACCCACTGAAATACAGAAATAAAAATAAAGTGCAGAAAGAAGTAAGATAACTAGACTAGAGTATCAACTAGCTAGATATGAAACTCTAGTCCGATGCAGCTGCGTACTCAATCATGGAAACTCCCCTGGAAATGCCCCGATGTCCTCAATCAGGAATCCTGTCTCTACTCCTGCTCCGTAGATGGTCGGGTACAAGTGCTCGTCCGGATCTGGAAGGGAACCAGGTCCTCAAAAGGACGTAACAAGATACAAAAATGTATGCCATAAAGTATATACTGTGTAAACTCAAGGGTAATATAACCAGCTAAGTGAAATGCACTTTGAAGACAACCTTGGTACGTATGGGTAGGTGAAAGGTATAAAACATAGCGTCAAGCCAGAGGCTAAGTACCTGGCATTAGCTGTAAACTGAACGCCAGGAGTATATACTGACTACATCACCGATCATGATTGCGCGCAGCCAGTAACTTCTGCCGGATGTATCGACAAGCATATACGCCCATAACCGGGAACCTGAGCCATAACCGGGTAACACATGGCCCATAACCGGGTAACACTGAGGCTCACGGCCCCGCAGATTACTCTGAAACTACGGTAGCCAAATGTCTATCCCATACGTCTACTAATTGTCTTCCTCGCCCAATGTCAATGTACAAGTCGCGACTCATACTATGATGCAAGTCGCTACAGAAATAAACAACTAAGCTAAATGCCGTCACACGTGCTGCTCATGCTGATGGCCAGTCGATCATGAAGAACGCGTCCCTACATGAACTCACTCTGTGACGTGTTAAGATACGTGTCAAGGCCTGGAAAGTCATATTGATAACTCCTCAACTTGAGGTGGGTCTATTAGACACTAGGTCTGACACAAGTCCTAACGTCAACGCCTTCGTTGACTGCACCCGAGTCTTCTCGGACGCGCACAGTTAATATCAAAATAATAAAATATGCAACTAGATAACATCTGAATTCAAACAGTAACAACAAGGCAAGGTATACTTGTCTGGAACTCTGGTGTGCACAAGCAATGCTCCGGAACCAACAGTCAAGGTAGCACCGTCTCAGATGCCTACGAACAGATAATCCAAAATTATAAATCACTAATTTACACCATGCTTAATTACCTATGTTAACATAGTACAAGTATACATACCTAACACATATACATATATATATATATATATACTATAGATAATTTAATAACATATATACTTATATATACAACTATATTTAGACATATGTACATATATACATTATACATATATAATGCATTAATAATATATAACATATATATATTGTTTATTATGTATAAGAAATTTAATAACATATATATAAATATGTATATACTACAATAGTACATAGATATGGTCTTTAAATATTTTATATCAATACCACCATACATATATAATTACATATATTCATTAGTTAATATATATGTAATTATATATGGTCAGCCGTAGCAGCAGCAGCAGCAGTGGCAGTAGCAACGGCAGCTGAGGTGGCGGAGGCGGCGGTGCAGGGCGGTGGCACGGTTGAGGAGGTGGTGGCGAAGGTGGTAGTGGTGGTGGCGGAGGTCTGTGGTGGCCGGGGGTGGCATTTAGGGAGGTCGGGGGTGGCTGGGTTGTGGTCGGGGGAGAGGGTCGGGGCGCTGTGGCGGGTGCTGGCGGTGGTTGCGGCGGCCGTGGCGAGGTGTTGCGGTGGTGGTCCGGTGAAGGGGGCGAAGACGAAGGGGATGGTGGCGGTGGTGGTGGTCTGAGGTGGCGGGGGTGGTGGTTAGGGAGGTCGGGGTGGTGGGGTGCTGTATTGGTGTGGATGATGGGGATGGTGCTGCGGGGGCTGCCGGCGGTGGGTGGCGGAGGCTAGGACAGTGGCGCGGTGGTCGGAGGGAAGCCGAGGGAGGGGCGAGGCGGTGGTGAAGTGGTTGGAGGCGGTGGTGGCCGTAGGGGGCTGAGGGCAGGGGTCGGGGTGGTGAGGGTGTTGGTTTTATTTTAGGGTTTCTAGTCTTTGTAGTTTAGGTTTTTGTGAGTTTTTAAGTGATGTAGCATGTCATATTTGTAGGTGAGAGAGGGGGGGGGGTGCCTTAGGATTACGGCCGGCTGGGTAGTTGTCTAGGGTTGTGTGTTGGCCTCCACATGTCGCACATGTGGCTAGGATTCAATGTATTTGAAATGTAGGGTTAGGATGTGTCCTCCAAAAATGATGTAAAGTACATGAAAATGGGGGGAATTTATTTGTGGACCGGTCAAAGAATGGGGGAGCTCTTCTTCATGTGGTTGGGCCAATGAGAGGGGGGCACCTCATTGCTAAATTGTATAAAAGCCCCTGAACAATTTAGAAATTGTACAAAATAATAAATTGAGGATTTGATGTGACAAAACACCATGTTTGGTGTTTTATAGTGGACTAGAATGGTGTATGGTATTTAGTATGAGGCTTGAGGGTGTGTGTGTGGGTTTGGGTTGGAGTTGGGTCTAATTTGAGTGAGGTTGGGTCATTACATTAATTTAATTAAAATTAATGTGCTAGGTGTTATTTAATTAATTAAAAATAATCGGGGGGGGGGGGGGGTCAAAATTGGGTGGCTCAAGCGTCATGGACATAGTAGGCTTAGAGTATAATAATATCATAACTTGGGCTGGAAAAAATAGGTTGAGGTTGGGTCTCAATCTCGATTGGAACGAACAACGAACGTAAATATGCAATTAATTGAATTTACGTACGGACGTTTGTAACGACTTTTGTGCGACTAAAATTAGGCACAAAAATCAGTATCTGTGAGTCACACGAAGGTCATTATGGTAGGTTGGTATGTCTAGGCAAAGTGTATGGAATTTGTTTCAGGGTAATAGCTAGTGTAGTGTCCTAAATATCGGGACAACGGTAAGGCGTCCTAAGTAATAAAATCACTACACAATAATTAATACTCTGAGTAATAAATTCTAATTAGCACCAAAATAACCCTAATCTCTCTATATAAGTTAATTAACTAATTTTTTTGGTCGAGGGGGTTTACAATATTTAATCCTTATTTAATTTCTCCCTAACAACACCCAATCCCCACCCATATCTGGTCAAACCTAACTTATGCCCAAATTTTTTTAAAAAAAGTAAATTACGTCTCATTTTTAGGTGTGACTTATAATTTTTTAAAATTAAACGTTAATCAAGGTTAATTAAAATTAACGAAAATATTAAAACTTTTGCATTAAAATTTGGCGTAAGTTAGCAACTTACGCCAAATGTTTAGGCGTGAGTTAATTTTTTTTTTTTACAAACCACAGTTATTTTTACTAATCGGCGATTAAATTTAAATTAATTTGGTAAATAATTTTTTATGCATCAAAATATGGCGTAAGTTAGTAACTTACGTCCTAAAATGAGACGTGAATATTTTTTTCCTTCGGTTTTACGCGCTATTTTTGTGCGATAATATGCTGTACGTACAAATTTTTAAAACATTATGCCTTTTATATAATATATTTGAAGTTTTTTGCTTTTTATGTAATTTTCTGTTATTTTAATTATAATATATCTTATTTTGTTGGAAATATTATTGTATTTTAATTTAAGTCATTCTTTATGCTTTTTTTGTCACTAAAGAGAACTTTGATTTGTTATCTCTACTCTTGAAAACTGTTCAAAATGAGTCATCTAAGTCGTTTGTATATTCTCATATAATTAAAAAAATAAAAAATAAATACATTCTAACTAATTGTTTAACTATCTAATAAAATATAATTATAACCAAACACCTCTAACTCGTGTTGTTAAGGTGAGAGGCATTTTCATTGGTTGGAAGGTGGATTTGATTCCATGGAGTAGCGTTATTTATAACAATTTTTAATTTAAATTATTTTTCAAAAAAAAAAAAATTAGGTACATGGTACCAGTATAAAAGATAGATAAGTCTTCCAAATTGTGTAGTTATTTTTATTTATCCAAAAAATTAAGTTAACACTTGGGTCAATTATGCAAACATCGTCTTTTTATTCTTCTCCCTTCCTCCACTTCCGGTCTTGCTTAACTCGAGACCTAATCCATTGTCATTTTCTATATACCCCTATTTTAAGGCTAGTATGGTTCATGTTTGAAATGTGATATGTATCGTTATTGGCATTTTTGTCCAAAATGGTAAACTAAAATATGTTTGGTTCTTACGTTTGTCATTTTAGACTATAAAAATTGACCAAAAATGAAAATTGTTGATCGCGTAAGAACCCCTTTTTCGCATTTGTAATTTGAAATATAGATGATGGCATATGTGTAACTCCTCTAAATCAATAAATGAATTTTTCCAATATTTTGTGTCCATTAAATAAATAAATCAATAATAATAAACAATTTTTCTATATTATTCTAGAATAAAAATAATATTTTGAACAATATCAAATAAACAAGTATTAATAATTAGCCAAAATAATTAGGTTAATTATTAAATGAAGGAGTGGCATTTTAGTGAATATCTAGATATTCTAGATATTTTTCAAGCCCTTAACAACCTAGTAACTAACTTGTAACCAATTCTTAACCAACCTCTACTAACTTGTAACTCACTCCCAATAAACTCTAACTACCTAAGCTTCTAGACCCTTCCAAACAATCTATAAATACCCCCAAATTTCTCATGGAAATTATTTATCCTTATTTTCAAGGGTTATTTACACTAACTACCCTTAAGTTTTGGACTTATTACACGGAGTACCCCTACTTTTAAACTAATAACACTGACCACCCCTCCCTTTAGAAAAAAATAAAAAATATGGGTAGTTAGTGTTATAACTTTTCATTTTTATCTTAAAGTAGGGGTACCCCGTGTAATAAACATAAAACATAGGGGTGGTCAGTGTAATTAGAATAAAAATTGGGTACCCCATGTAATAAGTCCAAAACTTAGGGATAGTTAGTGTAAATAACCCTATTTTCAATTCCAACCCATTTTCACCAAAGCTTATGGGTTTGGGCTCAATCGATTCCTCCGTGGATTAAGTTCATAGATAGAGAGAGAGAATACACTCATTTGCTTCAAATTTCGTTTCCCGCGGAAATAATAATCGATCGCGGCTCATAACCGCCTCACCAAGCTTCTCAAGCTCCATCCATGGCGGAGCTTCTACTCCACTGAGCCTTTTTTGGCAACAAGCGATGGAGCTCCACCATGCCTCGACCGGAATCTATTACGAAGTTCGATTCTCCGGCCATCCGACTTGTTCTCGACGACGAGGAGAAAAGCTCGTGGCAGTTGATCGACGAGTAGCGTATCGACGAGTTCGATCAACGACAACATGGACTCTTGTTGTCGATGATCGATTACGAGAAATCGAGCCTCTGGATTCAAACCTTTCTTATGATTGAATTTCTAATGTTTTGATCGGAGTATCTGACCAGTCTCTTTAGAATCAGTGGACTCAAGTGCAGCGTTGAGCTCAAATCAGAGCTCTCGAGGTCGACAAGAACGAACTTGAATCTGATCAGTAAGTATTCAAATCTCTTCTTTCTTCGTACAATCAATTCTTGATTTTGAGGTCTTGATAAGTTCTATCAATAAAAAACTAACTCGGATCTGGAAAACCGAGCATAGCCGAGTACTACCGACTGGATCTAATCGACAAACTTGGTAAGTTGATCAATCTAACCTTGTCACCTTTGATTTTTTTTCTTAGAAGCTTTGGAATGTTAGGAATTCAAATTAATTTATAAGAACTCTGTTCATGTGTTCGCACACTATAAGCACCCTGATTTTTAGAATTTAATATTTTTTGTATTCTAAAATTTTGTGATTAAGGGATATTTATTTATTTTTAGCTAATTATAATATATAGTATTCATGGATTTTCTAATTATGTGTATTTAATTAATTATTAATATTATACAAAAATATATTTTTTGGGTGCTATTAATAGTATATTATGTAATTTTTTGGAATTTATTGAGGTCCAAAACTATATATATATATATATATATATATATATATAAAGAAATAAAAAGAATTAAAACCCTAAAACCTTAACCCTACCCAAACCATACCCAAACCCAACTAAAACAAATCCCCCCACCCACGTACACACAGAAACAACCCCCCCTTTTTTTCTCTCCTATATATACATATACTACAAACCAAAACCCAAACCCTAACCAAATCCCACCTCCATTATCACCACCGCCGGAGCCGTGCCGCCGCGCCACCGATACCCCGTTGGCGCCGCCCGCACCACCGTGCCGCCGGAGCAGCACCGCCCGCATGCGGCAGCAACAGCAGCCGGCCGCAGCAGCAACAGCAGCCGGCCGCAGCAGCAACAGCATCTCCGGCCCCTCCTTCGCGCACAGTCTTCGCCCTCCTCGCTCGTCCGAATTGTGTCTCGTCTTCGTTGGTATGTTCATAACCTAACCCTCTAGGATTTTTTTCAAGTGGAACGAATTTAGGCACCCCGGTTTGATCAAAAAATCGACCGAAAGTTAGCCGAAAAACTGTTCGAAAACAGTTCAGAATTTTGATCCAAACCCCCATGTTCATACCCAATTTGCCACAAACTCGTTAATTATTTTTAAAATATAATTGAAGGGACTTTTCACAATATAACCAAGATTTTTACTGTTCTTTTAGTTTTTATTATTTTGCTTTAATGGTAAAATTATTCTTGTTCTAAAATGACCAAAAACATATTTTTTTAAAACACCAAAATTCTCGCGATACGGGGTACATTTGCCAAACGAGACAACTTTATCGTGTGCGAGTTACATCAAAATGTGCGTATCATTAACACGGACGTGTGGGCTTTGGCGAAACTTGATTTGGATGTGCGTGCACACCGGAATCAACGCGTATCCGCCAAAAAATACCGTATCGGCTTGTTCTGACACTCGTCGTAACTTCGTGTGTGCTTGTCGTTTCACAATGAAACTTCTGTCATTAGAATCGAAGCATTACGCTGGTCTTGTGACCCAAGTTTGGTTCGATTCTGAGAACGTTGACGAAACATCATTTTGTGGGCCCCACGGTTTCACATAACGGGCAATTTTGTGACCGGCTCATCGGAATCCAGTTTTGGACATTCCGTTGGGTTCGTATCATCGTTCTGGACTCATAGACACTAAGTTTGACGAATTTAGAGAACTTTGTCTTTGGCACATTTTACGGTGCAAAGTGGGCCATATGTGGACCCCGCTTTGATCCAAAACTGTCAATTTTGCCCCTGTGTCCAAATTGGACTTATGGGTAGTCAATCCTAACTATTTCTAGTATTCTGAGAACAATAGTGGTATTTATTTCAGCATTCGAAGGTGTACGTGCAGATTCTACTTTCTTAGGAGTAGTTGACGATGTTCAAAACCCAGGTAAGTGTACCTTGCCAAGATGTATTACAGTTTTTTGCCTTTATTATATTATTATTTATTATAGTTATTTTATATGATTGATGTGTGTGTTTACCCTTGGATCGTGAGACGTTGCTTAGCGTCCGAACAAGATTCGGGTGTCGACGTTGTACGCGGAGTCGTGTAACGTCACTTAGAGAGTTGATTTCACGATCCTATTTTTACGTGCTTGCTTTACCAAGTACGCCATACCCTAGGACACTTAAAACTATTTCATGTGACAAAATCTTTCTTGAGTTATTCATGGTGATTCTGTATAGGCTTACAGGATTCGTGATATGAGACTTGCATATTATATGGACATTATTATGACTCTTTGCACTAGCTAGAGGTCATGATCTTGCGTGTTATGGACATGAGATATTATGGACATGAGACATGAGGTTACATTGTGTAGGGAGACACACACCATACTACAGGCTGATTATTGATATATATATACTATACTACTGAGGTGCTGAGGCACATACGCCGGAGTCGCAATACCCTAGGGGTTCCTTGGATTCTATCTCAGATCTTTGGCACCTATACTGAGTTTTGATACTACTTGCTACTATAGGCTCCCCGACACAGAGCCTGTAGTAGTTTCAGCCTGAGTATGAGTGGTGCTCTCACGTGCATATCACATAGATGGTTACAGTAGTTTACCCTTGAGTATGTGGCATTATACTATTTTACTTTTTGGCATGTTGTTTCTTGTACCTTGTTACGTCCCTCTGAGAACCTGGTCCCCTTCCAGTTTTTGCAGCATAAACGGTTATGAAGCCTTTCGAGTTGCTGATGGAGTTGCTTGTCTTGCAGGTATTGGTACCAGGTACTTATATCATTTCTACCGGAGTTATGGTTATTTATTCATATTGTTTATTCATCTGCTGATGTAGCCTAGTTTTATAGACTCATATTTCTTTCTCGAGTCTATTCGAGTTTGTGTGTTACTGGACGGCCGACTTTAGAATATGTATCTCATTCTTGTGTATTCTGTTCATTGTAGATTGAGGCATAGATATTTATATTTACTTGATTATTTAGATAGTGACCATTATAATACAGCTTATACGTATTCGAGTCGGACCAGAGTCTGGTCGAATGTGTAGCTGGCATGTTACGTATTCCTAGTCCTACGTATTTTGGGACTGGGGTATGACATATTTTTATGGTGGCCCATGCAGGTCCTGATTAAATCATTTTGGTTACTTTCCAGTACCGAGCGAGCCTGTAATCAGGATTAGCAGTATTAGTATCTCAATCCACAACTGATTTGACAATTCCTTAGTATTTGACTGTCGCTCTTGGACTTCATAATTGTACTCGTTCCTTCCCTCGACATCTTTATTATTGTTTATCATCTCTCCCTATTTCAGAGAGATGGACGTTCGTGCGCGGTGTTTCCTCCAGAAGCAGATCCTTGTCAAGGCGAAAGAAGACATATTGGATATAAAGTTTTGAGAAGATGGTTACCTTTAGTAGGGTAGATAGATAGGTATTCCTATATGCTAGAGCTAGTGTAAATTGTTAGCATGCCAATTAAATATAGTATTGAGTTTAAGGATTAGTTGTATTACCCCCTCGATTGCATCCCTATCCTTTCTATCAAATTCTTATCTTGTGTTGTATATATGGCCTCGTACTTTTGCAACAACGATCTTTCCTATTATAACAATGAGTAGATCCTTCCTCTTTCCCTAGTCGTGCCTTAATTATAAAATCAATCCCTTAGTTGGTACCACTCCTTGTGTTAATATCCGTATCACCATAGGTATCAGTTCTTTTCTACTCTAATCCCCTTGATCTAGTCACCATGACTTGATTATCCAAATACCTACCTAATCGTGCCTTATTCAGCCATGCAGACTTATCATAAATTCTTTTTGTCATGGCCTAAATTTTGGTCTCTTCGTCATCAATGTCAATCAATGATCGAAGCCTCTCTACCACCTTGCCTTAGTTAGATCTGACTCATTCATTTCTTCTACCTTATAGAAGCTTGACCTATACAAGAGCAGTAATGGATGGGTAGTAAATTCTCTTATAAAGTTGTTGATCAATAGCACCCTGATAGTTTTTAGGTTCCTTTAGAAAATCCTTGATTACGGCCAGTAAATCCTAGAATTCTTTTAACCTTATTTAGAAAATAGATAGAAAATAGGCCCTTCCAGAAATCTTGTTAGTAGGACCATGACCTTAGTTTTGGATGCCAACTTAATTTTCTTGGGTAGATCGTAGCCCTTGGTTTTAGTGTAGGGTTATTTCTAGAAATTTAGGGTAAATTTGAATTTATTTTGGTGTTAATTAGGTTAATCTCAAACGGATTAAATTACTTATTAAATTTTTGTATCCTTGATATCCTTTGTTGTGTCTCAGATATTTGGAGCACAACACTATCCTTTCCTTTCCAACAACTTCCATCCTTATGACCTAGACTAGTCACTCTATACCTCTGACATGACTATCACTCACAAACTAGCCTTCCCATATTTTGTTTTAGTCGCACGACATTCGCGATACAAGTGTACACACAAATGACACATAGATATCCTTTTTATGTTGTGTACTATTTTAATACTCAATACCGACTTAATTTTTTCGACAACCTTGACATTCATGAGCCTAACTGGAACCTACGCACTGATGACACAATTGTTAATTCTAAATATACACACCCATGCTCTATATAGACCCTCCAACATTCGTGGCATATCTCATTCTAAACCCTATATCTAACTTCATTGCAATTGAATTAAATTATACATAGGCAACCCAAATATCCCAACCACTGATATACTTGTATCCCATTCATGCCAACATACGTCTATGACATTTGTGTTGCATTAAATTGAACCCCTTGTACTCTTTATACAATACAAAACACCTTGATGAGTTATATCACCTTTTGACGCTTATTGCTGAAACATTCATCGGCATCCATGATATGCAATGAACAACTTCTCGGTACCATCTCAACTTAGTTGTATTTGGCTATGGTAATTCCTATTGTCTATAGACTCATGACCTAATTAGAAGCAAGGAGAACTGGTAAAACTTCCTTTATAGAGTTATTGACTCATTAACGCCATGGTAGTATATAGATTTTCTTTAATAGGCTGTGACAACGGTCACAAAATTCTTACCATCTCGAATTCTACCTTGAAGTTAGACTTACTAAAAATTCTTAGAAATATGATCATGACTATAGTTCCTGCGGCCAACGTCATTCTTATAAGTTGGGTAGAGCCTTGAGTAAGCGTACCCTTATTCTTAGAATGCGACGTCAAACTAAGACTCCATCTGGTAACTGCGTCCCTATCTTTAGTGCAACCTTCTTAACTAAAATCTTTTCTTCTATGTTTATTTTTAATTTAGAGGATAAAATTTTTATAAGTTGGGTAGAATGTTAGCACCCTAATTTTTAGAATTTAATATTTTTGGTATTATGAAATTTTGTGATTAAGGGATTTTTATTTATTTTAGCTAATTATAATATATAGTATTCATGAATTTTCTAATTATGTGTATCTAATTAATTATTAATATTTTAAAAAAATATATTTTTGGGTATACAACTATTAATAGTATATTATATAATTTTTTTGGAATTTATTGAGGTCCAAAACTATTTTTAAATATCTATCTATATATATATATATATATATATATATATATATATATATATATATATATATATATATATATATATATAAAGAAATAAAAAGAATTAAAACCCTAAAACCTAAACCCTACCCAAACCCAATAACCCAAACCCTACCCAAACCCAACTAAAACAAATCTCCCCCCCACCCACGTACACACAGGAAAACCTCCCCCCCCCTTTTTTCTCCTATATATATATATATATATATATACTACAAAACAAAACCCTAACCCTAACCTAATCCCACCTCCATCATCACCAGCGCCGGAGCAACGCCGCCCGCACGCGGCAACAACATCAGCAGCATCTTCGGCCCCTCCTTTGCGTGCAGTCTTCGCCCTCCTCGCTCATCCGAATTATGTTCCGTCTTTGCTAGTATGTTCACAACCTAACCTTCTAGGATTCCCTTTAAGTGGAACGAATTTAGGCACCCCGGTTTGATCAAAAAATTGATCGAAAGTTGGCCGAAAAACTGTTCGAAAATAGTTCAGAATTTTGATCCAAACCCCCATGTTCATACCCAATTTGTCACCAACTTGTTAATTATTTTCAAAATATAATTGAAGGGACTTATTCACAATATAACCAAGATTTTTACTTTTTTTTTAGTTTTTATTAGTTTGCTTTAATGGTAAAATTATTCTTGTTCCAAAACGACCAAAAATTTATTTTTAAACACCCAAAATCTCGCGATACGGGGTGCGTCCCGCCAAATGAGGTGACTTAATCGTGTGCAAGTTGCATCGAAAGGCGTGTATCGTCAACACGGACGTGTGGAATTTTGTGAAACTTGATTTGGATGTACGTGCACACCGGAATCAACGCGTATCCGCCAAAAAATACCGTATCTGCCTGTTCTGACACTCGTCGTAACTTCGTGTGTGCTTGTCGTTTTGCAACGAAACTTATGCCATTAGAATCGCATCGTTACTCTGGTCTTGTGACCCAAGTTTGGTTCGATTCTGAGAACGTTGACGAAACGTCATTTTGTGGATCCTACGGTTCCACATAACGGACGATTTTGTGACCGGATTATCGGAATTCAGTTCTGGATATTCTTTGGGTTCGTATCATCGTTCTGGACTCGTAGACACTAAGTTTGACAAATTTGAAAAACTTTATCTTTGGCACATTTTACGGTGCAAAGTGGGCTACATGTGGACCCCGCTTTGACTCAAAACTGTCAATTTTGCCCCTGTGTCCAAATTGAACTTATGGGTAGTCAATTTTAGCTATTTCTAGTATTCTGAGAACAATAGTGATGTTTGTTTCAGCATCCAGAGGTGTACGTGTAGATTCCACTTTCCCAGGAGCAGTTGACGATGTTCAGAACCCAGACAAGTGTACCTTGCCATGATGTATTACATTTCCTTGTCTTTATTATATTATTAGTTATTATAGTTATTTATATGGTTGATGTGTGTGTTTAACCTAGGACTGTGAGACATTGCTTAGCATTCGAACAAGATTCGGGTGTCGACGCCGTACGCGGAGTCGTGTAACGTCACTTAGAGAGTTGATTCCACGATCTTAATTTTATGTGCTTGCTTTACCAAGTACGCTATAACCTAGGACACTTGACACTATTTCATATGACAAAATCTTTCTTGAGTTATTCATGGTGATTCTGTATAGGCTTACAAGATTCGTGATATGAGACTTGCATATTGTATGAACATTATTATGGCTCATTGCACTAGCTAGAGGTCATGATCTTGCATGTTATGGATGAGACGTTGTTGACATGAGACGTGAGGTTACATTGGGTGGGGAGAGACACACCATACTACAGGCTGATTATTAATATATATATATATATATATATACTATACTATTGGAGGTGCTAAGGCACATACTCCGTAGTCGCAATACCCTAGGGCTGCCTTGGACTCTGTCTCAGATCTTTGGCACCTATACTGAGTTTTGATACTACTTGCTGCTATGGGCTCCCCGACACAGAGCCTGTAGTGGTTTCAGCCTGAGTACGAGTGATGCTCTCACGTGCATATCACATAGATGGTTACAGTAGTTTACCCTTGAGTATGTGGCATTATACTATTTTACTTTCTGGTATGTTGTTTCTTGTACCTTGTTACGTCCCTCTGAGGATCTGGTCCCCTTCCAGTTTTTGCAGCATAGACGGTTATGGAGCCTTTGGAGTTGCTGATGGAGTTGCTTGTCTTGCAGGCATTGGTACCAGGTACTTATATTATTTCTACCAGAGTTATGGTTATTTATTCATATTGTTTATTCATCTGCTGATGTAGCCTAGTTTTATAGACTCATATTTCTTTCTCGAGTCTATTCGAGTTTGTGTGTTACTGGACGACCGACTTTAGCACATGTATCTCATTCTTGTGTATTCTGTTCATTGTGGATTGAGGCATAGATGTTTATATTTACTTTATTATTTAGATAGTGACCATTATAATACAGCTTATACGTATTCGAGTAGGACCAAAGTCTGGTCGAATGCATAGCTGGCATGTTACGTATTCCTAATCCTATGTATTTTGGGACTGGGGCATGACACACATGAATTGTTTATCGAAATGGCGATTACAGAGACAGTTGCTTTGACCAGACTCGAGATTGTGTCCTTAAGCTCTATTTGGACACAACTTTGGTTTCGAATCACTACAGGTATTATCGATCCACCACTCTCCTTCGGTTCTGATTGGTTCTTGGAAAAATTGATCATTAAGATCAAGATTGACCTCTGAAATTCTTTTCCTGTGATTGCACATTCGGGGCTTGATGAAAAGCCGCAGGGGAAATATTACTAGTTCGAATCGTACACAGATTGACTCATATCCGTAAAATGACTTGGACACAGATTTCATGTACGATTGGATAATTATATCTTCTTGGTTTGGTTAGAATTGCACTGCGGTATTTCGACACAAACATTCAAGCTTTGGACACAGTAAATCGATTGATTGTTACGCCCGTTCCTGCAGGACCGAACGTCCTCGCTTGGGCGTAATATCACGCGAGCCTAAGTTGCGCCCGCGTAAGACAAGCACCTGAAACAGCCGATTAAAACTAAGCCACAGAGTCGTACAGATTGTTCCAAAGCAGCAGAATAAGAACAAACACAAGTATAATTTGAAACCAAGTTCTTTATTGATAATGAAGAAGTATTACAAGTGGCATTAGGCCGAGATTACAAGTTGCTCAAGCTCTCTCTCTCTCGAAATAATATGTAAACTCCCTCACCCAATTTTTATGTATACTTAGCTTAGTGAGAGATTATGGATCAATTTAGAATTGTTTTGGATTAATTAACTAGAGTTATAAATTCATCTATTTATTTTATTCCCTCGTTGCACCTTGGCATTTCTTAATTATTTAGAGCAATGCACTAGCTTTTGCCTTCTGACAAATTTTACATCCTTGACCTAGTCAAGCCAATCTTCAATCATGACCTTTGTGTCACTCGTAATTGCACCCTCTTGTGCTTCATTTTAATTTTATAATATTCGTGCACATTTTTTTAATTGTAAACCCAAACTTGGCGCCTACGTCCGTTCCAATCAAAATTGGAGACACAATCTCGACTCGTTTCTTGCAACCCAATATTTAACAAAAATCTATTCCGAGTCTACTATGTCCATGATATTTGTGTCCTACCCAATTTAAATGCTATGCACTTTCAATTAATTAAAGAACACCATTGACACTAATTTTGACTAAATTGATGCAATGACTCAACCTAACCCAAAACTAGACCCAACACCAACCCAAACCTCCACCTACACCCTCATGATTCATACAAAATATGTCACGCCCCGATCTTTCGCAGGCTAAATCGGCCGTTCCCGCTAGGCGAGAATCACCGCGCCAGCGCTCCCGCAGAACGATCTCTTTGACCCATCCGGACGTGATACTGTACAAGCGTGAGCCACGCCCGTGCAAGGTCATGGTTCATTGGCTGGAGGTAAGAGTTCTAAGCCACAGAGTCGCACAGATTGTCCGAGTGCAGCGGAGTCATGAACGCATAGGCGATCGGTAACAAGTTCACTGAGTCGACAATAGCGGAAGCATTAAATAACACAAGTTAAAGTAAAGCAACTCTTTTATTGATATAAACAAGTGTTACAGGCGGCGTATAGCCGAGATTACAAGTCGCTCAAGTCTCTCTCTCTGAAACAGTAAAAGCGTGCCAAGTGGCTACAATTATGGAATGATTTGTACAGGCGATATTCAGGCTATGTTCTAACATTATGTCTTGTATATGTACTTCTGTTCCGGATGCAGTGCCCCAAGGCTTCAGAGGAACTCCTGGCCTTAGCACGCACGAAGGAGGCATTCGCACCGAACAAGGTTCTCCCGTACCCTGCAAACGAACTAGTGGATTATCAGTACATTGAATGCACTGGTGGGGAAGCTACTCGCCCGCTCGACAAATCCAAACATGTAATACAGATTTCGTGCACAACTATTAAGTTGCCTTTCTAGTTGCCTTAGGATCAGTTTCATGCAAGATTTGAATAGCCTAACTCGTGTGGCAGTGCACCGTGTGACATGAGAAAAAACATGACGAGACTTACCAACTTACCATTTGTCCTTCCCTGTCCAAGGCAAACATTGTTAATTCAAGCACGGACATGTATAAACATTCATGGGCATTCATAATGAAAACCAAGTTATAGCATATGTAAACACGAGAGTCGCTATATCAAGATCGTTCAGGTGTTCATCTGTTCTCTGATGCGATGCAATGACTTGCATGCGGATAGCCGCTAAGCGAGGATGACTTATCTATATGAACATGAGTCGCTGGCATAGCCATAATGGACCAATCCTCAAACGAGAATGGAACGCAACAAAAGTACAAAAGGCGCTACTAACCATCTCGCCTGACACACGATGGATTCCATATAAAGTGGTCCAATGGATTGTACATGATGTGGTCCAAGGCCAAGTGGAATACAACGAAAGTACACGATGCACTACAAACCATCTTAGCCTTCACACGAGTGGACCACACGTGAAGTTCCATCCGGATCGGATCGACCCCAGTGCCCCGGTGATCGTCCGTGGAACTGTACCTTATTTTTGAGTTGTCCACGACATGCAGGTCAGAGTCTTTCCAATTTTACGAGATACACGAGAGCACGAATACACGAGTACACGAGGTGCTTGTATCATGATTCTTTGTTCAGTGAATGACTTGCCTTGATGCATTTCCCCTGGGGCGGAGATTGCCTTGGTGACCTAACGGTCCCGGATACTTGCAAGTTCATTCTTGCACGGAACGACTACTTAGTAGTCTCCCGGGGTTGGATGAAAACAAGGCAACATATAAGCAGACAAGCATGCATTTGTATCAATACAAACATTCATGTTAGCTCGGGCCCGAAGGTAAGCCGAGGGGTGAAACCGCAAAGGGACTTCCCGAGCGACACGTTCTAGGGTGGTGCAGTGTGAACAAGTAAACAGTGCACTAAGGCAAGGTAGCATGCAAAGGGTCTAAATATAAACAATATTTTATTTCCATGTTCTAGCATAAGCAATACAAGTTGGGATTATTCCCTTAGCTAGGTGCGTTGTATTCTTATTAGCATGCATGGGGTGATTCACCTAGCGACTAGCATGAAATATCCATGTTTTTATGTGTGCTGGCTAAGCAAAGACAAGTTTACCGTAGCCACCCACCTTAGCGATGATTCGCCTCGGTTGAGCGATACGTCAAGCGAGCCTCTGAAAGCCTAAGACGTTTCTCTTGAAGGGACAAGTCTGGATATCCTTTGCCTCAAACGAGCATTCTCGCCTGAGCAAAGCGGGTCGGGTCATTGTACTTTTGCCGTTTGAATCGGCAGTCCGCTTTAGCGGAACGGGGTGTTACAAAATACCACACACCATTTTTCCCTACTACAACACACCAAACATGATATTTTTTCACATCCAATCCACTTATTTCTCTTTGTGCAAGTCCTAAACTATTGGGAACTTTTGTGCAAATAGCTAGCCATGTGTCCACCTCCTATTGGTTAGAACAAATGAAAGAAACCCATTTTTGGGGAGACATGACCAGTCCTAATACTCTCCCTCTCTTTTTGTATGGTACTATGCAATATTATATACCTACATTCAATCCTAGCCCTCCATTTAAACCCCTACCTATCTCAACCACCCATTTCCTTCATGAGAACCTACACACTCTTCTAGAAATACTAAAGGAGCCGGCCCTAATCCCTAGGCAACACACACTCTCTCTCTCTCCTCATTTAAAATAATACCCTCTCCCTCTCTCCCTCAACATGGAGCCAGCCTCTTTCCTTCCTCCTCATCACCACCATCACCATCTTCACCACCATCACCACCATTCCCAACTCCGACCACCACCCTCTCCTTCAACAGCTTCCTGACACCACCACCGCCAACCACCATCACCTCCACCACCCTCGCCTCCACGACCACGACCACTGTTATCACCTACATAACCACCACCACCCTTACCTCCACGACCACCACCAATATTCCTAACTCCCTCTCCACGATATCTACCACCCTCACCACCGTCAACCAACACGACCAAAACCACCAACACCATCACCCGAGCCCTTCTTCTCTATACCTGACCGCTACCGCCATTACCTACTTCACCAGCAGCCATCACCAACACCACCGCCTCCCTCTTCAAGCCGTCGCTGCTGCTATAAGCCACTGTTACTACTGCGTTGAGTTGCTGCTGTTGCCGCAGTTACTCCGGCCTCTCTAGCCGGAGCAGGCCGCCAGAGCAACCCCCCTCTAATAACCTCTGACCCCGATGACCCTCCACCGCCTGGCACTGCCCTGAGCCATCGAGAGTCACCAGAACGGCTGCCCTCAGTCGACGGACTGTCCCCGAGCGCGCACTATGACAGAATCCATGGTTCGTGGGCTCAACTTTGAGTTACGATTTCTTCGCCATCGTTCGATCTTTCTGCGAACCGCCTACACAAGTGCGTACACAACATAAACACCTTTGTTTCCTATCATAATACAATAATTTAATCAGGTTTTAATATCTAGATAATTGGGTGTTAAATCAAAGAAAAACTGTTTTATAAAACAATAAAAATTTTCCGATACGGAGTTGGTCCCATCAATCCGGGCAACCATGTCGTATACCGATTTTACCGAAAGGTGCGTGCAATATTTCTCGACGTGTGGGATTTTGCGGAACTCGATTCGGACGTGTGGATGTGCCAAAATTAACCCGTATCCGTCAAAAGTCTTCCGTATCAGTATTTTGCAAATTACCCAATTTCTTTGTGCACGCTTGTTGTATCGTGACAAAACTGGCACCGTTGGACTCATGGCGTTCGACTTGTCCTGTGACCCAAGTTTTGCCTGATTCTGAGACAGTGACCGTATTGCTATTTCGCGGGCCCCACGATCCGTTTCAAAGGCCATTTTTGTGATCGGCTCACCGAAATCCAAATCTGGATATACCTTTGAGTTCATATCGTCGTTTAGAATTTGTTTGACCTATAATATTCTATTTTTAAGGACCTTTGCTCCTGGTACTTGTGGACCCCGTGTTGACCAAAAACTGTATTTTTGTCCATGTGTTCAAATTGGACGTCTGAATATGCTTTTTTGAGTATCTCACTCATTCTGGGACTGTTGGTGATATTTGTGACAGCATCTAGGGATATCTGCTCCAGTTTCTATCTTGCGCTGCTACTTTCTTGGCGAGTTCGTGTTTGAATCTTCGCCTAGCTTTCAGGCAATTATACCTTGCCTTATTGTACTGTTTAAATTCAGTTAGTATAGTTCATATATTTTTGTTTTAAATATTATATAACTATGCATGTCTGAGAATGACTCGGGTGCAGTCGATAAATGCGTTAACATTAAGACTTGTGTTTGACCTAGTGGCTAGTGGACACACCTAAAGTTGTGGAGTTATCATTATGACTCCCCATGCCTTGACATATATCATTGCATGTCACTGAGTGAGTTCATGTAGGGACGCGATCTTCATACTTGACTGGCCATCGGTGTGAGCAGCACGTGTGACGGTATTTAGCATAGTTGTATAGTCCTTTAGTGACTTGCATTATAGTACGGGATGTCTACGTCATATTCACTACTTGTATATTGGCATTGGGCAGGGAAGACAATTAGTACGCGTATGGGACATATATTTGGCTACCGTAGTTTTAGAGTAAACTATAGGGTAATGAGCCTCAGTGTTACCCGGTTATGGGCTATGTATTACCCAGTTATGGGCGTATATGCTTCTCGATACATCCGACATAGGTTACTAGCTGCGCGCTATCATGATCAGTGATGTAGTCAGCATATACTTCTGGCATCCAGTTTACAGCTAATGTCTGGTACTTAGCCTCTGGCTTGATGCTACACTTTATACCTTTTACCTACCCATTCGTAACAAGGTTATCTTCAAGTGCATTTTACTTAGCTGGTTAGTTCACCCTTGAGTTTACACAGTATTTACTTTATGGCATGTACTTTTGTATCTTGTTATATCCCTCTGAGGACCTGGTTCCCTTCCAGGTTATTTGAGCAGTTTGGATGAGGCTTGATCTGGTGGTGTATTGGATATCCTTACATGTATCATTATATCTTTCCTTTATTACAGTTATATACTATTTTCCATTGTGACTCTGCTATTGTAGCCTAGTGTTTATATCCTATATTATTCTCTTGGTCTATTCGAACGACTATATTATTGGGCTGCAGACTAATGATGCGTACCGTTCCCTCTTATGATTTATTTACCATGGATTGAGATTTAGTTTAGTTGTTGCATGTTATAATTAGATATTTTGCTTGATCACTTGACCGTGGACAACGTAAGTCCACTTCGTCGGGTCCATTAAATTGGAAAGCCCTACGGAGTCGTACCAGCTGGCCATTGCCACGTGTATGGTCCCACATATTTTGGGACTGGGACGTGACACAATAAAATGTGCCAAGCAGCTTACAACTTTGGAGATGATACATAGACAATGTTCTAATACATTACATCCTGTATAGGGTGCTTCAGCTCCTGCTGCAATGCTCCAAGGCTATAGAGTTAGCTCCACGCCTTAGCGCACATGAGAGAAAACTCCGTACCGAATGAGGTTCTCCCGAACCCTGTAAGAAATCTGGTGTATTATCAGTACATTGAATGAACTGGTGTCAAAACCAAACACTTAGATATGTTATGTGCACGCTATCATTATATTGTCTTACTAGTCTTGCCTTAGGATCACTTTCATGGCATATGATAATCAAGCCTATCATGTTATAGCGTGATACTGCATGTCACGAAATATCAAGAGTAATGACAACTTACCAACTTATCATTCGTTCTTCCCTGTCCAAGGTAAACCACGTTAACCAACACATATACATGTAAGGAAATGAAAGAATGTGCATATACAATTTAGTGTCTTGAACGTGTTTTTGCCTCGGGCGTGTTACACTTGAACTATATAGACGTGTCATACTCAGTTATAGGTTGTGTGCCATACATTCAATTACTTGGTTTCAATTAACGATCTACACACAGAGTGTCGTGCATTCGTTACTTGCCCAAGGTCGAATGACTCGCACGCAGATTGCCGCTAGCAAGCTGACTTAATCTATATGAAACGGTCACTAGCATAGGCATTAAGGACAATAAACTGGTCTTTGTAATTTTTTTACCTATAGTTAGTGAGCATGATTCACCCGATAGGCTACGACTTACCTAGTACTAGATGCCCCTTTGGCCAGGTCGCACACCCCCAAAGGTCGCATGACATAACTTGATTCCTCCTAGAATGACACTATCCCAATGCCCCGACGATCGTCCGAGGAATCTACATACCTCTTGTACGAGTTGTCCGTGACCATGCATGTTCTCTTCTTTACTTTTCTCTTGACTTATTCACTTATCTTTTACTTAAAGCGACGATGGTTGTAGGCTGTTACAAGCCATCTCACTTGACCCGTGCTAGGCTATTAGCACGGTCAGCTGAACTATACAAGTCTTTCACTTATATCTTGTCTTGATACATCTCCCTAGTTCAAGATTTGCCTTAGCGACCGAACGGTTCTGAATACTTTCCATGTTTTTCTTACTTGGCTCGGAACGACTATTTTGATAGGCTTTCTGCCTCAACGGAGTGAATCAAGTAAAGTGCATCAACTGTGGCATATTTTATCTATCTTAAACTGTGGGATACTTTCCATGAATCAAGTAAAGTAGTATACTTATAGTGATTTATGCTTATTGTTTTGATATACGCATCGATTATATCTATCTTAAACTTAAATGATTTTCCATAATAAAAAAGGAGGAGATTGTTGACCCAATGTTTATGTTGAGTTTTTGAATATGGCTAATCGATTAAGTTTAGCATTATGATATTCGATCAATCACTATAGTAACTTGTGACTTATACTTAAACTCAGCATTGTCCATAGCTGATCTTAAATGTTATCATATATATTGCTTCTGTATATTGCTTTGTTCGTCTAACATGTAATTATAGAAAAGCAATGGACATATGCTATGAAGAAATGATGATGAGCCAAAGGCGACGTTATACCAGAAGATTTTGTCCAACCGCCTACGACTTATCCGGAGCCTCGCACTCGGGGATTCCACTGTCTGATCAGTGGACAGGGGTCAAGGGGGCAACATCCCTCGTGGGCGGATGCCATCAAGGGAAAATGCATCTTCAAGTCAGCGGATGCTTCAGAAGATTGGCGTCATCAAGTGCTCTTGGTCCTTTATCTTTTATTCGATATTTTATATTTTGTTTATAGGACCAAATGTACATCAGGTTTGCAGTTGGCACTAGGAAGCTTAAACCCATATTAAACCATAACCTAGTCCACTCAAAACAACATGAACCAAACCAAACCAAACATGGACCCAACATTCTGGAAACAGACCAACAGAGTTCAGACCGAACTAGGGCCGAACTCGGTCACCCTAAGACCTAGTTTGCAACGTTACTTCGTGAGACCAGGATTCTAACGTTCGAATTTATAAACGTTAAAGCATCCAAACTCGGCCCAAACTTGGTTCAGAAAAAATCTATAAATAGAGATTAAATTCCACATTCTTATTCATTTATTCACTCACTTTCATATCGCTATCTTCCTGAGATATAAACCTTATATATTTCCAAGATCAACTCCCAGCCTTCTAGTGTCAACGCCATTACGATTTAGAAGTCTAATCGAGTTGTAAAAGCTTAGTTTTTTAAGTTCTCTAGTATTTGAAGTCGGCGTGCCCTTCGGATCAAACACACGTATGAACTCTTTTGAGCCTTCGGATCAAAGCTCGATATTGTAAGAAGTTTGTAAGACTTCAAATCAAAGCTCAATATTGTAAGAAGTTTGTAAGCCTTCAAATCAAAGCATGTGATTCACTATTGGTGATTATAATAGATACAACTCTGAGCAAGAGTTCTCGGACCTGGACTAGTCCTCTCAGAGGGAAACCAGGATAAAATTACGGTGTTTGCGTTTGCTCTTCTTACTCTTCTTTACTGTACATATTCTTAATTATTATATCTGTTGGTACATTTACTGCCTTTACTTAAAATTTTTAATTGGTGATTATTTTTGCAGTACACGCACTAACTCTATTCACCCCCTCTAGAGTTGCTACACGATCCTACAACGACTGAGTTGGTTTATGCGGCCTGACCTTCATGTGCATGACTTAGACACATATTATCCTAAGTGACTCCCTGTGTACACGTAGTACTTTCTTGTTGGGATCATAAATTTTATTTGGAATGTTTCATACTCTATGTGGTTGATTCTAGTAATTCTTGTGTCTTGATTCTATGAAAGAATAGACTAGTAACCAGACCTCGTGCTAGACATGACCAAGTACAGATTGGCTATGTACATGGCATGAATATGGGTTGGATTAAGATTTCTGTGTAGACTAGACTAAGTAAATAAGTGACTAACCAGCTATTTGCATGACATAAGCTTCGTGTTACAATGTGATCAAGATTCATATGTGTTTGCAAAAAAAGTTTACACGAAACTTTCATGTTACAAACTATTGAAAAGAAATAAACATACAAAAAGATCCAAAATAGGAATATAAGTACAGTTGATTATAGAGAAGTATAGCTGTAGAGATCTGATATGCAGATGATCATTTTACTCCTTGGACCACTCGACGACGAAGAAATGCAGGGAATGCTGTGAACAACTTGGAGAATTGAACAATAAGAAAGCTTTGGCAACAACGGCACGAGAAGCTTCTTTTTCTTCTTCTTTTGTTCTTGTATCCCCCCATGTATTCCGTTCCTCATTCTCTGTATTTATAGAGTTTAGGAGCGGTTATAAGAATGTGCGCGCATTTTGGACAGTCTGCACTGTTTAACCATTGTGCAAACACTTTTGGTGGACTAACACCCCACGTTCTGAATGAGTGGGTATATAACTCGCTGCCTGCTTGACATGTAGCTTCCTATACGAGGAAAAAATAGGTCATGGGGGGCAGTTATTTGTACACTTTTTACGAGAAGCATGGCATATAAGATACACACTCATAACTACTCACTGTTAGTTAGAATAGTATGTGTACTTTAGAAGTGGTCTGGAGACTGGCACACTTCTGAAGAAATTGGAACAATGACGCACTTTTAAAGAAGTTGACAGAGCCACACACTTATGAAGAAGTTGGCACAATGGCACATTTTTGAAGAAATTGGCACAACTGTCACACCCTAGTCCCAAAAATACGTAGGACTAGGACACGTAAGCATGCCAGCCGTATGGATATGGCAACTCCAATATATGGAAACCAAACCCATACGTACGCTGTAATATGAATATCAAATCCACAAGTGGTATAAATCTATCACAAGTCACAGGGTATAATCTAATTCTCATCCACAGAAAATCAATATAAATAAATAACCAACATCTATATAACTAGATCTCAATAAGAAGTATCTAAAGACGACTGTCACGCCCCAGTCCCAAAATATATAGGACTAGGACACGTAAGCATGCCAGCCGCCTGTATATATGGCAACTCCAATATATGGAAACCATATATACGAGCGTACGCTGTATAATGAATAATAATTTACAAGTGATAAAACTATCACAAATCACAGGGTATAATCTAAATCTCATCCACATAAATCAAATATGAATAACCAATAACCATGTAACTAGATCTCAATACAGATATCTAAGAATGACAGTCAGATGGAATCAAATCTACTGCCGAAATAGAATATAAAAAGGAACCAGATACACACCATATAAGAACAACATCTGACAATCACGAGGCTCGAAGAGAAGACCTCCTCGGGATATACGTAACATGTATGGATCTGCTCTCCTGCGAATGCTCAAGAACATATACACCTGGTAGGGGACCAGGTCCTCAGAGGGACATAGCAAGATACATAAAAATAACATGCCATAATGTAAATACTGAAAAAATAAATGGGGTGTGCTAACCATCTAAGTGAATGCAATTTAAAGACCTGATAGTACGCATGGGAATGTGTAGGCTCAGACATATGCTGACGTAATTCACCAATCGTCGGGACTGGCTAGTATATGCCACATATGCCCCCGTTTAAGGGCATTGATGAGCATGGTAACTTGAAACATATTGCAACTCCCCATCTCCGAAGAGCATGGTAACCTGAAATATGTTGCAACTCCCCATCTCATAAGAGCATGGTAACTCGCTATATATACCATAATCCCCATCTCCGAAGAGCATGGTAACTTGAGTATATATCAGGGGGGGTGTCCCATACGCCTACTAGATGTCTTTCCCGCCCAATGTAGATGTACAAATCGTGAAAATGACGTGGAAATCTCATACTATGATGCAAGTCTCTATGAAATAAACAACTGAGCTACATACCGCTACACGTGTTACTCACACTGATGGCCAGTCGTGCATGAGGCACGCGTCCCTACATGAACTCACTCTGTGACGTATAATGATACGTGTCAAGGCCTGGGAAGTTATATCAATAACTTCACAACTTTATGTGGGTCTACTAGACACTAGGTCAGATACAAATCCTAACGTCAACGCCTTCGTTGACTGCACCCGAGTTTGCTCGGACGCGCACATTTATATAATAAATAAATATGTAACTAACAATAACTGAATTTAAACAGTACAACAAGGCAAGATATACTTGCCTGGCAAGAGAGCTGCAAATATAACGTCCAGATATCAAGTACCAAGTGTCAGAACTATGACCTCAGAATGAAAGTCTCCGGATGCTGAAATAAACATCACTAACAGTCTCAGAAAATATCAAATAGCTAGAAACGCCTGTCCTTTCGTCCAATTTGGACACAGGGGCAAAAATGACAGTTTCTGGTCAAAGCGGGGTCCACATGTGGGCCGCTTTGCACCGAAAAATGTGTCAGGGTCAAAGGTCTCCAAATTTGCCAAACTTAGTGTCAACAAGTCAGGAACGATGATACGAACCCAACGGAACTTCCAGAATTGGATTCCAATGAGCCGGTCACAAAATCGCCCGTCAAGTGGAGCCTATGGGGCCCACGATACGGGATTTTGCCAACGTTCTCAGAATTGAACCAAACTTGGATCACAGGACCAGCGTATTGCTACGAGTCCGATGGCGCAAATTTTGTCTCGATCCGACGTGTGTACACAAAGTTACAGCGTGTTCCAAAACAGGCGGATGCGGAGCGTTGTCGACGGATACGCGTTGATTCCGGTGTGCATGCACATCCAAATCAACTTCTGCGAAAACTCGCACGTCCGTATCAATGACGCGCATGTTTTGGTAAAGACCGCGTACGACCAAGTTGTCTCGTTTGGCGGAGCATACTCAGTTCCGGGGTGAATCGGGTCATTATTTTTCCTGTTTTTGGATCGCTTGCCGCGATCGCCACAGGACGCGATGCACCGTACGGGTTGCACGGGCACCGAGAGGGTCACATAGCCTACGTGTCACAACTGACGGAATTAAAAACAGAATTACGAGGAGATAGAACGGGTTACCTGAACAGGGCTCCGTGGAATAAATTTCTTCGTGTCTGAGGCGACACGACGTTGCTGTGTCCTGATTCATCTCTGCCGTATCCGTACCGTGTCCAGCTGCTGTGTCCGAGTTATGCGGGGCCTATGTGTCCTGGGTTGGGTGGCTAGGTCGTGGACGCTGCGTCGAGGGCTGGGGCTGCTCGTGGAGGTGGCGGGCGGAGCTCAGGGAGTGGGGTCGGGCGGCGTGTGGTGGCTTGGTTGTTTGGGGCGACTGCGGACGGAGGATGATGGCCTGAGGGCGAGGTGGGGTGGAGGAGGAGCTGGGGAGTCGTCAGGCGGAGGGTGGCTGGGCGCTGGCCGGACGGGGAGTGGCCGAGGAGGAGGAGATGCTGGTGATGGAGGAGAAGGGGGTCGGCTAGGGCGCTGGCCGGATGGGGGCCGCGGGGTCGGGTGGCGGAGGGCGGAGGAGAAGGAGAGCTCGGGGGAGAGGGTGGTTGGCGGAGCTCAGCGGGGGGGGGGGGGGTCGGCTATGATGGGGGTGGCGGTGGTGGCTCGCCGCGGGGGCTCAGGGAAGGAGGAGGCTGCGGGGAGAGGAGAAGAGGAGGCTGAGGAGAGAGGGAGAAGGGAGGCCCGGGGGTGGCCGGGGGAGACGGTGCCGCGGGGGGGGGGGGGGTTTGGCTCCGGCGAGGGCTCGCCGCGGGCGGGGGGGGGGGGGGAGGTGGCTGCGGCCTGGGTAGATTTAGGATTTAGTTTTCTTTTTATTTTATTGAAAAATTTTGTTAATTAAATAAGTAAAAATATCTCGAGATATTTACAAGATATTTTCGGGATATTTTCGGGATATTTTCGAGATATTTTCGGGTGGGTCCAGCCTCCAAATGGACGGCGCAGGTTCACCGGCCAATGAGGGGGTGACACCTCGCACTATAATTTGCAGATAAGTCGCTGTAATTTTATAAATTGTGCAAAGGTCCTATTTTAGGAAATTGCACAATTACGAAATTGTCTGGGAAAAACATTCGATACTTGAAAATACTAAAATTCACAGAATTGAGGGAAATTGCTGTGCGAGGGTCCCGAGGGGGTAGGGGTGAGTCTGGGCAGGGACTGGACCTGGTTTTCTAGGGTGATACGGGCCATCGTATTAATTAATCATTAAATACTGCGCACGACGTTCTCTAATTATTTAGAGGCATGCAGGGTCATAATTTTAACACGGTGTCAATATACTAAATGTAGTATACTCAGTGTAGAAAAATAACGTATTTTTGTCTGGGCAAAATAGGTGCATGTTGGGCCTCAAATCTCTATTGGTACAGAGGTGGGTACAGGTCTAGGAATTTAAATACGTACATTTGTAACGATATTTGTGCGTCTCAAACGAGGCTCAAAGTAAAGTATCTGGGAGTTGTACAAAGTGCAGAATAGTAGGATGGCATGTCTAGGAGAGGTATGTGAACTTTGTTCGGGGATAACAGTCAAGGTAAAGCTCCAAATAATTCGGTGATGGACAGGTGCACAAGTCAATAGGATATGTAAGCAAAAATAAATTAAAATATTGCCATAAATCCTAAATTGCTAAAAATATTTCTAAAATGCTGGAATCTGGTCGAGGGGGTTTACAATCTACCTAACTTATAAAAATTTTATCCTCGAAATTAAAACTAAGCCGGGATAGAAGTCAAAGACGGCATAAGATATAATGTAACAAAGTAATTTATATCTTGGCTTACAAATAGGTTCGAAAAACGTTTACGCATGTCGTTCACATGCTCCAAGTAGATTCTCCAGGAGCGCCATGCTTCCATGCCACGCGGACCAAGGGAATATACTGATTTCTCAATACCTTACCTCGATGATCAAGGATTCCCACGGGTTGCTCTTGATATGACAAGCTCGGCCTAATGATGATCTCCTAATGGTTGAAAACATGACTGCTGTCTGTCACGTATGGCCTGAGTTGCGACACGTTGGAATACATCAAGTACTCTCTCAAGGAAAGGTGGTTGCGCAAGTTGATATGTCACTACTACTCTCACTCTTTCTAGCACGTCAATGGTCCAACATACCTTGGACTCAACTTGCTGCATCCTCTGAATCGAATGGTGCCTCTAGTAGGTGATATCCTCAAGAAGACATGATCGTCCACTTTGAATTCTACGGGACGATGATGACGGTCTGCCTACTGCTTCTGTCTGTCTTGCACTGCTCGCAAGTGTCCTTGTATTTACTTAATTGTCTCTTCGGTGTTGACCACCAACTCTGGTCACGTGAATCCTTGTCTGGTACAATGCTGACTGGTATGCCGTACAATCTACGAATTTCCTCATATTTGCAATATCTCCATAGCTTCAGAGTAATTTCAACGGTTGCAAGTTCCAACTTCTTCTCATGCACTTATAATTGTTTGGATGCATCTGTCATTACCTTGTCATCCTGTATTAATACGCATCCCAAACTATTTCCTGATGCATCTGTAGATCACATAACCGCCTAATCCGGACGGATAGTTAATACGGGTGCTGTGGTCAGTCGCTTCTTCAATTCCTCGAAAGCGGCTTGACACTCGTTGGTCCATAGGAATTCTGGATCCTTACAAGTCAACCTAGTCATAGATGCTGTTCTCTATTCAGGAGTCAGTCAATTGTTTATTCAGGTAAAATCCTTTTTGACTCCTGACAACAAATGATACATTCTTTATCACAATACCTGGGTTCTGAACTTGACCCAAGTTACGAGGCAAAAATAAAAATTTTATGCTGTCATAATGATGCACGTATCAGGAACGTAGGTAGGTAGCGAAGGTTATTCTAAAAATAGCACAGTTTTTAAACTGCAATCTAATCTAATAATAGGGTTTGGTAATTACCCAAAAAAAAAAACAGAAATGGCTACAGAAATAATATTTTTTTTTATACTAAGCACGAGGTTTCGTCTTTCCGAAATAAGGGAAGACGAAAAAAAATAATCAAGAGTTCAAGGGGGAGTTAATAGATTAGAAGTGTGGGGATCAAGGCGTTTAAAGAATTCAATGGGAATTGTCAAGGCAGTTGTGGATTGAAATCATATTCTGGTAATCCCTATTCACATATTCGTATCAGTACAGTCATGTAGCTGATACGATATGCTCAGACATATCTAGCGGACAAGTACATCCGTCTACTAATCACTATATATCTCAATCCACGTAAAGTAGTTATGCGAAGGGCGAACCAAGTGCACTATGGTTGATCAGACCGTAATACACTGATTCTGAAATGTATTAGTGTAGTACTCCAATAATACATATATCATGAACAAGCTTGATAAAGAATAAGCTTGCAAAACTAGGCTATAATAGCAGTATAAGTCAAGGTAGTACAGCAAATATAAGTACGCTAGATTATGATGTGAGAAATCACAAAATAATTAAATTCACAAAAAGACAAGACTCTACAATCTATATAGTTATTATTCTAATTCCTTGTCTAAGTCGCTAGTTGACCCAAAAGAGGTATGGCCTTCTAAATTCTACAATCTTAATATACACTATAGGTTGTCTGCCTAAAACAGTGATTTCAAGAAAGTCCGCGTAAAGTAGGGGTTCGAGGTTGTCTGCATAAAGCAGAGATAAAATAATTTGGCGTAACACATGGCTTCAGAGCTATCCGCGTAAAAAGTCTGTGCGTAGAAATTTGCGCGTAAAAGTTTTGCGCTAAAAATCTGCGCCAAAACTTAGCGGGTCGTAAAGTCTGTATAAAAGTCTGCCTGCGTAAAGTTCACCTAAAAGGTTTGTGTAAAATCTTCCAGCGTAAAAAGTACGTGCGTAAAATCTCCTGCGTAAAGTCTAGTATACGTTGCAGCGTAAAATTGTACAAGGAACTCATAAATTTGTCAATTGAATTAGTGAATCCTGACGTCTGACAAAAATATTTGTACAACGATCGAGTGGACGGTTTGATGATGAATAAAGCACGGAGGTCCAGGTTGTCTTTTAGTGACTTTATTGGATACAAGTCATTTACGCTCGAGGTGAGATAAAACTAGATATCCCGCCAAAAAGCTGTTTCTTTTTGCACAGGGCTCGAGGCGTATCTCTGCCTTTAATGCACAAGATTTGGTCATGCCTGGGGAAAGCTAAGGCTGTAACAACTACGCTCACATCCTATCATTATATTTTACGCCTAATCAGGTTACTCTACGCTAGTTATCTATTTTTTCAAGAATCATCAGGTTTACGCAGGGCAGTTACCTACGTGGCTCTCATGACGCAGGATAAGGAAGACTAAGGGATCGTGGGTAGCAGTTGTCATAATTGCGGCGTAAAGGGGACAAGCTCTTGTATAGTTTGGCTTTTTACGCCAACTAGGCAGTCGTTTGGTTCTTATGCTAACAACGGTCAAATGGGTTTTACGCCAACAAGGGTAAAGAGTCTCTGGCGTAAAACTCTGGTCGAGGGGGTTTAGTCCTAGTATTCAACTTTGGATTTCTATTGGTTCCTTAAGACTAGGGTCAACATTATGGTCAAATCTTTAACTAATCCTAGTAGTGTTTTTACTACACTCAAGTCATACATAAATACGCCAAGGGATAAGGATAAGTTAATCTATAGGTAGTGATGCTAGGGTTCATTAGGTAATATGGAAGGTTAGGGTTCATTAAGTAGTCTGAACTTAATGATACATCCATGTCCTAGTTGTGTTCTTAATAGGAATACTACCCAAATTATCATTTTATCAACGGGGATTTCTATATTCTAGCAGGGGCTATACTTAAGGAATTATCAGGGAAGCACATGAATCAAGCAGGATGCAATTATGTAAGTAGGACAGACTGAAAGGAAGATAAGTCATAGTCAATTATGGATGAGATCCTATGCTCTAATCCTAGGTGCAGGCTTGTTCGGTACAGTAATGTAACCGAGACAATATGCTCTGACCTGCATGGGCCACCACTAAAAATATGTCACGCCCCAGTCCCAAAATACATAGGACTAGGACACGTAAGCATTCCAGCCGCCTGTATATATGGCAACTCCAATATATGGAAACCATATATACGAGCGTACGCTGTATAATGAACAATAATTTACAAGTGATAAAACTATCACAAATCACATGGTATAATCTAAATCTCATCCATAGAAATCAAATATGAATAACCAATAACCATGTAACTAGATCTCAATACAGATATCTAAGAATGATAGTCAGATGGAATCAAATCTACTGCCGAAATAGAATATAAAAAGGAACCAGATACACACCATATAAGAACAACATCTGACAATCACGAGGCTCAAAGAGAAGACCTCCTCGGGATATACGTAACATGCCTGGATCTGCTCTCCTGCGAATGCTCAAGAACATATACACCTGGCAGGGGACCAGGTCCTCAGAGGGACATAGCAAGATACATAAAAATAATATGCCATAATGTAAATACTGAAAAAATAAATGGGGTGTGCTAACCATCTAAGTGAATGCAATTTAAAGACCTGGTAGTACGTATGGGAATGTGTAGGCTCAGACATATGCTGACGTAATTCATCAATCGTCGGGACTGGCTAGTATATGCCACATATGCCCCCGTTTAAGGGCATTGATGCTATCCCCATCTCCTAAGAGCATGGTAACTTGAAACATATTGCAACTCCCCATCTCCGAAGAGCATGGTAACCTGAAATATGTTGCAACTCCCCATCTCATAAGAGCATGGTAACTCGCTATATATACCGTAATCCCCATCTCCGAAGAGCATGGTAACTTGAGTATATATCAGGGGGGGTGTCCCATATGCCTACTAGATGTCTTTTCCGCCTAATGTAGATGTACAAATCGTGAAAATGACGTGGACATCTCATACTATGATGCAAGTCTCTATGAAATAAACAGCTGAGCTACATACCACTACACGTGTTGCTCACACTGATGGCCAGTCGCGCATGAGGCACGCGTCCCTACATGAACTCACTCTGTGACGTGTAATAATACGTGTCAAGGCCTGGGAAGTTATATCAATAACTTCACAACTTTATGTGGGTCTACTAGACACTAGGTCAGATACAAATCCTAACGTCAACGCCTACGTTGACTGCACCCGAGTCTGCTCGAACGCGCACATTTATATAATAAATAAACATGTAACTAATAATAACTGAATTTAAACAGTACAACAAGGCAAGGTATACTTGTCTGGCAAGAGAGCTGCAAATATAACGTCCAGATGTCAAGTACCAAGTGTCAGAACTATGACCTCAGAATGAAAGTCTCCGGATGCTGAAATAAATATCACTAACAGTCTCAGAAAATATCAAATAGCTAGAAACACCTGTCCTTTCGTCCAATTTGAACACAGGGGCAAAAATGATAGTTTCTGGTCAAAGCGGGGTCCACATGTGGGCCGCTTTGCACCAAAAAATGTGTCAGGGTCAAAGGTCTCCAAATTCGCCAAACTTAGTGTCAACAAGTCAGGAATGATGATACGAACCCAACGGAACTTTCAGAATTGGATTCCGATGAGCCGGTCACAAAATCGCCCGTCAAGTGGAGCCTATGGGGCCCACGATACGGGATTTTGCCAACGTTCTCAGAATCGAACCAAACTTGGATCACAGGACCAGCGTATTACTATGAGTCCGATGGCACAAATTTCGTCTTGATCCGACGTGTGTACACAAAGTTACAGCGTATTCCAGAACAGGCAGATACGGAGCGTTGTCGACGGATACGCGTTGATTCCGGTGTGCACGCACACCCAAATCAACTTATGTGAAAACCCGCACGTCTTTATCAACGACGCGCACGTTTTGGTAAAGACCGCGTGCGACCAAGTCGTCCCGTTTGGCGGGGCATACTCAGTTCCGGGGTGAATCGGGTCGTTGTTTTTCCTGTTTTTGGATCGCATGCCGCGATCGCCACAGGACGCGATGCACCGTGCGGGTTACACGGGCACCGAGAGGGTCACATAGCGTACGTGTCACAACTGACGGAATTAAAAACGGAATTACGAGGAGATAGAACGGGTTACCTGAACAGAACTCCGTGGAATGAATTTCTTCGTGTCCGAGGCGACACGATGCTGCTGTGTCCTGATTCATCTCCGCCGTGTCCGGATCGTGTCCAGCTGCTGTGTCCGAGTTCTGCAAGGCCGATGTGTCCGGGGTTGGGTGGCTAGGTCGTGGCCGCTGCGTCGAGGGTTGAGGCTGCTCGTGGAGGTGGCGGGCGGAGCTCAGGGAGTGGGGTCGGGCGGCGTATGGTGGCTTGGTTGTTTAGGGCGGTTGCGGACGGAGGATGATGGCCTGAGGGCGAGGTGGGGTGGAGGAGGAGCTGGGGAGTCGTCAGGCGGAGGGTGGATGGGCGCTGGCCGGACGGAGAGTGGCCAAGGAGGAGGAGATGCTGGTGATGGAGGAGAAGGGGGTCGACTAGGGCGCTGGCCGGATGGGGGCCGCGGGGTCGGGTGGCGGAGGGCGGAGGAGAAGGAGAGCTCGGGGGAGAGGGTGGTTGGCGGAGCTCAGCGGAGGGGGGGGTCGACTGTGATGGGGGTGGCGGTGGTGGCTCACCGCGGGGGCTTAGGGAAGGAGGAGGCTGCGGGGAGAGGAGAAGAGGAGGCTGAGGAGAGAGGGAGAGGGGAGGCCCGGGGGTGGCCGGGGGAGACGGCGCCGCGGGGGGGGGGGGGGGGTTGGCTCCGGCGAGGGCTCGCCGTCGGCGGGGGGGGGGGGGGGTGGCTGCGGCCTGGGTAGATTTAGGATTTAGTTTTCTTTTTATTTTATAGAAAATTTTTATTAATTAAATAAGTAAAAATATCTCGAGATATTTACAAGATATTTTCGGGATATTTTCGGGTTATTTTCGAAATATTTTCGGGTGGGTCCCGCCTCCAAATGGACGGCGCAGGTTCACCGGCCAATAAGGGGGTGACACCTCGCACTATAATTTGCAGATAAGTCGCTGTAATTTTATAAATTGTGCAAAGGTCCTATTTTAGGAAATTGCACAATTACGAAATTGTCTGGAAAAAACACCCGATACTTGAAAATACTAAAATTCACAAAATTGAGGAAAATTGCTGTGCGAGGGTCCCGAGGGGGTAGGGGTGAGTCTGGGCAGGGACTGGACCTGGTTTTCTAGGGTGATACGGGCCATCGTATTAATTAATCATTAAATACTGCGCACGACGTTCTCTAATTATTTAGAGGCAGGCAGGGTCATAATTTTAACACGGTGTCAATATACTAAATGTAGTATACTCAGTGTAGAAAAATAACGTATTTTTGTCTGGGCAAAATAGGTGCATATTGGGCCTCAAATCTCTATTGGTACAGAGGTGGGTACAGGTCTAGGAATTTAAATACGTACGTTTGTAACGATATTTGTGCGTCTCAAACGAGGCTCAAAGTAAAGTATCTGGGAGTTGCACAAAGTGCAGGATAGTAGGCTGACATGTCTAGGAGAGGTATGTGAACTTTGTTCGGGTTTAACAGTCAAGGTAAAGCTCCAAATAATTCGGTGATGGACAGGTGCACAAGTCAATATGATATGTAAGCAAAATTAAATTAAAATATTGCCATAAATCCTAAATTGCTAAAAATATTCCTAAAATGCTGGAATCTAGCCGAGGGGGTTTACAACGATAGTCGGATGGAAACAAATTCACTACAAACTCGAATATAAAAGCAACACAATATAGGTACAGCACCAAATAAATACTAGGCCAGAAGAGTAAACCTCCTCAACGATCAGTAGCAAGTCCGGATCTGCGCTCCTGTGAATACTCATGAACATCTATACCTGGAAAGGGACCAGGTCCTCAGAGGGACATAACACGATACATAGAAGCAAGCTAATTTGAATTTAGTAAACATGCATAATGTTTAAAAATATATAAGTACGCTGTACAAGACAATCTATATGAATGCAATAAGGACAACTTTTTGACGTATGGACAAGGGTAGGCTACTCGATCTAAGCCTCACAACTCACACACCCGTCTAGAACATCATCAGCCGACATACCTCGGGGGTAGCGACCCTCGTGACTCCATCAATCGACATATCTCGGGGGTAGCGACCATCAGACACGACCACCATAGTGCGTGCTAGTTACTACGGTTTACCAGAGTGGTTAAAGCCCATACGCCTACTGATTGCCCTCTATGATACTAAGTGTCTAGTATGTGTGTCAACATATCTAATATATAGTAATGACTGAAAGAAACTACACATGTAATGAATAAACAGAAATGCAATAAATATACAGAAATATACTAAGCATGCAAAATACTGTAAGCAATTTGGCAAGGTATCTTGCCTGGTAAGAAAGCTGCAAAGTGTAACGTCCAGAAGTCCACACACAGGATCAGAAGCTATGGCCTCAGAACAAATATCTTCGGATACTGAAATAGACATCACCAACGTTCCCAGAATAAGCAAAATAGCTAGAAAGCACTTCCCTTTCGTCCAATTTGGACACAGGGGCAAAACAGTAATTTTGGGTCAAAGTGGGGTCACCAGTGGCCCATTTTGCACCGAAAAGCGTGCTGAGGGTAAAGGTCTCTAAATGGGACAAAATTATAGGTTAAACCAATTCTAAATGTCAATACAAACTCAACGGTACGTCCAATTTTGGATTCCGGTGAGCCGAACACAATTTTGCCCAAAAAGTCAACCGTGGGGCCCGCCAATTGGCGACTTGGTCAACTATCTCAGAATTGCATAAAAATTGGGTCACAGGACCAGCGCGTTACCATGAGTACAGTGGCGTAAGTTTTGTCGCATTTTGACGAGCGTGTACAAAACGCCAGAACTTTTGCCAAAGTTGCGACACAGAATTTGTCTGCGGATACGGGCTGATTCTGACGCACACACGCGTCCGAATCTGTTTTTGTGAAATCTCACGTGTCTGGGTACGCTGCGCGCACCTTTTGGTACACTTGGTACATGGTGGGGCGGTCCCGTTTGGCGGGGCGCGCTTTGTTTCATAATTTTTAGAAATCTAGAAAAAGTAGGTTTTCGGGATTTTCTAACGAATTTAATTCTACATACAGCAGTTAACAAATTAATGTAATTATAGAAATTAAACTAGGTCAAGTGGTCTCCGTATACCAAAAAGAAAAATCGAATTCGGATCTCTATGGTGGAAGATACGAATCCGGGAACATAGGTAGTTTACCGCAGTTTTCTGCGATACCCAAAAGTAATCTTTTTCCGTCAACTTGGACGCTATTTTTGCCTAGGTTTATGCGCTGTTTGAGGTCAACTATCATACAGATATTGAAGAGGGTTAAGTGGTGAACGTACCGGTGAAGACGGGGTCGAGTTTGGTTGAGAGAGGTAACGGGAAAGGACGCTGGAACACAGGTAAGTCGCTGTAATTTTCTGCAGTTGGGGTTTGAGCGCGGGGTCGCGGTCGTCGGGATCCGGTTCTGGGCGGCTGAGGCTTGGTTCTCCGGTGGTGGTCTCTGGTCGAGGGCGGCGCTCTCTCGGTCTAGATGGGAAGAGGATGACTTAGGGTTAGGATTTTGTTGAATGGGAGATTTATATATAAGAGAGAGAGAGAGAGGCCGAGGGAGATTGTCAAACGCCGGGGGGGGGGGGGGGGGGTTGCATCCGATAGATGCAGCTGTTGCTCTTATTCTTTGCTAGCGGGTAGGTCGGGCGGGTAGGCTAGTATTAGGGTAGGGTTTTGGGTAGTTGTAGGATCCAATAAGGGATTTATGTTTTCTTCTTCTTTTTTTTCTTTTTTTTCTTTCTTTTTCTTTTAAGGATATATATATACGCATAGAAAAATCTAGAATTTGTATTAATGCATACCATTAAGCTAGCAATTTCCCAAAGGATCTCCTATATAAAATAAATTTAAAAAAATTCTTAATGGCCCCATAAATCCCCTAAGTGCACGAACACCTAAAATAAAAATAAAATAAAATCTATTTCTCCTAATTAGTACATAATTACTACAATTAAATTAATAATTAATTAAAAAGGGTAAACACGATCTTTAGGAATAGGGGTTTTACATTCTACCCAACTTATAAAAATTTCGTCCTCGAAATTGACACTAACCCATATTTATAATGATCACTATAGCTATTACACTACATTGGTATCTAGCAGTGTCTCCTAAAAGTCATGGTCTGCCATTCTAACACTTTCTCATTTATTGCCCATACACCATTCTATTTCTACTCATCTTACACTACCCAACATATAAGAATTCTACTAGTAGTCAAGGTCTCTTGAAGCTATTGTCTAGGTTGTAAGGCAAATATATTTATTGGGTCGAGAATCTTGGGATACCTGTCTGGAATCTCATAACTATGACTTTTCTCCATAACCGTCAAGTATCGTAGTCTAATACTGCCACGCCAACTGGCCAGTATGGCTGCAAGTAATTCGACTACTCTACCAAAATCGTCTGGCTCCAATTGTCGCTACCTCGCCAGCGATTTGTCATAGTCATCAGTTCGTAACAAGTGCCTTCAACTCTTTTCTAGGCATAGTCTAAGTTTTTAGGGAAACACTTAAGGTCTTGACTAACTATTAGGGGTATGATCTATTTCAAATGATCTAACAAATTTCTATTATGCTAAATAATTCTACTTAAGGGTTAAACTAATAAAGAATACAGATATTGCTATAGTGCATATATATATAAGGGTTATTATTAAGACTCATCCTTAGTTGTCAAGCATTACTAACAAATTTATGTTTTAACTAACAAAATAGGGGTGAGGTTGATATAAGTCAAACAATTCATAATGGCACGAAAAAATACTACTATGATAGGAAGAGTTAAGCACGAGATAAGAAATGGATATAAAAAGAGGAGATGAGTCACCCAAAAGGGTGAGATAAGGATAGGGGAAGAATACTACTACTGCTACTCACGTCATCTCGCGTGTATACCATCTGGGTAGAATAGAAATATATCCTCATAACTGCTAAACTACCATATATATAATTCTATATCTATTTGTACATCTAAGATCTTGTGTCACAATGGGGTTATGAGTATGCAAATACAATTATAACTAAAGGTCGTACCTGTATCTATGGCTTCCTGTATCTGCTCTCCCATATTTGTCATAATGAGTACTTGTCCTTGTCCTTGGTTGTTCAACTGGGGTCTAGTCTCCTCCATTTGTGCAGACTGTAGAAGCAGTGGTAGGTCCCTTTGGTCTCCTATACTTGAGGGTGTATGTGGTGTTCCTGATTCTAATGCCATAGGCCCATGGTTCTGTTTAGGACATTCTCGGGCTTGATGGTGACTTGCTCCACATATCATGCACAGCCCCAATTGACGATGACAGTCTCTTAGAATATGACCTGTCCTACCATAATAATGACAAGTACGGAGCTCCTTGGTTGGATATGGTGCAGCACTATCTGGTTGCTGGCATGTCAAAGGGTGTCTAATGGGTCCTTCTGACTGTGTCCTTACTGGTCCTTGGTGAATTCTCTGTTGATTTCCGTTTTCCTTGCTGATGGCCTCCTGAATCCTGGCCTCTGTCAATAGCTCGGCATAAGAGATCCGGGACTGGGAGCTAGTGTAGTGCTGGAGCTCCTGAGTCAGCCCACGATGAAACCTCTTAGCCTTCTCCAAGTCATTAGGTATTAGGACGGTGCCATACCTACTGAGGCGGCTAAACTCTGCGTCATAATCATCAACTGTCTTGTTCCCTTGATCCAGATGGAGGAACTGATCGTACAACGCGTCCCTTATAGTATCCGGAAAGTACTTCCTCTCAAAGCACTCCAAGAATTGTTCCTAAGTCTGACGCGTACCCAACTGGCTCTCTATTGATTCCCACTAGTGATGCGCGTTGCCTTCTAACTGAGTCCTTACGCCTATCATCCATAGGTCAGTAGGTTGTTGTGATGCCTCTAACAACTTCTTGGTATTGGCAATCCAGTTCGTGGTCTCCTCTGGACTCTCATTGCCCTTATATGGCTTGGGGCCCATCTGCACAAAGTCTTTGACTGAACCAACCCAAGCTTGTGATACTGAAACTAGTGCCTGGGTTGGTGTAGGGACTAGTGTGGCCATTCTTCCAAGTGCTGCCAGAAATCCTAGCTTCTGCTCTGCTGCTTGCTGTCTCTGTTCCTGTATTATCATCTTAAAGAATTGGAACAGTTGTGTCTGGCCATCCTGCGGTGCTAATAAAGCTGGAAGGGTTCCATCAGGTATCGTGGAAGGAGCTGATGGAATTGGATTGCTTGTCAGTCCATCCGGTCCGAAAAAAAGAGGTGTCGTTGAGGTCTCTCCGGGTGATTGGTCGTCGTCCCCTGGAGACGTGTTGTCCCCGGTGGCGGCATACCCGTTATGCAAATTCATCTCTCTACAAGAGATGGACTAAGGATTAAGAAGAGTACATAAATCAAGCAGGATGCAAGCACTTAAGTAGGATATGTTGGAAGGAAGGTAAGTTATAGTCAAGTGTGGATGAGATCTAAAATTTTAATCCTAGGTGCAGGCCCGCTCGGTACAGTTACGTAACCAAAACGGCTAACTCGACCTGCATGGGCCACCACAAAAAAATGTCACGCCCCAGTCCCAAAAATACGTATGACTAGGACACGTAAGCATGCCAGCCGTATGGATATGGCAACTCCAATATATGGAAACAAAACCCATATGTACGCTGTAATATGAATATCAAATCCACAAGTGGTATAAATCTATCACAAGTCATAGGGTATAATCTAAATCTCATTCACAAAAAAATAATATAAATAAATAACCAACATCTATATAACTAGATCTCAATAAGAAGTATCTAAAGGCGACAGTCGGATGGAAACAAATCCACTACCAACTCGAATATAAAAGCAACACAATATAGGTACAGCACCAAATAAACACTAGGCCCGAAGAGTAAACCTCCTCAACGATCAGTAGCAAGTCCGGATCTGCGCTCCTGTGAATACTCATGAACATCTACACCTGGAAAGGGACCAGGTCCTCAGAGGGACATAACAAGATACATAGAAGCAAGCCAATTTGAATACAGTAAACATGCATAATGTTTGAAAATATATAAGTACGCTGTACAAGACAATCTATATGAATGCAATGAGAATAACTTTTTGACGTATGGGCAAGGGTAGGCTACTTGATCTAAGCCTCACAACTCACACACCCGTCTAGAACATCATCAGCCGACATACCTCGGGGGTAGCGACCCTCGTGACTCCATCAATTGACATACCTCGGGGTAGCGACCATCTGACACGACCACCATAGTGCGTGCTAGTTACTACGGTTTACCAGAGTGGTTAAAGCCCATACGCCTACTGATTGCCCTCTATGATACTAAGTGTCAAGTGTGTGTGTCAACATATCTAATATATAGTATTGACTGAAAGAAACTACACATGTAATGAATAAACAGAAATACAATAAATATACAAAAATATACTAAGCATGCAAAATACTGTAAGCAATTTGGCAAGGTATCTTGCCTGGTAAGAAAGCTGCAAAGTGTAACGTCCAGAAGTCCACACATAGGATTAGAAGCCTTGGCCTCAGAACCAATATCTTCGGATGCTGAAATAGATATCACCAACGTTCCCAGAATAAGCAAAATAGCTAAAAAGTACTTCCCTTTCGTCCAATTTGGACACAGGAGCAAAACGGTAATTTCGGGTCAAAGTGGGGTCCACATGTGGCCCACTTTGCACCGAAAAGCGTGTCAGGGGTAAAGGTCTCTAAATAGGACAAAATTATAGGTCAAACCCATTCTAAATGTCAATACGAACTCAACGGTACATCCAATTTTGGATTCCATTGAGCCGAACACAATTTTGCCCAAAAAGTCAACCGTGGGGCCCGCCAATTGGCGACTTGGTCAACTGTTTCAGAATTGCGTAAAAATTGGGTTATAGGACCAGCGCGTTACCACGAGTCCAGTGGCACAAGTTTTGTCGTATTCTGACGAGCGTGTACAAAATGCGCAAGGCTTTCGCAAAAGTTGCGACACGGAGTTTGTCCGCGGATACTGGCTGATTCTGACGCACACACGCTTCCGAATCAGTTTTTGCGAATTCTCACGTATCCGGGTATGCTGCGCGCACCTTTTGGTATACTTGGTACACGGCAGGGCGGTCCCGTTTGGCAGGGCGCGCTCTGTTTGGTAATTTTTGGAAATCTGGAAAAAGTGAGTTTTATGGGTTTTCCAACGAATTTAATTCTACATACAATATTTAACAAATTAATGTAATTATATAAATTAAACTTGGTCAAGTGGTCTCCGCATACCAAAAAGAAAAATTGAATTTGGATCTCTGTGGTGGAAGATACGAATCCGGGAACATAGGTAGTTTATCGCAGTTTTCTGCGATACCCAAAAGTGGTCTTTTTCCGTCAACTTGGACGCTATTTTCGCCTAGGGTTACGCGCTGTTCGAGGTCAACTATCATACATATATTGAAGAGGGTTAAGTGATGAACGTACCGGTGAAGACGGGGTCGAGTTTGGTTGAGAGAGTGACGGAAAACGACGCTGGAACACAGGTAAGTCGCTGTAACTTTCTGCAGTTGGGGTTTGAGCGCGGGGTCCCAGTCATCGGGATCCTGTTCTGGGCGCCTGAGGCTTGGTTCTCCGGCGGTGGTCTCTGGTCGAGGGAGGTGCTCTCTCGGTCTAAATGGGAAGAGGATGACTTAGGGTTAGGGTTTTGTTGAATGGGAGATTTATATATAAGAGAGAGAGAGGCTGAGGGAGATTGTCAAACGCGGGGGGGGGGGGAGAGGTTTGCATCCGCTGGATGCAGCTGCAGCTCTTATTCTTTGCTAGCGGGTAGGCCGGGCGGGTAGGTTAGTATTAGGGTAGGGTTTTGGGTAGTTGTAGGATCCAATAAGGGATTTATGTTTTCTTCTTCTTTTTTCCTTTTTTTTTTTTCTTTTTTTTTCTTTTTCTTTTAAGGATATATATATATATATATATATATATATATATATATATATATATATGCATAGAAAAGTCTAGAATTTGTATTAATGCATACCATTAAGCTAGAAATTGACCAAAGGGTCTCCTACATGAAATAAATTCGGAAAAATTCCTAATGGCCCCATAAATCCCCTAAGTGCACGAACACCTAAAATAAAAATTAAATAAAATCTATTTCTTCTAATTAGCACATAATTACTACAATTAAATTAATAATTAATTAAAAAGGGTAAATACGGTCTTTAGGATTATGGGTTTTACAACAGCGGCGCGCTTCTAAAGAAGTTGGCACAATGGCGCATTTTTGAAAAAAATGGCACAACGATGCACTTCTAAAGAAATTGGCACAGCGGCTGGGTCGCTAAACGACAACCTGGTTTACGTGCCGCAGCTCAGCTGTAATGATAACTTCCGACTCTTCAGTTTCTTCATATGTCAGCTGTCAGTCTGTTACATTAAATGCTGAGAGAGAGTGCGCATCTTTGAGCGTTTGTTCGCCAACTTTTGCATCATTAAGAAAGTGCGCCATCTTCTGAAGTTTCAAGAAAGTGTGCCAAAGTAAGAAAGTACGCGTCTTCCTTCTGAAATAATTAGAGAGTGCGCCATCCTCTCAATAGAGAGAAAGTGCGCCATTCTTTCTCTGTTGGGTTTATTTGTAGAAAACTACGCCATCTCTTTGAGGCACAATTTTTATGCTTCTAGAAGACTCCCTTCAAAGTTTTTGAATTCGTTGAAATGAATTCAAAATACTTTAAATTAGAAGCATAAAAGTTGTTGAGATATTTGTGTGCGCACTATGGACAGAATCCTAACGGATTGCTGATGTGGCTGTAGTCATGATTTGTTGCACAAATCCTGAAGTATCTTAGCAGTCAAACCCCCCCCCCAAATCTATAAATAGGCGAGTTGAGGAGACAAAGAACTTTTCTATTGCTATCAAATCTCTTCGTCTCTTTCTTTCTCAAGAAATCCTAGATTTCTTCTTCCTTCGAAGCTTTTAGCAATGGCCCCAAGAAAATCTCAAACGAATAGCAAGGACATCAAGGGTATAGGAGAGGCTTCTTCTTTTCGGGCAACGATGGCGAGGTCGATGGTGAGGCCGAGAGTGACTCATCTTGCTAGAGAATGGCTCAATATGCCAGCGTTGATAGTCACATCAGGAGATGTAGCACATCCTCCTCCGATAGGCATATCGGCTGTATTCTTCTTCCCTATTTTCTTTTTTCTTTTACATGTATAATGTAAGATTTTGACAATGGCAAAAAAATAAAAGAAAGAAGAAGAACGAAGACATAGAATATAGAGACACGTGTACATGCGCATTTTTCTCTCATTCAGAGAAGAAATAGCCACTTTGGCTTAGTTTTCCTCGTTCAGAGCAAAAACAGTCATCTTGGCGCATTTTTCATCGTTCAGAGTGAAAACAATCATCTAGGCGTATTTTTTCTCGTTCAGAGTGGAAATAATAAACTTGGCGCACTTTTTCTCGTTCAGAGTGGAAACAACCATTTTGGCGCACTTTTCCAATTATTGGCAAGTCGGCGCACTTTTCGTCTATTTTGACAGATTGGCACATTCTCTGCCTAATTGGGCATATTGGCACATAAAATGTTCTTATCTCCTAAAGTATTTGTAAAAATGCGCGTATTTCCTAAAAATTTAGAAAAAATGTGCCTTCTTTAGAATCTTAAAAGACTCATAATAGGGTTATTTTTATGTACTCCTCTTCATGAGATTTGTTGACTCTTCGTTTATGGATTTTATAGTTGACTTGGGTATGGATCCTTTGGCTGAACTGATGGGATCCACTGCTGGACTTTTGCATACATCGTACAATGAGTTTCCCTAATATGATAAGAAGATGTCCAGCATATGCTAATTATTGATAGTCGGACAAAGAGAACGAATATTGACCTCTTTGATAAGCGGCAAACCTCTCACTTCCTTTGCGAATGCGACATATTCTAAGCCGAATTTCTTATTTGATGAATCCATGCATCAATCTTCTCAGCCTAGGAAAAAGAAGAAGAAGTGGTTGTTCAATGTTCATGGTAGGGTCATGTATTTTCCACAGATATCAAATTTTTTTTCGTTGTCTGCCTTCTCCCATGCCACTTATCCACGAAAGATGGATTAGGATTTGACTCCCCTTACTAATTGAGCTAAGTCGGGGAAAATTAGCTACAAACATGGTCGTTTCTTTAGTTCCGTCGATGGACATTTAGTTCAAATACGAGGACTTCATCTTGGGAACGTACCAAGCGAAGATTCTTCATTGATTCAACCCATTCAGTCTCCTTTGTTTGCCAACATTTACACTAATACTGGAGGCACTTATCCTCAGAAGAATGTTCGACTGCCAGGATGGTTTACCAACAAAAATATCTATTGACGTCGAGCAACAACATGGATACTGGACCAATATAACGAAAATCTCGTATCTTCAGGTTTATACATTGCGCCTAATGCCAATATATTCTTGGCTTTGTTAGAGCGATATAAATCTAGTACTGGAACTGTTTTTACTCCTCGTGTCGAGTTGGAGTTCACCTTATACGAGATGAAATACGTATCCATACTGCCAACATGTGAGATTCCTTATGAGGAATACGTGCCTACAAACTTGAAACTCGCAGATTTAGCAAAGACTGATGGAATAGAACACCTGTTTCTTTGTAGATATTGACTTTTTAAATGGACCTATATTACACCTTTTCAGACTAGACGAGCTTTAAACATAGGGAAAAGTTAGAGCTTTTATTGCGCTGTTCCCGACGTTGCAACTGAGCATTATGGTTCGAGTTTTACTAACGAGGGGACCACCATATCGAGGTTGCAATCAGGGTTTTTTTATGGCTGATGTTTATCAGGCCCTCTCATTTGGTATATAGAAATGTCAACAACTTCACCTTCGAACCATATCTACCTAGCCGCTTTGCAAGACAATTTGGCTATGACTAATTACACGTTGGAAATGCTACTCCGTATCTTGTAAACTCTGGAGGTTTAATCGATGGCGCACAGGGATGGAGATATTTTATTATGGATTGTACATGAGCTACTTTTACTCTACATGCACCCAACCCTCCTTTACGCCTATTGCATTCCTTTGCCCAGTTTTATTGTTCTATAAACCAATTTTATAGGGACTTTGATATGCGTGTTAGTTTTTGAAACCTTATAGAAGGAGTCAATCCGAAGCCAATAAGAGCTTCTCTAATCGAAGATGAGGATGATGCGCCACTGGATGAGATATTGGAAGCTCTTCCATATGTGTAACCAGATGCACCCGCCCCTGCCATAGTGGTTCATAAATCTCGAAAGCATAAGATTACGTCCTCGACTGAGGGTTGGCCTGCCAAGAAGAGGGATGCTGTCGCGAAGCCTAGGAAGCCGCAATCGAAGATTTTTGCTCCTTCAAGAAGGAATTTGATTGACGAACTGATTAGTTCGCCTAAGTGGCCTGGACCGTTCGTCTCTTCTCCAGTGGTGCAAAGGATTAGCACTTTCGTTCCTTCCTATTATTTCTACTAGAATAAGTATGCTCCTGCTGCTGCAATAGTCAGTTTTGCAGATCCTATCCTTGAAGCTGCGACTCAATTTATTCTGCCGATTGCATTCATACCTCCTCCACCGATGGACCCGAAGAATCAGGTTGCTCCGTTAGTGGATCCAAAGGATCAACCTGCTCTGGGAAGTCCTTATTCCAGGGTTAGTGGAAATGAAGAAGATGTTGGTATAGAAATAATTTCATATTCTCAGATTGAAGTTAGTGAGCAGATCGAGTCACAAGCTGACATTGTTGCTACAGCCCTCGAAGATATACCTGGACTGGATATTCAGGCTAAGCCTCAATCTGCTATAGTTACAGCTGGGCTTGAAGATGCTACATAGAAGATTGATATTAAATTTGTAGTTTCAGAAGCGAGCATGACTATGAGTGATTATGATGATTTGCTCATTCATGCCGATTTGTCTAAGGTGGATGCTTCGTTGATAGGCCTGAGAAATTCTTTGGAGGGGCAGACTCCTGAAGATGAATATGTACCACCTGATGCTGGTACGCGTCTCTCTATTCTTTCTATACCACAAGTTCTTGCATTACTTACTTCATTGTCACGAATTCATACAATGATAACTCTGGCTAGCATAAGCCAAGGTGTCACTTCTTTCCTTAGCTTGACGTGCATATATCTTAATTACAATATGTTGTTTATTGATCATATTGTTTGCTCATTTTTTTTAGGTGATAAAATTGTGGTAGGAGTTGCTCCGGAGAGGGCTGAAGAGACAGTTATTTTGCAGGCTGAAATAACTTTTGTTGCTGATATCACAGTTCCGGCTGTAGATATCGCGTCAATGCCACCAATAGCTTCAATTGATCTTGTGGTAGAAATGACCAGTATTGCTGAAATGGCTTCCACTATTAGCCCGAGAGAATAAGCATCAGGTTCTTCCTCTTTTGTCTCCAGTGTCGAGGCTACAACTGTCACGATAACTGCCTTCGTGCATCATGGTCAAGGATTAGCAAAAATTATCGTGACTCCAAGTTCAAGAACTCATTTTAATGCTTTAGTAGAAGCTTATATATCTGCTTTCTATGCAACATTGAAGGAGTTGATAAATCTGGTGCTCAAAAAAGTTTATCCTTTGAGGATGTGAAAGATGCTAGCTTGTCCATGATCCAACTTATCAAAAATTTCAAGGATGAAGCTAGGGCTGCTACTCTTGAACAATTATTGATAGGCCTTGAGCAACCTATTAATGAATATCTGCAGCTTAATAGTGGAGAAATCTCAGCTCTAATTCAGACTGAAATATGTGTCAATTACTGTTGAGTTCATGGAACTTCAAACCACTTTCTAGGAGCATATGAAGATCAATGTTGAGAAGAATGTCTGAATAAATGCTTCTATGAAAGAAGTGACTTCTTCTTTGTCTCTTCATCATTCTGCCCATGATGAACATAATGACAGGATGATACAACTCAAAACTCATATTCAAGAACTCAAAAGCCCAGCTCAAGCAAGCGAGAGAGGAGTTGAAGGTGACTGTGGACCGACGTTGGAAAGATCTGGTACATTATGACTAGCAAGAGAACATATTTTGGAGCTTGAGCACAACAAGAACGTGCTTGACCATGCTCAAAATAAGATGATAGATTCATATGCTTCTATGGCTCCTTTTGCTACATATGACTCTAGAATGCTCGAAGCACGTATGAGAGTAACATTGAAAAAAATACCAGCAACTAGCTCGACTGATCCAGTTCCTCCTTAATATTTCTACTCCCCCTGAGCGAAATCTATCTTATATTCTTCCTTATTTTATTTTTGTGTAAGTTTTCCAATAAAAATATTTTAAATCTTTTAGCTTTGAACAATATTTATTTATTATGCACCCATTATTTATTGCATATCTACTATTAGATACAAATAATAGATTAGAGTGAAAACGAGATCAGAGATAATGTGGATGTGATATATTTTCAAACAGGATCCCACTGAATATATCTTCTCAGAGGTATTATGAACATGATAAAATAACTCTGTGGGAAAATTTGGTAGATTTATCACTCAAGGCATACTCATGCTGAGTATAAATGATAGATTTTATAGGATGCAATACTAACAGAGGTGATATGGACATGATAGTTCACTATTTTACTCCACCGGAGAAGAGAAGAAAGAGTAGTTCAGAAGGCGAACTATTGTCTTCTCTTTAGGGGATAATAAATGGAATATGATTTAGAGATAATATGGACATGAATTTGTAAACTCTCTCGACCAGATTTCACTATTTTAAAATTATTTTTAGCAAATTAGAATTTATTTCAATATTTTATTATTTATATCCTATTGATTGTGCACCTGTCCATTTCATAATTTATTTGAGCATTACACTAGCTGTAATTCCTAAACAAAATTCACATACCTGCTCTAGACATGTTAGACTACTTTTTCTGTATTTTGAACAACTCCCAGAAACCTCGTTTGGTGCTTCGTTTTAGTCGCACAAATATCGTTACAGACGTACGTATTTATTTCCTATTTAATTTTTTGCTCTTTACCCATCTCTGTACCCCTAGAGATTTGAGGACCAGTAGGCACCTGTTTTGCCCAAACAAAAATACGATAATATTCTAGACTGAATATACTACAATTAGTGTATTGACACCGTAGAAAAATTATGACCCTACCTGTCTCTAAATAATTAGTGAACACCGTGCGCAGTATTTATTAAATAATAAATACGGTGACCCGTATCACCCAAAGAACCTGACCCTGCCCAGGCTCACCCCAACACTTCCCAAGACATTTCCCCAGCTTTTCCCCTCATTTCTGTACAATTCAGTATTTCGAAGAATCAGTATTTTAAATCAGATAAATTGCGAAATTACGCAAAATACCAATTTTAGGCTTTTATACAATTTATGAAAAGTTAGGGGTTTTATGCAAATACATGTGAAGTGGCATAACCTCATTGGTTAATGAATAGGTGACATGGGCCCACCCAAAACATCCAGAAAAATCAGTGCAAAATATCCCAAAAATCAAAATTACCCAAATGCCCCTGAATTTCCCCATAATTACGAAACTGCCACTCACCCCAACCCCTATATAAACCCTAACCCTCTCCCTTACAAACCCCCACAGCCCTCACCTCCGACCACCACCGGCCGCCCAACTCCGGCAAGACCTCCGCCCTGACCCCCTCTCCCCTCCGGCCAAGCCCCACCGTCGCCGTCTCCCTGCTCCGCCGTGAGCAGCCCCCGCAACCCCATCTCCCCAACACCACCACCCACAGCCACCACCACCCGAACCACCCCCTGCGCCACCTCCGGCCACCGAGCACCGCCACCAACCCCACCACCCGACTCGCCCCGACCCCCTCTCTCCGACCATCACCCCCTCACCGCCCCACGACGCCTCCTTCGCCGGCTAGAGCCCCCGCAGCAACCCTCGGCTACCCCTAACCCTAACCGCCACTCCACCTCCGGTCGCCTCCAGCCACCGCTACCCGCCGTCGTGGACCTCCGCCACCACCACCAACCTGACCACCACCCTCCCCTCCGTCGAACCCTCCGCCTGCACCGCCGCCTCTGCCGCTGCTCCGCCGCCGGCAGCCCCCGCAAGCTGCTACTACTACTGCTGCTACTAGCAGCCACTGCTGCTGTTGCTGCTCCTCCGGCCACCTCCGGCCGTCTCCGCCGCCGTCCTTCCACCGTCGACAACCTGTGGGACCCCCCTGTCAGCAGGTATACCCTCCCTCTTGATTATACATATATATACCTAAATTTATATATGTATGTATATATGTATATATATGTATACATATACTTATATATATATATATATATGTTATATATATATATATATTAATATATATAATGTTATATTAATTAGAGGAGATGCCATCAGAGTCTGCCTGAGTACATCTGGAGTTGGAGCTACATATTTTGAGGACGATGCACTAGTTTATCTTATTTCAGCTTTTACTTATCATTTGTAGTGGGTTTATTCCCACCTGACTTTATCTGATTTGTGTATGACATTTCAGACTCAGCATCTATATATTCAGCACTATTTTCCATATTTTATGATATTCCTGTGGATGAGATAGAGTTACCTGTATTTAGACTTATAGTATTTTAGGATAGCGTAGCACATCACTTTGGGTCCATTAAATTGGGTAATCCCTTAGTGACGTGTCAGCTGGCCAATGCCACGTGGCCTAGTTCCGTATATTTTTGGAACTGGGGCGTGACATGATTTTAGTGGTGGCCCATGCAGGTCTAGTTAATTGCTAGTGGTATGATTACATGCCCAGCAAGCCTGCACTATGATAGGAACACTAGGTCTCATCCACTCTGACTTCATCCATAAATTCTTGCATCCTGCTTGATTATCATTTATTATTTCCTTCGTACTTTTCTAAATTATTCTATGTTCTTCAGAAAATGGACATACCCAATGGACACGCGATTGATGGGGTTGACCAAGCAACAGACCCATCGCTAGATGTCCCAGGAACCCCGACTGCCCCAAGAGACCAATCCCCAAGAAGGATGCTGGTCAATCCAACAACCCCGTACCTTCCCCAGGACCCTACCCAGGAGACAACACCAGCCCAGCTAGAAGGGCAAACTTTCCAAGCACCAACACCGCAGGCGGAGACACCTTTGCCTCCACCTCCAGCCTTCTCAGCCCTGATGCCACAGCTTGAGGGACAAACCCAGATGTTCCAATATTTCCAAACCCTGTTACAGGCTCAGTGGCAACAGACTGAAGCCCTGAGACAGGCTCAATGGCAACAAACTGAAGCCCTGAGACAGACCTTGATAACAGCTCTGGAGATGACAACTGCCCCGGCACTAGCACCTGTCCAAACCCCTAACACTGTTCAAGGCTTTCGCCGAATGAGCCCGAGAAACTTTTCTGGCAACGAAACTCCGGAAGAGATCTCAGACTGGATCTCCAACACAGAAATACTGCTGGAAGGTTCACAGATTCACCCCGACCTATGGATAACCGCAGTAAGGGCCCAACTAAAAGGCAATGCCCATCACTGGTGGGACTCCATCGAGCGCAGCACCGGCAAGAACCATACTTGGGAGCAATTCCTGGAATACTTCAAGGCAAAATACTTTCCAGCCACGGTTAGAGATGATATGTACTCCCAGTTCTTGCATTTGGAACAAGGAAATAGGACCGTCGACGCCTACGACGCAGAGTTCAGTCGACTAAGTCAATTCGGTGCCATCCTAATACCTAACGAGCTGGAGAAGGCCCTGAAATTTCATCACGGCCTTACCCTCGAGCTCCAAGGGCATACTACGGCACAGTCAAGGATTTCCTACGAAGAAGTTCTTTCAGAGGCAAGGATACAAGAAGCCATTGGCAGAGAAGTAAGATGCTCAAATCCAACCATATCAGCCCGAGAATAGACCGGAGCAGGAGGACCAATCCGTCACCCAAAAAATCAGGCACAACATAAGACAGGGCCATATCAATACAAGGAACTTCCGACTTGTCACTATTGTGGCAGAAAAGGACATTATGCCAAAAACTGCCGAAGGAAGTATAGACTATGCCTGATATGTGGAGACAATCAACATAGGACCAGAGACTGCCCACAACACAGAGAAGCAGCACTCCAGAACGGGCAAGGACCAACAACACCAGCCCAGAAAATGCACCCCCTACTAGAATTCAGCATTCTCCAGCATCTGGAAGATTTCAGAGGGGACCACCCTTGGCCACTCAGGAATCGCAGTACTATCTAGCCAGACAACAAACCGAAAGACAAAGCCACGAGCAGGCCTTTGTACTAGCTGCAGTTGTAGAAGAACCGGAAGGTGAAACCATTTCAGGTACCATTATAGTTACATTATTACCTAAAAACCGTATTATTTGATTCTAGAGCTACACTGTCATCATATCTAGTAGTTTCGTAGCCATGCAAATAGCCACTTTTACCAGAGGAGGCATTGTTCCAGTTACCAACATTACTAAAGCATGCTAGTAGTCATGTATAATAGAGTAATGAGGACACGATTCTTGGTACTTCCAATACCAAACTTCGACGCTGTCTTAGGCATGGATTGATTTAAACCAGTACAAATGCTATACTAGACTACGGGAAGAGAAGCGTCATCTTTAGACCACCAGGTTACCCATACAAATATAGATAGTACCTAGGATATCAAATCATAGTAGTTAAACCCTAGTCACCTGATGACTTATAGTATCCAACCTAAATTATTTTTCCACCCTCTAGATAATGATCAGAACTAAGCCCAAAAACCGACAGATCGATTGCTAGACATTGATTGCTAGGCTCAATCATATGAATAAAAATGATAGCTGAGTACTATAGCCAGTATCAGGAATAGAACAATTAGATTGAAGGAGAGAGGGTAGACAGATGTTAGCCTTGAGAAAAATATCATGAACTACCAATAATATACGACCTGTTGTAAACCTGATGATACCCTTATAATTTGGATGAAGGGTATACATAGAGTAAAATAGGAGATCATGTGTTTTTGAAGATCCCACCTACCCGAGGAACGATCAGACTTGGAAGAAGAGGAAAACTAAGCCCGAGGTACATCAGACCCTTCGATGTGATGGAACACATCGGAGAAATGGATTACAAGATAAACTCTTCCTCAAACATTGGAAAGTACATGAAGTCTCTCACGTATCCCAATTAAGAAGATACACTCCGAACCCAAGTCATGTGCTGGACTATTCAGAGATCACCATCGGTCCAAGCTTATCGTACCAGGAGGAGCCGTAGAAATCCTAGATCGAAGCGAGAAGATGTTGCAAGGCCAGACTATCCTTTAGTTCGTATTGCATGAAAACATCATGCACCAGGCAAATCAACCTGGAAACGAGAAGAGGATATTCGATAATGTTTCCCCCATCTATTTCCAGACAAGGGTATATCCAAATATTTCAAATCAATCAATCTTCAACTATGACTATGTCTTAATATTTCAAAATTAATCAATCTTTCGTTCTCATTATATGTCTGTTTTTATTTCGAGGATGAAATATTCTAAGGAGGGTAGATTGTAAACTCCCTCGACCAGATTTCACTATTTTAAAATCATTTTTAGCAAATTAGAATTTATTTTAATATTTTATTATTTATATCCTATTGATTGTGCACCTGTCCATTTCACAATTTATTTGAGCATTACACTAGCTGTAATTCCCAAACAAAATTTACATACCTGCTCTAGACATGTTAGACTAATTTTTCTGTATTTTGAACAACTCCCAGAAACCTCGTTTGGTGCTTCGTTTTAGTCGCACAAATATCGTTACAGACGTACGTATTTATTTCCTATTTAATTTTCTGCTCTTTACCCATCTCTGTATCCCTAGAGATTTGAGGACCAGTAGGCACCTGTTTTGCCCAAACAAAAATACGATAATATTCTAGACTGAATATACTACAATTAGTGTATTGACACCGTAGAAAAATTATGATCCTACCTGTCTCTAAATAATTAGTGAACACCATACGCAGTATTTATTAAATAATAAATACGGTGACCCGTATCACCCAAAGAACCTGACCCTGCCCCTGTCCAGGCTCACCCCCACACTTCCCAAGACATTTCCCCAGCTTTTCCCCTCATTTATGTATAATTCAGTATTTCGGGGAATCAGTATTTTAAATCAGGTAAATTGCAAAATTATGCAAAATACTAATTTTAGGCTTTTATGCAATTTATGAAAAGTTAGGGGTTTTATGCAAATACATGTGAAGTGGCATAACCTCATTGGTTAATGAATAGGTGACATGGGCCCACCCAAAACATCCAGAAAAATCAGTGCAAAATATCCCAAAAATCGAAATTACCCAAATGCCCCTGAATTTCCCCATAATTACGAAACTGCCACTCACCCCAACCCCTATATAAACCCTAACCCTCTCCCTTACAAACCCCCACAGCTCTCACCTCCGACCACCACCGGCCGCCCAACTCCGGCAAGACCTCCGCCCTGACCCCCTCTCCCCTCCGGCCAAGTCCCATCGTCGCCGGCACCCTGCTCCGCCGTGAGCAGCCCCCGCAACCCCATCTCCCCAACACCACCACCCACAGCCACCACCACCCGAACCACCCCCTACGCCGCCTCCGGCCACCGAGCACCGCCACCAACCCCACCACCCGACTCGCCCCGACCCCCTCTCTCCGACCATCACCCCCTCACCGCCCCACGATGCCTCCTCCGCCGGCTAGAGCCCCCGCAGCAACCCTCGGTTACCCTTAACCCTAACCGCCACTCCACCTCCGGTCGCCTCCAGCCACCGCTACCGCCGTCGTGGACCTCCGCCACCACCACCAACCTGACCACCACCCTCCCCTCCGTCGAACCCTTCGCCTGCACCGCCGCCTCCGTCGCTGCTCCGCCGCCGGCAGCCCCCGCAAGCTGCTGCTTCTGCTGCTGCTACTAGCAGCCACTGCTGCTGTTGCTGCTCCTCCGGCCGTCTCCGCCGCCGTCCTTCTACCGTCGACAACCTGTGGGACCCCCCTGTCAGCAGGTATACCCCCTCTTGATTATACATATATATAACTAAATTTATATATGTATATATATATGTATACATATACTTATATATATATGTTATATATATATATATATTAATATATATAATGTTATATTAATTATATAATGTATAAATATAGTATATGTATATTATATAAATATATTATTATTATATATAATAGTTATATATATAACATATTATTCATATGTTATATATTTATATATAATAAATATTTAAATATGTATATATGCATTTTTAATTCTGTTTTTACTTATATAAATATATATATGTAATATATATAAATATATGCATACATATAATTATATGTATGATATATATATATTATATAATTACTATTATATTTATATAGTATATATGTATGTATATATATACTATGCATTTTTCTTTTATTTATTTATATGCACTTATTGATATATATATATGATATTATATATAAATTATCATAGTACTGGATATACAGTACATATAATATATATATATTATTTATTGCTGGATAATACATCATATATATACATATATATGTACATTTACATTTCTCGCAATGTCAATTCATTTATATATATATTATCTATATACTATATAGTGCTGTATAATACAGTACCTATAAATACGTATATTTAAATTCTGTACTGTACTGTCATTTTATTTTATTATTATATATCAGTGGATATACCCTGATAAATATTATATTATTATATATCAGTGGATACACCCTGATAATATTATATTATATATATCAGTGGTTATACCCTGCTACTATATAATTGCTATATATATACCTGCATTTTTCTTTTCTTTATTATATATATGCTATATATATACTACTATATATATATATATATATACTATATCTATATATATATATATACATACTATATATATACCTATATTATATATTGTATATGTATATAAGAATAGATATATATATATATATATATATATATATATATATATATATATATATATATATATATATATATATATATATATATATATATATATATATATATATATATATACTTTATATTACAACCATGATATTCACGAACCCTGTCTGTTTTAACAGAAACAATCTCCAGCACAGCCAGTGACCCCCTGTCACAAGCAACCTCAAACTTGACTGTGAAATCCAGTTTTTAATACTATCAGGGAGTAGGCAAGTATACCTTGCCAAGTTTTTATTGTTTAAATATTAACTGTTGAATGTTCTTTTTAGTAACTTTACATATAAACAGTATGTATCTGAGACTGCCTCGGGTACCGTCAACAAATACGTTGACACGTAGTGTAATTAACTTAGTCTATACAGACTTACCATCAACTGTGAGGGTATCCTAATATCCTCTTAGACCCTATCACGGGTACATGCAACAAGGTTGCACTTCATTTTGGGATGCAAGTTTACGTAGTTGATTAGCTACCAGTACGTACGACGTGCATCATGGCTTAGAACAAAATCAGGAAAGTTACGACTTGGCATTAGTTACATTGGGCGGGGAGAACGACTAAAAGACGTATGGGACACCCACCTCTTTATCCCGATGCCGCACTCGACGGAGTGATACAGATGTTATATATATATATTCCTGTGACCATTCTCATCGTAGATGGAAAATTGTATAGTGCCCTTGAACGAGGGCATATGTGGCATATACTAGCCAGTCACTACGGATTGGTGAATTACGTCAGCATATGTCTAGCCACACTTTCCCATACGTACTAGGTTGTCTCAAATTGCATTCACTTAGATGGTTAGCACCCTGTATTTATTTATTCAGTATTTATATACATGGCATGTTATTTTTATGTATCTTGTTACGTCCCACTGAGGACCTGGTTCCCTGCCAGGTTTAGATGAGACACTCTACCCCACAGTACATGGACCTAGACAGGAGACTGGATATGCCCCTGAGAAGGAGTTAGAGGAGATGCCATCAGAATCTGCCTGAGTACACCTGGAGTTGGAGCTACATATTTTGAGGACGATGCACTAGTCATCTTATTTCAGCTTTTACTTATCTTTTGTAGTGGGTTTGTTCCCACCTGACTTTATCTGATTTGTGTATAACATTTTAACTCAGCATCTATATATTCAGCACTATTTCCCATATTTTATGATATTCCTGTGGATGAGATAGAGTTACCTGTATTTAGACTTGTAGTATTTTAGGACAGCGTAGCACATCACTTTGGGTCCATTAAATTGGGTAATCCCTTAGTGACGTGTCAGCTGGCCAATGCCACGTGGCCTAGTTCCGTATATTTTTGGAACTGGGGCGTGACAAAATCATATTATACTTAATGACTAATGAATAAAAATGTAAGATTATTCCCAACCCAACTGGAGATCAGGAATAGAATATCCTTAAAACAACTGAGATTTAAGAATAGAATATTTTTTTTAGAGAGAATCGTTTAGATGATCTCAACGAGAGTGTTCCGTTGGATTTGAGTATTGTCCCACTGGGGAACTTAGAGGACCCATTACCCATGTCTTATTCAAAAATGAATATAGGTAATAGTTTGAGAGGCCGTATAGGCTATAATTTATTGGGGATTAAAGATATATTTGTTGTACATCTTATTTTAATTTGACGGAGATGGAGAGGAATATGTCGTGCTTAGACATAATACTTCTTGAAAAATTTGTCATTGATTGGCATCATTATCAAATCTCTAGTAGGCTTAGCGAGCCTGTAGACTCTGTTGGAGAATACTGTCTCCACCACATAAGGACCTTTCCATTTAGCTTAGAATTTGCCTTTCCTCTTATTGGTTGTGATCATAGGTCTCCTTACTGAAAGGACCAATTCACCGACTTGGAATATTATTTCCTTAACCTTTCGATTAAAAGCTCTAAAAATGCATGCTTCATATAGCTCAATACGGTATTGAGCATGCAAGTGCTTTTTATCCAATGCTTCTAATTCTTGTAGGTGCAATCGATCATTATTATCTACTGTTAACTCATTAGTAATGGTTATTCTAAGAGAAGGTATCTGGATTTCGATCAAAAGAATTGCTTCACATCCGTAAACCAAAGAGAATAGTGTACAACCAGTTAGAGTTCTAATTGTTGTATGATAAGCCCATAAATATGCTTCTAGTTTCTCATTCCAATCGTGTTTGTTGGATCAGAAACTTTTTAAGTAGTTTGATTATGGTTTTATTGAAGGCTTCTGCTAAGTCATTGGCTGCTGGATTATAGGCTATAAATGCTACATTCTGGTTCGATTCTTGTCATAAAACCGATAAAATGCTTGATTGGCAAATTATGGCCTATTATCATGTATTATCCTTCGGGGAACACCGAAATGATAGATAACATGGTGTTTGACAAAGTTAATTACGTTGGACGTCTTAACTTCGATGAGCCGGATTGCTTCTGCTCATTTGGAGAAGTAATCGGTTATTACAAGTACAAACTGCTATCCTCTAGAAGAAGATGGGCTGATCGGACCAATAATATCCTTTCTCTAAGCTTCAAAAGGTCAGGAGACAGCTGTAGGGTATAATAACTCTGTTGGTTGGTGGATTAAATCAGCATAGATTTGGTATGCCTTACATTTACGAGTGTAATCTACGACATCTACCACCATAATGGGCTAATAATAACCTATTCTCCTGAGGCAGTCTTATAATTTAGGACCTGGCTAATGTTCTCCATATATGCCATCATGAGCTTTACGGAGTGATTGTCTAGCTTCAGGGTTGAAAAGTCAACGTAGCAGCAATCTCTCATAAGAATGACGATATAATGTTTTGGATGAGGCATCATAGAAGAATCAGAGTGAACGTTTTTAATAGAAGTAACTTCTTTTGGATCTTCTGGAAGAATCCCATAAATAGCGCAGTTTATAAAAGGGTCTCTCCAATCTTTATCCATAGAGGTTGACTTTATGACGTAACTCTGTTCAACGTGCAAGTTATTTTTTGTACAGAACAATTCTCATCCTGTTAGCGTAATTGAGTGTCGTCTCTTTAGGGGAACGACCAATGAAGCTGCTAAGTCGGTCAAAGCATCTGCTTCCATATTCTGGAACTGAGTCACATGCTCGATGGAGAATCCTTTAAAAGTAAAAGTCAGTTCGATTGCTACTTGATGATAAGGGATGAGGTCTTTATGCCAAACCTCGTACTCTTCCCTGATTTGATTGACTATCAGCTTGGAATCTCCGTAGGCTTCAAGATATTTTATGTCCAATTCTTTAGCTAATTACTGCTTTTTGCGGGACATATACCATGTCATAAGGTGATATCAACATTGCCCATGTGGCTAAACTGGAATTGAGTGTGCTTGGCTTAGTCATCAATACTCGGAGGGGATTCATGAATGGTTTGAACTGACACGTAATGTCGTGTCTTCTAAATAGCAAATATCAAGGAAATGCATTCTTTTTCTACCAGATTGTATCGATGTTCAGCGTCGACCATCATGCGACTGAGATAATAGATTGCCTGTTCATGTCCTTCGTTACTCTTCTGTGCAAGAAGAGCTCCAAGGGAGTGATCCATTGCTTGAACATACATCAAAATTTTTCCTACGATTGGAGACACCAAAACTGGCAGATTTGTTAAATATCGTTTGATATCATCGAATGCTTGTTGACATGCTTTATTCCAGACAAAAGATACACCTTTCTTCATTAACTGAGTGAAGGGTCGACATCGTCCCGAGAGATTGGAGATGAATCTCCTAATATATGCCAGACGGCCTTGTAAACCATAAAGTTCATTGAGATTATCTGGAGGCTGCATTTCGAGGATAGCTTTGATTTTATCGGGATCTATGTGAATACCTTTGGAGGTTATAACAAATTCGAGGAACTTGCCACTGGAGCCTCCTAGAAAGGATTTGGTTGGATTCATCTTCAATTGGTGATGGCGCATCAATTCGAATACGGTCTTTAAATCTTGAAGGTGATTATCTTCAAGATGACTTGTGACAGCAATATCATCCACATAGAATTCTACTATTTTTTGTAAATGCTTCTAAAAAATTATACTCATGGCTCGTTGATATGCTGTACCTGTATTCTTCAAGCCGAAGGGTATAACTGTATAACAATAAGCTCCCAATGGTGTACGAAAAAGGTATATTTTTTTATTAAGTGACATCTTAATTTGATTATATCCAGAGAACTCATCCATGAAGGACATACGTTCGAATCCGCATGTATTGTCGTTCAAGCCGAAGAGCATCTTCTTTCTGTAGATGAGCCATCATCATATTGAAGCAATTAATATATTAGCTCAGTGATGTCCTGCCTTCAAATAAGACTATCGATTGGGGCTTGTATTTAGGAGGGAATGGAACATTATCCCAATGAGGAGGATAAGGCTATTTTACCCCCATCTTGCGAAATTAGTCTTTGTTCTTTAAAATATCGACCTGTGCACGCAACTCCCAGATAGCTTCAAGGGGATCTTCCAGTCAGAGTGGTATAATTGACTGATAAGATCCTGGTTGAACATGTATTATCACCGGCGTAGATCTACTCCCGATATTGAAAGAATTAAGAGTTGGCGCTGTTGACTCTTGGTTTATGATTGCTTTTGGAATTTTGTTATCCTGTAGTGGTATTGTTCCAGGAGTAGGCTGTGCAGGTATGAATGATGCCACTTGGATAGGTACTGGTGTAGCAGAATATTGGGCTATCATTATTTGATGCATGTTTTATATCATAATGTGCATCTCTTTGAGAGTGACCTCTAATGAGTTGAGGTATTATTCGGTGCCTTCTGATGGAGAAATGTCTTATTCATCACCGACGATTTAAATGCTAACATATTTGTGTACAATAGAGAAATTAGTAGAAAGAGCCGTGCAGTTGGAGTCTACACTGTCAATTTTAGAATCGAGGGGATTGCTACCCCCAGCCTCAGATTATGAGGAATGGGGATCCTCGTAAAGATCGAGCTCTTGTCTTTGAGAATGAGTATTTTGGTATACTCCTTCAAAGGAGTCGATGAGTTGGTCAAATCTCCTATGGCTGGGTAATTTTGAAGAACTTCATCTTGATTGTCTCCTTCCATGGAAAAGATGTGAAGCCATGTATGCTGAAGCAAGGAGCGGTTTGTCATCATACTCCCGGTTGTCAGTTTATTTTATATGTCGAGGTTTAGAAGAAATAGTGTAGGTCAATCGGTCAAACATAGGCCATTTTGCATAGCACAGTAACATTCAATTACAACTTTGTGACAATTGCAACGATGTTCATTAGGAAACACCGTTGCAAGGTCGGAGGGATCTCTCTCCTTACTCTTTTGTATAATAAGTTCGCGTAAGTCATAAGGAGGAAGTGAAAAGGAGGAAGAGGAAAAACTCTGCCTCTTTACACGAGATATATCAGACCTCCTATGCACTTTTTTAGTTCCTTGCGTGTAAAGTGCTGACTTGATTGGCGTACGATCTGTCGTCTCTTGCACCTTTGTTCTTCACAGAGGAGGGGAAATTGTTCTGAATGTTCTTCACATATTCACGCACACAAACAACATGTCATGAGGAAGTTGGTTCTGTTTGGCGCATATTCTGTGGCGCAGGAAGAACTGGTGTAGTTTGCGAATGTAAATTTATTTTTGTACGTAGGTCTTGGCTTGGCGCACCAATAGCTTGTTCATAACGAGTGGCGTATAACTTTTCTTCAATTGAGAGCATGATCATGATGTTAGTGGGATGATTTTCCTTGACTAACTTTTTATTAGCGCCTGTAGAGAGATTGGTTTGGACAGCAGTGTCCATGACTTGCTTGCCCCGTATATTACCACCAATATGTGTAGGCTCAGAATCTTGGGTATGGATCACCCTTTGCATGATATTACACAAGTTGCGCTATTTGTATCCCTTATTTAACGCAAGGGAATCAGAAACTTTGGTGTGGATCACCCTTTGCTTAATATTACATGAGTTGCACGAATTGTATCCCTTGTTTAATGCAAGAGAGTTGTCTACCAAATTATTGATCTGAACTTGGTTGAAAGAATTGACAAGGGATTTCTTGTCAATCTGAATACTTTTTTCCTTGTTGGCAATAACTTTAGGATATGCATGGCGAGGCTTGGGCGCCCACACTTTATGAGTTTTACTCGACTTGAGCGTGGATGAGGGGCAAGCACTACCCCAGAATGGAGCATTTCTTCGTATGCTTGTTGGTCAAAATTCACGACCAAGGTCTTCTCCATCGAGCCGACCGATGCAATGTCAAATTGAGCTATCACCTTCTTGTCAGAGGAGAAAGTATTCCCTAGCAGAGTCGCCATCTTGTTTGCGAAGAACAGTTTGTACGAAACTTTTGTGTTACAAACTATTGAAAAGAATAAAAGTGCAAAAAGATCCTAAACATGAATCTAAGTATAGTTGATTCTGGAAAAGTATAGCTGTGGAGATCTGATCTACGGATGATCAATTTACTCCTTGGACCACTAGACGAGGAAAAAATGTAAGGAATACTGTGAACACTTGGAGAGTTGAACAATAAGAAAGCTTTGGCAACAACGATACGAGAAGCTTCTATTTCTCTCCTTTTGTTCTTTTATCCCCCCTATATCCCATGCCTCCTTCTCTGTATTTATAAAGTTTATGAGAGGTTATAAGAGTGTGCGCGCACTTTGGATAGTATGTACTATTTTACCATTGTGCGCACACTTTTGGTGGACTAAGACCCCACGTTCTAAATGAGTGGATATACAACTTGCTGCCTGCTTGACACGTAGCTTCCTATACGAAGAAAGCATAGGTCATTGGGGACAGTTATTTTTATACTTTTTACGAGAAGCATGGCATGTAAGCACGCACTCATAACTGCTCACTGTTAGTTAGAATAGTATGTGCACTTTAGAAGTGGTTTAGAGACTGTTGCACTTCTAAAAAATTGGCACAACGACGCACTTCTGAAGAAATTGGCACAACGGTGCACTTATAAAGAAATTGGCACAATGACACACTTCTAAAGAAGTTGGTATATCGACGCACTTTTGAAAAAGTTGGCACAACGGCGCACTTCAGAAGAAGTTAGCATATCGGTACATTTTTAAATAAATTGGCACAACGACACACTTCTGAAGAAGTTGGCACATCTGCACATTTTTGAAGAAATTGGCACAACAACGCACTTTTGAAGAAATTTGCACAGCGGCAGGGTCGCTAAACGACAACCTGGGTCTGCTTGCCATAGCCCAGCTGTAATGATAACTTCTGACTCTTTGGTTTCTACATCTATTAGTTGTCAGTCTGTTACATTAAATGCTGAGAGAGAGTGCGCGTCTTTGAGCGTTTGTGGCCAGCTTTCGTAACATTAAGAAAATATGCCACAATAAGAAAGTGCGCCATCTTCTGAAGTTTCAAGGAAGTGCGTCGAAGTAAGAAAGTGCGCGTCTTCCTTCTGAAACAAGTAGAGAGTGCGCCATCCTTTAAATAGAGAGAAAATGCGCCATTATTTCTCTATTGGATTTATTTTTAGAAAAATATGCCATCTCTTTGAGGCATAATTTTTATGTTTCTACAATGTGACCCAATGAATAATTAGTAATTGGACTCAAATACTGTATCCGTGCTGATATAATTATTGCCTGATATTGTTCATGATCTAACATGTACTGAAGTACGACATACCTTATTACGTGTTAAATTATTTATCTTTTGGTTGTGCATCGAGAATGCCTCCAAATTTCTGTACTCGTGATACTATATATATATATATATATATATATATATATATATATATATATATATATATATATATATATATATATATATATATATATATATATATATACTTTCCACCAGCACAAGCATGATATGCGAGTCAAGTACCAAAGCTTGGCTAGAATATTAATTTATTGAATGTTGTATACACGCTCGGGTGAATCCAGATTGAACTTCTATTTATTCGTATCTAGCCTGCCCGTACTTTTTACGACATCTTAAGATTTTTTTTCATGTGTCCATGCCTTAGGATTTTGAAAATAATATAGGGTTAATTAAGCAACTAAAAGTTGTAGTAACATTTGGAGAAAACAGTATCCCGAGATCATGCCAACGAACCTTTCCACAGAGATTCATTCTAAGTACGCTGTGGGCTAGTCACCGCAGATACTGTATATCATCTGCCTTAGTGGAGTACAATATTTGACCTATTATAAATAATGTTGAGCCACTATTTTACTATAGGAGCCTTGGAACCGCTAATACCGTGATCTAGCGCAGTGGCCCTATGGGAAACTGGTGTAATTCGTGAAATGTCTGTATAATCATTTTATTTGGCTCGGTTAACTCATGTTCGATAATTGCGTGATCTGAGGATACCTATTATGCATTATTCTGAGATAACCTCAGACTCCATAATTAGCAAACTGTACAAGTGATTGACCGATCTTATTAATTAGACTTGATTGTGATTGTATTATTCTGTTAGTAGCCTAGGAAAATGGACTATCATACTATGATAGATTCAACCCTTGTCCTTGTTTGGTTGTAGGGTTGGGCATTTGTGCTAGGATATGCCATGGACCTAAGTTACGACACATAACCTATATTATTATATATTTATTGCTTGGGTTTTTGTTTCTCCATTTCATGCTTCCTTGTGGTACTTACAATTTTAGGGTCCAACCCTACTGGTTTTTTATGGCCTAGTTTCGAGCCTGCACCCGAGGATCCAGCATACTTCCCCCCGACGCATGGCACGTACCAGAAATATGGTCGCCGAGGATAACGAGTGGGTTTTCTTATTCTCCGTTCGTCATTGTGCATTTTACTCTTTTGGACGTTTAGCCACCGGCACCTATTAGCCGGCATATTTGGACATTTAATTTCCTTTCCATGATTGTATATGAATCAGACTGCAGCTGTAATACTGTCATATAATTTTGTTATTCCACCAGCTTCTTATTTTATACAGCTGATCTTTAGAACATCTTGAGAAAGTGTTTGTGATGCCTTATTACTTTATCATATATGCTCTATACTGTTTCTTGTTTGATTGATTAAAACATAGATGTTCGTGTGACCCTAAGTGACCTGATTATAGCATGCACACCCTTGTCTAGTTACATCCGTGATCGCTGTACGATGTATAGTACATTATACTTGGTAGCTGGCCTTGTCCGTCTCCGTATTCTGGTACCGGGGCATGACATTTCTAGACTACTAACAGATAGTACAATACACAATCAAAGGCAAAGTGTAACCACCTAAAATTATGACTATTGGTATTTTAGTAATCTTGCTAGTAGTTGCTAATTATATTGTTATAGTTAGTTAATTAGTTAGTTATAATTAATTAGTTTAGTTGTCATGGATAGAATGTTCTTCTCTAGAATAATTAGATACTCTCCCATAACTAATTAGATTCCTCCCTAACAAAAAAATTCCATTCATGATAATTTTAGAAACCAAATTCGGAGTAGAGAGGGGCATACTTGATATTGTACCACTTTCCAATCAACCCTAATGTGGTCAGCCCTAATATAAGGGGATTAGATCAATTCATTGACATTATTCTGTTTGTGATGAACAAATGTTGAACGAACTTTATATTACAAACTATTAAAAGAAAAAAGAGTACAAAAGATCCTAGACAAGAATCTAAGTACAATTGATTCTGGGAAAGTATAGCTGTAGAGATCTGATCTACAGACGATCACTTTACTCCTTGGACCACACGACGATAAAGAAATGCAAAGATGATGTGAACAACTTCTAGAGTTGGGCAATGAGAAAGCTTTGACAATAATGACACAACAAGCTTCTCTTTCTCTCATTCTGTTCTTCAGCTTCAAAGACTTGGATTCCCTCTCTGTTTATGTGTCATGCCCCAGTCCCAAAATACCGAGGGACTTGACATGTGGCAATGGCCAGCAGCACACACCGATGGGCAAACCCAATTTAATGGACCCATCAGGGTGTACTTAAGCTGTAAAACAACTATAAAGGTCTATGATACTAATCACATCCACAACAGATAATCACAAAATAAATGTCAGAATAATCAAGATCAAATATATCCAACAAATCTCAATAAAAAATCTCGAGGAATAACCCGATAATGAGTTTGATACAACAATTCAATAGACAGGAAATAAGAGTCCAACAATACAAATAACTGAGTATAATAACCATATACTCAGGAGAAATCCTCGACGATCACCTCTTCCTCTAGTGCTGGTACTGCTCCAATGTCTGCTCATGTCCCGTATACCTCGGGGTAGATCTCCTCTGCTAAACCTGGGGACATAATCCGGATTCTAGGTCCTCAGGGGACATAGCAAGGTATAAGAATAACTCAAGCCAAATAAATGCAGTATATATATAAAATGTATTAATAGGGAAAACTAAGTAACCAACTAAGTGATATGCAAATGAGAGCATTAATCATACTCAGGCTGAAACTACCATAGGCTCTGTGTCGGAGAAATCCATAGCAACATTTATCTCGAAGGGCCAGAACTTGTGCCAAAGCTCTGTGTCAGAGTCTAAGACACCTCCAGAAAACTACATATATATAATATAATTAGCCTTTAATATGGTAATACTCTCCCCACCCAATATAATTACACGTCTCATGTCCATGACACGCAAGATCATGACCTCTAACTGATGCAGTGAGTTATAATGATAGCTAAGCATATGTATAAAGTCTTTGTCACGAATCCTGTATCCTATACAGAATCACCATGAATATCTCAGAAAGATTATGTCTCATGAACAGTGTCAAGTGTCCTATGGAATGACGTACTTGATAATGCAAGCACGAAGATATATAGGGTCGCGATATCAATATCTAGGTGACGTTACACAACTCCGCGTACGGCGTTGACACCCGAATCTTGTTCGGACGTTAAGTAATGTCATACGGTCCTAGGTTGAACAGATACACCATGTAAATAAATCAAGAGAATATTATGTAGCAAGTACTGCAAGATTGATAAGGTACACTTGTTTGGGATTTGTTTTCCAACCGTTGCTCCAGTATCCGCGGGATCTGCAGGTACTCCTCCGGTTGCTGAAATAATTATTACCATCATACTCAAAAGATATAAAATAGCTAAAATTGTTTGTCCATAGGTCCAATTTGGACACAAGGGGGGCAAAAGTGACAGTTTCTGGTTAAAGCGGGGTCCACATGTGGCCTACTTCGCACCGAAAAATATGCCAGAGACAAAATTCACCAAATTTATTAAACTTAGTGTCTACAAGTCCAGAACGATGATACGAACCCAACGGAATGTCCAAAACTGGATTCCGATGAGCCGATCACAAAATCGCCCGTCAAGTGGAGCCGTGGGGCCCACGATATAGGATTTTGTCAATGTTCTCAGAATTGAACCAAACTTGGGTCACAGGACTAGCGTATTGCTACGAGTCTGATGGCATAAGTTTTGTTTCGAAATGACGAGCGTACACGAAGTTACAACGAGTTTCAGAACATGACCGATACGGGGTGTTGTCGACGGATACGCGTTAATTTTGGTGTGCACGCACATCCAAATCAACTTTCGTGAAATCCCACACGTTCGTATTGACAGTGCACACCTTTGATGAAGTTCGCACATGACCAAGTTGCCTCGTTTAGCGAGGCGCACCCAGTTTCAGGAAAAATTAGGGTTTTTAAATACCAAGTTTTTGTTCATTTTTACCCTCGAATATATTGTAATCTACAACACAATAAAATAAACTAAAACAGTATTTTAAAACTTGGTTATATGGTCTAAATTACTGTTTAAGTGAATTTTATAATTAATTAACATGTTGTAGGCAAAAAGGTCGTGAACCGGGGAGTTCGGGACCAATTTCTGAATTTTCAGAAAATAAGGATTTTTTTCCTAATTTTGCGTCGCGATTTACGACCAACACAGGACGCGATACCCCAAACTATTTGTACGAGGTTTCGAGAGGATCATGAGGTCTACGCGCACGATTCGACAAAATGGAAAACAGATCAACGTACAAAAAGTTATGCGAGCGACAAGACAGGTACCTCACTGTGGTTCGTGTACAGGGAGGGTCGCGGCGAGGCACGACCGGTGGGTGGCGGCACTGTTGTGGCTGCTCTGGCTGTTGGTCGATGGCAGGGTTGTGCTCGTCGGTGGCGAGGTTGGAGTTGGTCGGAGGGGAGCTCGGCGGAGGGAAATTCGGCGGCCGGAGGAGGCAGAAGCGGTGGAGGCGGTGGTGTTGGGTGAAGGGGGATCGTGGTGGCGGTGGTGGTTGAGGGGGAGATCGGGGGTTTAAATATGTGTCCAGGAAGGTCGACAGGCGGGGGTTGTAGAAGGCTGTCAATCGGGGAGGGGAAGAGGCGGCGGCGACGGGTGAACGGCCGCGGGGATCGCGGCGGTCGGGGAAGAAACGACGGAGGAATTTGGGGAACGGTCGGATTTCACTATGGTTACTGTAGCAGTGATATCGGGTCGGGTTTTGGGTAGGCGGGTCGGGTTAGAATCCAACCCGCTAGGGTTTGGTCTGGTTTAGTTTATTTAGGGTTTAAACCGGTTGGTTCAATCCGGTTGGTTTGTTTTGGTTTATTTAAAAACTTTATTTTTAGGTCATTAAAAATAGTTCTGGGGTCCAATAAATTCCAGAAAAATTATACTATGTCTAATTATTTATTTTACATCCAAAAATATTATTTTCATAATATTTTAATATTTAATAAAATCACACAATTAATTTAATACCAGAAATTATTTATTTTAATTAGTAAAAAATTATAGAAAATTTTCAAAAATTCATTTTTAAAATTCTAAAAAATTTTGGGGGTTTACAATATGCCTATGCCTCTGTCCCTGTCTAATGGATGTACCAATCCTGTATTTATAGAGTTTATGAGCGATTATGAGAGTGTGCGTGCACTTTGGACAGTCTGTACTGTTTTACCATTATGCGCACATTTTTGGTGGACTAATACCCCACTTTCTTAATGAGTGGGTGCACAACTTGCTACCTAATTGACATGTAGCTTCGTATACGAGGAAAGCATAGGTTGTGGGGGACAGTTATTTGTATATTTTTTACGAGAAGCACGACATGTGAGACACACAATCATAACTCCTATCTGTCAGTTAGGATTGTAGGCGCACTTTAGAAGTGGTCTGGAGACTAGCGCACTTTTGATAAAATTGTACATATGGGCGCACTTTTGAAGAAGTAGTCGTGATGGCACACTTTTGAGAAAGTAGCCACGATGGCGCACTTTTGGGGGAGTAGCCATAATGACGCACTTTTGAGAAAATTGACAGTGATGACGCACTTTTGAGGAAGTAGCCATGATGGCACACTTTTGAGGGCTTCGGCCGTAATCGTGTACTTTAAAGAAATTGGCCGTGATGGTACACTTTTGAGGAAGTGGCCATGATGGCACACTTTTGAGAAAATTGGCCGTACGGGCGCACTTTTGATAGAATTCTAACAGATGGGTCACTAAATGACAACCTGGATTTGCGTGTTAAAGATCTTCTGCTATAAATAAATTGATCTCTTCTGTTTCTGCAACTGTCAACTGTTAATTTGTCTGTTGCATTAAATGCTGAGAGCGGGACAGGGCCATTGTGCGCCAATCTTCGTAGCATTAAGATAATGCGCTATATTAAGATAGTGCACCATAGTGCTGAGAACTAAGAAAGTGTGCCTTTCTTCTGCTGGCCTCTTTGTGGAGAGTGCACCATCTGTGTAGGCGCACATTTTATGCTTCTATAAGACCCCGTTCAAAGTTTTCAAACTTGAACAAGTTTGAAATACTTTAAAATAGAAGCATAAAAAGTAGTTGCAATTTGATGTGTGTATTTCGGGTGGACTTATTACCCATGGCATACATGTAACAAGTTAGAGTAAACTAACACTTATCAGAGGTAATATGGACGCGATATGTTAGAATAACTCAGCTTGGAGAGTTTTATGGACTTGATATCCATGGTGTACTTATGCAAAGTATGGGTAACAAGTGTGAATGTGAAATTAAAGATAAGAGTGGACAAGATGTCGGTTCAAAGGTAATGTGGGCATGACAGACTTCTTTATGAGGGACCCACTGGAAATATCTTCTCAAAGGTAATATTGACATGACAGAATAACTCTGTGGGGATAATTTTTTTGTGGATTTGATACCCATTGTGTACTTGTGCGAAGTACATGTAACAAGTTCGAAGGTAAAATACTATTAGAGGTAATATGGACATGATATGTTGCATATTTATGAGAAAAACAACGCATAGGTAAGGAAGAGATGCTCGTTTTCTTTAGTGGATTAGCTCTACTGGAGAAATGGAAGAAATGATAGTTCAGAGGTAATATGGACGTGAACCATCATTTTCTCTGTTTGACTAGAAGAAAGAGAAGTAGAATATCTCTAATCCAACTGGGGATTTAGAAAATAAGACATCATTAGGACAACTGGGCTCTAAGAATGCTTTTTTTGAAAGGGAATATTTTGGTTGATCTCAACAAGAATGTTTCGTTGGATCTGAGAACTTGTCCGCTGGGGGACTTTTTTTGTGTGTGGATCTATTACTTATTACGTATCCAAGACTCTTGAATACAAGTAATAGTTTAAAGTAATGCATGAACGTCTTGCTGTATTTTTATAATACCGAGGAATAAGAATATAAACAATGTACATCTTAAACACTCAGCTGGGGATTAGAAAGTTAAAGTTGAGCCTAGACACAGTACTTCGGGAGGAATATACCACTGACATCATCGAAAAGTCTCCGTTAGGCTTTGCTAGCCTGAGCTGTGGCTTAGAGATGATGCCTCTGGAACTTCCTGCACTGGAAAGTCACCAAATTAGAGTGACACCACATTGGCGATAACTGGCTTGTCGACATTGTGAAGGGTGATAGCTTCAGTATTAATCAGTCGATGGATGCATTTCTTCAATGTGTTACAATCTCACGTAGCATAATTTATGTATCGATGGTACATGCAGTACTTTGGATCATCGATTCTGTCTGCCTCTTCATGACGTATAATGTCGGGCAATTTGATCTTGTTATTCTCCACCAGTGCATTGAAGATGTTGACAACATTGTCGTCGTCAAAGGAATAAGTTTCCGTTGGCCTGAGCTATAGCTTGAGTGTTGAAGAACCCTTAGAGACAATAATAGCAAGAGCCTCCTTTTCTTTATCAGTGCAATTATAGTCGTTATTGAGGGTAAAAGGGCGCTTAACTTTATCTTTCGTATTGGGTATTTGTAACCCCAAATTATGTGCCACCTTCGCACTACCTTCAGCGGCTTCGGCTCCTATAATGAATGTCGTCCAGTATTGAAATTGGGTTGGACCCGTCCAGATCCCTACTATAGGCAGTAGGTTCTTTTTGCAAGTATCAATTAATGTGGAGTTTAGAATACTGGAGGGGGGCAACTTCAGAGTTGCTTGTCTGAAATGTTCTATGAATTCACAAGCGGATTCCTTCTCTTTTTGCTTGATGTCGATGACTGACGATATAGTCATGTCCATGCCTACCTCGTAGAATCATGAAAGAAAAAGATATTTTATGTCATCGAATGAGGATATATAGTTATCAAGCAAATTGTGGTACCAATCGTAGGCTATGCCGGCCAAGCATCCCACAAATAGCCTGGTAAGGAGAGCATCCTCTCTCTGTAGGTAAGTCATCATCATATTGAAATAGTTGATATATTGGCTCGACGATGTCTTGCCTTCAAACAAGACTATCGATTGAGGTTTGTATTTAGGAGATAAGGGAACATTATCCCAATGAGGAGGATAAGGCTGCTTCACTCCCATCTTGTGGGGCTGGTCTTTATTCTTTAAAGCATTGAATTCCTCACTCAACCGTCAAATAGCTTCAAGAGGATCTTCTGGTTGGAGTGGTGCAGCTGACTGGTATGATCCTGGTTGAACATGTATTACCACCTTTGGAGGTCCACCCCCAATATTGAGAGGATTAATAGTTGGTGCTACTGATTCTTGGTTTAAAACTGCCTCTAGATTTGTATTGCCTTGCAGAGGTGTTGTTCCAGGAGTAGGCTGTGCGGATATGAATGGAGCCACTTGGACAGGTACTGGTGTAGCAGAATGTCAGGCTTTCATGATTTGATGCATATTTTGTATCATGGTGTGTATGTCCCCGATAGAGGCCTTTAATGAGTTGAGGCATTATTCGATGCTTCCTGATGGAGAAGCGTCTTGTTCATTATCGATGGCGTAGACGCAAACATCTCTGTGTACGACCGAGGGATTGGTAGAAAGAGCAGTGTAGTTGGAGTCTACACTATCAGTTTCAGAATCAGGGGGATTGCTACCCCCAGCCTCAAATTCTGAGGAATGGGGATTCCAGTGAAGAATGAGCTCCTGTCTTCGAGAACGGGTATTTTGGTATACTCCTTCAAAGGAGTCGATGAGTTGGTCAAATCTCCTATGGCTGGGTGTTCTTGAAGAATTGCATCTTGATTGTCTCTTACCATGGGAAAGATACGAAGCCATGTATGTTGGAGCAAAGAACGGTTCGTTATCATCGTACTCATGGTTGTCAAATTGCTTTAAATGTCGAGGTTAGGAGACATAATATAAGTCAATCGGTTAAACACAGACCATTTTGCTGATGCATAACAATATTTGATTACAACTTTATGATAATTGTAACGATGTTCATTAGAAAACACCGTCACAAAGTTAGAAGGATCTCTCTCTTACACTTTTTTACAATAAGCTCACATAAATCAGAAGAGGGAAGAGAAAAGGAGGAAGAAGGCAGACTCTGCCTCTTTACATGAGATACATTGAATCTTCTATGTATATTTTTGGTCTCCTATGTGTAAAGTGCGGTGCTGGCTTGATTGGTGAATGATTCATCACCTATAAAGATTCTATCCTTCAGGGATGAGAGTAAGTTATTCCTAGCAATCTTCTTATGTACATGCGCATAAACATAATATTGTGAAGAGGTTGACCTTAATTGGCGTACTTTCTGTGGTACAGACAGAGTTGGTGCAGTTTGCCTACGTGCATTTAATTTTGTACGAAGGTCTTGGCGTAGCGCACTAATAGTAGGCTTCTGACGAGTGGCGCATAACTTTTTCTCCACTGTGAGCATGATCATAATGTTAGGAAAATGATTTTCCCTGACTAACGCTTCATTAGTGCGCTGTAGTTTTTCTTCTGTTGGCGTGGATTCTGGAGAAAGTTTTCTCTCTCTTTGAAGAGTGCACCTGTAGAGAGATTGGCTTAGATATCGACGTGCATGACTTTCTTTCCCTGCACATTACAACGAATATGCGCGTGCTCAGAAGCTTGGGTATGGATCACCCTTTTCTTGATATTGTGCGAGTTGCACGATTTGTATCCCTTGGTTAACTCAAGGGAGATATTCACCAAATCATAGACCTGAACTTGGTTGACAGAATTGACCAGGGAGTACTCGTCAATCAGAATGCTTTTTCCATTATTGACAGCAACTTCGGGATATGTGTGACGAGGCTTGGGCACCCACACTTTGCTGGTCTTTCTTGTCTTGTGTGCGGATGAGGGGTGAGTACTACCCCTAGAATGGAGAATTTTTTTGTATGCTTGTTGGTCGAACTTCACGACCAAGGTCTTCTGCATCGAGCCGACCAATGCAGCATCGCGTTGAGCTATCACTTTCTCGTCAGAGGAGAAAGTCATCCCCAGCAGAGTCACCATTTTTTTATTTTTTATTTTATTTATTTTGTGTTTTTTGTTTGTAGAAGTTTGCCATACGGGCGCATTTTTGATAAAATTCTGACAGATGGGTCGCTAAACGACAACATGGGTCTGCGTGCCAAAGATCTTCTGCAATAAATGAATTGATCTCTTCGGTTCTGCAACTATCAACTGTCAGTCTATTGCATTAAATGCTGAGAGAGGGACAACGCCATTGTGCACCAATCTTAGTAGTATTAAGATAACGCACCATATTAAGAAAGTTTTCCATAGTGCTGATAACTAAGAAAGCACGCCTTTCTTATGCTGGGTTCTTTGTGGATATTGTACCATCTGTGTAGGAGCATATTTTTATGCTTTTACACATCCCACTACTTCTTCCTCCCCAAAATTCTTTTTCTCTAAGTCATTCAGGTTTCCTACCAATTCCAACTCCAAACCACTCAATTTCTACTCATTCTCATCCCCATGGAGGCCTAGAGCATTTGGGCATAAGGACGACCATTGGAGAGGATCTTGTAGAAGCATAAAAAATCTAGATCCATGCGTCCAACAAATATGTGCCCCAAAGACCAACTCAAAAATTAGGCTGCAGAATGACCATGCAACCAAAAAAAAGTAGCATCCATGCGCCCCAATATTGGCCACATAAAGGCCTGACACAAAGATTATGTCTGACATAAAATCCCGACAAAAAGGAATTTTTGAATGCCTCGAAAGATGTGAGCACACTAAATGACAGAACCTCACGTCAGCATAAACTTTACTTCTGACGTGTATACATTGCCACGTGTACAAACCGATAAAGGATCCAAGCATTCCATGAGTCTCTAGTTCCATGTGTCTCTGGCCCCATGAGTTTCAGACTCTATGTGTTCCATGAGTCTCTGGTTCCATGCGTTCCAAACTCCATGTGTCCCATGCATTTCAGACTCTATGTGTTCCATGCGTTCTATGTGTCCTATGCGTCCCAGACTCCATGTGTCCCACGTGGCAGGGTTCACTGAGACAAAGTCTTTCTATTGCGGGCTACGTGTCAAGATGACCAAGTCACGCAAATAAAAGACGAGAATCTCCCCGATCTTCAGCAACAACAAATCACAACAAATGTCCACGTGGCAGCTCGGCCTGGACTCAACTATATACTGTTAAGGATGTACATGTGGCAGCCTGCCCATAGTATGCATCTACAGTTGCAACCACTTTCTATTGAAGGAGCCCCCTGCGGCCACCAAATAGAAGCACATACGACACCTATAGCCCATCATCATGATGGCTATAAATAGGAGAAACTTAGACGTTCCAAGTGCTGGTTTTTTTTTATTTTAGAGACTATACCCCTCCAGGTGAGCTTCATACTTGCACATAAGCTGAGGAGAGAGAAGAGAGAAGAGAGCATCCTCATTCCCTCATCGGACCGTCAATAGAGTAAAAGAATCGTCGCAGTACTCGATCTCCGTCGTCACATTCCCCATATCAAAAAATGTTGTACTTATATTTTCTGTCTAGAATTTCTTTGTATTCTTTTTGTTTGTTCTTGAACAAAAGTTTTCCAACTTACTTTAATAGAGAACAAGGTGGCGACTCTGCTGGGGACATCCTTCTTCTCTGATGAGAATGTTGTGACGTAGTCTGACGCGTCAAAGCTGGGTTCGACCCAGAGGATGTTGGTTTTACTCTTCGACCAGCAAGCCTCCAAGGAAATGCTTTACAGAGGCTGGAAAAGCCTAAGAAGACTCGTAGAACATAGGTTACAAAGGCCGTTGTGCCTCACCCAACTGGAAAACATGCGCTCCCTATCTCTCTCCCTGCCGCAGGGAACGCACATCATGCGTCCACACGAGCTGACCCCACTGATGCGGCAACCTCTTCTGACAAGGAAATTGCTCAACACTTGAGATCTGGTAGAGAAAAATACTACAATGCCAAGAGTTCGAGCGCTAAGACACATTCTATGCGGCTACGTCAAAAGCCCCATAAGTAGGACTATTTAGCATCGCTCGCCAGCCGCAGGCAGATAGCCGCATGCAGCCAGGACAGCAACAAAAGTTCCATCTTCGACCGAATCTCATGCAGCACTGACTACATGCGCCATGCTGAGAAAGACAAAGATGTAAACTTGGACTCTTCATACTACGCACCTGCGCGTGCTAGGACAAAAAAGTCTAGGGCAATACGAGCTCGCTAAGCTCAAGAAATTGCTCATTCGATCGACCGTCAGCAAGCGCTGCTAACTGTAATACGTGACCCTGACAGAAATTTGTACAAAATCGACCCATGCGTCTAGCCTGCAGTGGCAATGGACAGGGCCAGTCAAAAAAGTCTTCCATTAGCAACCTGAGGAAGTGCTTGTATGAACCCCAGGTCAAGAAGCAAAGTCAACACCTATGAACCCGTGTGCTCAGTCTATCCATACTCATAAGAGGGGTACAAAGGTGAATCAGTCCTCACTTGACTTGCCCAACATGATCAATCACAAGCGCAAAGAGAGATAATCTACTACGGCATATGAAGTATCCTCTCCAGGACATCACTGTGCTAGCATTATCATTAACTGTTGCTGTAATAAAGTACTAGTACCCACAAACATGCAGTTGGCATTCCAGCGGCTGCAACCAAAGGCACCCACCCGGCTGTAACTCGGAGAACAGGTGCAAGCACCAGAGAAAGAGGAGATACCCATCCCCTCATGTTATTTTGCTTGAAAATTCCCCTCCAAAAGGGAAGATCGGAAGTCCAGCACCTCTAGTCCGTCGCCCTTGGCCAGTGGGTCAAGAAGACGGGTCCAAGGAGGATAGGCAGCGAAACCCGCATAAGGTATTTTCCTGGGCACCCGCTCAAAGAAGAAGCTGTCAGCCACTGGGGGTAGCTCTTTCTCAGGACCTCAGATAGATATGCAAGCTGGGGGTTGTAATCCCCTAAAACTCTATAACAATATGATGTTTCGAGAAGAGGGTGATTACCAAGGAACAAATGCTGAGATCCCTTGGGGTAGCCACCTTCGTCAAGAGGATGCAACTTCCTACGCTGGGGGTAGTATTTCCTCTGACTCCGAAGAGGATGCGACACTATCAACTTTCCCGAATGACTATTCACAGCAAGAGTCCGAGGTGGAAAGTGCGACGTCCTCTGTCCCATCCATTTCTCCCCGTGTGAGAACAACATACATGGCATGGGACGACCTTTAGGCCCCAACGATCGACAACGTCCCAAAACCCTCGAGGTCCTGATGCAAACCATGAGCACGTCAATACAGGCCTTGACCCAGACAATGATGGAGATCAAGGCAAATATAGCCTCAAAACCAGCAAGGGCCTCCGGTCAAGCAAGCCTGGACCCCGGGACCAGCGGGAATTCAAATACAACCGCTCCGCCCGCTGGCGACAATCATCCCCGACCTGGATCATCTGCTTCTTCTGCATTCAATGAAGCCCGAGAAGCAATACGGGAGGTACGAGAACTCTGAGCCCGCCTAGACTCAATGGCCATGTCACGCCCCAGTCCCAAAATACCGAGGGACTAGACACGTGGCAATGGCCAGCAGTACGCACCGATGGACAAACCTAATTTAATGGATCCATCAGGGCATACTTAAGCTGTAAAATAAAGTCTACGACAATCATGTCACAGCTAATCTCATCCACACAAGATATAAAATATGAACCACATAATAAATAAGGAATGTAAAACATCTGCTAGTCTCAACAAAGTACTTCGGGGAACAACTCGATAAATATCTGATACAATGGTTCAACAGACCAGAATATAAAAGACTGAAATAAATAAATGCTGAGCATAAAATATGGATGCTCAGGAAAAGTCCTCAGCTAATACCTCATCCTCGGATGGCGGTACAACTCCTGGATCAGCTCCTGCTGCGGTCCCGTATACCTCGGGATAGGTCTCGTCCTCAAATCCTGGGAACATAATCCATATCCAGGTCCTCAGGGGACATAGCAAGGTACAGAAAATATACAAGCCAAAATATAAGCAGTATAGCAAATAATGAGAATAATAGGGTAAGTATGTAAACATCTATGTGAAATGCAAGAGAGAACATCAATAGTACCCAGGTTGAAACAACTACAAGCTCTGTGTAGGGGAGCCGGTAGCAGTGATATCATGAGGTGGTCTAGCTCAGCGGAAGACTGAGTAGCCGGCATAACATAATCAACCTGTAGCCTGTGGATCTCTCCAGCAATAGATGGAACAATAAGGGAATACTAAATAACCAGCTAAGTGATATGCAAGATGAGAGCAGCACTAGAACTCAGGCTGAAGCCAATACAAGCTCTGTGTCGGGGAGCCGGTAGCAGCAGTAATAATGAGTAATGGGCCAAGCTCGGGCTTCAGAGTCTTGTGCCTCACAATAATAGGGGTGTATATATATGATCAGCCTGTAACCTGTGTGTCTCTTCCCACCCAATGTAACCACGCATATCATATCCATAACGTCTCATATCCATGTCAAGCAGGATCATAACTAATGCAACAAGTCATAATGTATCTAAGAATATAGTATCTCTGTCAAGTCCTGTATCCTATACAGAATCACCACGAATATCTCGGGAAGATCCTGTCTCATGAACAGTGTCAAGTGTCCTGGGTCAAAGTGTACTTGGTAAGACAAGTACGAGAAGATAAAGTGTCACGAATGTCCATCTCTAGATGACAATACACAACACCGCGTACGGTGTTGGCACCCGACTAATAATCGGACGCTAAGTACGTCACACGATCCTAGGTTAAGCATGCACAACAATATAAATGAAACAAGAAAAATATGTAATAATACTGCAGAGTTTGGCAAGGTACACTTGCCTGGGGTCCTACTGCTGGTATGAATCAGAGTCCAAGTCACAGTCCAAATAGCCTATGTATTACAATTTACCATGTCAAAAGATAATTTATTTTAATTTATTTAATTCTAGAATAATTACTCTAAAATCCTATTTTTAATCTTATTATTCTATTTTTTATGCTAATTCCTAAATTTTGTCCAAAAAAACTGAATTTTATCAACTAGAGACTCATGGCACGCAAATCGAGGCGATCTGTTGACCAAAAAGTCAACCGACACAAACTCGACTTTCATGTATGATTTTCTGTAGATTTCAGTATCAAAAACATACTAGAATTTACGGCTCATCCGAATTCAAATTCGTTTGGGAATTATGGCACATACAAATTTTGTATTGTGCACCGATGGTTAAATTCTAACCTAGAAGTTCTACAGAATTAACAGTATGAAAATACATCGAATTGAATTCTGGGAAAAATATATGTCAATGATCTCGACATTAGCTTTCCGAAACTTTAAACGGTTCATGATTCTGATTCCTGCTTCTCCCGAAATCGCGAAAACATTGAAACACGTCTATTTTCGGACAAGATGTGCTCTACGAATTTTTCAGAATTTAATACTCATAATTTTGTAAAATAAATTATATAATCAGAAATCTAACCTCAATATCGTTCTAACACAAGAAACTAGGCCTCGTTTGGAGTCCGGAGCTATGCGCAATGGCTTCTGGAAGATGAAGGAATTCTAGATGGCAATTCTCCAAAATATCTCTAAAAAATAATGTGATAATTAGGGTTATAATAATATATATATATATATATATAGGGATGTTGAGAGGCTGAATGAAAGTTGATAGGGTGACATGTGTCATGATTTGATTGGATGGTTTTAGTTATATTATTTGTTTTTTTGATTTGCCTTTATCAAAATATTATTTAAGTCGTTTTAAATCTAAATAACTCAAAATAAACATTAAAAATAATCATAAAAATTTGAAAAAATTACAGAAAATATATTTTGAACCTAAAAACCCTAGAAAAATATTTGGGATAATTATATATTCATATATTTCCTACTATAATTAGGAGAAGCTCTAAAAATTAGTTTTGCCATAAAACTAAAAATAAATAGTAACATTATTCCAAAAATTCTGAAATAATTGCAAAAAATATATAATAATATTATAAAACTTAGAAATTTACGTGGGTCCATTCTATATTCCTGGACTTACACCATAAATTCTACAATTCCTAAAAATTAGTTATTAGCCTAAATAACTCCCAATAAATACTAAAAATACTCAGAAAATTCTCAAAAACTTCTAGAAAATATATTTTATTATTTAGAACCTAATATAAAAGTTTGATATATTTTTAATTATATTTGTATCTAAAATAAATTCTTGAAAATTCTAAAAAATTACAGAAAATTGTAAAAAATCCAAATTAAAAATTTCTGAAAAATCAGGGGTTACAATCTACCCAACTTATAAAAATTTCGTCCTCGAAATTAAAATTAAGCCATGGTAGAAGTCAAGGATGGTCTAAGATTTGCATTGGTTAAAATGCAAGGCTAGGTTTAACGGAGTGGACGATGTTGCACATTGCACATTCCGAAAATCATGGAAGAAATTCACATGAGTGAAAATAGGTTTCTTCGTGTGTCATGTCCAATAGTGTGGACACCTAAATGCTCTTTTGCATAAAAGTGCCCAACAATTAAAATGTTGCACAAAGATGAAAATTGGAGGATGGGCATGTCTAGGACAAGGTGTGGAATTTGTAGAAAGGCAGTGACTAGGGAAGTGCTCCAATTATCGAAGCAATGGTAAGACGAGCCGAGGGATACCATGTTGTAAAACTAAATGAAAAATGTCGTGTTCTATTCCTAAGTGGATTCGAGCTAGCCTCAGTCTCACTATCTAAGCCAAGTAAGTATACTTCTTAGGTGAGGGGGTTTCACAATCCAGCCAACTTAAGACAATATCGTCCTCAAAATTAAAATAAGGCATAATTTGTTAATCCTTCGTGTACATAAGGCAAGTAAATCACAATCTCCTTGCGACAATTAAAATCCTAATCATATCCATTGCAATCACTTCTAGGTTAAGATGACCACTGATCCAATCAAATTCAATCTATGGTTATCTCTTCTCGCTTTTTCAAATTATCCAAATTTAAATTAAATCCATATATCATCTTCAAGATTTAAATACGCATATCAATTTTATCTCGCGATCTCCAATTATCATAATATCCTCTAGAAGTAATTCGAGTCCATTATTATTCCTATTTTTACTTATAAATTTTTGTTTGCTTCAACTTCTTAAATTCTATTCACATCCTTAATATTTCAAATAGGTAGTCCAACCATCAAGTTTTTATTTTAACTCAAATCATCAAATTAAAAAAATAATTTAAATGCAGTCCACCATTGTTCAAATCTGAAATTCCATCTATTTATCCTCTAAATTTCAAGTTGATGATTTTACCTTCATTGTTTAAATCATGTACTTAAGGTATAAATATCGGGTCCTCAATATCAATTCATTAATCCTCATCATCTTAGCCATTCTTCTAAAATTCTTAAAATTAAAATGGCTTGAACCTCTCCCAATTTAATCTTACTCGATCACAATCTAAAAGAAATTCCTCTCGAGTTGACAATGCACTACTACCCAACTTAGAATTTACCCATCTATCACATAAGGCTATATACCTTAAGAGAATATTCTTTAATTTGTTTACTCATGTCATTCAATCCTCGAACTTCAATACCGATCATATCACATATGATATGCCCTTAATTACGAAGAATAATCCTCAAGTATGTGATCGGCCTATGGGGTATATCTAGTATTCTCTGTGTATCAATTTATACCAAGCACGAGGTTTCGTCTTTCCGAAATAAGGGAAGACGGAGACCAATAATAAAGAGTTCAAGGGCAGCATAATAGAATAGAAGTATTGGGATCAAGGTGTTTAAAGAATTCAATTGGGAATTGTCAAAGCAGTTGTGGATTGAAATTCTATTTTGGTAATCCTTTGTTCGCCTGCTCGTATTAGTACAGTTATGTAACCGATACGATATGTCAGACATGTCTAGGGCAAGTATATTCGTCTACTAATCACTACATATCTTAATCCATGTAAGGTATTATTGCGAGGGCAAATCAAGCGCACTATGGTTGATCAGACCGTAATACACTGATTATGAAATATATTATTGTGGGCCTCCCCAATAATACATATGTCATGAACAAGCTCAATAAAGAATAAGCTTGCAAAACTAGGCTATAAAATAGCACAATAAGTCAAGATAGTATATAAAATATAAGCACGCTAGATGATGATGAAAGGAGGTACAAATTATTCAAGTTCACAAAACGAACAAAATGAGCAACAATAATAAAAGACTCTACAATCTCTACAGTTATCATACAACCTCCTTGTCTAAGTTGCTAGTCGACCCAATAGGGCATGAACCTCTAAATTCTATTGTCTGAATAAACACTGTCGTCTTATGCTAGCATACAATTAATATCATTCAATTACACTATCTCGATGGGTCAAGTGGACTATGTGGTACTAGGTTGTGAAGCATACTACCCAACTTATAAGAATTAAACTACTACTGTGACAGTCTTAAGAGGATCCTGCAAATAACCTTGCACATGTAAAATAGAATAGAAACTCTTATTAGGGTATATGAGGAAAGATCTTGGTACTTATTAGGGTCTCCTATTGCATTATATAGGTAAGGGTCACCTTAAGTCTTAATCATAGTGCTCATAGAACATGTGTCAATAGCGAGAATGGAAAGGTTATTAGTCTCAAGGGAAAGGGAATATAACTTGTATCGAGGTGGGGGTACAATTTACGTGATTTAATACTAAGGGGTAATCATTGGGTCACAATCTACAAGATTAACTCAAACTTATCGAACTCTAACTACCAAGCACAAAATTTTCAAATTCAAGACTACAACTTTAATCCTAGCAAGCTATATATATATATCCTAGCATAGAATAAAATCACTTGGTCTATAATCAGAAGGGTTAGTTGGCACGAGTTGAAAGATGAAGAAAAAAATTTAATCAGTCGTCGCACTCTAACAAGCGCTATGGTCGCAGAGGAGCAATATATGAAATTAGAACAGGGGCTCTAGATAGCATCATGATTTTCTAAGGAAAAGTGGTATGCTAGTTGCTAGGTTTGAGGTATGATTAGGAAAATATTCTATACATAGCTCTTGGCTTTCTAAGGTACTGTCTGCTAATATCACGACACGAACCTATATCCTAATACTATCTTACTATGCACATTAGGTTCAGTCCTAACATTCGATCTCGGATTTCTATTGGTTCCTCAAGACCGGGGTCAACATTTGGGTCCAATCTCTAACTAGCTCTTACCAGTGCCTATACTACTTCTTAGGTCATTCATGACTATAACAAGAAATAATGGTAAATTATTCTATAGGTGAGAGACGCTAGAGTTGATTAAGCTTTCTACTTAGGGGTGTGTCAATATCCTAGTTGTACTCTTAATAGGAAGGTTATCCTACTTATCATCTAACAACAGGACTTATATGTTCTAAGAGAAGCTATACTCAAGAAACTAATAGGGAAGCACATGAATCAAGCAGGATACAATTTATCCGAATGGAATGGATTGGAAGGAGGATGAGTCATAGTCAGTGTGGATGAGATCCTATACTCTAATCCTAGTTGCAGGCTTGCTCGGTCCCTAAGTTAAAACCGAACAATTTAGTCGTAGACCTGCATGGGCCACCACAAAAACCATGTCACGCCCCAGTACCAAAATACCGAGGGACTAGACACGTGGCAATGGCCAGCAGTATGCACCGATGGATAAACCCAATTTAATGGATCCATCAGGGCATACTTAAGCTGTAAAACAAAGTCTACGACAATCATGTCACAGCTAATCTTATCCACACAAGATATAAAATATGAACCACATAATAAATAAGGAATGTAAATCATCTGCTAGTCTCAACAAAGTACTTTGGGGAACAACCCGATAAATATCTGATACAATGGTTCAATAGACCAGAATATAAAAGACTGAAATGAATAAATGCTGAGCATAAAACATGGATGCTCAGGAAAAGTCTTCAGCTAATACCTCGTCCTCGGATGGCGGTACAGCTCCTGGATCAGCTCCTGCTGCGGTCCCGTATACCTCGGGATAGATCTCGTCCTCAAATCCTGGGGACATAATCCATATCCAGGTCCTCAGGGACATAGCAAGGTACAGAAAATATACAAGCCAAAATATAAGCAGTGTAGCAAATAATGAGAATAATAGGGTAAGTATGTAAACATCTGTGTGAAATGCAAGAGAGAACATCAATAGTACCCAGGTTGAAACAACTACAAGCTCTGTGTAGGGGAGCCGGTAGCAGTGATATCATGAGGTGGTCTAGCTCAGCGGGAGACTGAGTAGCCGGCATAACATAATCAACCTGTTGCCTGTGGGTCTATCCAGCAATAGATGGAACAATAAGAGAATACTAAATAACCAGCTAAGTGATATGCAAGATGAGAGCAGCACTAGAACTCAGGCTGAAGCCACTACAAGCTCTGTGTCGGGGAGCCGGTAGCAGCAGTAATAATGAGTAATGGGCCAAGCTCGGGCTTCAGAGTCTTGTGCCTCACAATAATAGGGGTGTATATATATGATCAGCCTGTAGCCTGTGTATCTCTTCCCACCCAATGTAACCACACATATCATGTCCATAACGTCTCATGTCCATGTCAAGCGGGATCATAACTAATGCAACAAGTCATAATGTATCTAAGAATATAGTATCTCTGTCAAGTCCTGTATCCTATACAGAATCACCACGAATATCTCGGGAAGATCCTGTCTCATGAACAGTGTCAAGTGTCTTGGGTCAAAGTGTACTTGGTAAGACAAGTACGAGAAGATAAAGTGTCACGAATGTCCATCTCTAGATGACAATACACAACACCGCGTACGGTGTTGGCACCCGACTAATAATCGGACGCTAAGTACGTCACACGGTCCTAGGTTAAGCATGCACAAATATATAAATGAAGCAAGAAAAATATATAACAATACTGCAGAGTTTGGCAAGGTACACTTGCCTGGGGTCCTGCTGCTGGTATGAATCAGAGTCCAAGTCACAGTCCAAATAGCCTATGTATTACAATTTACCATGTCAAAAGATAATTTATTTTAATTTATTTAATTCTAGAATAATTACTCTAAAATACTATTTTTAATCTTATTATTCTGATTTTTATGTTAATTCCTAAATTTTGTCCAAAGAAACTAAATTTTATCAACTAGAGACTCATGGCACGCAAATCGAGGCGATCTGTTGACCAAAAAGTCAACCAACACAAACTCGATTTTCATGCATGATTTCTTGTAGATTTCAGCATAAAAAACATACTAGAATTTACGGCTCGTCCGAATTCAAATTCGTTTGGAAATTATGGCACATACAAATTTTGTATTGTGCACCGATGGTTGTGCACCGATGGTTAAATTCTAACCTAGAAGTTCTACAGGATTAACAGTATGAAGATACATCGAATTGAATTCTAGGAAAAATATATGTCAATGATCTCGACATTAGCTTTCTGAAACTTTAAACGGTTCATGATTCTGATTCCTGGTTCTTCCGAAATCGCGAAAATATTGAAACACGTCTATTTTCGGACATGCTGTGCTCTACGAATTTTCCAGAATTTAATACTCATAATTTTATAAAATAAATTATATAATCAGAAAGCTAACCTCAATATCGTTCTAACACAAGAAACTAGGCCTCGTTTGGAGTCCGGAGCTATGCGCAATAGCTTCTGGAAGATAAAGGAATTCTAGATGGCAATTCTCCAAAATCTCTCTCTCTCTAAAAAATAATGGGATAATTAGGGTTATAATAATCTATATATATAGGGATGTTGAGAGGCTGAATGAAAGTTGATAGGGTGACATGTGTCATGATTTGATTGGATGGTTTTGGTTATATTATTTGTTTTTTTGATTTGCCTTTATCAAAACATTATTTAAGTCGTTTTAAATCTAAATAACTCAAAATAAACATTAAAAATAATCATAAAAATCTGGAAAAATTACAGAAAATATATTTTGAACCTAAAAACCCTAGAAAAATATTTGGGATAATTATATATTCATATATTTCCTACTATAATTAGGAGAAGCTCTAAAAATTAGTTTTGCCATAAAACTAAAAATAAATAGTAACATTATTCCAAAAATTATGAAATAATTGCAGAAAATATATAATAATATTATAAAACTTAGAAAATAATGTGGGTCCATTCTATATTCCTGGGCTTACACCATAAATTCTATAATTCCTAAAAATTAGTTATTAGCCTAAATAACTCCCAATAAATACTAAAAATACTCAAAAAATTCTCAACAACTTTTAGAAAATATATTTTATTATTTAGAACCTAAAATAAAAGTTTGAGATATTTTTAATTATATTTGTATCTAAAATAAATTCTTGAAAATCCTAGAAAATTACAGAAAATTGTGAAAAATTTAAATTAAAAATTTCTAAAAAATCAGGGGGTTACAAGCCAATCGTGACTCACTGCGCAAGCTCGGGATCCAACAACCGTATCCCCTCTAGTGGAGAGTTGTACTATTCCCGCCCAAGTATAAGCTCGTTAACTTAACTCTGTTTGATGGAAAGACATCTATCCGTCAATTCATGAGTTACTTTGAGACGACAATGGGGCATCTGCCTCGCAACGATACCCTCTTAACCAAGCTCTATGTCGGGGAATTGTCCAGAATAGCTTTCGATAGGTTCTGCAGCCTCTAGGACAACTGTATTTTGTTGTTTGATGATCTTAAAGGTTTTTTCTTGTTCGGTTCTACGACGGAGGAAACGACATGACGATGTCCTCTTTAATGGACATTACGCAAAGAGAGAAAGAGTCTGTACGGGAATAAATTGAGTGATACAGGAAAGTGTCGCTAAAGTTGGCCCCCGGTAACCCTGAGTCCATGCTGATGGACACTTGTCGGAGAAATCTTCTTCCCACAGTCAGACACTGGAGGGGCGACTCTCAATTTAAAGACTGGACGATGTTCATCATAAATATTGTCGGTGCTGAGAAGAAAGTAAATGACGCTCGCCTCTTGGGAATACAGATCCCCGTTGGATCAATCTTAAATATATATAAAAAGGTCAAATATTGTACTCTACTACATGCGGATGATATACAATATCCGTGGCGTCCAGCCTTGTATGCCATAAAAATTATCACGGGGCGGCCTATCACGCACGATCTCGGGATGCCGTTCCCTCCCCATGTTCTAATCAGCTTTTATGTTACCTAATTAAATCTACAGTGATATAGAATTCCCTGCAGTGGCCATAGGAATATTCTTCTTAATGATGTCATACAGATTATGGGCATATTTGATACGAATCCATTTTATATAAGGAGTCAAGTCTGGAGTCACACAAATGTAGATACAATATTAAAACAAGCAATAACCTAGCCACGCTATGGTTCTGACTCATTTTCATTTCCGTACTAAAAATTCAAGAATATAATATTATGCACCGAGCATGAATCATTATGTCATGGTCATTGTATATGTTGGCCAATGTCCCACACTCAGTATACAATGTATCCTTTATAAATAGGCAGGCATGACAAGTATATCGGCACAAATATAATAACCAAGTCAGGATACCAATCCTATCAGTTGGTCACATGAATCATGTTTGATCAGGCCAGGAGTCACAATTAATCAGGAATCTCAAATCTTATATGAGCGAGTCACGGTCATAAATTCCTCATCAATTCCTTAAATTCTGGGATAATAGATCATCAATCATAGTCAAGCTCAACTAATATAGATTAGGCATCGAGTGCACAACAGGACCCATGCATGCACAATCAATCACAAAGAGTCCTGGGTCGACGCACTTTACAAGTGCCAAATATAGGCTAGTCAGGAATAGTGGCGCACTATGCACGAGCAAGCAACTACATGGCGCACAAACCTATAATACTATGTCACAGAAGTTATGGCGCAAAAGTCTATAACCTAGCACACAAAATCGATAATATAGCAGTAGTAAGATATGGCACACAAATCATGAATTACAAGAATAGGCGCATTCTACTAATGCAAGCAAACTGGCACACAAAGCAAGAGTAATAAGTTAGAGAAGTGTCGGACTTTGAAAGTGCAAAACAACTACAAGAAAAAACACAAGTCCCCGGACGGAGCAACAGTCGAGGATACGATAATCGAGGGCCTCGGGAAATTGTGATGTGCCAAAGTTAAGACAACCTTATCGAGGCTGAACCGAGCAAGAGTGTGCCAAGAGTTAACAAGTGCGCCGAGTTATTAATCCATCAAAAGTGTGCCAACCATTGAGCGTCCAGAAAATGTGCCAAGGTTAGTGCGTATAAGAGCGACACACTTTTGATAGTTAATGCACAATGTGTCAAATGTGCGTCGGTCTACAGATTTGGTTAAAAGTGCGCCAAAGAGGAAGTTGGTCAAAAGTGGGCTAATAATTAGACTGTCGCACTTTTGCCTGGTTCGTTCGATTATACATCAATTGTGCGCCAGAGGCTAAAATCTTCCAAAAGTGCGTCAAGAAGCATTTTTCCAAAAATTTATCCCCTTGACATACTTTTGCAAGAAATTGGCAGTACTCTTAAAGTACGCAGGAGTATGGAATGTGGGTCACATTCAACATGTGCCCATACTACAAAATATCATGTTTACTTCTTCTTGTCACTATTCTTCTTCTCCAACCGACCTACCATTGATGGACTCAGAGCTCAAGCTCGAGACTATGACAGTTCTCCATTCCTCAAGCAACATGAACCAGAAATCAAGGAAAAATCCAGGCTCAAAATTAGGGAACAACATATTTTGAAAATACCTCATTTTTAGGGGATCATTCCCTAGAAAAATATACTCATAAAAACTCTCATAATAAAATCAAGATAAAACCATTAACCATCTCAAATCTAAAAACTTCAAGAACTAATTATAATAATAACACTACTAGAAACTAATTACAACAACAAATACTAAGAATAAAACAATATTCGATCATGTTTCTTCATATTTTTAAGATGTGCTTGCCTATAAAGAAAACCAGGAGAAAAATAAAAGAAATAACAAGTAAGGAGAGAGAATGAGAACAATGATATATATAGGCAATGGGTTGATAGTGAACCGTCGAATTTGTCCAACAAATTCAAGCCACACACCCTACCTACCACCACCACATCATCAATATTAGCCAATGTGCACCAAGATTCTATTCAACTGTTTACTTGAAGTATACCCAAAGTGCACCAAAACTAAAAACACAAGCAAAAGTGCGCCAACTTGAGTATATTCCAAGTATATGGGATATGGGAGTAACATCTCTACTCACCTTAGAAAAATTTTGTTCTTAAAATTTTAGGACTAAAGCAACTAGAGACATCAGGACAAGCACATCTAACTACAAGCAATCACAGGCAATATACAAGTAAGCCAAATAATATACATATAGCAATATTAATAGCACTCTAGCAAGGTAATCAATGATCACTATTTGATAATAAACGAAAGAAATAAAACAAAGTTTATACGAAACCCCTCTTTGGTTTATAAACAAGAAGTATAATTAATCCTATACGAGGATGTCAAGTACAAATTTTAATCTAGGTAAATATTGCTATAGGAGTCTGATCTGCAGTCGATCAAGTCCCTTGGACCACACGATGATGAATAAGCGCTGTAGAAGACAGAGAAGCTTCAAAGGTTGCAAGAGGGAGTGGATGCTCGATGCCAAAAATCGTCGATCACTACTCTCTGTCTGAGCTCTTCTCTCTTTGACTTTTTGACTCTTCGACCCTGGACCTCTGTCAATAGAGGTCTCTATTTATAGGGTTTTAGTGACAGTAACCATCCAGTCAGCGTAGAAGCCGGATAGTGGAGGGTATAGCACTTTTTATGCGGCGGTTACAATAACTGCCACCCACGTATAAATGATCCTTTGAATCTGCGTGTGACGCGTGTCCCATTGTGAGATAATGCGTATAACTGATACGAAGATCATGACATGCAAGCCATGTAGGTAGCTGTCCCTCGCGTAGAAAAGGTTAGCGTAGAAGCCAATAACTGTCACCATGACATAGAAGCCAAATGGTTGTCAAGTTGGCGTAGAAGCCAAGTAGGCGAAGAAGCCGAGTAGGCGTAGAAGCCTGACGCTGCATGGATAGGTAGCTAACATAGAAGATAGCCGATCCTCCTTTCTTGACTGAGGTTTTGAGCTAATTCTGGACCAAATAGCCTCATTACGCACCAATACGAATGTAGCCCGAGTTGGCATATTCCGAGGAGATAGCATACGACGTACTCCTATGGTTGAAAATAGCCAGGTCGGCGTATTTCAAGGAGGTAGCGTACAACGTGCTCCTATAGCTAAAAATAGCCTGATAGCGTAATATGCAGAGGTGATGATGTGGACGTATTAGCCATAATTATGGCTCACCAGTCTTTGAAAATAGGACCAAATCTCGTGCATTAAATGCAGAGATCTGCCCCCATCACGCGTATTAACTGCCGAGACGTGCTTCGAGCTTTGTACAAAGAGCAGCTTTTGACGTGGCGGTTTGTTTGTCTTCTGTTGAGCGTAAAAGCTCACATCTACCTGTATAAAACTAGGCAGCGTATTCCTTTGAACGCGTAAAACTGACTTGTATCAAGGAAACGTCACTAAACGACGGTCTGGGTCTCTGTGCCGCACCATCATTACAGCCGTCGTCTAGATAGTCGTGCAGTATTCTTTGTCAGGAGTCAGGTTCACTGCATGATCTGACAGGTTTATTCAAGGAATACGAAGAGTTCTCCGTACGACTTCCTACTACATTAAAAACGAGTAGGTTTTACGCCGAAGTGGCGATGTAACAACCTTTTTACGTCGGAGCAGTCTGAACACACTACATTACGCGGGTTGTTTTGGAGCTATGTTTTATGCTGTACTAGCGATAAAGGTTTGTTTGTACGCCGATGGCTCTGAAGTCACGCCTTACGCCACACAGCACTGAAATACTGCGTATAACTCTACAGCGTATTTTTTATGCTTCTACAAGACCCCCTTCAAAGTTTTCAAATTCCTTATAATTTGAAATACTTTGAATGAAGCATGAAACGGTCAAGTCTGACTCGTTCCTCGAGGCTGATTTCTTGGCAGATTCTTGGGGATTTGTTGGGTTTTGGTGTGTTCTCTTTTACCTATATAAAGGCTGAGGAGTTAACCTATTCTTCCCCCATTTCCTTCACCACACAGAGATGATTGCCGGAGTTCGTCGGGTCAACTTGAGGAAGAAGAAGACCATGTTCTTCCAGCATGTAAGGAGCCGAAAAAGAAGGCGTCTTCGAGCAAATTCCTCTGCATCGATGGATCATGGAAGGATATCATAGCTTCCTTTGCTCGGGATAATCAGCAACTTCATATGGTGATTCGTCCAGGAGAGAAGAAGGGTCACATTCGACCATACAGCTTGCAAGCTGTATTTTCTCCCGTCGTTGTTGGACGAGGGCAGACAAACTAGCCCTGTCTTCCAGTATTGAGTTGGGTCTAAAACCTCAACTCAATCTGTCATAGCATATGGAGGATGGGCTCTTAAATAATTTATACAAGCCCAGTTGTGTATCCTCCCGCCATTAATCATTTTCTTGTTAATCAGCCGCGAAAGCCGATTAACTGCTGAAGAAGACGGAAATCCTTTGTAGACGGGATTTCCCTCATATGTAATCATGGAGATGATAACCCTTTATAGACTGGATTTCCCTCATATGTAATCATGATTTAATAAAGTTGTCTTCTCTTACGCATATGATGATTTGCCATATTTTTTGCTGTGATGAAGTCTGAATATGTGTAGCTTCGACACGTCTGGATAATTTTACGCCGACTCTGATAAAAAGAGTATTTGGTCCCGTCCTGTCTTTTACGCGTAACTAAGGATGCGTAAAAAACTTCTTGGCATTTAAGTCGAATATTCGAACTGTCCTGTTGTTAGGAATGAGGGACTGCGTAGAATTATGAACTGTCACTTCTCTATAAGAAATTTTTTTGTTCAGACCATCATATTCAAGAGTGATTTCCCAAAAATCCCTTAAAATAGGGCGAGAAATGGTTGTCAAAACTGACCATGCTTGAACTGTCGAGAAAATATTCTGACTAGATTTTGATCGACCCAAGGAGAAGAGTCATTTTCAATGCTGAACTCTGTATGCTTTGGGTAGTTGGGGTATTTTGAGGCCAAGAAAGAGCATCTTCTGCGTGAACCCTTATAATTGACCGCCTTAAAATTTGTTCAGATATACGCATACTCTGGCCTGTGTATTTTCAGATATGCTGAAAGTCACATAGATTTATAATATAGATGAGCATAAAATCATAAGTTTGTAGCCTCTCGAGCATAAAAGGTGCTGAGCATAAGAGCATCCGGGCATAAAACTGTAGATTTGTAGCCTCTGACAAGAAAGCTTCCGAGCGTGAAGTCGTAGATTTGTCGCCTCTGAACGTAAAAGCTACCGAGCGTGAAATCATAAATTTGTAGCTTCTGAGCGTGAAGTCGTAGGTTTGTAGCCTCTCGTGCATAAAAGCTACCGAGTGTAAAAGCATCCGGGCGTAAAATCGTAGACTTATAGCCTCTGAGCGTAAAACCGTATATTTGTAGCTTCCTGAGCGTAAAAAGCTCCTTGGCATAAAATCACGAATCTGCTCTGCACAAAAAACTTTTTAGATTCGCTGACTGTCCGTCTTCCCTAAATGATAGGCTGACGTGGTCCCGAATCATAACCGAGTATTAAATATCGGATTTGGTTAGGGATTCGAGGAGTCCATCTGAACTCTATAAATACCCCAAGGCCTTCGGAGAAAAAACTCTTCACCCGTCTTTTGCGAAAGAAAAATCTTCGTCCCTTTGAGCACTTTCCTTCGTTTCTTCTTCGAGCACTCTAAGTTTTTTAGCAATGGCACCGAAACAATCTTCGACTGCTAAGGAAAAGAAAGCTGCCTCCTCTTCTCGCTCCTCTGCTCAAGCACGAGCGACTCCGATCGGGTAGAGCGAACCTCGCTCTGAACGAAGTGTTCCACCGACGAGTTGTGCCCCGGGCGTTATAGGTAAAGCTTTTGGTATGAGAAAAATAAAGAAAACCCTTCGCACACGTTGTACGTGGATGCGCTAGGTCATCTTTTGTGCTGAACGCCTCTTCGAGGAAGATGATGCACAGAGATGTTTCATCTTTTATGCCCATATTTCTAATGTGTCAGCGTAAAAACTTTATTTTTTGCAGTCTGGCGTAAAAGCCTTGACTGTCAAAATTTGGCGTATACTACAAATTTTGGGTGTTACGCTCTGGATGAACATTCCGACGTAATAACTCAAACTTTGGCAGTCTGGCGTAAAAACACAGACTGTCATTTTTGTGTATACTGCCAATCTTGGATTTTACGCCTGGGAATGAGATTCCGGCATAAAAATTCAAGTTTTCACAGTCTTGGCGTAGAAGCACAGACTGTTGATCTTTTGCATAAGCTGCAAGATGTAACGTCTAGTATAGAAACTGACTTATTTTTCTTGCACTTTGTAGTTAACTTGCAGATATCTCCGTTGGCTGAGGTGATGGATTCTGCTGCTGGGATGCTGAACTCCAATTACCTGGAGGATTTGTCCCATGTGACATTTCCTATTTCTGGACCCCAGTATCCTAAAGGAAGGAGAAATCTGATATCGTCTCAAGGAGAGCGAATGCTATTGAGCATGATCAACAGGGAGCCCCTGACGCATATAGATGGGGCCAAATACATAAAATCAGCTTTCCTCTTTGGAGATATGATTGACAAACAATCCCAAACGAAGCCCAAGAAGGAATACTAGATTTTTACTGCTGGGGGCATGGTCATGTACTTGTCCAGGATGCCGAAAGATTATCCCATCTCGGCATTCTTCCATGCCACGCATCCGAGGAGGATGTCGTGGACTCTGACTCCCAATCTTCACGGCCAGCCGGGGAAGATATTTTACCAGAAAGGATCCGACCAAGGGTCATTTGTAAGCCGCCCTTCCGGCTCTGTAATGCCCTTCAGGGAATTATTTTCGGATAGTGTCCCTAGTGAAGACACTGCATTGCTCCAACCATTTTAATTACCGACTTTCTGCAATGACTTCATGGGACAAGGAGGAGTATACCCAAAGGTTAATCCTCGGACCAATGGGTGGCTTACCCCTACAAATCTTTGCTGGGCTCGTTTAGCTGCCTGGGCCCTGAAGCATTTTCAGACTGAGCTGGAGAGCATTGGTCTGTTCACAGCTGTGAGTGCTACCAGTGTGGGCTGCCTTCCAATCCCAACCTATTTTTGGCTCTGATGGAGTGGTATATTCCGCTCAACGGGACTTTTTTCACTCCGCTAGGGGAGTTAGGATTGGCCCTCCACGAGATGACAGAGATTTCAAGACTGCCAATGGGGGATACTCCTTATGAAGAGTATGTTCCCACTAACAGGGAGCTGGGGGATACAGACCCTCGGGCGGTAGCAGTATACCAGGAGCTGATGTGCCACTACCTTGCTTGCACCACTTTCTATAATGAGCCCTCCGATTTGGCTCATACCAACAAGTGGGCATCATATCTCTTCTTTCATCAGGCCAGGGCTGCTAAGCCAGACAAAGTCTTGGATAACAGGGATCAGCCTCTGAGTCTTCTGAGCGTGCTTAATGCTCAGGTAGTCGATGATCTTATCGAAGATGCTGGGGCTTCAGATCAGGTTCTCGATGAGGAGATAGGGAGTTATCCTGCAGGCACTAAAGCCTACAGTTATATGAGGCATTGCCGCAGGCCTCTGTCAAGGGAAGCTCAACTGGCTGGCTTCCTCTCTGTATGGCTACGCCGACTGATAGTACCTGGCATTGCATCTGCGGATCGCATTCACCATAATACCTTATGGCCTGCAGTGCGTCTGGTGTTCGGGGCAAGACTGGGCTTGCTCCATAGTCCTTGAGGTAAGCTTTTCCTGAACGGGTTCCAGTAACCAAAACCTCTTCTTCTGATATCGAGGATACCGCAACCATATGACATGGTTTACGCTTCGATTTCTTCTTAGGCTTAGCCTTAGCAGCTTGAGTCTCTTCCTCGATCTCTGACACCAGATCTGGATGAACCCACATAATCTTGCCCCGTTGGGTAGTTAGGGGTACCAGGTCATGATTTTGATCCATAGCTGGAGGAAGATTAACGATATTCATCGTTGTCCGGGAAATAGGTACAACACCATCCGAAACTTCTTGTGGAGGCAGATTGCCAAATTAGAGAGAGATCATATTGGCGGTGACCGTCTTCTCGCTGTTGCGCAGAGTGATGGCCTTAGCATCGATCAACTCCTGGATCTTCCTCTTCAGTACATAACATGCCTTTGTGGGGTGATGTATGTACCTATAAAAAATATAGTACTTGGGGTTATCGGTACTGCTGACTTCATTAGGCCACTTTACCTCTGGAAGGGTAATCTTGCCGCTTTTGACTAGATACTCGAATATTCTCGGGATATCATCGTCGTCAAAAGAGTACACTTCAATGGGCCTGGAAGTCCCAGGTTTCGTCTGTGTGGTTGCCGTAGTCTTTTGCCTGGACGTATTGATCGCCAGAGCTTCTTTTCCTTTGGAACCACGAGGATGGTCGTTGTTAGAGGATGACCTCTTGCCTCTATCAGAGGCAGATATCATAATTCCATTATCACGTGCCTTCTGACTGTTGTCCTCGGCGGCTATCGCTGAGATGATGAACGAGGGCCAATCATGGAACTGATATGGTCCTGTGAACACCGAGATTACCAGAAGAAGGTTCTTCCTGCAAATGTCCACCAATGTCGAGTCTGAAACTCCGGATGGCATTTACAAAGTGGCTTGACGAAAATGTTCGATGAAAGTACGAACATTCTCTTTTTCCTTCTGCTTCACTTCGATGAGAGAGGACATAGACATGTCCATCCCTCCCTCGTAGAATCGCGCGAAGAACAAAGTCTTAAAATCTGCAAAGGAAGTAATACAGTTGTCCGCAAGACTACGGTACCACTGATAAGCCACTTCCGAGAGACAGCCTTTGAATACTCGAGTAAGAAGGGCGTCATTCCCTTGAAATAACACCATCATCATACTGAAGTAGTTCATGTACTGGCTCGGTGATGTCTTTTTCTCAAACAAAGCCATAGTCTGTGGTTTGTATTTGGGAGGGAAAGGGACCTCATCCCAAATAGCAGGGTAAGGCTGGTTGATTCCCAATTTCTTGAGCTGATCTTTGTGCTTCAAGGCATCAAATTGGGCTTTTAACTCCTGTACTGCCTATATCGGATCTTCAGCCGGTAGAGGGACCGCGAAGTGATGAGAGATCGGTTGTATTACAACTCTAACAGGAGGCAATACATTCTCCGAGTTAGGAAGTGGGGGAGCTGCTGACTCTTGATCTAGAGCAGGCTCCTGATTCGCGTTGGATGGTGGTAAGTCCACCCCCACACGTATCTGAGTCAGAGGGACCGATGCTTGAGCCATAGCAGCTGTGTGTTGAGTCAGCATTATCTGGTGCATATTCTCTATCATGGACTGTATCTCTTTCAGAGATGTCTCCAGCACAGCGATGCGTTGCTCAGTGCTTCCTGAAGGGGAAGCCTCTTCGCGTTCATCTCCAATGGCATAGACTCCCATTTCCATGGGTGTCATTGAAGGGTTAGTATAGGTCTCTGTAGAAGTTGACTCTATACTTTCAGCATATGATTCGGGGAACTGGCGACCCCCAGTGTCGGAATCAGAAGAGTACAAAGCCGGTTGTCGTGACCTCGAACGGGTGTTTCGGAACACCCCAGCTTCAGTGTTCTGAAGGATCTTGTCGAATCTCCTTTGGCTTGGAGTTCTAGAGGGATGACGTCTTGAGTTCGACCTTCCCCTAGGAACGTGTGAAGACATGTTCACTGATGCATATATAGGCTCTTCTTCCTGTAAAGACAGAGAGTAGTTCAACCGGTCAAAAACTGACCATTTTGCTTCAGAACAGCAATAATTAACTACGATCCTATGACTATTACAATAATGCTCCCTAGGAGGCGTAATAGACATGCTGGAAGATTCCCTATCCTTGCGCTTCTGGATCAGATATTCACGCAAGTTAGGAGGATTAACAGAAGAAGAAGAAAGCTTGTTCCTCCTGTTCACATCAGTCGGCATACGGATGTTGGGAACCATAACTTTTTCCCTGCCACCCGTGTACAGCAGGTTAGCCATATGAGTAGTAGATGATCCCCGAGAAGTGTGCCTTTTCGCAAACTGAGCCTTCTTTACACTGAGGGGTTTTACCTGGCATATTTTGGAGTTCTGCTCAGGCTGGCGTAAAACTGAGGAGGTCCTCAATCGGTCATCCGCTTCTCGCGTAATCCGGAGGGCGGGTGAATTCTTCTCTTGCTGGCGTAAGGGCCGAGAAGTTGAGAATTCCGCCACTTGTTTTCCCTTGCGTAGATTGCAGGGACCATCTAATTTTCCAAGGAGGGCAGATGCATTTTTACGCGTGGAGGACATTTGGAATTTCTGATTTGGCGCTGAGGCATTATCAGAAATTTTGTCTTCCACGTCACAAACGGGAGACTGAATTTTACGCGCAGAGCACGAAGTAGACTTCTGGATTAGCACTGAGACATCGTCAGAAGTTTTGTCTGCCACGTCACATACGGGAGACAGATTTTTACTCGCAGAGCTTGAAGCAGACTTCTGGACTAGAGCTGAGGCATTGTCAGAAGTTTTATCTACCACGTCACAGACGGGAGACATAGTTTTACGCGCGGAGCACGAAGGTTGCGCAGCTACAACCTAGTTGGTCGAAGAAACCAGAGAGTCGGCAGAAATGGTAGGGGGTGTCCGGGGCATCCAGACCTTACACAGTTTCCTGTTGTCTTGGACAGAGAGAGAGTGAGATCTACCCCCCTGCTCGAAGCATATCTTTGTAGGCGGACTAGTCGAACTGGACGACCAAGGTCTTCTTCATGGATCCTACTGATACTATATCGTGTTAAGAAATTGCTTTCTCGTCAGATGAGAAAGAGGTCCCCAGCAGAGTCGCCATCTTGTGTTTGATAATAAACGAAAGAAATAAAATAAGGTTTATAAGAAACCCTCTCTTTGGTTTACATACAAGAAGTACAATTAATCCTATACGAGGATGTCAAGTACAAATTTTAATCTGGATAAATATTGCTATAGGAGTCTGATCTGTAGTCGATCACTTTGTCCCTGGGACCATACGATGATGAAGAAGTGTTGTAGAAGACAGAGAAGCTTCAAAGGTTGTAAGAGGGAGTGGATGCTCGATGCCAAAAATCGTCGATTACTACTCTCTGTCTGTGCTCTTCTCTCTTTGAATTTTCGACTCTTCGACCCTGGACCTCTGTCAATAGAGGTCTCTATTTATAGGGTTTTAGTGACAGTAACCATCCAGTCGGCGTAGAAGCCGGATAGTGGAGAGTATGGCACTTTTTACGCGGCGGTTATAATAACTACCACCCACGTATAAATAATCCTCTAAATTTGCGTGTGACGCATGTCCCATTGTGAGATAATGCGTATAACTGCTGCGAAGATCATGGCATGCAAGCCACGTAGGTAGCTGTCCCTCGCGTAGAAAAGGTTGGCGTAGAAGCCAATAACTGTCACCATGGCGTAGAAGCCAAATGGTTGTCAAGTTGGCGTAGAAGCCAAGTAGGCGTAGAAGTCGAGTAGGCGTAGAAGCCTGACGCTGCATGGATAGGTAGCTAACGTAGAAGATAGCCGATCCTCCTTTCTTGACTGAGGTCTTGAGCTAATTCTGGACCAAATAGCCTCATTATGCACCAATACGAATGTAGTCCGAGTTGGCGTATTTTGAGGAGATAACATACGGCGTACTCCTATGGTTGAAAATAGTCAGGTCGGCGTATTTCAAGGAGGTAGCATACAGCGTGCTCCTATAGCTGAAAATAGCCTGGTAGCGTAATATGCAGAGGTGATGATGTGGACGTATTAGCCGTAATTATGGCTCACCAGTCTTTAAAAATAGGACCAAATCTTGTGCATTAAATGCAGAGATCTACCCCCATCACGCGCATTAACTGCCGAGACGTGCCTCGAGCTCTGTACGAAGAGCAGCTTTTGACGTGGCGGTCCGTTTGTCTTCTGTGGAGCGTAAAAGCTCATATCTGCCTGTATAAAACTAGGCAGCGTATTCCTTTGAACGCGTAAAAGCGACTTGTATCAAGGAAACGTCACTAAACGACGGTCTGGGTCTCTGTGCCGCACTATCATTACAACCGTCGTCTGGATAGTCGTGCAGTATTCTTTGTTAGGAGTCAGGTTCACTTAATGATCTGATAGATTCATTCGAGGAATATGAAGAGTTCTCCGTACGACTTCCTACTGCATTAAAAGCGAGTAGGTTTTACGCCGAAGTGGCGATGTAACAACCTTTTTACGCCGGAGCAGTCTGAACACACTGTATTACGCGAGTTGTTTTGGAGCTATGTTTTATGCTGTACTAGCGATAAAGCTCTGTTTGTACGCCGATGGCTCTGAAGTCACGCCTTACGCCACACAGCACTGAAATACTGCGTATAACTCTGCAGCGTATTTTTCATGCTTCTACAATCACGGAATTGGAAAAGACATATAAAGAAATATACCTTATGAGTCAAATAAGTACGAATATCGAGACCGAATATCGTCATCGTGTTCCCACGTTGAATCCCTAAGGAGTGGTGCCACCAAGCGACACAGACAAGGCAGATAGTCTGGTTCTTGAGTACCTTTTCTCTTCGGTCCAAGATGGATGTGGGCTATTCCTCGTAAGACAAGTCAGTACCCACGACTAGCTCAGAATGGCCAAGGATATGGCTCGGGTCTGAGAGATACCTATGCAACTTAGATACATAAAATACGTCATGCACCTTACGAAGCAAAGACGAAAGGGCAAGGCGATAAGCAACATCTTCCATCCATTCGAGAATGTCAAACGGCCCAACGTATCGTGGACTATGCTTTCTGCAAACCCCGAATCTAATGACTCCATGGATGGACAAAATCTGCAAAAATACGTAGTCGCCAACACAAAATTCTAGAGGCCTACGATGCTGATCTGCCTAATGGCGATGTCGATCCCGTATAACTCGCAGAAGTTCTCTGACATGCTTGACAACCTCCATAGTCTGATTATTTAATTCTGGGTCCAACATCTTTTTTTCACCAATGTCATCCCAAGCTAACGATGACGTACACTTTCTTCCATATAATGTTTCAAAAGTGCCATCTGGATGCTGGCCTGATAACTATTGTTATACGAGAATTCTACCAAGTGCAACTGTTTCTTCTATGATCCACCAAAGTTTAGGATACATGCTCGTAGCATATCCTCCAAGGTCTGGATAGTTCTCTCGGACTGTCCATCTGTCTGAGGGTGATATAACGTACTAAATTTTAAGTTAGTACCCAATCTCTCATACAAGCTTTTCCAAAAATGAGAAGTAAATCTTGAATCTTGGTTTCATATTATACTTATTGGTACACCATGTTGCCTCACAATCTTTCGCATATACGTATCTGAAAATTGTTTCATAGATTGTCCAATTCTGAACGGAAGAAAATATGCCACTTTAGTGAGACGATCCACTATCACCCAAACTGTATCTCGTCCGGTCGGGGATCTAGGTAAACCGATCACAAAGTCCCTAGTAACATACTCCTATTTCTACTCTGGAATAGGGAAAGGGTGCAATAATTATATCGGCCTCTGCTGCTCTGCCTTTACTTGTTGGCATATCAGGCACCGGGATACAAAATGTATTATCTCTCGCTTTATCCCATTCCACTAGAAGTGTTGCTTAATATTTTGGTTCATCTTCGTATCGCCAGGATGGATAGAATACTTGGAATTATGGGCTCAGTCATGATCTCTTATCGTATATCCCCACTCGGCACAAAGAGACGAGTTCCAAACCTCAATATCCCATCGTTGTGAATAGTCAACTCTTTTCTGAGTCCCGACTCGCATTCTGCTCGTAACTTCTGGATCCGCGAATCTCTTGCCTAAGCTTTCTTGATCCTGTCTACCAAAGTAGACTGTATCTGTAAACTAGCCAAGACCCCCTCATCTTGTGGAAACACTATCTCAATGCCTATCTCTCAAAGATCTTCTAGGATATGCTTCTACATTGTCAAGAAAATACACCACCCCTCCTACTAAGAGCATCTGCTACTACATTACTTTACCAGGATTGTATTAAAGTTCCACGTCATAATCTTTCAGAAATTCTAGCTATCTCCTCTGCCTCATATTCAAATCATTCTGGGTGAATATGTATTTTAAACTCTTATGGTCTGTAAATATTTTTACCCGATCATCGTACAAGTAATGCCTCCACAACTTAAGCTCAAACACCACTGCTGCCAACTTCAAGTCGTGAGTCAGGTAAATCTTCTCGTGATCCCGAAGCTGACGTGATGCATATGCTATCCACTCTTCCACGTTGCATCAAAATACATCCAAGATCCTTCCCTGAGGCATCATAATACATTATAAACCCTCCCAATCCTGTTGGAAGTATCAGGATCGGTGCCAAGATCAATCTTTTCTTAAGTTCTTCAAAAGCTACATGACATTCCATTGTCCTTTAGAGTCAACCGGGTCATTGGTCTGGAGATCCTTCCAAAATCTGATACGAACCTCCTATAGTACCCAGCTAATCCAAAAAAACTGTGCATATCAGCCACAATCTTCAGAACTAGCTAATTCTCTATCGCTTCAAAATTTTTGTGATCCACTAATACTCCTGCTCCCGAGATGATGTATCCTAAGAATGAAATATGATCTAACTAGAACTCGCACTTGCTATATTTTGTATACAACTGGTACTCCCTCATAGTCTATAACACTTTCCTAAGATGCTTTTTTTGTTCTTCTTTATTACAGGAGTACACCAGGATGTCGTCGATAAGCACCACCAAAAACTGATCTAAATAGGCATGATGATACAGTTCATCAAATCTATAAATACTACTGGTACATTGGTCAATCCGAATGACATCACTAAGAACTCATGATGTCCATATCATGACTTGAATGATGTCTTCGGTATCTTTTCTTCTCGTACTCACACCTGATGATATCCGGATCGCAGATCAATCTTAGAGAATACTCTGGCTTCACTCAACTGATCAAACAAGTTATCAATCCTAGGTAAGGGATACTTTCTCTTTATTGTCACTGTATTCAACTGCCTATAGTCTATACATAGTCGGGTCGATCCATCCTTCTTCTTCACTAATACTACTAGGGCTCTCCATAGTGACCTGCTGGTACGAATAAATTTCTTCACCTTCAACTCTTCAACATATTGATACAACTGGTCAAGTTTAGAAAATGATATATGGTAAACCTTATGAGATATAGGCTTCGTTCCTGGTATCAACTCTATACTGAACTTTACCTCTAGAACCGAAGGAAATCTTGAAAGTTCTTTAGGAAAGACATTCATGAATTCATCAACTATTTTGAGTATCAGTTCTTCTTTCGTTGCTACTACCGTGACTCCTTCTTCTTGCTGGCCTCTCGTAGACGTCACGAGCGTAAACTTTTCCAAACCAGGGATACGAAATAATACTCTACCCCTATGGTAATCTATCATAGCATGACTGTCTCTCAGCCAGTCCATGCCCAAGATAACGTCAAAGTTACCCATAGGGAACTCAATCAACTTCGCAGGTAATAGGTGGTCCAAAACTATGACTAGACAGTCAAGGCACGCCCTTCTAACTTCTAAAAGCCCATTACCAGTAAGTATATTTAGCCTCTATGGCAATGTATTGAACTCTAATCCAACACATGTCACAAATTATACAGATACAAATGAATGTGAAGCTCCTAAATTAATTGATGCTATAACAGAGAAAGATGGGACAGAAACACTACCTTATACCACGTCACCTGATGCCAAAGCCCCCTCCAAAGATAAGTCGAATGCCTGCCTTTGGCCTTGTCGAGCTCCTTGCTGTTGCCATCCCTGGTGGCGCTATTGTGGTTTCTATTGTCCTTGCTGTTGTTGGTGTAATGACCCATTCCGCTCAAGCAGACTGCCAATTCAAACGGCAAAAGTGCAACGTCCCGACCCGCTTTGCTTCGGCGAGAATACTCGTTTGAGGCAAGAGGATTTTCAGACTTGGCCCTTCAGGAGTTCCGGCTTAGGCTTTCAGAGGCTCGCTCGGAGTATCGCTCGATCGAGGTAAATTATCGCTAAGGTGGGTGGCTACGATGAACTTATCTTTGCTTACCCAGCACACTTAAAATATGGAACGATACATGCTAGTCGCTAGGTGAATCACCCCTGCATGCTAATAAGAATACAATGCACCTAGCTAAGGAAATAATCCCAACTTGTATTGCTTGTGCTAGAACAGGAAAATGAAATATTGCTTATAATCAGACCCTCACATGCTACCTTTGTCTTGTACAACTAGAACTTGTCACGACCCGTACCCGGTATAAGGATACTAGTCGGAAACAACTCCCAGCCTACGCCGCAGAATCGGCGGTAGAACGCTGTCTAGATAGTCTATCTAATGTAATGAACCACCAATAATGATAGAATACTCAATCACAGAACTAAGATAGAATGAGCACAAATCAGATAAGAATAGAATAGTCATCATACAACTCATGAGTTTAAAATAATACATCAATGAGTTTGAAGAGTAACAAAATAAGCTGGAGATAAATCCAGTACAAAAGAATACTATCAGACTACAAAGCTACACTCCAGGGTCAACTGTCTCAGTTGGGATAAGTCCCTCTTGAACCAGGGTCTCCGAATCTAAACCCAAAACATCCTGGGGTCCATAATAGGTAGGGTACTCCTCAGTGTCATCTGGAAAAATATATCCAGTCAGGAAAGGAGCAGAGTACATCTCTAACAGCAGTTCTAATCCATGATAAAAACTATGTAACAGTAAATAGCTGTGGATAAACAAGATGCACAAAATAGATACAAGAGATATATAGACAATAAGGAAATACTGGAAAGAAATACAATAATGAACAATATGCCAATGAAATAATAATACTAATGACTAAGTGTGTGAGTACTAGCTTAACATGTGATCGGCTTGGGCAAGATACAATACGGCCTGGCTAATCATACGTGCGGTGCATGATTAACACTATTCGCTTACCAATACTTTATTCAATAGGGATTTGATCACATATCTATACTAATACTCCCCACCCCCAACTGGTATAATAGATCCAACCACGGTATGCTATGTCACTAGATTCCCTAAGAAGAGAGCGACTCCTTCCGAAAATCGGTGTCTGTACATGTACAAGATAACCAATGAACAATACTTGCACCATATACACCATATACCAAGGAATAACATCTCATGACGAGATCCGGATATACCAATCCGTGTAACCATAGTGTCAAGAGAAACATGTATATCTACACTAGATACAACGAGCATAGAGGATATCATAAATGAGAAACTATCAGAGAATGTACTCGCCTGAAGTCCAAAGAATAGTCTCACAGATGTCTGACTCGGTACCTCGAAGACCTAGATATAGAATACCACATTAATACAAGGTCCCGGAAAGAGAACAAGTCAAACTAGTCAACTTCTAGGTCAATAAATCAATTCTAAGTTAAAAGTTAACTATGGTCAACTCTAAAGTCAACTAAAGTCAAACATGGTCAAACCAAGGTCATCCTCACAAGACATCTATACAAATAATATAGAAAATAAAATACAATAATTTAGGAATCAAATTAAATCCCAATTGATACCCACACAAAGTATACAAATAATACAATATTATACACTCTAAATAATGTATATACAAACCAATATTTATACAAATAAAATAATATATTATTATTAGTATTATACTACACAAAAGCACATATATATACATATATATATATATATATACAATTATAATATATAAAATATAACTTAAATCTGCCAATTTATCACTGAAACAGTGAACTGAAATACAAATATAAAAAATAGACTTATAGTGACAGTCTGACTGTCACAGAAGAACTGTCATAGAAAAGCCGAATAATAAACCACTGCTGCCTCGAATTTGCTGACAGTTAAACTGTCGCAGAAAACTGTCACAAAAAATTGCTGCATTTTCCCGCCGCTGCATTTAATGACAGAACTGTCATTAAATGCCCAAAAGCTACAGCGGCTGCTGTATCCGACCGAATAATGACAGTTTTCAACTGTCATTAAACCCACTGTTACCAAAAGAAAATATAAATATATATATATATATAATATAAATCAAAATGCATATATATATATATAAACAATTTAATAACTATATACTTATATATACATACATATAAACTTACAAAATTAAAATACCAAACACATGCACATATGTACGTATTTTACATGGCTAGAAGCACACATAAAAATACATTCATTAATATCCAAATAATTACATAATAATTATAAATAATATAATTATACATTTAAACACATAAATATATTTTATAAAACATTTATGTATAATTTATGTTATTAACATAAGTACATATATATTTGCATGCAAGAAAGCTACATACATATATTTATACACCACATTAGAATACATAAAAATATCTATAAATCTATGCTAAAATAAATACCATAATAAATACACTAAAATAATATATAATATTTATATATATTTACTAATTATAAATGAAGAATTTAAAGCATAAATAATTAGATCTACACATAAACACACCAAATTGGAAAGTTTTACACCGTATCCCACTAGATCTAGGATACGCATGTGACACGAGTCCAACACACAACCAATTGTACCCCGAAGGACACAAATATGTCATAAATAATATTTATGAATAAATCAAAGTGTCAAAAGTAGATCTATGTGTCCGTGTCAAAATACGACATGTACAAAGTCCCGTGTCGGAGGAAAAACACCCAAAATGACACGTATCACCAAATAGTTGGGATACGAACCATATGTACCCAAATATGGACCAGACACAAGCCCCAAACACATAAGCACATGCCCAATTGATCTATAGGATCAATTGACACACGCAACAAAATATAAATTCGGAATTCCAACAAAATTGACACAAAAAATACCATAACTTTCTCCATGGGTCTCCTATGAACACAAAACAAAGTCCTATGGGTAGTACATACATATAGGTTGATTTTACATGATTAAATCTCAGATTTAGAAGCTATTTTAGTGGAAAAAACTGAATTATACCTATTGGGAGATTGATTCCCAATGAAACCTCCAATTGAGAAGAACTTGCTTCCAAATTATAGATCCTTGCTCCTCTTTGTAGATCCTTGCTTCCTCCTTCTAGATCCTTGCTTCTCAACTTTTTAATGGTGAATTGAGAAGAATTTGGAATAAATTTGGTGATGAATTTGGTGGGGAATTGGAATGAGAATGGAGGAAATTTGGGAGTGGGAAATTCTAGATCTAGATTTGGAATGAGAATGAGAGGAGAGAGAAATTTCCCCCCTCTAATATAGGCCGGCCATGCCCCCTTCCCCAAGCAATTGTAAAATGTCCAATGTACCCCTTGGGGCCTCTCATGAAGAAATAATTAAGGAAGAAAGCTTCTAGTCTAATCACTTAATTAATTTAATCCATCTCCTTAACTATGGGCTTTCTAAATGGGCCAAGTCTAACTATTTAATTCATGTTGGTCCATGGGTCCAAACTACACTAGTTGGGTCTACTAAAATAAGTCCAAAATAATTAAATAACATCCAACAACAATTAAATAATACAACAAAAATTATTTACCATGCACAATATTTGTTTAAATAGAAAATTACCAAAATACCCTTTTTCCTAAAATGTGGTAGTGACAAGTCTACCCTCCTTAAAATAATTTTGTCCTCGAAATTTAAAGATGAAAAATATCCCCAAAAAAATCACAGAACAGAACTAAAGAATCACAATTAACTAATGAACAGAACATAACTAGAAAATAACATACCTCAAGGTACAAACAAATATGGATAACGCTCTCGCATGTCATCCTCTCTCTCCCAGGTAGATTCCCCCGGAGAGTGATGCCTCCATGCGACGCGTACCAAAGGAATAGTCTGGTTCCTCAGCACCTTCTCTCTCCGATCCAGAATTTCAACTGGCTGCTCTGGATAGCTAAGAGTAGGGCCCACCTCTATCTCTGAGTGATCCAATACATGACTAGGATCTGCCACGTATCGTCTCAACTGTGACACATGAAACACGTTATGCACTCCCTCCAATGCAGGTGGCAAGTCTAGTCTATAAGCAACTGCACCGACCCTCTCTAGAATAGTGAAAGGTCCGATGAATCGCGGACTAAGCTTTCCGCCTCCACCGAAGCGAATCGTGCCTCGTGTCGGAGAAATCCTCAGAAACACCAAACCACCCACCTAGAACAAAATACCATCTTAAGAACTTAATCTATAACAAACAAGAACAAGCACAAACAAAATCTAAACTATACCTCAAACTCCAAAGGTCTCCGATGGCTATCGGCCCAATGCCGCTGTCTGTCCTGCGCCACTCGAAGTCTGTCTCTGATCAATTGAACCTTCTCCGCTGCATCCACAACCATTTCTGGCTCAAGCAAAACTCTCTCTCCAACATTGTCCCAAGATAAAGGAGTACGACACCTCCGACCATATAGAGCTTCAAAAGGTGACATCTCTATACTGGCCTGGTAACTGTTGTTGTAAGCAAACTCTACCAAATGGAGATGGTCCTCCCAAGAACCCCCGAAATCTAGTACACAAGTGCGCAACATATCCTCGAGAGTCTGGATAGTCCTCTCTGACTGCCCATCTGTTTGGGGATGATATGCAGTACTGAACCTGAGCTGAGTGCCCAAACTCTCCTGCAAACTCCTCCAGAAATGAGAAGTGAAACGACTATCCCGATCTGAGACTATGCTGACGGGAACTCCATGTATCCGAACGATCTGCCTCACATACATCTCTGCCAGCTTCTCCATAGACAAACCCACCTTGAAAGGCAAAAAGTGGGCCGACTTGGTCAACCTATCAACAATAACCCAAATTGCGTCTTTCCCTCTTGGAGATCATGGAAGTCCGGACACAAAATCCATAGTAATGTGTTCCCACTTCCACTCTGGAATGGGTAATGGCTGAAGTAACCCTCCTGGCCTCTGCCTCTCGGCTTTCACCTGCTGGCACACTAAGCATCTGGATACAAACTGTGCCACTTTCCTCTTCATGCCATACCACCACACACTCTCTCGCATATCCCGATACATCTTGTTAGCACCTGGATGTATGGAATACTGAGAGCGATGCGCTTCCTGCAATACCTCCTCTCGCAACTCCCCACTAGACACACACAATCTAACTCCATGCCTCAAAGATTCATCCTCTGCAATAGTGAAATCATCCTCCAATCCTGCTCTCACCTGAGCTCTGATACTCCTCAAAGATACATCATCATACTGTGCTGCCTTAATCCTGTCCATCAAATCTGAGTGTATCTGCAATCCCCATATCTGCATAGCACCACCAGGAACAATTACCTCAATGCCCAAGCTCTCCAAGTCCTCCAACAAATATCGATCCTGCTTTAAGAACATAGCTACCGGATACCTGCTCAAAGCATCGGCAACTACATTGGCTTTCCCAGGATGATATTGTAAAGAGATATCAAAATCCTTCATCAGTTCCAACCACCGACGCTGCCTCATGTTCAACTCCTTCTGCGTGAAAACGTACTTCAAACTTTTATGGTCTGTGAAGATCTCCACACGCTCTCCGTACAAATAATGTTTCCACAACTTCAGAGCGAAGATGACGGCTGCCAACTCCAAATCATGGGTAGGATAGTTCTTTTCATGAGGACGCAATTGCCTGGATGCATAGGCAATCACTTTCCCATGCTGCTGAAGAACACAACCTAAACTCTTCCCCGATGCATCACTATAAATAGTGAAACCTCCGGACCCTGATGGCAACGTCAAAATAGGAGCAGACGTCAACCTCTTCTTCAACTCTTCAAAAGCAACCTGGCAATCCTCCGTCCAAACAAACTCCACATCCTTCCTTGTGAGTCTGGACATCGGCTCGACAATCCTTGAAAAATCTTGCACAAACTTCCTGTAGTAGCCTGCCAATCCCAAGAAACTCCTGATCTCTGTTACCGAACTCGGAGTCTTCCAAGATTCCACTGCTGAAATCTTCTTCGGATCCACTGAAATACCATCACCAGTCACAATATGCCCCAAGAATTCCACCTTGTCCAAGAAAAACTCACACTTGGATAACTTCCCATACAACTTCTCCTTCCTCAGCACATCCAACACAATCCTCAAATGCTCCTCATGCTCCTCCGGTGTCCTCGAGTATATGAGTATGTCGTCGATGAACACCACCACAAACTTGTCAAGGTACTGGTGGAACACCTTGTTCATCAAGTTCATAAATACCGCCGGTGCATTAGTCAAACCAAACGACATCACCATAAACTTGAACTAACCATACCGAGTTCTAAAAGCAGTCTTCGGTATGTCCTCCGGCTTCACCTTCACCTGATGGTAGCCTGATCTCAAATCTATCTTAGAAAATACCTTCACACCACTCAACTGATCAAACATATCATCAATCCGTGGCAAATGATACTTATTCTTGATAGTAAGATTATTCAAAGCCCTGTAATAAATGCACATGCGCACCGATCCATCCTTCTTTGGTACAAACAATACCGGGGCTCCCCATGGTGAAGAACTCGATCTGATAAATCCCTTATCCTGCAATTCGTCCACCTGCTTCTTCAACTCGACCAGCTCGCTGTTGTTTACTCTATAGACATGTTACGAAATTAGTTCTGCACCTGGTACCAAGTCTATAGAAAATTCAACATCTCGATCTGGTGGCAATCCTGGCAATTCCTCAGGAAACACATCCAAGAATTCTGCTATCAACGGATGCGGCAACTCCTTGTCTTCCACCATAGCTCCATAAATAATGCCTTCCTCCTGCTCCACAGCTCCTCTAGCAAACTCAAACTCTGGCTCTCCTGGCGAACCAAATAAAACTCTACCTCCTCTACAGTCTATGCTAGCACGGTGCCTACTCAACCAATCCATCCCAAGTACAATGTCGTAGCTCGGAAGTGGTATTACAAGTAGACATGCACTCAACTCCCGGCCTCCCAGAGTAACTCTCCGATCCTTGCAAATATCATTAACCAGGATAATGCCTCCCCCGGTCATGATCTTGCAAGTCCTAAGCAAAGACTCAGCTACCAAACCATGCTTCAGAGCAAAAGAAACAGATACAAAACTATGGGAAGCACAACTATCAAACAAAGCTAAAGCTGGAATAGAATCAAGAAGAATAGAACCTGCGATGACATCTCCGGTGGGTTCCTCCTCTTCGACGGTCATAGCAAACGCTCGTCCCTGTCGAGCACCTCCCTGCTGTTGATGCTGGACAAAACGTTGCTGCTGTGTCGGAAGTGGTCCCCTCGGCTGTGCTGCAGGTGGTCTCGTCTGTGTCCTCGGAGCTGGAGCTGCTCCCTGAACTGCACGACGAGGACACTCCCTCGATTGATGCCCTTCAGTACCATAATACAAACAAACTCCTAACCTCCTCCTGCAAACTTCCCAGATGTGGCCGAGCTTCTTGCAGAAGTTGCATGGAGCTTGCTGTAACTGTCTCTGCTGCTGAGGTGCCTGGTGAAAAGGCGCTCTAGTTGGAGTCTGGTTCTGCTGTGGCTGCTGGAAAGGTCTGGACTGGAAATGAGGACGTTTGGCAGATACTATACTGCCGTTGGCCCCCAGAAAAGAATCACGGTCTCTCTTGGTCTTCAAATCCAGATCCCGCTCAACCTTGCGTGCCTCCGCAAGTATCTCCGAGTATGTCTCATAAAAACACGGAATAAGGAATCAATATGGCACAAGATGTAAGACATCAAGGAAAGGACAGTTTAAGGGATCAAATATCAATGTCAAAGGATAATAGTTGAATCAAAAGAATTTTCCTAGATGTGATTGAGTATCTCAGCCTATATCCTATATCCTATCGTAGGCTCGCAGTAGTACAACTAAGTTGTCGTACTACCACGACATCACATACTTTGTGAAGCTAGACCTGCATGGGCCACCATCAAAAACGTGTCACGACCCGTACCCGGTGTAAGGATACTAGTCGGAAACAACGCCCAGCCTACGTCGCAGAATCGGCGGTAGAACGCTGTCTAGATAGTCTATCTAATGTAATGAACCACCAATAATGATAGAATACTCAATCACAGAACTAAGATAGAATGAGCACGAATCAGATAAGAATAGAATAGTCATCATACAACTCATGAGTTTAAAATAATACATCAATGAGTCTGAAGAGTAACAAAATGAGCTGGAGATAAATCCAATACAAAAGAATACTATCAGACTACAAAGCTACACTCCAGGGTCAACTGTCTCAGTTGGGATAAGTCCCTCTTGAACCAGGGTCTCCGAATCTAAACCCACAACATCCTGGGGTCCATAATAGGTAGGGTACTCCTCAGTGTCATCTGGAAAAATATATCCAGTCAGGAAAGGAGCAGAGTACATCTCTAACAGGAGTTCTAATCCATGATAAAAACTATGTAACAGTAAATAGCTGTGGATAAACAAGATGCACAAAATAGATACAAGAGATATATAGATAATAAGGAAATACTGGAAAGAAATACAATAATGAATAATATGCCAATGAAACAATAATACTAATGACTAAGTATGTGAGTACTAGCTTAACATGTGATCGGCTTGGGCAAGATACAATGCGGCCTGGCTAATCATACGTGCGGTGCATGATTAACACTATTCGCTTACCAATACTTTATTCAATAGAGATTTGATCACATATCTATACTAATACTCCCCACTCCAACAGGTATAATAGATCCAACCACGGTATGCTATGGCACTAGATTCCCCAAGAAGAGAGCGACTCCTCCCAAAAATCGGTGTCTGTACATGTACAAGATAACCAATGAACAATACTTGCACCATATACACCATATACCAAGGAATAATATCTCATGACGAGATCCGGATATACCAATCCGTGTAACCATAGTGTCAAGAGAAACATGTATATCTACACTAGATACAACGAGCATAGAGGATATCATAAATGAGAAACTATCAGAGAATGTACTCGCCTGAAGTCCAAAGAACAGTCTCACAGATGTCTGACTCGGTACCTCGAAGACCTAGATATAGAATACCACATTAATACAAGGTCCCGGAAAGAGAACAAGTCAAACTAGTCAACTTCTAGGTCAATAAATCAATTCTAAGTTAAAAGTTAACTATGGTCAACTCTAAAGTCAACTAAAGTCAAACATGGTCAAACCAAGGTCATCCTCACAAGACATCTATACAAATAATATAGAAAATAAAATACAACAATTTAGGAATCAAATTAAATCCCAATTGATACCCACACAAAGTATACTAATAATACAATATTATACACTCTAAATAATGTATATACAAACCAATATTTATACAAATAAAATAATATATTATTATTAGTATTATACTACACAAAAGCACATATATATACATATATATATATATATATACATTATAATATATAAAATATAACTTAAATCTGCCAATTTATCACTGAAACAGTGAACTGAAATACAAATATATAAAATAGACTTATAGTGACAGTCTGACTGTCACAGAAGAACTGTCACAGAAAAGCCGAATAATAAACCACTGTTGCCTCGAATTTGCTGACAGTTAAACTGTCGCAGAAAACTGTCACAAAAAATCGCTGCATTTTCCCGCCGCTGCATTTAATGACAGAACTGTCATTAAATGCCCAAAAGCTACAGCGGCTGCTGTATCCGACCCAATAATGACAGTTTTCAACTGTCATTAAACCCACTGTTACCAAAAGAAAATATAAATATATATATATATAAATCAAAATGTATATATATATATATATATATATATATAAACAATTTAATAACTATATACTTATATATACATACATATAAACTTACAAAATTAAAATACCAAACACATGCACATATGTACGTATTTTACATGGCTAGAAGCACACATAAAAATACATTCATTAATATCCAAATAATTACATAATAATTATAAATAATATAATTACACATTTAAACACATAAATATATTTTATAAAACATTTATGTATAATTTACGTTATTAACATAAGTACATATATATTTGCATGCAAGAAAGCTATATACATATATTTATACACCACATTAGAATACATAAAAATATCTATAGATCTATGCTACAATAAATACCATAATAAATATACTAAAATAATATATAATATCTATATATATTTAATAATTATAAATAAAGAATTTAAAGCATAAATAATTAGATCTACACATAAACACACCAAATTGGAAAGTTTTACACCGTATCCCACTAGATCTAGGATACGCATGTGACACGAGTCCAACACACAACTAATTGCACCCCGAAGGACACAAACATGTCACAAATAATATTTATGAATAAACCAAAGTGTCAAAAATAGATCTATGTGTCCGTGTCAAAATACGACATGTACAAAGCACCGTGTCGGAGGGAAAACACCCAAAATGACACGTATCACCAAATAGTTGGGATACGAACCACATGTACCCAAATATGGACACGACACAAGCCCCAAATACATAATCACATGCCCAATTGATCTATAGGATCAATTGACACACACAATAAAATATAAATTCGAAATTCCAACAAAATTGACACAAAAAGCACCATAACTTTCTCCATGGGTCTCCTATGAACACAAAACAAAGTCCTATGGGTAGTACATATAAATAGGTTGATTTTACATGATTAAATCTCAGATTTAGAAGCTATTTTAGTGGGAAAAACTGAATTATACCTATTGAGAGATTGATTCCCAATGAAACCTCCAATTGAGATGAACTTGCTTCCAAATTGTAGATCCTTGCTCCTCTTTGTAGATCCTTGCTTCCTCCTTCTAGATCCTTGCTTCTCAACTTTCTAATGGTGAATTGAGAAGAATTTGGAATAAATTTGGTGATAAATTTGGTAGAGAATTGGAATGAGAATGGAGGGAATTTGGGAGTGGGAAATTCTAGATCTAGATTTGGAATGAGAATGAGAGGAGAGAGAAATTCCCCCCCCTCTAATATAGGCCGGCCATGCCCCCTTCCCCAAGCAATTGTAAAATGTCCAATGTACCCCTTGGTGCCTCTCATGAAGAAATAATTAAGGAAGGAAGCTTCTAGTCTAATCACTTAATTAATTTAATCCATCTCCTTAACTATGGGCTTTCTAAATGGGCCAAGTCTAACTATTTAATTCATGTTGGTCCATGGATCCAAACTACACTAGTTGGGTCTACTAAAATAAGTCCAAAATAATTAAATAACATCCAACAACAATTAAATAATACAACAAAAATTATTTACCATGCACAATATTTATTTAAATAGAAAATTACCAAAATACCCTTTTTCCTAAAATATGGTAGTGACAAGTCCGCTATGCCTCGAGTAGAACATTATACTCTTCATAGTGTGCTGTTCGCATGCCACACTGCACGACCCTAGATTATGTCGCTCGGTAAGTCCCCTAACGATTTTACTCCTCGGCTTACCCTCGGGCCCGAGGCGATGTAAATGTTGAGTTTTCGTATGAATGCAATGCTTGCCTGCTTATATGTTAAATTGTACTCTTGCCTCGATTCAATATTTGTCACATAATTGCATGTCAACATCAAATGAATGCTATCTTTCCTTGTTTTCATCCAAACCACCGAAAAACTATCTAATAGTCGTTCCATTCAAGAATGAACATTAAAAGTATTTAGGACCGTTAGGTCGCCAAGGTATTTTCCGAACTAGGGGACTGCATCAAGGACAATCAAGCAACATAACATCACAACACCTCAAAAAAGTGATACTCGTCTTGTACTCAATCTAATGGCCCAGGAAGACTATGCAAAGACAGATCATGCTATGTGATAGTCTCATGCTCGTATTGCCTTAGATTGCATAAAGTCAAGTGGAACACTGAATGAGAATCGTGTTAAGTAAAGCAATGAATCACAGCTCGTGGAGCAATGCTCGTTCATTAAAGAAATAAGAATTATCGTTATGAATCTGGATTGACCCAAGACTTGCATATCGCGGACAACTTATGCACAAGGTTTGTGTGGTTCCCACAATCGATTGTCAGGGCGCTGGGACCGGTCCGATCCGGATGAAAATATTATGTATAGTCGTATGTTATGGACAGTGTTATGTAGCGGGACTCGCCACCTGCGTTGCATATCATTTTTGTCTCGAGACTGTAAACCCGTCCTTTATGGCTATGCCAGCGACTTTTGTCATATAGATAAGTCATCCTCGCTTAGTGGCTATCCCCGTACGAGTTATTGTATCACATTAAAGAGTAACCTGAACAGCAAAACGATATGAATATGAGACACTTGTGAGTAATAGAAACATTGAACATCCAAAGCAACACTTTCGGATAACCTGTATAATCGTGCACCGAAACATAATCTCGCTCAGCACACTTGTGTTTGCATATGCTACTACTTGGATTTTATTATATGTCCATGCTTGAATTAACTTGGTTTGCCTTGGACAAGGAAGGACAAATGGTAAGTTAGTAAGTTTCGTCGTGTTTTCTCTTATATCGCACGACGCACTTCCACACGAGTTAGAATATTCATCATTGCCATGAAACTGATCCTAAGACAACTAGAAAGACAACATAATAGCTGGTGCACGAAATCCTATATTACGTATTTGGATTTATCGAGCGGACGAGTAGCCTCCCCACCAGTGCATTCATGTACTGATAACCCACCAGATTGCTTGTAGGGTACGGGAGAACCTTGTTCGGTGCGGATGCCTCCTTCGTGTGTGCTAAGGCATGGAGTTCACTCTGAAGCCTTGGAGCATTGTGTCCGAAACTGAAGCACATATATAAGACATAATATTAGAATATCATCTATGTATCATTCCTCAAATGTAGCCACTTGGCACGCTTTTACTGTTTCAGAGAGATAGGCTTGAGCAATTTGTAATCTCGGCTAAGCGCCACCTGTAACACTTGTCAATACCAATAAGAGTTTGCTTCAATTCAATACTTGTGTTATTCAATGCTTCCGCTATTGATTACTCAGTGAACTTGTTACCAATTGCCTATGCATTTATAATTTTGCTGCACTCGGACAATCTGTGCGACTCTGTGGCTTAGACCTCTTACCGCCAGCCGATGAACCACGGCCTTACACAAGCGTGGCTCACGCTCGTGCGGCATCACGCCCAGATAGGTTAAGCGATCGTCCCGCGGGAGCACTGGCACGATAATTCTCGCCTAGCAGGGACAGCCGATTTGCCTGCGGGAGATCGGGGCATGACATATTAGTATCAGAGCTTGGCTTTATGCCTTTGGACTTTATTTTAATTTTCTCAGTTTTGAAAGCTCATTTGTGGGTTATGTGCACACGCTCTCTCTCAGTGTCCCGATAGAATATTCCAATAATGAGTCTAAATACTTTTGAAAAATGCATGTGAATGATGTGATTGTTTGTACAAAATTGTAATGCGATGGCCTTTGTGCCGACCTGTACTAGACCCTTTGGGAATAGACTCGTGCTAGAATTACGACTTATGTGCAAACCCGAATACACATATGTGTTTACCAGCTGGTTAGTGTACGGAATAGAATATCGCCTGAACGATTAGCTTTGCATACAGCCTTTCGGCCAAGTTGTACTGAGTATCGCGCGCCAAGACCCTTTGGTGCATGCTAGTTGCAAACAAATTAGGATATCGTTCAGGAATGAGGAAAGTCAGACTTAGAATGCCAACCGATAGAAACATTATCAGATTTTTTGCTTAGGCGAACATAGAGAATCATGCTTGGATTTTGGAAAATAGCTCGAATGGTATTCCGTATCGGAAGTTACACACGATTGAGGATTTGATTGGATGACTCAATTCCGAGTGGTGTATGGATCATTTAGAAATGTCCAAATGGATTCAGAGGCCTCGTGCGATAATCAGATTGAACGATTTGAGATTGTCTTGAATAAATGATAAGGCTTATATCGAATTAGAATTCGAGAAAATAGAAATTGATATCTTGGTTAAGAAAACTTGTTGCAAACTTGAGGATATGCAAGCGATTTCGGATTGAAACGAACGGATTGAACTTGAATACAATATTGCTTGAATAGAAGTCAACCAAAAATGAACATTATGAATCGATGAAAGAGATAAGCGATAATGGATTTGGATTAGAGTTTGGAAGAACGATCTTGAAATCAAGTTCGAAAAGATAATATACGAAATCAGTCCCAACGGAAACGATTATCCTGCGGGAGCGCCGGCGTGACAGATTTCACGTACGGCGGGGATGATCAAACTCAAGGGAACCTTTTCAAAAATTATTCTAAATGAACTCGATGAATAGAACGTATCAAAAATATAATAGACTTTGGCTTTAATAATTGAAACTTAGTTTCTTGAGGAATGATATAAGTAGACTATGGAATTACCAAACGGTAACATTAAAGTTGGATGATATTGCTAGACGAATTATAATTACTGCAAGAACGGAATAACTCAATGGATATATAACTTGGATGAAGCAAAGTGAAATGATAAGGTGTCTCGATCATTTCAAAGATAACCATAACGTTCAAATGTTCTTATCTTGTGCGAGCGTAACTCTATGCTAGTGCATGTGTCACGCCCGGGTTAGGACGATTATCCATCGGGAGCGTTGGCGTGGTGATCTCACATCCAACGAGGGTGATCGAACTTGCGGGAGACTGGAGCTTGACAAACTAATGGATCGTCTTGACTTTTGGTTTGACACGATAAGACGAATTTGGAAATACAAGTGATCGAAAAATATTTCGAGGATAAGTTAGCCTAGAACCTAGAATAAATCACGCTTGATGGTTTCGTGAACAGATACATGAATCAGGTTGGATGACTTGGAAGGTTTAGAATTGAATCTTTTCTTGGTGGTCTAGACTTGGAATGGAAAAGCATTCTATCAAAGCATATTCAGAGAGATAGACTATGCAAATCATTAGGCTTGTCCTGCAACTTAGATACACTATGGATTCTACTAAACGAACTCGAACCCCCATACAAACGAATGCGTTATTGAGAGTAGGAAAAATTTGTGCTCGATATTTAGAAATCTGAGTGAAACGAGCTCGGATAGAATATCTCATGCAAATGAACAATAGTTTGACCCTAGGATTGGGGCGAGCATCATGCGATAAATTTGCACAATGTATCATGTGCTAAACTTGTACCTATGACCTTGTGAGCTGACCTAGAAATTAGGCAGATGACCCTATGCCAAGTGAAATACCCGTGTAACCAAGTTTAGCATATTGCTTGAATAAAGCTACAAAATTGGGACATCAAGACTTAGAGTTAGACTGGGACGATAACGAGTGCTATGTTTGACCCGAACGGATGAACGCTAGTTGATAAATTGAATAGATTGTGCTTAACGGTAGTGCAAAATGCTTGAATTGAGTTAGAATGAAAATAACTTGGATTTGATTGACCCTATCAGAAGTATCTTTGTGATTCATAAAATGAGACCCTTGAGATTTTTGCAAGTAGCTTGTCCGATTTCACTCTCTCTAAGTTTGGTTGAATGCATATGTTTGAGGGACGCATTGAACGTGTGCACGATTCAAGACACAAAGAGATGTGAAACTCAAGTACTAAGACTTTGCTATCGTTAAGTTGGTTGACATGCATATTTTTAAGGACGCTTCGAATATGTGCACGATCCAGACTCGCGATATGCTGATCTCGATGCTAGTGCAAGTGAATATCCGCATGAACAAGTATAATAACTTGTGTAAGTTTGCCTCAGCCTGATATCGTCATTCACGATAGATTAAAATGTACCCCGCATTAAGCAATATGTCCCGCGCTAAGGCACAAATGAGACTGATCCAGCATATACGCGACACAGCGTAAGGAACGAGTAGGAGATTGTATTTGAACAAATTAGATCTAGTGGTACCGAATGCTACGCTTGGGATAGATTCGATAATGCGATAGAATGACCTACGCTCAGGAAGTCTTGAGGACGAGATTTTTTCTGAGTGGTGTATAATGTAAGGACCCATTGCGCTCAAGCGGACTACCGATTCAAACGGCAAAAGTGTAACGTTCCGATCCACTTTGCTTCGACGAGAATACTCGTTTGAGTCAAGAGGATTTCCAGACTTGTCCCTTCAGGAGTTCCGACTTAGGCTTTCAGAGGCTCGCTCAGAGTATCGCTCGACCGAGGTGAATCATCGCTAAGGTGGGTGGCTACGATAAACTTGCCTTTGCTTAGCCAGCACACTTAAAATATGGAATGATACATGCTAGTTGCTAGGTAAATTACCCCTACATGCTAATAAGAACAATGCACCTAGTTAAGGGAATAATCCAAACTTGTATTGCTTGTGCTAGAACATGGAAATAAAATATTGCTTATAATCAGACCGTCGCATGCTACATTTGCCTTATGCAACTAGAACCCCGTTGTGCCTCGAGTAGAATATTATACTCTTCGTAGTGCATTGTTCGCATGCCACACTGCATGACCCTAAATTATGTTGCTCGGTAAGTCCCCTTACGGTTTTACTCCTCGGCTTACCCTCGGGCCCGAGCCGACGTAAATGTTGAGTTTTCTATGAATGCAATGCTTGCCTGCTTATATGTTAAATTGTACTCTTGCCTCGATTCAATGTTTGTCACATAATTGCATGCCAAATCAAATGAATGCTATCTTGCCTTGTTTTCATCCAAACCACCGGAAGACTATCTAATAGTCGTTCCGTGCAAGCATGAACATTGAAAGTATTCGGGATCGTTAGGTCGCCAAGTCATTTCCCGAACTAGGGGACTGCAAGGACAGTCAAGCAAGATAATATCGCAATACCTCAGAAAAGTGATACTCGTCTTGTACTCAATCTAACGGCTCAGGGAGGCTATGCAAAGACAGATCATGCTATGTGATTATCTTATGCTCATATTGCCTTAGATTGCATTAAGTCCAGTGGAACACTGAACGAGAATCATCTTAAGTAAAGTGATGAATCACAGCTCGTGAAGCAATGCTCGTTCAGTAAAGAAATAAGAATTATCATTATGAATCTGGATTGACCCAAGACTTGCATGTCGCAGACAACTTATGCACATGGTTTGTGTGGTTTCCACGGTCGGTTGCCAGGGCGCTGGAACTGGTCCGATCTGGAAGGAAATATTATGTATAGTCGTATGTTATTGACGAAGTGTTATGTAGCGAGGCTTGCCACCTGCGTTGCATATCATTTTTTTTCTTGAGACTATAAACCCGTCCTTTATGGCTATGCCAGCAACTTTTGTCATATAGATAAGTCATGCTCGCTTAGCGGCTATCCGCGTGTGAGTATTTGCATCGCATCAAAGAGTAACCTGAACAACAAAATGATATGAATATGAGACACTTGTGAGTAATAGAAACATTGAACATCTAAAGCAATAATTTCGGATAACCTGTATAATCGTGCACCGAAATATAATCTCGCTCAGCACACTTGTGTTTGCATATGCTACTTCTTGGATTTTATTATATGTCCGTGCTTGAATTAACTTGGTTTGCCTTGGACAGGGAAGGACAAATGGTAAGTTAGTAAGTTTTGCCGTGTTTTCTCTTATATCGCACGGCGTATTGCCACACGGGTTAGGATATTCATCTTTGGCATGAAACTGATCCTAAGGCAACTAGAAAGACAACATAATAGATGGTGCACGAAACCTATATTACGTGTTTGGATTTGTTGAGCGGACGAGTAGCCTCCCCACCAGTGCATTCATATACTGATAACCCACCAGATTGTTTGTAGGGTGCGAGAGAACCTCGTTCGGTGCGGATGCCTCCTTCGTGCGTGCTAAGGCGTAGAGTTCACTCTGGAGCCTTAGAGCATTGTGTCCGGAACTGAAGCACATATACAAGACATAATGTTTGAACATCGCCTATGTGTCATTCCACAAATGTAGCCACTTGACACAATTTTATTATTTCAGAGAGAGAGGCTTGAGTGATTTATAATCTTGGCTAAGCGCCGCCTGTAACACTTGTCAATATCAATAAGAGTTTGCTTTAATTCAATACTAGTGTTATTCAATGCTTCCACTATTGAGGACTCTGTGAACTTGTTACCAATCGCCTATGCGTTTATAATTCTGTTGCACTCGGACAATCTGTGCGACTCTGTGGCTTAGACCTCTTACCGCCAGCCGATGAACCACGGCCTTGCACGGGCGCGGCTCACGCTCGTGTGGCATCACGCCCAGATGGGTCAAGCAATCGTCCCGTGGGAGCACTGGCGCGATAATTCTCGCCTTGCAGGGACGGCCGATTAGCCTGCAGGAGATCGGGGCGTGACAGTTGGTGCTGGTGTTGATGTTGATTCTGCCTATACAACCGATCCTGTATCTTAACGGTCACTGAGCTAACAGACTCACCGCTAATGTTTGATTTTCGCGTTGCATTGCTCTTGGTGCTAGCAATGCAAGAAAATTGGGTGCTGATCCCCCTGACCTCTGCATCAATGGGCATGTAGCAATCCTATGATCGAGGCTAGCATATCTCAGGTATAACCCATTTGATGCCCTATAATCACCCTAGTATGGTCTCTTTTGCTATAATACGTACAATCTATTACTAGTGACTAGCTCTGTTGCTGCTGGTGCCTCGGCTACTATTGCCGAGCTGGTGCCGTTATTCTTGAAAATACTACTCTGCACGGTGCTGTGTCACGAATATGAACGCATGAGATGGTGCTGACGTTCGGGGCAATGCTCCTCCACCAATTCTCTATGCATGAGACCTCTTCTGGCCTCCTGTCCTCGATGTCATCCTTTGAAAAGTTAGTTCGTGCCTCCTGGATGCCACTAATACATTATCAAAAGTCTGGTAGTTGTGTCACTTTACCAACTGTAGAATTTCCAAATGAAGTCCTTGATGGAACCTTATTGCCCTATCTGGCTCTGTTGCCACCATTGTTGGTGCATGTAAGCCCCTCATTTTGGGATAGGAATAATTTTATAATTTCTAATTATTTTTATTATTATTTTTAATTAGATAGATTTAAAGAATTAATTTCTAAAATTATTTTTAATATATACGACACTTTATAATGGCTTGGATATTTTGAACAATGCACGACCTTTTTCCTTCCAACCGGATTCATATTATTGACCTTGAATTTACCCAGTACAATTAGGATATGGGTGTTGCATTAATTTGATCTCCCCTATGCTCCAAAAATATTGACAAACATCTACAACCATTGACATTGTAAAACTACCCTTATTTGGCTAGTTGAAATCAACCGAGCCCAAATACCCTACTCGGACTCTCAAACCAATTCTCATGAGACATGTACACTACCCCACACTCATCCCCCATTATATATATATATATATATATATATATATATATATATATATATATATATATATATATATATATATATTTCCACACTTAAACCCTCTCACATGCACAACAATCCAATAACGCAATAAACATCTTAATTGAAGTAGCGCTAGTGAACCTTCTTGTGCGCTTGCACTCAAACCAAACCAATATCCACACAACTAGACCCAAGTGCACCCAAAGTCTTAATAAGGCTAAACCAAATATCTTAGGTCTGAACCAAAGGTTAAAGCCCATCAAAACCCTACCATGGGCCCAATAAACATCTATATAAGGCCTCATCATCACAAACCCTAACCCTAACCTCTACTTCCATCTTTGTGGCCGCCCTTATATCCTTCCTCCTCTCTTCCATGACCACTTAAGCCTCTCCCTCTCCTTATCCACTTCATTTTCATTTCTTCCCAACCTCCACTTCATCCCCCACAAGCTGACAAGCCCTAGAGCAAGAGATTAGCCACCCCTAGAGGCCGACTACTTACTGCTGGTTGCAACTACTTTTCACCCCTCCAAGCCCTCATGTCACTACCACGTTCCGAAAATGGGGATATTTTTGACTTTTTATAATATTTAATATTATTATAGTTACAATTAAGTAATTGCATGATGGTATATTTAATTTAAATAATTATGTAATGTGTAATTAAATATAATATTATATATAGTGTTCATTTATTTTTAAGCTAGTAGACTTGACCTAGAAGCCCAATAGATGATCACCTGCCCGAATTGTAGAATTCTGTATTTAATTGTTTATCTAGAATTTATTTATTGGAGATTGTAATTAACTACCGTATTTATTTAATTATTTGCGCATTGCCTTTGCTTCGATATTTGGAGCGCTACTCTGACTTTTGTCTTCCAACAAATTTCACAATCTTGCCCTAGACATGCCCGCCTTCCATTCTGCTATTTTTGCAACTCATAATTATGCTCTCTGTACATTATTTCTAGCCGCACAAAAATTGTCGCGGACGTTATTTAATAAATTCCTATTTTTGTATCGTTGTGCGTTCCAATTGAAATTGGAGGCAATCATGACCTATTTTTCGTGCGGCCCAAATTAGGATAATATTTTGTTCTGAGTCTTCTTCATTATTGGTATTGATGACCTGACCTGATTTTGGCCCCATGTACTCCTAATTAATTTTAGAACACAACTTACATTTATTTCTAATTAAATTGAGGATACTATTTTAACCGATTCTGAAATTCTAATTTAATTCCAGTGCCCTACTAATTGAGCCCGTACCAAACTTACAGTGCCCCCTGACCCTACAAAATACCGGACACCGAATCGCGCGCCAAATTTTCATTATTTTATGCGCCTGTGCAAATACCCAAATTTAAGGGGGTTAATTTGCAAATTTGCATTTTTTGGTGTCAACACCCATTTTTTAAACCCATGAGGAACCCCTAATATTTTTCACATTACCCTCATCCCCACATGAAGAAATTCCTTCATGACCAATCTGGACCACACAATTAATGGGCCAATCCTAACCCTTGATTTCACACACCCTCTCTCCCTATATAATGTCATGTCACATCAACCCTAATCCCTAGAAAACCTAGGTTTCTCCACCTACTCACAAGCCCCCATCCTCCCTACAGCTGGCCGACATCACCCTCCAACTCCCTCCGGCGAGCGGCCAACCGATCCAGACTTTCCTCCTCCACTCCGGCTGCTCCTCCCCCATCTCCTCCCTCTGCGCTTTTCCCTCCGGCGGCCATCAGTCAGGCGCTGCCAACTCCCCTATCACCACCACTACTATCATCTCCACCACCACCATCAGTCCGGCCATCCTCCCCGGTCAAGCGGCCGGCCGACCCATCACAGTGAGTTCTTCTTCTTCTCCCTCTTCCTTCTTTATATATATATATATATATATATATATATATATATATATATATATATGTATATATATATATATGTATATATATACATACACATATACGTAGGAGTATAAATTAGTATATGTATATGTATATTGTTTATTAATTAATGTTTAGCACATAATGTATAAGTATTTATTTAAATAAATGTTAATACGTGAATATGCATAGTATATAAGTACATTAGTAATGTTAATTAAAGATATGTACATTATTTCTTTTATTAATATTTAATTGTATAATTATAGTATGTGTAATTAATTGTATAGGTATGTATTTAATTAATGGTATATGTAATTATGTATTTAAATTAATGTTTAACAGTAGTTATATATATATACGTGTTATATTGATATTTAAGTATATATACCTATATATAAATTTATTTTGGTATAGGTAAACATGTATTATATGTGTCTTAGTGTTTAATGTTATACATATATAATGTATTGGTATATATATATATATATATATATATATATATATATATATATATATATATATATATATATATATATATATATATAAATTTATTTTGGTATAGGTAAACATGTATTATATGTGTCTTAGTGTTTAATGTTATACATATATAATGTATTGGTATATATATATATATATATATATATATATATATATATATATATATATATATATATATATATATATATATATATATATATATATATGTATATATATATGTATATATATATATATATATACATTGGGTTATTTTTTATAATATCTATTTAATAAAAAGTATATATTATTGTATTTTTAATTGGTACATGTGAGTATATATATATAATTAGTCTATGTATGTATTCGTTAATTCGTATGTGTATATATATATATTTTTGTATAAACCCTTAGCATATTTTTAATAATATATACATATATATTTTGTATATGTATTTAATTTGATATATATATATTGTAAGTACATATGTTAATTAAGATGTGTATATTATGTATATCCCTACCAGATGACCCTAGTTGACGAGTGCCCTGCCTGGCATGGCCCAGAGGCCAGTGTTTATAGACTGTGTGTTAGGGTAGCACCTGATACAAGTGTTATTGTGATATGTTTTTAGGACTGTTGCTTCACCCAGGGGATACTCTGGAACAGGACATCCATAAATACCAGCTAAGGACCCAAGGCAAGTACATTCTCTGATAATTTCCAATTTCTTGATAATTTCTATAAGTTCAATAACCATAAAATGTTACATCTGAATCCTTGACACTGTGCTACACGGACTAGTATAGCTTGGATCTGCAGTCATGAGATGTTATATTGATTATCGTTGACATTGTACACGACATGTATATTAGACATCGTACATGATAGATTGGACTTGCTCGTGTATCGTGACGTGTCATGGTTGGATCCACAGTACTAGTTGGGGGCGGGGAAGTAGTTAGTAAGAAATGTGATCATAACCTCTTATTGTAGTGTAGAACAATGTAAGTGTTAATCATGCTCTTCACCCATGATTAGCCAGGCCCTATAGCTATCGTACATATTCCCAAGCCGATCATATTTCGAAACTACTATTTCAAACACTTAGAGTAGATTACAGTTCCCTATTTTAAATCATATACTATATCACCCGTATATGATACTGTTCCTTGTTCTTTTTATTTTCATACATGCACTGACTGTATCATATTGCCTATTGCCTGACTCTTTACATTGCCTGTCTCTTTTTAATTGCCATTGTATTTATTTCACTGTCTTCTCAGTAGCTAGCATCACATGTTTATTGTTTTATAGTCCTTATCAATTTAATGGAACTGTTATTTGAGATTGTACTTTGCTCCTTCTTGACTAGAAATATTTTTCCAGACTATGCCTTAGAGGATCGGTAGCCAACACTTTATGGACCATATGGTGAGTAGCTGCAACTTGGGCTTGATAGTTTAGTTGTGATTCCTGGAGGTCTAGCCGGAATCACCAATCTTCTAGTTAGTTCTTTCAGTAGACTATTTGGTACCGGATTTGTCTCCGGCATTTTATTGAGACTTGAATATTTGTTGAGTTCAATTATTACTTTAGACTTGTGTTGTATTTAATTTTTGTTCGCTATCTTATCGTGCTGTAATCCTGTGATTGAGTATGTGTTCATTTTATTTGTGTCATTCGTGCCTCCTTATGGAGATTGGATGCTTGTGTGAGATTTGCTAGATAGTATTAAGACCTTGACAGCGTTCTACCGCCGATGCTGCGGCGTAGGCTGGACGTTCTCGCGTACTCGTGCCCCAATTTTGGGTGTAGGTCGTGACACATTTTTAGTGGTGGCCCATGCAGGTCTGACTTCGCAAGTTGTGCGATGTCGTGGTAGTGTGGCATCTTTATTACACTACTGCGTACCTGCGATAGGATCTAGGACATAGGATACTAGGACGAGAGCGAATACTTAATCACAATTCCTTAAGAGATTCCTGGGATGACCCCTGAGAATCTTGTTATAATTTCCAATTTAAAATCATTCCCTTGTTCCGTCCATTCTCACTTGTTGATCAGGTATTAAATTAGGATTTTGGTTTCATAGTAGGGTTTGATTTCATATTAAGATGAATTTGCAGACTGATTTATGGTATTATCTGATGACGCATGTCGATGAGGACAGTGAGAAAGATTAACACTAGGGCTATTGGACTACTAGAATGGATTTAAATTATAATTTGAAGATTGAAAATGAATTGCATTTTTGAATTTTGAGAAGTTAAGATATTATGTTATTAAAATTTATTTTGAGAAATTCAGATTCGATTCAATGAACATAGACAAAATTGTAAGGATTTTTGGAAGTGATAAAATTTTCATTCAGTATTTGAATGTTTGACTTTGAGGAAGGTATATGCATTATACTTTAAATTTTTCGAGGAGTTAGTTTCGAGGACCTTGTTTGGAGGATAAAATCTTATAGTGAGAGAGATATATTAGTATATAGTAGATGAGGTGCATATATAAGGATATGATGGCTTGAGCATGATTGAGATTTCACTACCAACTGGCTTAGGTGTTCATCTAGGATTGTATTGGAGAGAGAGCAGTACTTAGTATAGTGTGTTTCAACTGTTATGCACTTGAGTGATAGGAATAACTAGTATCAGCGATTGCAGTAGGTAAGGAAGCTAAAAGTGAGTATGTTTCAAGTAGAACTGTGGTACCTAAGGGGATAGAGGTATCAGACCATGGATGTATCTTTGACCTGTGCAATCACAACTAGGAATGTTATTCCAATCTATTTATCTTGAATGTTGCTTCTTTAGAACTGTACTGTCCTTCCTTGATGATATCACATTTTTGCCTAAATTGATTCTTTGGGATCTGTCTTCAGGATGTCGCCGCAGACACGGTCTATGAGAGCGGGAACATAAGCTTTAGAGGTGTCTGCCACCTCTCCACCTGAGGGACAGACAACCGTAGTTCCTCCTACATCTCCGATGCATGTAGGAGTGTCTGCACTTTTCGGGGATCCTCCTCCCCCACCTGTTCAGAAGATTGCCACAGCTATGACGGACAACCTCCCACCTCCACCGACTCCGATTCCCGGAGGTTTGCCCATTGACGGGACGCAGATGTTTACCTTGATCCAGGGCATGGTAGATGCCCAGAGAGTGACGGCAGACGCTCAGCGAGTTCAAGCTGAGGCTCAGAGGGTGCAAGCAGAAGCGCACCAGGCACAAACCGAGCTGATGAGAGAAAGCATGGAGAATGCTCATCAGGTGACTCTCCAAGCTTTGGAGAGAGTAGCACAGTACCAGCAGTTTCCTGGCCAGCAGCAGCAGAGATCAGGCACTATAGTGGATTTTAAGAGGATGATGCCTCGAGTGTTTAAAGGCACCGAAGGGATACTCTACGCTGACGACTGGCTAGAGGATATAGAGAGGAGCCTGCAATTGACCCAGATTCCGGAGAACTTGCAGATAGAAGCCGCTGGCAGTCAGATGTTCGATATCGCACTCACGTGGTATCGCACAGAGCCGAGAATTACTGTACAAGGACTTACTTGGGAGACCTTCAAGGAACTCTTCAAGGAGAAGTTCTTTCCAGACGTGGCATTGGGAACCTTGAAAAGTCAGTTTCATGACTTGGTTCAAGGAAACATGTCGGTCGACGAGTACGCTGCAGAATTCTGTAGATTGAGCCATTTTACATCGTCTATGATTCGGGACCCAGGAGATCGAGCCCGGAAATTTAGAAAGGGACTGACAAGAGAGATTAGGTCGCGCACTTCTGGTCGTCATACCGCTACCTCTGAGGCTATCTTGATGGATGCCCAGATTGCAGAAGAGGATCTGGATCTCAGGCCTAAGAGGAGTCACAATACTTTTGGAGATACGAATGGTAGCACAGGACCAGCCAAGCATCCCCGTATTCAACATCAACAGCAGTGCCCAGTACCATTTCATAGTCAGCAACAACCATGGACATTTCAGCATCCATCGCAGTACCTAGCACCAGTTCCTATCCAACAACATCCATGGGTGTATCAATATCAACAACAGTACCAGGCACCAGTCCGTGTTCAGCAGAATCAGCAACAGCCTCCGAGAGAGACACGACAGACTTGTCATTTCTGTAAGAAGCCAGGTCACCGTTGGGAGAGCTGTAGAACGAGACTAGGACTTTGTTTGCACTGCGGTGCTGCGGGACATCGAGTAAAGGATTGTCTTCTAGCCCCTTATCTTCCCAGCCAGCGCGCAGCTTCAGATTATAGAGATCCAGTTAAGCTACCTGTGGAACCGTATAATGCTCAGCACCCGCGAAGGGAACTACCCCAGCAGGGCGGGGCATTTGCGATGACGGTCAAGGAGACCGATAATACAGGTAATGTGTTAGCAGGTTCTGTTTTTCCTTCCTTTTGTCCCTCTCTACTTGATTGATTGATTGATTCCTTAGTACAAGTTGTATGCATGATTTCTTGTTAGAATGTAGTTAGTAGTACCCCTGATACAGAGACTGCAATACCATGACAAAAGACACTATGACCGTACATATTCCCCTTGGGTTGCATATTGTATGATTATAGGAAAGATTTTTCTTAGACCATAATTATCGGGGTTTGACTACGACGAAGATTCATGAAGGGGTTATGACTTGACAAGAGAGACAAGATGATTAAAATTCGAGGATAAGCATCAATTTAAATAGAAGGTTAAGAAATTAACATGGCATAATTGGTGGTTTATTAATTCCAGGAAGATTATGATGTGATTAAATTGGTTATTAAAATTTGGAAATTTCGGGAGATTATCAATATATTTAGTTGATTGCAAGTTATGAATTTTAGAATTTTATATGGGATGTTGCAATTAGAGAATCTTTAAGTATCGCATTGTTGGGTATTTTGAGGAAGAGGAAATCTAGAAATAAAATTTTGATAGATAAATGTTTAAATTCAAACTTTTTTTGGGACGAGATTATATTTTATATTTGTGCATTGATAAAAAATCAAGTTAGAGGAGTGGATATTAAATTCCGAGTATTGAATTATTAACTAAAAATTTTGGGGAAATTTTTGATAAAAATGGACTTTGATTCTATTTCGAGGATTTTTCAGGAATGCAAATAATTCAGAATTTTTGAAAAATTGTGAGAGGACATTGTGGATTCTTAACTGATTTCGTGATTGATGAATTTAAATTTGAGGGAAATAATAATGTGTATGAATAAACGCTACTATGAGGATTTTAAATTTCGAGGACGAAATTTTTTTAAGGAGGGTAGACTTGTCACTACCACGTTCCAAAAATGGGAGTATTTTTGACTTTTTATAATATTTAATATTATTGTAGTTACAATTAAGTAATTGCATGATGGTATATTTAATTTAAATAATTATGTGATGTGTAATTAAATATAATATTATATACAGTGTTCATTTATTTTTAAGCTAGTAGACTTGACCTAGAAGCCCAGTAGATGATCACCTGCCCGAATTGTGGAATTCTGTATTTAATTGTTTATCTAGAATTTATTTATTGGAGATTGTAATTAACTACCGTATTTATTTAATTATTTGCGCATTGCCTTTGCTTCGATATTTGGAGCGCTACCCTGACTTTTGTCTTCCAACAAATTTCACAATCTTGCCCTAGACATGCCCGCCTTCCATTCTGCTATTTTTGCAACTCATAATTATGCTCTCTGTACATTATTTCTGGCCGCACAAAAATCGTCGCGGACGTTATTTAATAAATTCCTATTTTTGTATCGTTGTGCGTTCCAATTGAAATTGGAGGCAATCTTGACCTATTTTTCGTGCGGCCCAAATTAGGATAATATTTTGTTCTGAGTCTTCTTCATTATTGGTATTGATGACCTGACCTGATTTTGGCCCCATGTACTCCTAATTAATTTTAGAACATAACTTGCATTTATTTCTAATTAAATTGAGGATACTATTTTAACCGATTCTGAAATCCCAATTTAATTCCAGTGCCCTGCTAATTGAGCCCGTACCAAACTTACAGCGCCCCCTGACCCTACAAAACATCGGACACCGAATCGCCTACCAAATTTTTGTTATTTTATGCGTCTGTGCAAATACCCAAATTTAAGGGGGCTAATTTGCAAATTTGTATTTTTTGGTGTCAACACCCATTTGTTTAAACCCATGAGGAACCCCTAATATTTTTCACATCACCCTCATCCCCACATGAAGAAATTCCTTCATGACCAATCTGGACCACACAATTAATGGGCCAATCCTAACCCTTGATTTCACACACCCTCTCTCCCTATATAATGTCATGTCACATCAACCCTAATCCCTAGAAAACCTAGGTTTCCCCACCTACTCACAAGCCCCCATCCTCCCTACAGCTGGCCGACATCACCCTCCAACTCCCTCCGGCGAGCGGCCAACCGATCCAGACTTTCCTCCTCCACTCCGGCTGCTCCTCCCCCATCTCCTCCCTCTGCGCTTTTTCCTCCGGCGGCCATCAGTCCGGCGCTGCCAACTCCCCTATCACCACCACTACTATCATCTCCACCACCACCACCATCAGTCCGGCCATCCTCCCCGGTCAGGCGGCCGGCCGACCCATCACAGTGAGTTCTTCTTCTTCTCCCTCTTCCTTCTTTTTATATATATATATAAATATATATATATATATATATATATATATATATATATATATATATATATATGTATGTATATATATACATACACATATACGTAGGAGTATAAATTAGTATATGTATATGTATATTGTTTATTAATTAATGTTTAGCACATAATGTATAAGTATTTATTTAAATAAATGTTAATACGTGAATATGCATAGTATATAAATACATTAGTAATGTTAATTAAAGATATGTACATTATTTCTTTTATTAATATTTAATTGTATAATTATAGTATGTGTAATTAATTGTATAGGTATGTATTTAATTAATGGTATATGTAATTATGTATTTAAATTAATGTTTAATAGTAGTTATATATATATACGTGTTATATTGATATGTAAGTATATATACCTATATATAAATTTATTTTGGTATAGGTAAACATGTATTATATGTGTCTTAGTGTTTAATGTTATACATATATAATGTATTGGTATATATATATATATATATATATATATATATATATATATACATTGGGTTATTTTTTATAATATCTATTTAATAAAAAGTATATATTATTGTATTTTTAATTGGTACATGTGAGTATATATATATAATTAGTCTATGTATGTATTCGTTAATTCGTATGTGTATATATATATATTTTTGTATAAACCCTTAGCATATTTTTAATAATATATACATATATATTTTGTATATGTATTTAATTTGATATATATATATTGTAAGTACATATGTTAATTAAGATGTGTATATTATGTATATCCCTACCAGATGACCCTAGTTGACTAGTGCCCTGCCTGGCATGGCCCTGAGGCCAGTGTTTATAGACTGTGTGTTAGGGTAGCACCTGATACAAGTGTTATTGTGATATGTTTTTAGGACTGTTGCTTCACCCAGAGGATACTCTGGAACAGGACATCCATAAATACCAGCTAAGGACCCAAGGCAAGTACATTCTCTGATAATTTCCAATTCCTTGATAATTTCTATAAGTTCAATAACCATGAAATGTTACATCTGAATCCTTGACACTGTGCTACACGGACTAGTATAGCTTGGATCTGCAGTCATGAGATGTTACATTGATTATCGTTGACATTGTACACGATATGTATATTAGACATCGTACATGATAGATTGGACTTGCTCGTGTATCGTGACGTGTCATGGTTGGATCCACAGTACTAGTTGGGGGCGGGGAAGTAGTTAGTAAGAAATGTGATCATAACCTCTTATTGTAGTGTAGAACAATGTAAGTGTTAATCATGCTCTTCACCCATGATTAGCCAGGCCCTATAGCTATCGTACATGTTCCCAAGCCGATCATATTTTGAAACTACTATTTCAAACACTTAGAGTAGATTACAGTTCCCTATTTTAAATCATATACTACATCACCCGTATATGATACTGTTCCTTGTTCTTTTTATTTTCATACATGCACTGACTGTATCATATTGCCTATTGCCTGTCTCTTTACATTGCCTGTCTCTTTTTAATTGCCATTGCATTTATTTCACTGTCTTCTCAGTAGCTAGCATCACATGTTTATTGTTTTATAGTCCTTATCAATTTAATGAAACTGTTATTTGAGATTGTACTTTGCTCCTTCCTGACTAGAAATATTTTTCCAGACTATGCCTTAGAGGATCGGTAGCCAACACTTTATGGACCATATGGTGAGTAGCTGCAACTTGGGCTTGATAGTTTAGTTGTGATTCCGGGAGGTCTAGCCGGAATCACCAATCTTCTAGTTAGTTCTTTCAGTAGACTATTTGGTACCGGATTTGTCTTCGGCATTTTATTGAGACTTGAATATTTGTTGAGTTCAATTATTACTTTAGACTTGTGTTGTATTTAATTTTTGTTCGCTATCTTATTGTGCTGTAATCCTATGATTGAGTATGTGTTCATTTTATTTGTGTCATCCGTGCCTCCTTATGGAGATTGGATGCTTGTGTGAGATTTGCTAGATAGTATCAAGACCTTGACAGCGTTCTACCGCCGATGCTGCGGCGTAGGCTGGACGTTCTCGCGTACTCGTGCCCCAATTCCGGGTGCGGGTCGTGACACCTCAAAACCACCTACAAACTGAATTTATCTCTTATGTGAATCTCCCAAGCACCCCCTCAAGTTTCGTAGAGGTTGGAGTCCGTTTGTTGCTCCAAAGGGTCCGTATAGCGAGAAAGGACCACGATGTAATCACATACGGGTAAGTCTTCCAACTTAGATTCTTTTTTCTATTCTCCATGAACCAAAAATTGTGTAAACTTGTGATAATATTAAATGATGAGAAGGAATAACTCCATACATGAGAAACACGTATTTCTATGTAAAAACTTATTTCTATGTAAAAACTATTTCAAGGAAATTGAACAATCATGACACAGATACGACGCACCAATGGTAGACAAGGTTCAATGAGTACTGCCAAGATAAATATATATAAAATAATTCCAAAAAATTATATGTTAATAATTCAAAATATAAATATTACAATTATATAATTAATCATATTTTGTGCCGACGAAAAGATTGGATGCAAAGACTACTTGGCCAAGTTGCAAGGATAGCTAGATAGCGTAATTGAGATGGTTGCATGAATGATGTAATGTAATTATTTTTATATATAATTATTATTAAATTATAGAATATTAAATAATATAATTTTATATTAAAAATACTTTATTACTCAAGTTGGTAATGCTTCATGTACAAACTAGCATCAAGTTGCCAGAATACCTAGTCGACACGCAACATGACTTTGTGATGCGATTCTTGGAGGGTTGATCTTAATTCCTAAAACTGAATTTATACGTGTTTTAATTCCGAAAATAAATTATTTTAAATTTATATTTATGGTATTTGCATGTCAAAACTGAACCCTAAAAATATGGGCCCTTAGACTAGGTTCTTGGATGAATTTATGGCATATTTTGGCTCATAACAAGGGGCTGATTTTGGTGTTAAAAAAGAATATTATTTTCTAAGTTTTAATTAGAATTTAATGTGAATTATTATATATTTTCATTAATCTAGGTCATAACTATGGATTGGTGATATTTCGGACAAATTTTGGACAAGACTAGTAGACCTATTATGGCCATAACCATAAAATATGCTTAAAATTCCAAATATGGAATTCAAAGGTTAAAAATAGTATGAATAATATTTAAATTATGATTATATGATTTTTAAATAATTTATATTTATGTACTTTAATTGGGGACTTAACCGTGAATTTTGGAAGTCGAAAACCATAAAACTAGGTCCCGGTATCTCGTAAAAATATGTGTGTTATTGTGTCAAGAATTTACATGTTATGATGATATTGGACTTGGTTATAAATGGTTTATAATAATTTAGACATTAAATTTGTGGGTACAAGATTCTTGATTAGAAACTTAAAGTAGTAAATTGATTGTTAGGTCAATTGGATTCCGGAGGAGTGGACGCAGTGTCACGACCCAATTCCGTGGAATCGTTGGGGCGTCCCCCGAATTGTGATGCCTTGCGGGCCTGGGGTTGCGTCCGCACAAGGCTAAAGTATTTTGCATAACGAGCACATATTCAGAGTACGCAGATAAATTGAAACACAGATTTAAAACATGGAAAAGTTCTCTTTATTGATAATGAACATCTATTACAAACTATTGAACGAGTCGGCTAATTTGCCGCACGGGCTTACAAAAGTGTTGACTCAAAATGAGATAGCAGTCTTGTATATTACATCCCTTTACTAAACTTTAAAATGTATAGACCTCCGGGATGGAGGACAGCTTTGCCACGGAGCTGCATGGTGTATGAAGAGTTGCAAGCTCCTGCTTCAAAATGCTTCAAGGACGGCGCGATCAGGATACGCCTACAGCTGGACTGGATCGGGAAGACGACTTCGGCTCCTCGCTCGGTTCGCCTTAGTGTGAAGAACCTGTTTCAACGAGGGTCAGTATGTCAAAACATACTGGTGAAGGCGAGCTAAACCCAACTATACCAATCAACACATTGTTTTAATGAAGCATGCATATTTTTGTGGGTTTCTATCTTGCCTTAGTTCATTTACAAGCAACAATACATATATGCATAATACTGAAATGAACTTGCCATCGTTCGGTGGCTTTTACCTATCCGTCTGAATGACCTGTACAATACTTACCTTGCCTTTCCTGCCACGAAGACACAAGTTAGTTTGCAACAGGTTTAAATATACAGTATAGATCATTGGCATAATGCCACAAAGGGACAAGTTATAGTCACGGGATAGAAAACGATATGCGACGCAGGTTGCGAGCCCCGCCACATGCCCATTCCTTCCTCTATTCTAATTGACTAATCCATATGTTTCGTCCGGATCGGATCGGTCCCAGCGCCCCGACGACCGTCCGCAAAACCTCCAAAACCTTGTGCACAAGTTATCCGTGATCAACGGCGTTCGTTAAGTTTTCCATCAATTCATGCACGTTTCAAGACAATTCTAGCACGATACAAGTTCCATACACAACAATTTTTGCATAGTCTTTCAGATCAATCTATGTCAAAGCAAAGTGTGTTCCATATGCATAGCATAATTCATAGAAGATAATGCATTCTAACTACAATTGATGCATATGATGAACATTCCAAACGAACAAGCATGCGCTGTAAGTAATTGTTCCCAAGTTGAGTGACAAGCAATACAATCCAAGTCTATTCCCATTTTATCTTAGCATCTTTTAGTTATTACTTGGTATCGTTTGATCGGGGCAAACAAGGATGCAAGATTTATAGTTATGAAGACTTAGAAGCAGGGCTAGCTAATCGGGATGGTAGTCACTCACTTAGATGGTTGGAAGGGATAAGGAAAGAGGCGCTTCACGACTCCGCTCGTTCCCAAACGAACAAGCATGCACTGTAAGTAATCGTTCCCAAGTTCTTGTTTCAATATATCCCGATCGAATGATACCATCTTGTGTTTCTTAGCCGTGCTCCTCGAATAGGAGGAACGGGGCGCTACACGCAGGACCATCTTTGTAACTACATATTATAGACCCAGTCAAGTGTACCTTGCCCAGATGTTCACAGTTCTTATTTATTTCTTATGCTTTAGTAATTGTATGTATATGCATCTTGATATATCTTCTTACCCTAGGCCCAGTTTATGATACTTTATGTCCGAACGAGATTCGGGTACCAACATCCTCCGCAGAGTCGAGTATCATAGCTAGAGAGTCAGTATTCGAATCCATGTCTTGTGTATATATTATTTGCACATCTGATAGTAGGAAACTTAATACATTATTCATGTAACAGAGTCTTTCTTAACATGTTCGTGGTAATTGGACTCTGGATAGGATTACAGGATGCATGACATAGAGTATTTTCAATTATATATATAGTATCCATGACTTGTGATGATAGTTAGAGGTCATAATCTTGCGTGTCTTGATTGAGACGTGAGGTTACATTGGGAGGGAAGAGTCTTCATCGTTCTCTAGGCATATTCAATTTATTACTTATCTATTCGTTTATTAGTCTTTGGGTCCCCTATACGAAATTTAAAGTGATTATATATATATACTAGCCTTTTCTGGGTCCCCCCACACGGAGCCTCGAGGGTACTGTCTAGCATACGGATGAGTCCGTGAGTACCAGCCCGGGTACGAGTCCATACTCTCATTTTTATATCACATAGCTGGTTATACTAGTTTTCCCTGTATTATAGTATTATACTGTTTACTTTGGCATGTTGTTTCTTGTACCTTATTACGTCCCTCTGAGAACCTGGTCCCTTGCCAGTTTTTTAGCATAGGCGGTTGTGGAGATTTCTGGAGCTGCTGATGTTTATCGCCTCGTCATGTAGGCATTAGACTCAAGTATTGTTATCATTTCTATCGCAGTTATGTTTTATTATTTCTCGTTACTTATGTCTGCTGATATAGCCTAGTTTTATAGACTCTGTTCCTTTCTCGAGTCTATTTGAGCTTGTGTGTTACTGGCGACCGACTTTAGCATATGCAGCTTATTCTTGAGATTTTGTGTCCTTGTGGATTGAGACTTAGAGATTTATCATATTATTTAGGTAATACAGTTTAAGTGCACTCTAATGGGTCAATTAAATTTGGATTGTCCATTGGAGTTATGCTGCTGGACATTGCCACGTGGCTAGTCCCTCGATATTTTGGGACTGGGGCATGACAGTGCAAATCTACTCAGTCAGCTAAATTCTGCTGCGTAGCCGTCCACTATTTTAGCAGACAGTTTGAGGTTAATAAACCTTTGCTGCAACTCAAACTAGGCCATGACTCCAAAATACTCATTTGGAACCGAATCCTAAAATTATTCCAATAAATAGGCTGCCTCAAGCCAAATTCTCTACCACCCACCAATCCCTGGCGAGATTCTGAAGTTGCAACTGAACTTGGTCAACCTATTCCTTAGCTAGAACCTTGGACGCCGCCAGAATACCCTCAATATCCTAGAGCTAATCGCCTGCCGTAATAGAATCCTCCGTACCATTAAAGTACCAGGGGTTAAGTCGACAGGATCTAATCGACACCCCCGAATCTATCCTTTTGCCTCTTTCTAGAGCCTTTTGCAACCCTTGGCTCAACAATATATTTTGTTCCTGCAGCTGGAGTTGCTGATATTGCTGTACCGCCATCTGATGATGTTGTGCGACCATCATCCCCCTGATGATCTCTAATAAAGCAGGGGTATCAAGTGCTACTGGCATTGTTGGCACTACTAGGGGAGCCAAAACCTCTGGAGCCGGTTGCTCAGGGCATTCCCTCACTGCATGTTGTCTGGATCCGCAAGCTAAGCATAACCCGAGTTTACGTCTACACTCCTTCTCAACATGGCCTATCTTGTCGCAGTAGTGACAAGTAGGAAGAGTTAGGGATTTGGATACAGCTCCCTGTGGTGCTTGATGCAGATGAGGTTTCTTTGCAGCTTCTCCATGCGGTGCTCGGGCTGGTGCTGATGTGGAAGACAGCTTCAGGTTGGACTCTCTCCTGGTGACGTACTCCATACGTCGGGCTGCAGCAAGGACGTCCGTGTACGAAGTAGGTACAACGGATCCAATCATTCTCTGTAGCTCAAAGTTTAATCCGTCGAAGAACTTCTCGGCCTTCTCTTCTTCTGTCGGGATCAGGGTAGGGGCGAAGCGACTCAGTCGAATGAATTCCGCGTTGTACTCTTCCACCGTCATAGTATCCTGAGTGAGGCGATTGAACTTGTCCTGCAGTTCTGATCGAGCGATAGCTGGAATATACATCTCCTGAAAGGGTTTGGAGAACTCCTCCCAAGTGACTCAGTCTGGTCTGAGCTGTCTCTCTTCAGATAGCCACCAGTGATGTGCGTTGCCCGTCAATTACATTTTGACGGCAGTCATCCAACGTTCCCGTGGAAGCTCAGCTGCTTCTAATTAATGTTGAGTGTTGGTGAGCCACTCATGAACTTCTGTGGGCTCCTCCTTGCCTGAGAAGTTACGGGGCTTCAGTTGGCGAAAATCAGTGATAGAGCCCGTCGATGGCCGTCGAGCTGGTAGGTTGGCCTGCTCCAGTGCAGTTGCTAGGATGTTCCTCAAGTACTCTGCCTCGTGACATTGAGCCTCTTAATAAATTTGCTGTTGGGCTTGCATCATTGCGTAGATCATTTGGAATATCTGTTGCCCGTCCATAGGCTGCCCTTGTGGGAATACGGGCATTGGTGGAATGAACTGCGGCGGAGGTGGGATGTCATCACGCCGGAACCTTGAATTTTGCTGGGCTGCTTGATCGCTTTGAGAAGATTGTCCTCTATTCTCTGGTGTTACTCCTTCATTGTAAGTGACCACAGCATCGTGCGGTGTACCTAAGGGATTCTCGTCGCCGGTTCTCGGATCCATTGCTCTGCATCAAAATAAACTATAAAAGGCGCACAGGAATCAAGGCAAGATGCAAGTCAAAATTTAATTTGAATCCGATATAGATGTCAAGAACGTTTCAAGCAAGTGGATGAGATCCTAAAAACTTATCCTATTCTTACTGCAGGCTTGCTCGGTCCCTAAGTTAAAACTGAACAATTTAGTCGTTGACCTGCATGGGCCACCACAAAAACCATGTCACGACTCAGTCCCAAAATACTGAGGGACTAGATACGTGGCAATGGCCAACACCACACAATAATGGGCAAACCCAATTTAATGGACCCATCAATGTGTACTTAAGCTGTAATACAATAATCAGGGTCGGCTAATCTCATCCACAGAAATGAATACAACAATATCAGAATTTTAAAGCAATAACAAGTCTTGATTAAAACATAAGTCGGGGAATAACCCGACAATGAGTTTGATACATCAACTCAATAAACTGGAAATAAAGAGTCTAACAATAGAAATAACTGAGTATAGAATGTGCATATACTCAGGAGAAATCCTCAGCTGTCACCTCGTCCTCGGTTCCTGGTAATGCTCCGAGAAGTGCTCATGTTCCGTACACCTCAGGATAGATATCTTCTGCTAACCCTGGGGACATAATCCAGATCCAGGTCCTCAGGGGACATAGCAAGGTACAAAATAACTCATGCCAAAATAAATGTAGTACAGCAAATAAATGAACAATAGGGTAAATATATAACCAGCTAAGTGATATGCAAGTGAGAGTTTTAGTCATACTCGGGCTGAGACTACTATAGGATTGGTGTCGGAGAGACCCATAGTAGTATTCTCTCGAAGGGCCAGTAATGTACCAAACATCTGTGTCAGAGTCTAAGGTACTTCAAGTAAAGTAATATATATATATATAATCAGCCTTTTGTATGATAAATCTCTCCCCACCCAATGTAATCACACGTCTCATGTCCATGACACGCAGGATCAAAACTAATACAGCAAGTCATAATAAGATCTAAGAAATAATGTCTATGTCATGAAACATGTGTCCTATACAGGATCACCTTGAATATTTTAGGAAGATTCTGTCTCATGATTAGTATCAGGTATCCTGGGTATAACGTACTTGATATGGCAAGTACGAGAATGTAAAGGGTCACGTTATCCATCTCTATGTGACGTTACACAACTCCGCGTACGGTGTTGGCACCCGACTATTAATCGAACGCTTAGTAAGTCACATGGTCCTAGGTTTAAGCATGTACAACATATAAATAAGTCAAGGAAATATGTAACAAGAACTGCAAGATTTGGCAAGGTACACTTGCCTGGGTTTTGGTTACCAACTGCGGCTTTGGTTTCAGCGGGTTCTACAGGTACTTCTCCGGTTGCTGAAATAGACATCACCATCAGATTCAGAAGACATCAAATAGCTAGAAACGCCTGTCCTTGAGTCCAATTTGGACACAGGGGCAAAAATGACAGTTTCTGATCAAAGCGGGGTCCACATGTAGCCCGCTTCGTACCGAAAAATGTGTCAGGAACAATATTCTCTAATTTTGCCAAACTTAGTGTCAACAAGTCCAGAACGATGATACGAACCCAACGGAACTTCCAGAATTGGATTCCGGTGAGCCGATCACAAAATCGCCCGTCAAGTGGAGCCGTGGAGCCCACGATACGCGATTTTGTCAACGTTCTCAGAATTGAACCAAACTTGGGTCACAGGACCAATGTATTGCTACGAGTCTGATGGCATAAGTTTTGTTTCGATCCGACGTATGTACACAAAGTTAAAACGAGTTCTAGAACTGGCAAATATGGGGCGTTGTCGGCGGATACACGTTGATTCCGGTGTGCACGCACATCCAAATCAACTTCTGTGAAATCCCGCACGTCCGTATCAACGGTGCGTAACTTTCGGTGAAGACCGCACACGACCAAGTCGTCCTGTTTGGCGGGGCGCACTCAGTTCCGAGAAAAAATAGGGTATAGTTTTCCTGTTTTTGGATCGCGGTTCGCGATCACCACAGGACGCGACACACCGAGCGGGTTGTACGGGCATCGAGAGGGTTATGCAGCCTACGCGTCACAACTGACGGAACGGAAAATGGAGCAACGAGGAGAGAGAAAGGGTTACCTGAATAGGGCTCCGTAGTACGAGGTTCTTCGTGTCCGCGAGGAGTTGCGACACGACACAAATTATGTCCGGGTACTGTGTGGCCGTGTCCGATCTAGGTTTAGAGTTTCGATGCTGGGGGATGGCCGGAGGAAGGTGGCTCGGGGCGGAGATGTTCAGCCGGAGGCGGAGGGGCTGGTGCTCAGGCGGCCGAGCAGAGGCGGGGGAGGCCTTGGCTGCTGCTGCGGGTTCATGATCGAGGCGGAGGAAGGAGGAGGGAAGGCGGGGTGCTCGTGTTGGTGGTTGTGGCGACTGGGCGGTCGGGGATGATGGCGGGGGCTCGGGGCTTAGGGCGGAGAGGTGGTGGAGATGGGGGAGGAGGTCCTGGAGGAGGAAGGCGGTGGCAGTGATGGATTCGAGCGGCTGAGCTAGGTTAGGCGGCTGGGGACGGGGAGTGAGGCAGAGACGGGCGGCTAGGGGTCTGGGCTAGGGCGGAGCGTAGGGCGGAGATGGTCGGGAGAGATGGGGGTTCGAGTCGGCGGAGGATAGAACTGGGCGGTGGTAGGAGCGAGGCTCGAGGGTTGCTAGGGCATCGAGGCGGAGGGGAGTCTCAGGCGGGGAGAAGAGGCGCTGGAGTGGCGGAGGATTAGGGTTTCGGCGAGGGGGATATAAGTGGTGGTGCTGGTGGTGGAGACGACGAGCTGGGCGAGGGTTTTGTAGGTCGGGGGCAAGGCGGTTACGGCCGGAGAAGGCGGGGCGGTTATGGGCGGAGCTGAGGTGGCGCCTAACGGCTGCGGGAAACGCGGGTGGCGGTCGGAATCATAACGGCGGCGAGGGTCGGGGGAAAAACGGTCACTGTAGCAGGGTAGCGGGTCGGGTTCGGGTCAGTGGGTCGGGCGGTGGATTCGGCCCGATCCGCTAAAGAATAAGTGCGGGTTCGGGTTAGCGGGTCGGGTCTGGGTTTTGGGCCCAGATCCGACCCAATAAGGATTGGGTTGGGTTTGTTAAACCGGTCTGGTCCGGTTCGGTTCGGTTTATTTTGAAATAAATCGGGTTTATTTCTAAGGTTTAATTTGTTTATTTAAAACTTGGTTTTTAGGTCTTTAAAAATGCTTCCGGGGTCCAATAAAATCCAGAAAAATTATCCTAAGTCTAATTTTTTATTTTACACCAGAAAATATTATTTTCATAATATTTTAATATTTAATAAATACATTTAAAAATCATTTAATTTCAAAATACCTTGATTTAATTAGTAAAAAAAATCACCGAAAATTCTAGAAAATTTATTTTTAAAATCTGAAAATTTCTGGGGGTTTACAACTCTGGTGTGCACAAGCAATGATCCAGAACCAATAGCCAAGGTAGTATCGTCTTGGATGCCTACGAACAAATAACAATAATTATTATCACTACATTACACTATGCTAATTACGTACACAAGTACGACTTACGCAACGTCACGAGTTACGCGGTTACTAAACCGAATAAACGTTCTAATTATATACGATGACTAGGGTTGACTAGTCATGGGTCAACGGGGTTAGGGGTACACTTAATATCATTTCTCACATGTTACAATTACGGTCACCGCTATAATTAGTGTAGGTGCTAAGTCGCACCTCCAACACATGGGTACCAGGTATCCTTAATTATTTTTAGGACACGTCGAATATGGGTAGTCATCTAGGTCTCCATGCACGGGTATGTCCAGATACCATGCACAACGAAATAATTACTACCAAAATATGCTAGAATAACAAATTAATATATCACACCAAATACCAGTCCTAATTAATAGGGTAAAATGCACAAGTCAGTGTCTAAACACCTAGGTCAACATCTCCTAATTTAAAGCAGTCATAATAATTATGAGGTAAATTATTAAGATAAATACATATAATAAATATTAATACTTAAATACGTATAATAGCATTTAATATATAAAAATACATAATACACATTTAATACATAAAATACATAAATACCTAATTACATATGTACATAATACACTTAGATATTATATATAAATACATTATATAAATACAATAATATATTAGTAAACATATATACATAATTATACATAAATACATATATACATATGTACATATATACACTAAATGCATAAATACATATATGCATATATGCATAATATAATACATATATATACACATATACATTTATACATATACGTATGTACGCGTATACAACGAGGTGAGGGGTATACCTCACTGTGTCATGTCCGGGGGGGTGTCCGCCGTGCGGGGGGGGGGGGGCGGAGCTCCGACCGCTACAAGGGCGGCAAGGGGTGCGGGTTACAGTAGCAGTAACAGTAGCTCTGGCAGTAGCAACTGTGCAGCAACGGTAGGCGGCGGCTGGTGGGTCGTGGGGACCGGTGGTGGTGGTGTGTGGGTCGGCGGTCAGGGGGTGGTGAAGAGGGCGGCGGTGGAGGTGGCTAAGGTCAGTGGTGATGAGGCTGGGTGTGATCGGGGAAGAAGGAGTCGGGTGGTATGGAGATGGTGATGTTGGTGTTGCTGATGGTGGTGTTGGTAATGGCGACGGTGAGGGTGGTGGAGATGGTGAGGACGTTGGTGTAGAGGGCGAGGACGGTGGCCAAGGTGGCGGTGGTGGGCTGAGGTAATGGTGGCTACGGTGGAGGGGAGTCAAGGGGGTGCTGTCGGGGAAGGAGAAGTCGGGAAACCTTGCTGTGGTGGCTGCTGGTGGGGGGGCAGCTGGTGGTGGTGGCGGTAGTAGGTGCCTGGAAGGAGGGAGGTCGGAGGGGAGTCGGGTAGGTGGTGGTCGGAGGCGGAGATGGTGGTGGCGGGCTGAGGGAGGTGGTCGGGACTGGTCGGGTGGGGGATAATGGTGTTGGAAGTAGTTTCCTAGGGTTTTTCTAGCTATAGTTGGCTGTTGGTGGGTTTGTAAAACCCCCTTTCTAGAAAATCGTATATACCCTTTAATTATTAATTATTAGCTAAATTATAGTAATTAGGTCTAAATAGGAGAAATAGATTTTTAATAACTTTTATGTTAGGTGTTCGGGCACTTAGATGACTTATGGGACCATCAGGAATTTTTTGGAATTATTTCCATGTAGGAGACCCCTTGAGCAGTTGCTAGCCTAACGATGTGCATTACCCTAACATATAAATTTTCTTATATATATATTATATATATATATATATATATATATATATATATATATGTGTGTGTGTGTGTGTGTGTGTGTGTGTGTGTGTGTGTATATATATTTAAAAAGAAAGAAAGGAAAAAGAATTATGAAATAAGAATCTATTAATAATAATAATAAATAACTACTTACTACTACTTAATATACTTGTTGTAACCATTTCCTTAGCAATGCTATCCATCCAGCAACTTGCTGGCTTCCTAAGACCCGCATAATAATAATAATAATAATAACAACAAATAAGTAACTAATCCTATTCCTTAGCTACTTGCTACCATCCTTCAACAAACTTGCAAATGCCAAACAGGACCCGCCCCTTAGTATACTGCTAGCAAGGCAGCCACTTAGCAATTGCTAAGGACCCCCCCCCCCTTTTGTAATTTACTTGCTAGCTCTTAATGGACCGCCCCTACTTGCACCAGCAGCCGAACATTCTCTCCCCTTTTATTTTTCATGCGGACCACCCTATTCCCTCTCTCCCTATTTATATAAATATAGTTATCCTTCAAAACCCTAACCTAAATCTCCAGACCCTCCCCTTCCGATCTAGAGCCGTCACCGCAGCCAGAGAAGCCCCACAAAGCCATCCAACCATCCCGTCGACGCCGACCTCGCGAACTGCAGTCTCCCACTCGAGGCACCTTCGCTCCGGCGTGATTTTCCGTCGACTCGCTCGACCAAACGCTATTCCGTTTTTATAGGTATGATCATCCCTTAACCCTCTCTAATATTCGTTTTATAGCCAACCTCGGAAAACGTGTGCCCCTAGGTGAAAAACAGCGTCCAAAGTGGACGGACAGACAGAATTCTGGAATCGCAGAATTCTAGAATGACCACCCGTATTGCCGAGTTCGCATCTTCCACCACAGAGATTCGAATTCGGTGATTCTTTTTGATACCTGTAGAATACTTGACCTAGTTTATTTTCTGTTAAATAACCCTATTCTATTAGTCGTTGTGGACATAGTTAAATTCGTCACAAAACTGCGCGCATCCACTTTTTTCGGTTTTCCAAAAGTTGGGAAACGGAGCTGGCCCCGCCAAACGGGACCGTCCTGCCGTGTGCCAAGTGTACCGAATGGTGCACGCAGCATAACCGGACAAGTGAAAATTCGTGGGGACTGATTCGGACGCGTGTGCGCGCCGGAATCAGGCCGTATCCGCGGACACATTTCGTGTCACAACTTTTGTGGAACTCGCGCATATTTTGTGCACGCTTGTCAGATTGTGACGAAACTTGCGCCGCTGGACTCGTGGTAACGCGCTGGTCCTGTGATCCAATTTTTATGCATTTCTGAGACGGTTGACCAGATCGCCAATTGGCGGGCCCACAGTTGACTTTTTGGACAAAATAGTGTTCGGCTCATCGGAATCCACATTTGGACATACCATTGGATTCGTATTGATATCTAGATTTATTTGACCTATAGTTTGTCCCATTTAGAGACTGTTACCTTTGGCACACTTTTCGGTGCAAAGTGGGCCACACGTGGACCCCACTTTTACACGAAATTACCGTTTTGCCCCTGTGTCCAAATTGGACGAAAGGGATGTGCTTTCTAGCTATTTTGCTTATTTTGGAAACGTTGGTGATATTTATTTTAGCATCCGGAGATATTTGTTCTGAGGCCATAGCTTCTGGTCCTGTGTATTGGACATCTGGACGTGACATTTTGCAGCTTCTTGTCAGGCAAGTATACCTTGCCATTGTACTGTTATTTATACTCCATATGTTGCATGCATCTTTATTTTCTGTCCTTAGTTCATATATTTTAACTGTTATACAAAATGCGCGCGACGGTGTTGTCGCGTTATATTTTTTATTTATGTATTGCATTGACCTTGTTCATGAGACTACCCCATTATCATGTAGCACCATTAGATTTTATTTGACTGTGACACATATTTTTACACGAGTTGTGAGTCTCATATAGATCACGGACGCACGTATTGAGTGATCATCGGTACGTGTGGGACGTGCGTTAGGAATAACTGCTGTTAGAAACTTTGCATGCTAGAAGACTTAGCAGTTATTAGAGGTCTATGGACATAGTCTATTGTAGTACGATGGTCCCATTCTTGTCCTTGTTTGGTTGCAGGATTGGGCTAGAGTACTAAGGATAGGCTATGGACCAAATCGTGTCATGGAGGTGACATGCTTAGAGCATTGGGTGGGAAGAACAACAAGTAAGGCATTTGGGCTCCTTTGCACTTTCCTTGTGTAACCCGTACGCTCCGCCGGAGATACGCGGTCATGATGACCCCTATATACTATCATGGCGGGCCTCCGGTGTTCGAAAGACGCCGTGCCTTTGTAGGCCCCTGGATCTCAAAGAGAACTATGCCAATCCCATTTATGGCCAGATAGCCCACTTGTTAGAAAGTTGTTCTTAACTGCATTCACTTTAGACGGTTAGGTGACCCCTTTGGATATTTATTTCAGTACTTTATTGGCATATGTTTAAGTATACTTGTTATGTCCCTCTGAGGACCTGGTCCACTGCCAGGTGTACCTGTTCTTGAGTATTTGCAGGAGCGCAGATTTGGAAGGATATAGATGCTTCGTGGATGTCTTCTCTTCGAGCCGTGATTGGTAGCTGGTACTTATATTATTTGAGTGAGTTGTACTTATATTGTATTTACTTTTCCATTCGAGTTGGTAGTGGATTTGTTTCCATCCAACTATTATCTTTAGATCCTTCTTATTGAGATCTAGTTTCATAGATACTGGTTATTTATTTCTATATGATTTTGGTGGATGAGATTTAGATTTTACCCTGTGACTTGTATTACATTTTATACCACTTATGGATTTTATATTCATATTACAGCGTACGTATGGAATTGGTTTCCCTATATTGGAGTTGCCATATCCATGCGGCTGGCATGCTTACGTGTCCTAGTCCTACGTATCTTTGGGACTGGGGCGTGACAGGGTTTTAGAGAGAGTGTAGGTAGTATTTGTAGGAGAGATAGAGGGGGGGCTCTCCTTGGGATTAGGGCCGGCTGGACATATTTTCCTAGGGGTGAGGGAAGTTTTATCATGATGAGGGGAGGGCTAGTATTGAAGGGGTTTCAAATGGAGGGTGGTGATCGATATGTGGAAAGTTGTACCAAGTACAACCAAATGAGTGGGAAAAATTATGGACCGGTCAAGGAGGGGATGTGTTCTTCATGTGGTTGGGCCAATGAGAGGGGGACACCTTATTGCTTATTTGCATAAAAGTCCCTGAACAATTGGGAAATTGTATAATAAATAGAATTTGGGATGGATGAGGCAAAACACTATGTTTGGTGTTATGTAGTGGGCTAAAATGGTGTGTGGTGTTTAGTATGAACCTTGAGGGTGTGAGTGTGGGTTTGGGTTGGAGTTGGGTCTAGTTTTGGGTAAGGTTGGGTCATTACATTAATTTAATTAAAATTAATGCACAAGGTGTTCTTTAATTAATTGAAAATACATGGGGTTAAAATTGGGTGGGACACAAATATCATGGACGTAGAAGACTCGGAATAGAATAATGCCATAATTTGGGTTGGACAAAACGGGTTGAGGTTGCGTCTCCAATTTCGATTGAAACGGACAAAGATGCAAAATTGAATTTAATTGGATTTAAGAACGGACGTTTGTAACGAATATTGTGCACTAAAATGAAGCACAAGATAGAGTATTTGTGTCATCCCCATATTTCAGATTAGGAATATTTTCGTCTTTTCATAATTAATGTATAAATGATTGCGTAATAATTAATTATATTTAAATTGTTGTGATTTATTTGATTGATGTATATTACCGTTGTTTCGATAATTAGAGCGCTACACTAGCCATTTTCTTCCAACAGATTTCACACCCTTGTCCTAGACGTGCCAGACTATTATTTTGATCTTTATGTGACTCGTAACTGTGTCTTGTTGTGCTTCATTTTAGTCGCACAACATTCGTCGCAAACGACTATATTTAATTCTATATAAATCAAACCTTGTACCCTTGTGCGTTCCAATCGAAATTGGAGACACAATCTCGACCCATTTTGAACAACCCAAATTACGGTAATATTCTATTATGAGTCTACTTCATTCATGACACTTGTGTCCCACTTAACTTCAGTCCCTTGTACTTCTAATTAATTCTAGAATACCTATTGTATTTAGTTTAATTAAATTAAACCATAAATCTAACTGTGTGCAATATTCCAATTGTTGGGCACTTTTATGTAAAAGTGCATTAAGGTGTCTACCCCGTTGGATACGACACGTGAATAAACCCATTTCTCCTTCATGTATATTTTTTTATAATTTTTTGGAGAATGCAATGCAACATCAACCTCCTTGAACCATGGCCTTCAAAACCTTGAACTAATGCAATTCTAGCAATTTTATTTTGAATCCATTTGAATCCTAGCCCTTGAAAATATCCATGACAAGCCCTTTTCCTAAGGGTTTGACCACTCTCTAATTCTAGGTCAACTCAATTCTACACATATATAAATAATATTCTTTTCCTTTTTCTTTCCTTTTCCTTAAACCTAACCAAACCTCCCAGCCGACATACACCCTCACATTTCCTGTTCCTCCTCCTTCTTCCCGCCGACCCTTCACCGGAGACCCGCTGCCCTCAACCGTCGAGACTGACCGAAGATACCTCCACACGACAACCCGCTGCACCCTCCAGACTCGCCATTCCCGCCTCCACACGTCGCTTGACCACTGAAACTCGACCCGCCGCCTCGTCATCTCCCCGACTTCGACCTTCGCCAGCACCCGAGCACGCGACCTCGTCGACCGGAGCCGACTCCTCGCCATCGACTGCACAGCGCCGGATCTTCCTCTCCTTTCGGTCACCCTCCATCGTCTGAAAGTCACCTCCCCTTCTTCGACTCGCCTGAGAACCCACCGAGCCTCGCCTGAATCTGACTGTACACCTTCTTCACGACCCCGCTGAACACTGGACCGCCTCACCTGAGTTCTCCTCTGGCTATCCTCGGTTCTCATCACCTCCATAATCATCAACGTCATCGACACCATCACCATTATCAGCATCATCACCTTCACTATCATCGCCTTCGTCGTCGTCAACATCGTCGTCATCGCCGATCTCGTGTGCGTACACAGGTTCGAGTTCCCTCTTGCATACATGTACACGTACGCACATACGCGTATTTTATGATTGTGTGCATACGTATATGATAGTATATGCGTATTTTTGGTATATAGTTATATAATTGGTAAATATGCATGGTACATATATTAGTATATGTTTAGATGTATTTTGGTATATATATATATATATATATATATATATATATATATATATATATATATATATATAGTATATCTCTCAATTAGTATATATACATATGTATATGTATTGTATATGTCTCCCTAGTATATGTTTAATATATATACATAGTATAAATTATATTAAGTATATATACATATATCTATTATATATGTAATTAATGAGTATGAATGTATATGTTAGTTAATAATATGTATAATATGTCTATGTACTAGATGACCCGAGTGTAACCACGGATACCCCGTAGTTACATTAACCTGTGACCATGTAACAAGTTAGCAGACTGCCATATGTACACCGACGTACTGGCAAGACCGTATCATTGACTGTCTGTTATGCACAGCAACTACAGATGTGACACCCCTAGCGTAGTCTCTGAGATCATTGTGTTTTGATTGTGTGTGTTAGTGTAATGTCTGATGCAATATTGTATTATATGATATGTCTATAGGACTGTTGGATCATTCAAACGATACCTTGGAACCAGGACATTGGTATTGCCAACTAAGGACCACAGGCGAGTACATTTTTTGAAAGTTTTTATTATGTTGATTATCTCTATAATTCTAGTTGTATAACGTACATGATTCCGACACTGTTGTTTACACGAGTTGGCATCATCGAGACCTGTCACGAGGAGTCATAATTTGGAATCCATCGTGCTAGCTGGGGAAATGGGGAAATATTAGTAGCTTATGTGATCATACCCAACTCTACTTGCATCATAGCTCACCCATACCTCACGTCGGTGCAGCCTAACCATTACATGCCTCATAGCCTGTTATGTATGATTAGCGTAACTATTGCTTGCATCATAGCTATCCGGATGGTTAGCCTGACCTTACATGAATCATAGCTAGTCATACATAGCAAGCCTGATCAGTCCCAAGCCGATCACATGATATGCTGATGTTTCACACACGTAGTTAGATATTCTTGACAGGTATCTCTAGTATATTGATCTAGCATATCTACATATTTTAGTTATTGTTCTAGTTCATTGTTCTAGCATGCATTGTATTTCTATTCATTGCTAGATATATATTGATGATGATATGCTCCAGTACTTCATTATTGCCAGTATTCCTTTATTGCCAGTATTCCTTTATTCCAGTACTTCATTATTCCAGTATTTCTTATTGCCAGTATTCATATCTATCTTGAATTTTTTTACACTGTGTTATAGATTTTGTCAATATATGTGGAACTACTGTTAGTATTTGTACTTCGTTCCAATCCTGACTGGATATATTTTTCTAGAGGATCTTGAGGATTTTTGTACCACACACTATGGACCGGGTATAGATGCAGACTACATACCAGAGATTTTAGAGGAGTCTATTCCTTTAGAAGGGACATTACCTGCAGCTATCTAGGCAGTATTTATCTTATGCACTGAGACTTATTTGAGGTTTATTGAGTTTATGTTTAGACTTATTCTTAGTTTATGTTGAGACTTGTGGAGACTTTATGTTGGACAGCTAGACTGTGGTTTATCTATATTTTGAGACATGGTGTTTGACTATGTCATTCTTCTTATCTTTTATCGTGCCTTTATACTCTTATAGTGGTTGTGATTGAGTTTACTTTATGAGATATTGTGAGATGTATATTGTCCTCCTTATGGAGATTGATATCATTGACAGGTTGTGAGATATATTAGTATTATTTGTGACCTAGACAGCGTTCTACTGCCGATGTTGCGGCGTAGGCTGGACGTACCCACGTACTCGTGCCCCTATTCTGGGTGCAGGTCATGACAATTTATGAGTTACACAAAGATCAGATTAGTAGGCTGACATGTCTAGGAAAATTGTATAAAATTTGGTTGAAGGCAAAGCTAGTGTAGTGCTCTAAATATCGAAGCAACGGTAAGGTGCACTAAGTGATATAAATATTGCACAATAAATATAAAACATTGTGTACTAATTTTAATTGGCCCCAAATTAAATCTAGTCTCTCTATCTAAGCTAAGTAGACCTAATTTTTGGTCGAGGGGGTTTATAATCTTCCCAACTTATAAGAATTTCGTCCTCGAAATTAAAACAAACACACAATAAGCTATAACTCATCAAGAAATGCTACAGACATACCTAGGACTGGTGGAGCTGGCCTCTGTACTATCTGTTGGGCTCTATCGACACACTGCGAACACTCCTGAGCTTGATGTTGGTTTGATCCGTACCTCAAACATAGTCCTACTCTTCTTCTGCAATCTTGATATGGCAAAATCTTCTGTTGCGTCTGCACTCCTGGATGACGGATCGGTCCTCCTGCTCCTGGTTGTGCCTTAGCTAGTGCAGCTCCACTGGAACGTCTCGAACCTCTGCCAATAGCCTCCTGGATGAATAGAGTATGTTGAACTGTGCGCCTCCGTCATCAGCTCCTAACGAAGTTCTCCGTTCGAAACATAGAGACGATCTCCACATCTTAAAGTTCCATCCTCGTGTATGCGCAATTATGTCTGTATCTCGACCTCTGTCCTCTGTCGAAGCCTCTGGAATCTGGCATCTGTTGGCAAGGCAGCCTTGATCCTCTCAACTAATATCGATTGCACCTGGAAACTCGACAACTGGTCGTCTGCTCCGGACATAATGACCTCTATAACCAACTGCTCTAGATCTCTCAACAGGTGTTGTTGGGTAGTCAAAAAGAATGCCATGGGTCTCCTGCTCAATGCGTCAGCTACTACGTTGGCTTTTCTCGGATGGTACTGTAGCTCAATCTCGAAGTCTGTCATCATCTTGAGCCAACGTCTTTGTCTCTAGTTCAGGTCCTTTTCAAAATTTTAAAAGAAACTCGAGGTCAGGTACTTGTCGCGAATCCCGTCTTGTTGCCACTCTACCCTTTTACCTCGAACCTGAGGTTTCTCCTAGTTTACTCCATGCGTACCCTTCACCCAAACTATATAGGTACCATCTTGTTTATAACTGACCATCCATTATAGGTAGTTCACGATATCCAACTCAAGGCTATAACATCTGTCGATACTCTCATCCTTCGATCTAATTGCTCTATTTCAGATACTAGCTCAATTAATCGAGTTATCAATGGTAAGAACACGAGCATAGTAGACACTGACAACCGTGATAAGTCTAGTACATCTAATCTAATTTGAAAGCTATAATGTAGTACTCAAGTTATCTCATCATCCAAATATTGGGTCTAGCAATCTACCTATCTGTTTTAGCTTAGTCATAATCATTAATGTCTAAAGGGTAGAAGAATTTCTAGGTCTGATATTGTAAGTCACGAGGTAACTAAGGGTTAAATACTATGGTTTGCTACCTAAAGTGCTATTTCATACCCTACTTTTATTAGTATCTGATGATCTTCTTCTAGATGTGAGTCTAACATTCTGTCTGCTCAAGTTCATAATATCGTTCCTTGTATCACTACCCTAAGACTACAATTAATTCCTAGCATCTAGCTGTATCTCTTCTAATTTATTCTAGAGCCTTAGAATCAATCAACCTTTCTAGCTTCTAATACTTACAGATCACGGCTACCTTAAGTAAGGGTGTGGTCTAGTTTTAAGTCTCTACTTCTATGTCTAATTCTCATGTCAACAGTCTATACTAGCTCTAGTAATAAGAAAGAACTTATCAATCTTCTCTACCATGGTTAACCATCTACTCAAATATCCTATCAAATATGCCTTCTTCGTCTTGACGAGGATCTGCTCCTAGAGGAAATTGCCGTACGCGAGCATCCATTTTCCCGAAATAAGAAAGATGAGAAAAAATAATAACGATGTCGACGGTAATGAATGAATACAGTAATGAAGTCCAATGGCGACAATCGAATACAAGAGGAGCTTTAAAATCAGTTATGGATTGAGATCTTATTTAACATTAATTCTAAGTTGCAGGCTCGTTCGGTACAGTAATGTAACCGAAATGATATGCTCTGACCTGCAAGGGCTACCACTAAAACCATGTCACGCCCTAATTACTAAATATATGGGACCAGACATGTGGCAATGGCCAGCTGGTACGACTCCGTAGGGCTTTCCAATTTAATGGACCCGACGAAGTGCACTTACGCTGTCCATGGTCAAGTGATCCAGTTAATAATCTAATTCTATCATGCAACAAGTAAACTAAATCTCAATCCATGGTAAAATAATCTCAGAAGAATGATACGCATCATCAGTGTACAACCCAATAATACATCCATTCGAATAGACCAAAAGAATAACATAGGTCTATAAATACTAGGCTATAAAAGCAGAATCAAAATAGAAAATAGTACATGACTGTAATAGCTGAAGAATGTAAAGATACCTGCAACGATGTCCACAATCCACTAGATCAAGCATCCTGTAACTGTATAAATAACCTGGAAGGGAACCAGGTCCTCAGAGGGACGTAACAAGATACAAAAAGTACATGCCATAAAGTAAATACTGTGAAAACTCAAGGATGGACTAACCAGCTAAGTGAAATGCAATTTGAGGACAACTTAGTGCGTATGGGAAGTGTAGGCTAGACATATGCTGACATAATTCACCAATTGTCGTGACTGACTAGTATATGCCACATATGCCCCCATAACGAGGGCGTTCTGTAATATAATAACGTCTAGCTTCGAAGAGCCTGGAATCTGCATAATATAACGTCCATATCATTCCGTAGAACGTAGAATCTGAATAGTATATTGTCCATATCGTTCCGTCGAACGTGGAATCTGAATAAAGGAAGTGGGTGTCCCATACGCCTACTAGTCGTCCTCCCCGCCCATTTCCAATGTACAAGTGCGACGTATACATATCGTACTATAATGTAAGTCACTAAAGAAATATACAACTAAGCTAAATATTATCACACGTGCTGCTCATACCGATGTCCAGTCAAGCATGGCACACGCGTCCCTACATGAACTCACTCTGTGCCGTACAAAGATACGTGTCAAGGCCTGGGGAGTTATATTGATAACTCCTCAACTTTAGGTGCATCCACTAGACACTAGGTCAACACAAGTCTTAACGTCAACGCCTTCGTTGACTGCACCCGAGTCTTTCTCGGACGCGCACAGTTATATAATATTTAAACAATAAAATATGCAACTAATAATAACTGGATTTAAATAGTACAACAAGGCAAGGTATACTTGCCTGTAACTCTAGTGTGCACAAGCAATGATCCGGAACCAACAGCCAAGGTAGTATCGTCTTGGATGCCTATGAACAAATAACAATAATTATTAATCACTATATTATACTATGCTAATTACGTACACAAGTATGACTTAAGCAATGTCACGAGTTACGTGGATACTAAACCGAATAAACGTTCTAATTATATACGACGACTAGGGTTGACTAGTCATGGGTCAAGGGGGTTAGGGATACACTTAGTATTATTTCTCATATGTTATCATTACGGTCACCGCTATAATTAGTGTAGGTGCTAAGTCGTACCTCCAACACATGGGTACCAGGTATCCTTAATTATTTTCAGGATACGTCGAATGTGGGTAGTCATCTAGGTCTCCATGCACGGATATATCCAGATACCGTGCACAGCAAAATAATTACTACCAAAATATGCTAGAATAACAAATTAACATATCACACCAAATACTAGTCCTAATTAACAGGGTAATGTGCACAAGTCAGTGTCTAAACACCTAGGTCAACATCTCCTAATTTAAAGCAGTCATAATAATTATGAGGTAAATTATTAACATAAATACATATTATAAATATTAATACTTAAATACATATAATAGCATTTAATACATAAAAATACATAATACACATTTAATATATAAAATACATAAATACCTAATTACATATGTACATAATACACTTAGATATTATATATAAATACATTATATAAATACAATAATATATTAGTAAACGTATATACATATATACATAATTATACATAAATATATATATACATAATTATACATAAATACATATATACATATGTACATATATACATTAAATACATAAATAAACATATATACTTATATACATAATATACATAATATAATACATATATATACACATATACATTTATACATATACGTATGTACACGTATACAACGAGGTGAGGGGTATACCTCACTGGTGTCGTGTCCGGGGGAGTATCCGTCGTGCGAGGGGGTCGTCGCCGGCGAGGGGGGGGCGGAGCTCCGGCGGCTACAGGGGCGGCAGGGGGTGCGGGTTACAGCAGCAGTAGCAGTAGCTCTGGCAGCAGCAGCTGTACAGCAACGGTAGGCGGCGGCTGGTGGGTCGTGGGGACCGGTGGTGGTGGTGTGTGGGTCGGTGATCAGGGGGTGGTGAAGAGGGCGGTGGTGGAGGTGGCTAAGGTCGGTGGTGATGAGGCTGGGTGTGATCGGGGAAGGAGGAGTCGGGTGGTGTGGAGATGGTGATGTTGGTGATGGTGGTGTTGCTGATGGTGGTGTTGGTAATGGCGACGGTGAGGGTAGTAGAGATGGTGAGGACAGTGGTAGAGAGGGCGAGGACGGTGGCCAAGGTGGCGGTGGTGGGCTGAGGTGATGGTGGCTACGGTGGAGGGGAGTCGGGGGGTGCTGTCGGGGAAGGAGGAGTCGGGGAACCTTGCTGTGGTGGCTGCTGGTGAGGGGGCAGCTGCTGGTGGTGGCGGCAGTGGGTGCCTGGGAGGAAGGAGGTCGGAGGTGGAGTCGGGTACGTGGTAGTTGGAGGCGGAGATGGCGGTGGCAGGTTGAGGAAGGTGGTCGGGACTGGTCGGGTGGGGGGGATGATGGTGTTGGAAGTAGTTTTATAGGGTTTTTCTAGGTATAGTTGGCTGTTGGTGGGTTTTAGAGAGTGTGTGGGTAGTATTTATAGGAGAGAGAGAGAGAGAGAGAGAGAGAGAGAGAGGGGGGGGCTCTCCTTGGGATTAGAGCCGGCTGGACATGTTTCCCTAGGGGTGAGGGAAGTTTTATCATGATGAGGGGAGGGCTAGTATTGAAGGGTTTTAAAATTGAGGGTGGTAATGGAGATACGGAAAGTTGTACCAAGTACAACCAAATAAGTGGGAAAAATTATGGACCGGTCAAGGAGGGGATGTGTTCTTCTTGTGGTTGGGCCAATGAGAAGAGGACACCTCATTGCTTATTTGCATAAAAGTCCATGAACAATTGGAAAATTTCACAATAAATGGAATTTGGGATTGGATGAGGCAAAATAATATGTTTGGTGTTATGTAGTGGGCTAAAATGGTGTGTAGTGTTTAGTATAAACCTTGAGGGTGTAAGTGTGGGTTTGGGTTGGAATTAGGTCTAGTTTTGGGTGAGGTTGGGTAATTATATTAATTTAATTAAAATTAATGTACAAGGTGTTCTTTAATTAATTAAAAATATATGGGGTTAAAATTGGGTAGGACACAAGTATCATGGACGTAGAAGACTCACAATAGAATAATGCCATAATTTGGGTTGGACAAAACGGGTTGAGGTTGCGTCTCCAATTTTGATTGGAACGGACAAAGATACAAAATTAGATTTAATTGGATTAAGAATGGACGTTTGTAACGAATATTGTGCGACTAAAATAAAGCACAAGATAGAGTATTTGTGAGTTACACAAAGGTCAGAATAGTAGGCTGGCATGTCTAGAAAAAGTGTATGAAATTTGGTTGAAGGCAAAGCTAGTGCAGTGCTCTAAATATCGAAGCAACGGTAAGGTACACTAAGTGATATAAATATTGCACAATAAATATAAAATAATGTGTACTAATTCTAATTGGCTCCAAATTAAACCTAGTCTCTCTATCTAAGCTAAGTAGACATAATTTTTGGTCGAGGGAGTTTATATCCAGAATCCGACGTTCCTCTACGTCACTCCAACACACGGGAGACCTACACTTTCTTTCATACGATGCTTCAAACGGAGCCATCTAGATACTTGCTTGATAGCTATTGTTGTAAGAAAACTCCACAAGATATAGGTGGTCCTCCCATGATCCTCCAAAGTCTAACATACAAGCCATCAACATATCTTCCAATGTCTGAATAGTACGTTCGGACTGTCCATCCGTCTGCAGGTGATAATATGTACTAAACTTCAGACGAGTCCCAAGACTTTCTTGGATGCTTCTCTAAAAGTGAGATATGAAACGCGAATCCCTATCTGACAAAATGATGATAGAAATGCCGTACAACCTCACGATCTGCCTCATGTATAAGTCAGCCAAAGCTTCTGTAGACTGGCCAACTCTAAAAGGCAAAAAATTGGCTGACTTGGTGAGTCAATCCACTATTACCCATACTGTATCTCTCCCACTTGGACTCTTGGGAAAACCCGTGACAAAGTCCATAGTGATGTGCTCCCACTTCCACTCAGGAATCGGAAGTGGTTGCAGTAGCCCTACTGTTCTCTGATGCTCCGCCTTTACTTGTTGACATACTAGGCATTTGGCTACAAAGCGAGCTCTCTCTCTCTCTCTCTTTTCATCCCATGCCACCAAAAGTGCTGTCATAAGTCACGGTATATCTTCGTGCCTCCAGGATGAATAGAATATATTGAACTATGAGCTTCTGCCATCAGCTCATGTTGAATCTCTCCATTGGGAACATATAGACGATATCCACATCTTAATGTCCCGTCATCATGAATATACAATCCCGTCTGCTCTCCGGCCTCTGTCCTTTCTTTCAATCTCCTGAATCTGGCATCCGTAGACAAAGCTGCCTTGATCCTCTCTACTAGTGATGACTGCACTTGCAAGTTTGTCACCCCCACTTTTTGGATTAGGGGTATTTTCATCTTTTCATAATTAATGAGTAAATGATTGCATGATAATTGATTATTCTCAATTTTCGGTGATTTTAATTTGTTGCACCTCACCGTCGTTTTGAATTTTTAACCCCCACGTGCATTCACTTTTATTAAATTGATTCATAAGTCAAACTTGTACAACCTTTCATTGTTTAGACACCTTGGTACAAGAGTACATTGCGGTATCCTTTCCGTTGAACGATACGTATATAAACCCAAATTCTCCTTTAGGTAAATTCCATAAATTCTTGGGAGTGTGTAATACGACATCAAAATTCCTGAACCATGGCCTCAGACCATCGAAATAATGCATCTTAGCAATTTCTTTATTAAAATTTTAACCATTGTAATACCCATGAGAAGCCCAATTCCAGGAAGGCCTTGACCAGACCTAATTCTAGGTCAACCCAAAGTCTACTATGATCATATATATACATAAGTATAGCTTCCTTATTCTTTTCAACCAAAACCTAATACACCCCAGCCGACCATCTCAAACCCCCCAGACCTTGCTGTTCCTCACCGGAGACCCGCTGCCCCCATGCGCCGAGCGTCGGACACCCGCTGAACGCCGAGCGCTGAACCCCGAGCCCCGAGCGCTGAACACCGAGCGCCGAGCGTCGAGCGCTGAACGTCGAGCACTGAACGCCGAGCGTCGAGCGCTGAACGCCGAGCACCGAGCGCTGAACGACGAGCCTCGAGCCCCGAGCGCTGCACGCTACCGATCGAGAAGTTCTCGCGGAGACCGACGCTGCCGACCGAGAAGTTCCGCGGAGACCGACGCTGCCGACCGAAGTTCGACGACCGACCCTGCACATCGACCAGCCTTCCCTGTTCGTGACCATCGCCTCGTAATTGTCATCGTGCCGAGCGCAGGTTAGCTCCTGTCCACGTTCCCATCATTTCCTGCGATGATATACAAGTAACTAGGGACGTATGTATATACGTATTTGCATACGTATTGGTATATTGGTGTATATATATATAATGATTCCAACTAATATCTATATACTTGCGTATAAGTAATGTGTAGGTATTCCCTAGTATATCAATACGTGTATTATAATCATAATTAATGTAGGTTAATATATATGCCTACGAACCGTATAATGCTCAATTAGGTTAATACACTTATACATATCTATTATAAATGTAATTAATTAGTACGATGAGAGATTAGTTCATATTAAGTCCTATGTATCACATGTCCGAGATGTCTTGATTGTGACCACGGATACCCCGTAGCCACATCTACCTGTGACCATGTAGCAAGATAGTAGACTGCCATATGTACACTGACGTACTGGCAAGACCGTACCATTGACTGTCTGTTATGCACAGCAATTACAGACGCGACCCCTAGTATAATCCTTGATCATTCTGTTAATCGTGTATTAGTGTGATGCCTTATGTAGTATTGTATTTATGATATATCTATAGGACTGTTGGATCACTCAGACGGTACCTTGGAACCCGGACTTTGGTATTGCCAGCTAAGGACCACAGGCGAGTACATTCTCTGACAGTTTCCATTATGTTGATTATCTCTATAATTCTTGTTGTATAGCGTACATGACTCTGACACTGTTCTTTACACGAGTTGGCATCATTGAGACCTGTCATGAGGAGTCGTGATTGGAATCCATCGTGCTAGCTGGGGAAAACGGGGAAGTATTAGTAGCTTATGTGATCATACCCCTTACATGCAGCATTAGCTCACCCACATTTCACGTCGGTGCAGCCTTACCCTTACATGCCTCATCGCTGTTACATTTTGGTTAGCCTGACCTGTTGGGGATGATCGCTAATCCATGTAATGAGTCATATAACCCAAGCCGATCACATGATATACTGATGTTTCACACACTTAGTTAGATGATTCTTGACATATATCTTGATAGATTGATCTTGTATTTTCACATGTTCTAGTTGTTGTTCTTAAATACACTTATATACCAGTTCTTTGTACTTGCGTACACTTGTAGTTCTATTCCATGTCAGATGCTATTGATGATGATATTCCAGTACTTTATTCCAGCATTCTTTATTCCAGTATTTCTTATTCCAGTTATTTCATATCTGTCTTGTATTTCTTTATACTGTGTTATAATTTTTGTCAATATATGTGAAACTGCTGTTAGAGGTGTATTTTCGTTCCAATCCTGACTGGATATTTTTTCCAGAGAACCTTGAGGATTTCTGTACTACGCATAACAGACCAGGTATAGAAGCAGACTATGTACCAAAGATCCTAGAGGAGACTATGCTTCTAGATGAGACTTTGCCTACAGCTATTTAGATAGTGTTTATTTATGCTTGAGACTTATGGAGGATATTTTAGTTTATGTTTAGTCCTATGTTAAGTTTAATTGGAGACTTGTGTTGGACAGCTAGACTGTGAGTATCTTTATGTTTGAGACATGGTGTTTAACTATGTCATTTCCTTTTATCTTTTATCGTGCCTTATAGTTGTGGTGATTGAGTTATATTGTGAGATTATGGAGATGTATATTATTGACAGGTGTTTAGTTATCTAGTATTACTGTGACCTAGACAGCGTTCTACCGCCGATGCTGCGGCGTAGGCTGGACGTACCCATGCTTTCGTGCCCCTATACTGGGTGTGGGTCGTGACACATTTTTAGTGGTGGCCCATGCAGGTTTGGTTTTCGCAAGTTATGCGATATCGTGGTAGTGCGACAACTTAGTTGTACTGCTGCGAGCTTGTGCTAGGATGAGAGTATGCTCAATCATACTAGGAAATTTTGAACTTCTTATTGCTATTCTAATAAATTGCTTCCTTAGCACTTTAGTGTCCTTCCTTGATAATATCACATCTATCACCTTAATTGATTCTTTGATTTGTATTCAGGATGCCGCCGAATACTAGATCCATGAGAATGGGAGCAGCCAATTCAGAGAGGACTGCCACCCCTCAACCTGACGAACAGATACCTGGAGATTCTCCTACATCTCCTGTTCGTGTGGGAGTGTCTGCAATTAACGAGATTCCTCCTCCACCTATACAGAGGATTGCCCCAACTATGACAGACGACCTTCCACCACCACCAACACCAATTTCCGAAGGAGTGCCCGCTGACGGGGCACAGATGTTCGCATTGATGCAGGACATGCTAGAGGCCCAGAGAGTAACCGCAGAAGCTCAATGTTTTCAAGCTGAGGCTCAGAGAATGCAAGCAGAAGCACACCAGGCGTAGACCGAACTGATGAGAGAGAGCATGGAGAATGCTAATCAGATGACTCTCCAGGCTGTGGAGAGAGTAGCACGACAACCGCAACATCAAGGTCAGCAACAACAGAGGTCCGGTACCATAGTGGACTTTAAGAGGATGATGCCTCGAGAGTTCAAAGGCACAGAAGGAATACTATATGCTGACGAATGGTTAGAAGATATAGAAAGGAATCTTCACTTATCACAGATTCCAGAGATTCTTCAGATAGAGGCTGCTGGCAGCCAGATGTTTGATATCGCACTGACGTGGTATCGTACAGAGCCGAGACTCGTCGCTGAAGGACTTACTTGGGAGAACTTTAAAGAACTCTTCAAAGAGAAATTCTTTCCTGACGTAGCCTTGGGAGCTTTAGAAAGTCAGTTTCATGACTTAGTCCAAGGAGGCATGTCAGTCAACGAGTATGCTGCAGAGTTTTGCCGATTGAATCAATTTGCGCCATCGATGATTCGAGACCCAGGAGACAGAGCTCAGAAATTTAGAAAAGGATTGAATAGGGAGATCAAGTCTCGTACTTCGGGACGACGTAATGCTATATTTGAGGGTATTCTGATGGATGCCCAGATTGCCGAAGACGACTTGGACCTTAGGCCCAAGAGAGGACGCAATACGTCTGGAGCAACAGGAGGTAACACAGGACCAGCCAAGTGCCCACACTTTCAACAACAACAACAACATAGGCCGTACCAGCAGCAACACCAGCAACAGGCACCAGTTCGAGGACATGCTCAACAACAGCAACCACAAAGGCATAATCAACTCGCTACCCCATGTTCGTATTGTGGAAAGATGGGACATACAAGAGACATCTGCAGAAAAGGGTTGGGCACTTGCTTATCGTGTGGATCAGCAGCACATCAGCTGAGGGACTGCCCAACTATTCAAACTCGCCAAGGAGGAGGAGCAGCTCAGAGAGGACCAGCCAGAGCACCTATTGTACCAGGAGGCCAGCAGAAAGGACCTCCACTTCCATCACAGCAGGAGAGGTTTGCTCAGCAGTAGCAGCAACAGAGAGGAGCACCACAAGGACGAGCTTACGCCATGACCACTGAGGAGGCCGAGCCAGCTGGAGACGTGATTTCAGGTTCAGTTTTACTCGATTCTATTCTAGCACTTGTATTATTTGATTCTGACGCTACCCATAGTTTCGTATCTGTATCTTATGCCCTTAAACATCATTTAGAAATGGAACCATTAGATAGGACTTGCAAGATCACGACAGGAGGAGGCATTATCCTAGTCCGTAATTGTTGCAAGAATCGGAGAGTGTCATTAGAAGGCCGAGAGTTAAGCGTGAGTTTACTCGTTATGCCACTTCCGAAATATGATATTGTACTCGGAATGGACTGGCTGAGTAAACACCATGCTTCTATAGATTGTCGTGTAGGAAGAGTAGTATTTCGACCACCAGAGGAGCCAGAGTTCGAGATTGCCAGAGGAGCAGAGGAGCGGAGCAGAGGCAATTTTTGCGGAGCCAGGGCAAAAGAAAAAGAGTTACCGCATCCACTTATAGCGGAGTTCCTGGATGTATTTCCAGAGGAGTTGCCAGGTTTGCCACCAGACAGAGATGTTGAGTTCTCTATAGACTTGATACCAGGAGCGGAGCCTGTTTCGCAACATGTCTATAGAGTTAACAACAACGAGTTGGTAGAACTGAAGAAACAAGTTGAGGAGCTGCAAGACAAAGGTTTTATTAGATCCAGTTCATCGCCATGAGGAGCACCGGTATTATTTGTACCAAAGAAGGATGGCACGGTACGTATGTGTATCGATTATAGAGCTTTGAATAACCTCACTATAAAAAACAAATATCCACTGCCGAGGATAGATGATCTTTTCGATCAATTGAACGGAGCAAAGGTGTTTTCAAAAATAGACTTGAGGTCAGGCTATCACCAGGTGAAAGTGAAGAAAGAAGACATACCGAAAATCGCCTTTCGAACCAGATATGGCCAGTTTGAATTTACAGTAATGCCGTTTAGTTTAACCAATGCACCAGCAGTATTTATGAACTTGATGAACAAGGTGTTCCACTATTACCTTGACAAGTTCATAGTGGTGTTTATTGACGACATTCTAGTATATTCAAAAATCCCAGAAGAGCACGAAGAGCACTTGAGAATAGTCTTAGAAACTCTCAGGAGAGAGAGATTATACGGAAAGCTTTTAAAGTGTGAGTTCTTTCTTGAAGAGGTTGAATTTCTTGGACACATGGTGACAGTTGACGGAATTTCAGTTAACCCAAAGAAGATAGAGGCAGTGAAGTCATGGACTACCCCCAGCATGGTAGCTGAGATCAGGAGCTTTCTCGGACTAGCAGGATACTATAGAAGATTTGTACAAGACTTCTCCAAGATTGCAGAGCCAATGACTAGGCTGACCAAGAAGGATGTAGAATTTGTCTGGACAGAAGAATGTCAAGCCGCATTCGATGAGCTGAAAAGGAGATTGACGACAGCGCCAGTTTTGACGTTGCCATCAGGGACAGGTGGATTCACTATCTACAGTGATGCTTCGGGAAAAGGGTTGGGATGCGTTCTTCAACAACACGAGAAAGTAATTGCCTATGCTTCAAGACAATTATGCCCTCATGATAAGAACTACCCCACTCACGATCTGGAGTTAGCAGCAGTTATCTTTGCCCTAAAGCTGTGGAAGCACTATCTGTACGGAGAGCGTGTGGAAATCTTCACAGACCACAAGAGCTTAAAGTACGTGTTTACACAGAAGGAGCTGAATATGAGACAGAGAAGGTGGTTGGAATTGATGAAAGACTTTGATATCTCATTACAGTATCATCCAGGGAAAGCCAACGTAGTCGCGGATGCCTTGAGCAGGTACCCAATGGCTATGTGTTTGACTTCGGATAGACACTTATTAGTTGATCTTGAGAGCTTGGAAATTGAGGTATTAGTTCCAGGAGCTGAGATTCAGATGTGGGGACTGCAGATTCAATCAGAACTGATGGACAAAATTAGAGCAGCACAGTATGATGATGAGACTCTACAAAATATTAGAGCACAAGTTCAGGCAGGATTGATAGACGATTTCAATATTGTGGATGATAGATCCTTACGACATGGCACGAAGATATGTGTGCCGAGTGGAGAGCTGCGTGAAGAAGTTTTACAGGAGGTACACCGCTCTCAGTACTCGATGCATCCCGGAGCCAACAAGATGTATCAAGATTTGAGGAAGCATGTATGGTGGTATGGTATGAAGCGCGAAGTAGCACGCTTCGTATCCCGATGTTTAGTGTGCCAACAGGTGAAAGCAGATCGAAAAAGTCCAGGGGGATTGCTTTAACCCTTACCCATTCCAGAATGGAAGTGGGAGCACGTGACTATGGACTTCGTTTCAGGACTTCCTCGTTCTCCAGGAGAAAAGGACGCAATTTGGATCATCGTGGATAGGTTGACCAAATTAGCCCACTTCTTAACTTTCAAAGTGGGTACTTCGACGGAGAAGCTAGCAGAGATGTACGTACAGCAGATTGTCAGATTACATGGAGTTCCTGTGAGTATTGTCTCAGATCGAGATAGTCGTTTCACTTCCCATTTCTGGAGGAGCCTGCAGTCTAGCTTGGGCACTCAGCTCAAGTTCAGTACCGCATATCACCCTCAGACAGACGGGCAGTCTGAAAGGACTATTCAGACTCTAGAAGATATGTTACGCACTTATGTATTAGATCTCAGAGGTTCTTGGAAGGATCATCTACACTTGGTAGAGTTTGCTTACAACAACAGCTACCAGGCCAGTATTGAGATGTCACCATTCGAGGCTTTATATGGACGGAGGTGTCGTACACCTTTATCTTGGGATGATGTTGGAGAAAGAGCCTTGTTAGGACCAGAAATGGTCGTGGATGCAGCAGAAAAGGTAAAACTTATCAGAGACAGACTGCGAGTGGCGCAGGACAGACAGCGGCATTGGGCAGATGGTCACCGTAGACCCCTAGAGTTTCAGGTATTGTTTTGATTTGTTTGGTTTGATTTGTGATTGTTTTGTTTAGATTGCGTGTTAAGATCGTTGTTCTAGATTGACAATTTGGTGTTCCTACGGATTTCTCCGATACGGGACACGATTCGTTTCGGCAGAGGAGGGAAGCTTAGTCCACGATACATCGGGCCCTTCAGTGTTCTTGCAAGGGTCGGTGCAGTGGCCTATAGATTAGACTTGCCGCCTGCTCTAGATGGAGTACATAACGTGTTCCACGTGTCACAGCTAAGACGGTACGTGGCAGATCCTAGTCACGTATTAGATCACTCGGAGATCGAAGTTGGACCGACACTCAGCTATCCTGAACAACCTGTGGAGATCTTGGATCAAAAAGAGAAGATATTGCAGAACCAGACTATTCCCTTGGTTCGTGCTGCATGGAGAAATCAGTCTCCAGGAGAATCAACTTGGGAGAGAGAGGACGAGATGCGCGAGAGGTATCCATATCTCTTCGAGACTTGAGGTATAATTCATTAATTGATTGTTTGATTCATGTGATAGTTTATTTTAATTTCGAGGACGAAATTCTTTTAAGGAGGGTAGACTTGTCACCCCCACTTTTTGGATTAGGGGTATTTTCATCTTTTCGTAATTAATGAGTAAATGATTGCATGATAATTGATTATTCTCAATTTTTGGTGATTTTAATTTGTTGCACCTCACCGTCGTTTTGAATTTTTAACCCCCACGTGCATTCACTTTTATTAAATTGATTCATAAGTCGAACTTGTACAACCTTTCATTATTTAGACACCTTGGTGCAAGAGTACATTGCGGTATCCTTTCCGTTGAACGATACGTATATAAACCCAAATTCTCCTTTAGGTAAATTCCATAAATTCTTGGGAGTGTGTAATACGACATCAAAATTCCTGAACTATGGCCTCAGACCATCGAACCAATGCATCTTAGCAATTTTTTTATTAAAATTTCAACCATTGTAATACCCATGAGAAGCCCAATTCCAGGAAGGCCTTGACCAGACCTAATTCTAGGTCAACCCAAAGTCTACTATGATCATATATATACATAAGTATAGCTTCCTTATTATTTTCAACCAAAACCTAATACACCCCAGCCGACCATCTCAACCCCCCCCCCGACCTTGCTGTTCCTCACCGGACACCCGCTGCCCCCGAGCGCCGAGCGTCGGACACCCGCTAAACGCCGAGCGCTGAACGCCGAGCGCCGAGCACTGAACGTCGAGCGCTGAACCCCGAGCCCCGAGCGCTGAACGCCGAGCGCCGAGCGCTGAACGCCGAGCCCCGAGCGCTGCACGCTGCCGATCGAGAAGTTCCCGCGGAGACTGACGCTGCCGACCGAGAACTTCCCGCGGAGACCGACGCTGCCGACCGAGAAGTTCCGCGGAGACCGACGCTGCCGACCGGAGTTCGACGACCGACCCTGCACATCGACCAGCCTTCCCTGTTCGTGACCATCGCCTCGTAATCGTCATCGTGTCGAGCGCAGGTTAGCTCCTATCCACGTTCCCATTATTTCCTGCGATGATATACAAGTAACTAGGGACGTATGTATATACGTATTTACATACGTATTGGTATATTGGTGTATATATATATAATGATTCCAACTAATATCTATATACTTGCGTATAAGTAATGTGTAGGTATTCCCTAGTATATCAATACGTGTATTATAATCATAATTAATGTAGGTTAATATATATGCCTACGAACCGTATAATGCTCAATTAGGTTAATACACTTATACATATCTATTATAAATGTAATTAATTAGTACGATAAGAGATTAGTTCATATTAAGTCCTATGTATCACATGTCCGAGATGTCTTAATTGTGACCACGGATACCCCGTAGCCACATCTACCTGTGACTATGTAGCATGATAGTAGACTGCCATATGTACAATGACGTACTGGCAAGACCGTACCATTGAGTGCCTGTTATGCACAGCAATTACAGACGCGACCCCTAGTATAATCCTTGATCATTCTGTTGATCATGTATTAGTGTGATGCCTGATTCAATATTGTGTTTATGATATATCTATAGGACTGTTGGATCACTCAGACGGTACCTTGGAACCCGGACTTTGGTATTGCCAGCTAAGGACCACAGGCGAGTACATTCTCTGACAGTTTCCATTATGTTGATTATCTCTATAATTCTTGTTGTATAGCGTACATGACTCTGACACTGTTCTTTACACGAGTTGGCATCATTGAGACCTGTCACGAGGAGTCGTGATTGGAATCCATCGTGCTAGCTGGGGAAAACGGGGAAGTATTAGTAGCTTATGTGATCATACCCCTTACATGCAGCATTAGCTCACCCATATTTCACGTCGGTGCAGCCTTACCCTTACATGCCTCATCGCTGTTACATTCTGGTTAGCCTGACCTGTTGGGGATGATCGCTAATCCACGTAATGAGTCATATAACCCAAGCCGATCACATAATATACTGATGTTTCACACACTTAGTTAGATGATTCTTGACATGTATCTTGATAGATTGATCTTGTATTTCCACATGTTCTAGTTGTTGTTCTTACATACACTTATATACCAGTTCTTTGTACTTGCGTACACTTGTAGTTCTATTCCATGTCAGATGCTATTGATGATGATGTTCCAGTAATTTATTCCAGCATTCTTTATTCCAGTATTTCTTATTCTAGTTATTTTATATCTGTCTTGTATTTTTTTACACTGTGTTATAGTTTTTATCAATATATGTGGAACTGCTGTTAGAGGTGTATTTTTGTTCCAATCCTGACTGGATATTTTTTTCAGAGAGCCTTGAGGATTTATGTACTACGCATTACGGACCAGGTATAGAAGCAGACTATGTACCAGAGATCCTAGAGGTGACTATGCTTCTAGATGAGACTTTGCCTACAGCTATTTAGATAGTGTTTATTTATGCTTGAGACTTATGGAGGATATTTCAGTTTATGTTTAGTCCTATGTTAAGTTTAATTGGAGACTTGTGTTGGACAGCTAGACTGTGAGTATCTTTATGTTTGAGACATGGTGTTTAACTATGTCATTTTCTTTTATCTTTTATTGTGCCTTATAGTTGTGGTGATTGAGTTATATTGTTAGATTATAGAGATGTATATTATTGACAGGTGTTTAGTTATCTATTATTACTGTGACCTAGACAGCGTTCTACCGCCGATGCTGCGGCGTAGGCTGGACGTACCCACACTTTCGTACCCCTATACTGGGTGCGGGTCGTGACAAAGTTGGCTAATGTCCCATCTACTCCGGGTAATACCACTTCTATGCCAAGTTCTTGCAAGTCCTCCAATAATTCTCTCTGTTTCGTCAAGAAATAAGCTGCTGGTTTCCGGCTTAACGCGTTTGCTACTACGTTAGCCTTGCCTGGGTGATAATATAGCTCTATCTCAAAATCTTTCATCAACTCAAGCCACCGATGTTGCCTCATATTTAGCTCCTTATGTGTGAAGACATACTTGAGGCTTTTGTGGTCTGTATAGATCTCCACTCGTTCCCCATATAAATAATGTCTCCATAGCTTAAGAGCAAAAACAACGGCTCCAAGCTCCAAGTCGTGAGTTGGATAATTCTTCTCATGTACTCATAACTGTCTAGATGCATATGCAATCACCTTACCATGTTGCATCAACACGCATCCTAAGCCTTTCCCTGATACGTTACTGTAAATCACATAACCTCCTGATCCTGATAGAATAGTCAATACTGGTGCTGTGGTCAGTCGCTTCTTTAACTCCTCGAAAGCGGCTTGACACTCGTTGGTCCATACAAACTCTTGATCCTTGTGTTTGATAATAAATGAAAGAAATAAAACAAGGTTTATGCAAAATCCGCTCTTTGGTTTACAAACAAGAAGTACAATTAATCCTATACGAGGATGTCAAGTACAATTTTTTAATCTGGATAAATATTGCTATAGGAGTCTGATCTGCAGTCGATCACTTTGTCCCTTGGACCACACGATGATGAAGCAGTGTTATAGAAGACAGAAAAAGCTTCGAAGTTTGCAGAGGAGAGTGGATGCTCGATGCCAAAGTCGTCGATCACTACTCTTTGTCTGAGCTCTGAATTCTTCTCTCTCAGAGACTTTTTGACTCTCGACCCTATTTTCTTCACCTTTCGACCTTGGACCTCTGTCAATAGAGGTCTCTATTTATAGGGTTTTGGTGACAGTAACCATCCAATCAGCGTAGAAGCCGAACAGTGGAGAGTATGGCACTTTTTACGCAACGGTTACAATAACCGTTACCTACGTATAAATGATCTTCTGTATCTGTGTGTGACGCATGTTCCATTGAGGGATAATGCGTATAACGGCTACGAAGATCATGGCATAAAAGCCACGTAGGTAGTAATCCCTCGTGTAGAAGAGGTTGGCGTATAAGCCAATAACTGTCACCATGGCATAGAAGCCAAGTAGTCATCAAACTGGCGTAGAAGCCAAGTAGGCATAGAAGCCGAGTAGGCATAGAAGCCGAGTAGGCGTAGAAGCCGGATGCTGCATAGACAGGTAGCTAGCGTAGAAGATAGCTGATCCTCCTTCCTTGACTGAGGCCTTGAGCGAATTCTGGACAAAATAGCCTTAATATGCACCAATGCATATGTAGCCTGAGTTGGCATATTTCAAGGAGATAGCGTACAGCGTGCTCCTCATAGCTAAAAATAGTCCTGTGGCGTATTGTGCAAAAGCGATAATGTGGACGTCTTAGCGGAAATCATGGCTTTTAGAGATATAATCAAATCTCTTGCATTAAATACAGAGATCTGCCCCCATCCTGCGCATTAAATACAGAGGCGTGTCTCAAAGATCTGCCACCATTCTGAGCATTAAATGCAGAAATGTGTCTCAAATATCTGCCACCATTCTGTGCATTTAAATGCAGAGACGTGCCTCGAAGATCTGCCACCATTCTGAGCATTAAATGCAGAAATGTGTCTTGAAGATCTTCCACCATTTTGCGCATTAAATACAGAGACGTGCCTCGAGCCCTGTACGAAGAGCAGCTTTTGACGTGGCAGCCTGTTTGTCTTCTGTGGAGCGTAAAAAGCTCACATTTGCCTGTGTAAAACTAGGCAGCGTATTCCTTTGTATGCGTAAAAGCAGTTTACGCCAAGAAAATGTCACTAAACGACAGTTTGGGTCGCTGTGCCGCGCCATCATTACAACCGTCGTCTGGATAGTCGTGCAGTACTCTTTGTCAGGAGTCGGACGTCAGGTTCACTGCATGATTTGATCGGTTCATTCGAGGAATATGAAGCGTTCCTCGTACACTTCAATGCTGCATTAAAAACGGATGAGTTTTACGCCATAAAGGCGATATAGCACCCTTTTTACGCTGAAGCAGCCTGGACATACTGTATTTCGCGGATAGTCCTTAAGCTTGTATTTTACGCTGTGCTTAGCGAGAAAGCTCTGTTGTACGTCGATGGCTCCGAAGTCATATTTTACGCTGCCCAGCACCAAAATGCTGCGTATAACTCTTCAGCGTATTTTTCATGCTTCTATAAGACCCCCTTCAAAGTTTTTAAATTCCTCATAATTTAAAATACTTTGAATGAAGCATGAAATGGTCAAGTCTGACTCGTTCTTCAAGGCTGACTTCTTGGCAGATTATTGGGGATTTGTTGGGATTCGGTGTGTTCTCTTTTGCCTATATAAGGGCTGAGAAGTTAACATGTTCTTCCCATATTTCCTTCACCACACAGAGATGATTGCCGGAGTTCGTCGGGTCGACTTGAAGAAGAAGAAGACCATGTTCTTCCAGCATGTAAGGAGCCAAAAAAGAAGGCATCTTCGAGCAAATATCCTCTGCAACGATGGATCATAGAAGGATATCATAGTTTCCTTTGCTCCGGATAATCAACGACTTCATATGGCGGTTCGTCCAGGAGAGAGGAAGGGTCACATTCGACCACACAGCTTGCAAGCTGTATTTTCTCCTGTCGTTCGTGGACGAGAGCAGAAAAACTAGCTCTGTCCTCGAGTATTGAGTTGTGTTTAAAATCTCAACTCAATCTGTCATGGCATATGGAGGATGGGCTCTGAATAATTTAGGCAGGCCCAGTTTTGTATCCTCCTACCATTAATCATTTTCTTGTTAATCGGTCGCAGAAACCGACTAACTGCTGAAGAAGACGGAAGAAGATCTCCACCAATACGAGAACCTGGCAGAACAGATTCTGGGGGTGACCTTTCGATAAAGATGAGGAAACCCTTTGTAGACGGGATTTTCTCATATGTAATCATAAAGATGAAGAAAAACCCTTTGTAGACTGGATTTTCCTCATATGTAATCATGATTAATAAAGTCACCTTCTTCTGTGCATATGATTATCTTGCCATATATTTTGCTGTGATGAAGTCTGAATATGTGTAGCTTTGACACGTCTGGATAACTTTACGTCGACTCTGATAGAAAGAGTACTAGGTCCCGTCCTGTCTTTTACGCATAACTGAAGACGCGCAGAAAAACTGTTTAGCATTTAAGTCGCATATTCGAACTGTCCTGCTGTTAGGAATGAGGAACTGCATAGAATTATGAACTGTCACTTCTGATAAGAAGAATTTTTGTAATTATCTTCAAGAGTGATTTCTCGAAAATCCCTTGTAATAGGGCTAAAAACGGCTGTCAAAACAGAGTCATCATCTTGAACTGTAGATGAAATATTCAGACTGGATTCTGGATGAACCTCCAATCGACCCATGAAGAAGAGTCATTTTCAATGTTGAACTCTGTATGCTTTGGGTACTTGGGATATTTTGAGGCCAAGAAGGAGCATCTTCCGCGTGAACCCTTGTAATTGGCCACCTTGAGATTTATTCATATACATATGCATACTCTGGCCTGCTGCGTATTTTCAGATATGCGGAGAGTCATAGATCTGTAAATGTGGATGAGCGTAAAATCATAAGTTTGTAGCCTCTCGAGCGTAAAAGCTGCTGAGCACAAGAGCATCCGGGTGTAGAAACTGTAGATTTGTAACCTCTTAAAAGGAAATCTTCCGAGCGTGAAGTTGTGGATTTGTTGCCTCTGAGCGAAAAAGCCACTGAGCATGAAATCATAGATATGTAGCTTCTGAGCGTGAAGTCGTAGGTTTGTAGCCTCTCGAGCGTAAAAGCTACCGAGCATAAAAGCATCCGGGTGTAAAACTATAGACTTATGGCCTGTGAGCATAAAACCGTAGATTTGTAGCTGGCGAGCGTAGAAAGCTCCTTGGCGTAAAACCACGAATCTGTTTTGCACGAAAACTTTTTGAATTCGCTGACTGTCCGCCTTCCCTAAGTAATAGGCTGACGTAGTCTCCAATCATAATCGAATATTAAATGTGGGATTTGGTTAGGGATTCAAGGAGTCCATCCGAACTCTATATATATCCCAAGGCTTTCAGAGAGAAGACTCTTCACCTGTCTTTTGCAAAAGAAAGTTTTCGTCTCTTCGAGTTCTCTCCTTCGTTTCCTCTGAGCACCCTGAGTTTTCAACAATGGCACCAAAACCAATCTCCTCCTCTAAGGGAAAGAAGGCTGCCTCCTCTTCTCGCTCCTCTGCCCAAGCGAGAGCGACTTCCGTCGGGCAAGGCGATCCTCATTCTGAACGAAGTGTCCCGCCGACGAGCTGTGCACCGGGTGTTATAGGTAAGGCTTTTGGGATGACAAGAAAAATAAGGAAAATCCTTCGCATACGTTATACGTGATCGTGCTAGGTCGTCTTCTGTGCTGATAGCCTCTTCGAGGAAGATGATGCACAGAGATGTTTTATTTTTTCGCCCACATTTCTAATGTGTCAGCGTAAAAACTCTATATTTTTACAGTCTGGCGTAAAAGCTTTAACTGTCGAAACTTGGCGTATACTATAAAATTTGAGTGTTACGCTTCTGGATAAAAATTCTGGCGTAATAACTCAAACTTTGGCAGTCTGGCTTAAAACACAGGCTGTCAGATTTTTTGTGTATACTGCCAGTCTTGAATTTTACGCCTTGGAAGAAGATTCCAGCGTAAAAGATCAAGTTTTTTTTTACAGTCTTGGCGTAAAGCACAGACTGTTGATCTTCGACATATGCTGCAAGATTGTGAGGTATAGTATAGAAACTGACGTATTTTTTTTGCACTTTGTAGTTAACTTGCATATGTCTCCGTTGGCTGAGGTGATGGGTTCCGCTGCTGGGATGCTGCATTCCAATTACCTGGAGGATTTGTCCCACGTGATATTTCCTATCTCCGGACCCCAATATCCTGAAGGAAGGGGAATCCTGATATCGTCTCAAGGAGAGCGAATGCTGTTGAACATGATCAATGGAGAGCCCCTGACGTCTATAGACGGGACACAATATATAAAACTGGCTTTTCTCTTCGGGGACATGATTGACAAACAGTCACAAACGAAGCCCAAGAAAGACTCTGGGTTTTTCCTGCCGGGGGCTTGGTCATGTACCTGCCCAAGATGCTGAGAGACTACCCTATCTCGGCATTCTTCCATGCCACACATTCCAGGAGGATTTCGTGGACCCTGACTCCCAATCTTCATGGCCAGCTGGGGAAGATATTTTATCAGAAAGGATTTGACCAAGGGTCATTTGTCAGCCGTCCTTCCGGCTCTGTGATGCCGTTCAGGGGGTTGTATCCGGGCAGTGTCCCGAGTGAAGACACTTCACTGCTCCAACCGGTCCAATTACCGACTTTTTGTAATGATTTCATGGGACACGGAGGAGTATACCCCAAGGTTAACCCTCGAACAAATGGGTGGATCACCCCTACAAATCTTCGATGGGCTCATTTAGCTGACTGGGCCCTGAAGCATTTTCAGACTGAGCTGGAGAGCATTGGTCTGTACGCAGCTGTGAGTGCTACCAGTGTTGGATTACCTCTCAACTCCAACCTGTTTCTGGCTTTGATGGAGCGATACATCTCGCTCACCGGGACTTTTGACACTCCACTGGGGTAGTTGGGATTGGCCCTTCACGAAATGGCAGAGATTTTGAAACTGCCAATGAGAGATACTCCTTATGAAGAGTATGTTCCCACAAACCGGGAGCTGGGGGATTCAGACCCTCGGGTAGTGGCAGTCTACCAGGAGCTGATGTGCCACTACCTTGCTTGTACCGCCTTTTATAATGAGCCCTCTGATTTGGCTCATACCAACAAATGGGCGTCCTACCTCTTCTTTCACTGGGCCAGGGCTGCTAAGCCAGAGAAAGTCTTGGATAGCAAGGATCAGCCTCTGATCTGTCTGAGCTTGCTTAGTGCTCAGGTAGTCGATGATCTTATGGAAGACGCTGGGGCTCTAGATCAGGTTCTCGACGAAGGGATAAGGAAGTATCTTGCAGGCACTAAGGCCTACAGTTATCTGAGGCATTGCCGCAGGCCTTTGTCCAAGGAAGCTCAACTGGCTGGCTTCCTCTCTATATGGCTGCGCCGATTGGTAGTACCAGGCATTGCATCCTTGGATCGCATTCACCGTAATACCTTATGGCCTGCAGTGCGTCTGGTGTTCGGGGCAAGACTGGGTTTGCTCCCTGCCATGGTATGCCGCATACAAGCTGGCCTGAGGGCCATTACTGATGGGCTACTTGCCGATGAAACTCGGCGTGATAGCTTTCCCAGGGTAGAATTACCGTACCTATATTTGATGGGATGGTTAATTATCCATAACCCCAGGGTGATGTCTTCCGGCTCTGGCAGTAATTCGGGGAGTAATTTCTTGCTGAATTACAAGAATTCCTCCTGGAACGTGACCACAGTTTTAGACTGTCGGCGGACACTAAATTTCAGTCACAGCTGGAAGCTCTTCTGCACTGTCCCCTCTGTACATCTCAATCAACAGGGGAGCAGACTTCAGGACTTAGGCGACGAAAAGACCGTTCTTTCTCCTGAAGCTTTTAATTGGTTGGTCTGCATTAGACCTTCCCATTTACTGTACAGAAGTGAAGACCAATGCTTTTTGGAATCCTACCTGCCTAGTCGGTTTGCCAGGCAGTTTGGGTATGACCAATTGCATGTGGGCAATGCCGTCACCAGCTTCAAGTCCAGGGGCAGACTCATTGATGGAGCGAGAGGATGGTGATACTTCATCATGGATTATACTGAAGCAACTTTTATTGTGCCCGCGACTTCACTCTCCATGGAGCTGCGCATCCTTCACTCGTATGCCCAGTTTTATGTGGCAACCAATACCTTCCATCGTGATTTTGATATGCGTGAAAGTTTTAGAATGCCCTCCTCCAAGTCCTCGAGAAGAGACAAAATCCCCTCAGTTTCCTCCGATGAGGGTGAAGATTCCGTCAATCCAGATGAACCTTTGTTGGCAGTACCTATGGGTGAAATACCTCCGCCTGCAGGGCCTCTGGTCATCTCTGGTAAGCGAAGGGCTCCTGTACCGAAGGAGACATCCCTTGCAAGAAGAAGAAGAAGAAGATGGTTAGTCGTCCCGTCAGGACTTCCCACCCTGAGGTTCCTAGAAGTGAACCTGTCGTTTCCCCTGTCGGGGACGATTTTTTGATTGGAGGTTCCTCGCCTTTTAGAGAGGGAACCTCTACAGTACCGGCTAGCGATGCCAGAGAATATCTGCTTGAGGCTGTTGTCGCTGCTACTGCTTCAGGTAGTGGTACGAGATCGCCTTCGGGGCTGAGCCGAATAAGGATATATTTATCCAGACCAGCAACGGGAGAAGCCCATGCCGTGTCTGTAAGTATACCCATTGAGATTCTATCTGATGAACCTCGATTGAATCTGGGTGAAGATTCAGAAGAATACCTGCCAACGTCAGTTGGCACACCCCCTTCTCCAAGTATGACAGCTCGCTTAGCATCATTAAGAAATGATTTAGCTGTACTGGCTGCAGACGCGACATATATACCATCGGCCATGGGTAAATGTCGTCTTTATGCCTCTTTTAGAAAAATTAACATCATTTTGATATTAACTTTCTTTTGTCTTCTTTTCAGGGGAAGACATCTACGGGGAGGGCAGTGTTGATGCCCCTTTTGGCTCTGTTTCAGCTCCTGGCGATGACATGGAGGTGCCCGATTTCGAAGAGGAAACATTTTCGGGTGCCGGCTCGCCTGAAACAGTTCTGCTATCTCGAGAGGAGGATGAGCCTGTCGTTACGACAATACCTCCTTTGAGTACGCCGTCCACTTCGTCCGTTGTTGGCGCATCTTCTTTTGTTGCACCATCTGTTGAGGTGACGACTGTGGCAATATCGTCTGCGGTCATTCCTGGAGGGAGTTTTGCTAATATTGTAGCCACTCCCAGCGTCCATTCGGATCTAGCCATGCTGACTGAACAGTACACTAGTATCTTCTACACCACTTTAAAAATGCTGATATCAATGGTCCTGGAGAAGAATCTAGGCTTCGAGGCACTGAGGAGGTCCTCTCAGTTTACGATAGTGCCGATTAGAGACTTCAACGACGCTGAGAGGGCTGACACGCTGGAGCAGATAGTTAACGGTTTGGAGCAACCCATTAACGAATATTTGCAGCTATCTCGAGGCACAATTGAAGACCTGGTCCAGGCTGAATATGACTCCCTGACTGCGCAGGTTGTCGAACAGATGAAAGGCCTAAATAAATCCATCCAGACACATCAGCAGGAGATGGATGAAGAAAACGCTGTCTTGGAGGAGGTTATTCCTCTTCAAACAAAGTGCCAGGCCGAGCATGAAGGAAATGTAACGAGGGTCCGCAGACTGGAAGCAAAACTCGCTCAGGCAAAGGAGTGGGCTTCTCAGTCATCGAAAGCTCTAGATGTGGTGAATGGTCGACTGGGTATAGCTCAACAGAACTTGGCACGTGCAGGAGTCGCATGTGCTGGTTTTGTTCAGGCTAGATTCGAATTGTCCCTCCTAAGCAATGATGAGGTACGAATGGAGCGGGTCTGCGCTACCATTTTAAGCTCCAGGACTGAGAAGATGGCCACACTGGTGCAGCAGATTCACGACCTAACCGCTCCCCCAAATGATGTACCCTTTTTTTTGTAATTTTGCTCTTTCCAGGAATAATAAAGAGGCTTTTATCTGACTTTGTGGGCCCATCATTTTGGAATATAAATGACGGGTTTGGGGTGAAAGTAATATCAGAGGTAATATGGACGTGATATACTCTCGGTAAGCTTCAGCTAGACATATCTATTCAGAGGTTATATGGACATGATAGAATATGCTCCAACTAAAATTTGTACACAAAACACTATCAGAGGTAATATGGACGTGATATGTCTTGAAGTTCCAAATTAGTTAAACATATCTATTCTGAGGTTATATGGACATGATAGAATACGATCCAACTAGTTTCATTTTGGAAGTAGTATTGTCAGAATGAGATCTTCATCATACTCTATTTGAGCAAAGGAGGTTAAGCATAGTACCTCTTAAGGAATTTGTCGTTGATAGGAGCCATTAACAAGTCTCCATTAGGCTTGGCTAACCTGTAAGCACCGTTTGAGAACATCGTCTCGATCACATAAGGGCCTTTCCATTTGGGCTGGAATTTACCCTTACTCTTGTGAGTAATGATCATTGGCCTTCTCACAGCTAAAACTAGCTCGCCAACTTTGAACACTCTTTCCTTTACTTTTTGATTAAAAGATCTAGAAATGCGTGCCTGGTAGAGCGCGATGCGCTGTTGAGCTTGGAGGCGTTTCTCGTCTAATCCTTTAAGCTCTTGAAGCCTTAATAGGTCATTCTTTTCTTGAGTCAACTCATTAGCCACCGCTATCCTGAGTGACGGAATTTGGATTTCGATGGGGAGAACTGCTTCACTCCCGTAGACCAATAAGAATGGGGTACAACCTGTCGGTACTCGTACCGTTGTGCGGTATACCCAGAGACATTCTCCTAGCTTCTCATTCCAATCTCTCTTGTTCGAAGAGACGAACTTTTTCAAGAGTTTGATAATGGTTTTGTTGAAAGCTTCCGCCAAACCATTAGCAGCGGGATTATATGCCGTAGAGGCCATATTTTGTATCCAATTTTTATCGCAAAATCGATAAAATGCTTGGCTGATGAACTGAGGCCCATTGTCATAAATTATCCTCTGGGGTATCCCAAAGCGATAAATGACATGATGCTTGATGAAGCTGATCACATTAGATGTCTTCACCTCAGCAAGAGGGATCGCCTCTGCCCATTTGGAGAAATAATCCGTGATGGCCAGTATGAACCGGTGGCCTTTGGAAGAAGACGGGTGAATAGGACCAATGATATCCATACCCCATGCTTCGAAAGGCCAGGATGCGACTGTAGGATGTAGATGTTCAGAAGGTTGATATATAAAGTCTGCATGCACCTGACAGGCTTTGCATTATCTTGCATACTTTATTGCATCTGTGATCATAGTAGGCCAGTAATAGCCCATCCTCCTGATACAATCTTGTAGCTTAGGACCGGGTTGATGCGCTCCGCATACGCCGTCGTGAGCTTCACAGATAATCCGCTGTGCCTCATCATCGGAGAGACATCTCAATAGCAGTCCGTCGTAGGTACGGCGATATAGACGTTGTGAAGAAGCATCATGATAGAAGCATAATGATCGTCTTTTGACGGTTACTGCTTCTTTAGGGTCCTCCGATAAGATTTTGTATGTCACGAAATCTATAAAGGGACTTCTCCAGTCTCTCTTGGGAGGATCTGTGTTCACAGCGTAGCTGCGTTCTATGTGAAAGTTATTTTTCACACAGAATAAATCCCTGTTAAGAAGGATCACCGAATTCTGCCTTCTTATAGGAATAGTTAAATCTGTAGCTAGACTGGCTAGGGCATCAGCTTTCAGATTCTGAGATCGAGGTACATGCTCTAGGAAGAATCCTTTAAATATCATGACTATCTTGACCGTTGCTTGGTGATAAGGGATGAGGTCTGGATTCCGGACTTCATATATTCCTCTGACTTGGTTGACGATCAGCAGAGAATCACCGAAAGCTTCCAGAGATTCGACGCTCAATTCTTTAGCGACTTGGAGCCCGATTAGTAGAGCGTTATACTCCGCCACATTATTGGAACAGGTCTCGCTAAGAGAATACGCTCGATAGATGACGAGTTTATCAGGAGTAACCAGGATAATTCCTACTCCTGAAACCACGTTTCCCGTGGGACCAGTCCTGGAGGCACCATCGAAGAATAGTTGCCATGCATCACTTTTCATTGCGAAATTACATTCTACAACTTCGTCGGGAATGTCCTCGTATAGTTTGGAGGTCTCCGGGATCGGATGAGCAGCTAGGAAATCATCTAATGCGTGGCCTTTGATGGACTTCTGAGGGACGTACACCATGTCATACGGTGTTAATAACATCGCCCAAGTCGCGAGTCAGGAATTAAGAACACTTGGCTTGTTCATCAATACCTGAAGGAGATTGATCCTGGAGATGATATGAATAGTTTGACCTGTGACATAGTATCGCATCTTCTGGATAGCGAATATCAGAGCCAAGCATTCTTTTTTTACTGGACTGTACCGGTGTTCGGCTCCGACCATCATCCTACTTAGGTAGTAGATAGCCTGTTCATGACCCACATCGTTCTTCTGTGCGAGAAGAGCTCCCAGAGAATGATCCATCGCTCGAACATACAGCAAAAATGGTCTTCCTATGACGGGAGGCACCAGAACTGGAGGATTAGTGAGGTAGCATTTGATATCATTAAACGCTTGCTGACATGCTTCGTCCCATACGTAGGATACACCTTTCTTCATGAGATGAGAAAAAAGGCTGACATCTCCCGGAGAGGTTGGATATGAATCTCCGGATATAAGCCAGACGACCTTGAAATCTCCTGAGTTTCCTCAGATTACGGGGTGGTCGCATTTCTAAGATGGCCTTGACTTTATCAGGGTCCACTTGAATGCCTTTAGCGGTAATGACAAATCCCAGGAATTTGCCACTGGATACACCAAGAAAGGACTTGGTAGGATTTATTTTGAGTTGATGTCGGCGCATCAACTCAAACACTGTCTTCAAGTCTTGGATGTGATTATCCTTGAGGCGGCTTTTGACAGCTATATCATCCACGTAATATTCCACTGTTTTGCATAAATGCTCATGGAATATGTTACTCATTGCCCGTTCGTACGTAGCCCCGGCATTCTTCAATCCGAAGGACATGACCGTATAGCAATATACCCCTAATGGTGTCCGGAAGGCAGTATGCTTCTCGTTTTCATAATGCATCTTGATTTGATTATATCCTGAAAACCCATCCATGAAAGACATACGTTCAAATTCGCAGGTATTATCAATCATGACGTTTGTAATGGGAAGAGGAAACTCATCCTTGGGGCAGGCTGCATTCAGATCTCAGTAATCGATGCAGACACATACTTTTTCATTTTTCTTCATGACTGGGACAACATTGGTGACCCAGTCGGGATGTTGTTCTTCTCGAATGAAACCGCAGGCTATCAACTTCTTGATTTCAGCTTCAATGGCGTCCATCATATCCGGGCAGAACCGGCATTGGTGCTGCTTCACAGGCTTCGAATCGGGCAATATATTGACTTTATGAGTAGCCACCTTTGGATCAAGACCTGGCATATCCTCATAATTCTACGCAAAGACGTCGATATATTCTTTTATCAGCTGGATTATTTATTCCCTTTCTTCTTCGAAAAGATTGCTACTGATAAATATCGGCTTTGGCGAAAGTTCATCCCCAACATCAATCCGGATAACTTTATCTTCAGTGGGAGGTTCTCTCTGCTCGAACCGGAGTTCCCATTGTGTATCCATTTGTTGAGCCCAAGAGTCATTCTCAAACAGTTCAGATTCTTGTTCGTCTGCTTCGAAGGAGTCTGCCAATACCGTATTTACTGATAATGTTCGTTCGAGAGCATCAGATGAGCTGGAGGGCGGCGAGCCGTTTTGAGAAGAGGAAAAGATATCCTCATTTGACTCAGAAGTTGCAAGGGAGGTGGTATACCCTAACCCGAAACGAGTTCGTTGATAGTAGGGATCACCGTGCAGTGGCATTCGTCTGCCTTTCCCGTAGTTGAGGCTTGGTTCCAACTTCAAGTTATAACCCATACTTTGTATAATCTTCAAAGCTTGCGAGTTGTATCTGTGAACCTGCATTTTATCAGCATCGTCATCGGGAGAATCTTCTTGTACAGTCGATTCATTGCGCATGCAACCGAAGACTATTGAACGCTGACTGCTGCAAGTAGGCGGGACAACGAAGATAGAATCCTCATGTGGTCCGTATGTCGTGATGACATTGGATGATGATGCTACTTCCCACATATACGGATGATAGGAATCTATATCTTCCAAGAATTTATGTGCTATAGGTTCTATATCGTCATGGGGAGAGGATTCCTAATTTGGAATTTGAGCGTCAATATACTGGAAAAAAGGATCTTTATTATCATCCGAAACCATGTTCCCGGTTGTATTTACATCAATCGGCTGCTTGCTGCGCCGAAGATTGATGACCAAGGGTGGAGGCTTCTGGTTTAAAGTGATCACTAGAGGATCACCTCCTTTTCCTGACCTGGTCTTGTTTAGGTGGATAGCCATAGGTTTCATGGCTTTCGGATGAGTAGTTCGCCCTTTCACCTTGATTGACAGAGGTTGCTTGGCAGAGGGTTCTTCTGGCTCCCTGTGGGATTCCTTCTCTACTTCGCCTGACACTTCCTCCATGTAGTCTTGAGTGTACAACATGGCATCAGAGTAGTAGGATTCTACTCCTTTAAACGGGTTTAGGTCAGCAAACTCCGTTCGTACTGTTCCTTGGGCATCTACATATTTAAAGCATTGATGTAGAGTTGAAGGAACGATGTTGTGGTCGTGGATCCAAGATCTGCCCAGCAGAATATTATAGAACACCTCTGAATCAATGATAAAACATGTAGCCACAGATCTGAGGTCGCCAATCTAGATCCTCAAACGAATTTTTCCCAACGGCTTACTTTTCCTGGTATTGAAACCCATGATTGTAGTGGTGGTGTAAGCCAGTTCGCTGGTAGGAATCCTCAGCGGTCTGAGCAGACTATGAGGAATGATGCTGATCGATGATCCCGGATCTATGTGAATCCGGTCAACCTCCATGGAACCGACGTATCTGGTATAATAGAGGGGTCTGTCATACCTGTTATGTTTTAACAACATGTCATCTTGAGTGAAAGTGATATTCGGGACTACCTCCATCACACTATGGCATTGAGGACATGCCACGGATTCTTCGTCAGGGGACTTAAGCTGGGACAAGTATGCATCCGCCTGCGTTAATGCTTCACTCAGGGCTTGACGAGTGTCTTGAGAGAGCCTGAGTAGTTCGAAGATGGACAACCTGGCTGGTGTATTAGCCAATTGGGCCAGGATGTCGAAGTTGTATGGCTTCTCTAAACCTTTGTTTTGAATATTTTTCAAAGGTTTATCGAAGTGCACTTCTTTTTGCTTCCCTTTGTCCGCCGAAGTTGGTCTCGAAGGACCGGCCTCTGGTATGGCGGGTTCCGGTTCTGAAGGCTTGGCAGCTGAAGCGTCTGCCGGTGCATCTTCCTGACTTGCTCCATAATCCTTGAGGTAAGCTTTCCCTGAACGGATTCCAGTAGCCAAGACCTCATCTTCTGATGCCGAGTGTACCGTAACCATGTGACATGGTTTACGCTTCGAGTTCTTCTTAGACTTAGACTTAGCAGCTTGAGTCTCTTCCTCGATTTCTGACACCAGATCTGGATGAACCCACATAATCTCGCCTTGCTGGGTAGTTAGGGGTACCAGGTCATAATTTTGACCCCTAGCTGGAGGGAGATTAATAATGTTCATCGTTGTCCGGGAAATAGGTGTAACACCATCCGGGACTTCTTGGGGAGGCAGATTGCCAAATTGCAGAGAGATCATGTTGGCTATGACCGTCTTCTTGCTGTTGCACAAAGTGATGGCCTTAGCATCGATCAGCTCCTGGATCTTCCTTTTCAGTACATAACACGCTTTTGTAGGGTGGTGTATGTATCTATGGAAGATGCAGTACTTGGGGTTATTGGTACTGCCGACTTCATTGGGCCGCTTCACCTCAGGGAGGGTAATCTTGCCGCTGTTGACGAGACACTCGAATATTCTCAAAATATTGTTTTTGTCAAAAGAGTACACTTCAATGGGCCTGGAAGTCCCAGGTTTCGTCTGTGTGGTTGCCGCAGTCTTTTGCCTGGACGTGTTGATCGTCAGAGCTTTTTTTCTTTGGCCCCACGAGGATGGTTGCTGTTGGAGGATGACCTCTTATCTCTATCGGAGGTAGGGATCATGATGCCATTATCACGCGCCTTCCGACTGTTGTCCTCGGCGGCTATCGCTGAGATGATGAACGAGGGCCAATCATGGAACTGATATGGTCTTATGAATACCGAGATCATGGGAAGAAGGTTCTTCCTGCAAATGTCCACTAATGCCGAGTCTGGAACTCCGGGAGGCATTTGCAAAGTGGCTTGACGAAAACGTTCGATGAAAGTGCGAACGTCCTCTTTTTCCTTCTGCTTTACTTCGATGAGAGAGGACATAGACATTTCCATCCCTCCCTCGTAGAATCGTGCAAAGAATAAAGTCTTGAAGTCTTCAAAGAAAGTAATGCAATTGTCCGCCAGACTACGGTACCACTGATAAGCCACTCCCGAGAGACAGCCCTTGAACACCCGAGTGAGGAGGGCGTCATTCCCCTGTAATAATACCGTCATTATACTGAAGTATTTTATGTACCGACTCGGTGATGTTTTTCCCTCGAACAAAGCCATAGTCTATGGTTTGTATCTAGGAGGGAAAGGGACCTCATCCCAGATAGCCGGGCAAGGCTGGTTGATTCCCAATTTCTTGAGCTGATCTTTGTGCTTCAAGGCATCAAACTGGGCTTTCAACTCCCGTACTGCCTGCATTGGACTTTCAGCCGGTAGCGGGACCACGGAGTGGTGAGGAATCGGTTGTATTGCAACTCCAACAGTAGGCAGTGCATTCTCCGAGTTAGGATATGGGGGAGCTGCTGACTCTTGATCTAGAGCAGGCTCCTGATTCGCGTTGGATGGTGGTAAGTCTACCCCCACACGTATCTGAGTTGGAGGAACCAATTCTTGAGCCATAGCAGCTGTGTATTGAGCCAACATCATCTGGTGTATGTTCTCTATCATGGATTGCATCTCTTTCAGAGATGTCTCCAGTACAGCAATGCGTTGCTCAGTTCTCCCCGACGGGGAAGCTTCCTCCCGTTCATCTCCAATGGCATAGACTCCTATCTCCCTGGGTGTCATTGAAGGATTAGTATAGGTCTCTGTAGAAGTTGACTCTATACTTTCAGCATCTGATTCGGGAAACTGGCGACCCCCAGCATCGGAATCAGAAGAGTACGAAGCCGGTTGTCGTGACTTCGAACGGGTATTTCAGAACACCCCAGCTTCAACGTTCTTAAGGAGCTTGTCGAATCTCTTTTGGCTTGGACGTCTTGAGTTCGACCTTCCTCTAGGAACACGTGAAGCCATATTCACTGATGCATGTGCGGGTTCTTCTTCCTGGGAAGACAGAGAGTAGTTCAATCGGTCGAAAACCGACCGTTTTGCTTCAGAACAGAAATAATTAACTATAATCCAATGGCTATTACAATAGTGCTCCCTAGGAGGCGTAATAGACATGCTGGAAGGTCCCCTATCCTTGCGTTTTTGGATCAGATACTCACGCAGGTCAGGAGGATTTACAGAAGAAGAAGAAGAAGAAGAAGATGGCTTGTTTCTTCTGTTCACATCAGTGGGCATGCGGATATTGGGAACCATAGTTCTCCCTGTGCCACCCGTATACAACAGGTTGGCCATCTGGGTAGCGGATAATCCCCGAGGAGTGTGTCTTTCTGCAAACTGAGCCTTCTTTACGCTGAGGGGCTTCACCTGGCGTAATTTGGAGTTCTGCTCAGGCTGGCGTAAAGCTGAGGAGGTCCTCAGTCGGCCATCAGCTCTTCGCGTAATCCGGAGGGCGGGCAGATTCTTCCCTTGCTGGCGTAAAGGCCGAGAAGTTGAGCAGTCCGCTACTTGCTTTCCCTTGCGTAGATTGCAGGGATCATCTGCTTTTCCGCGGAGGGCAGATGCATCTTTACGCGCGGAGCGGGTTTGGAATTTCTGATTTGGCACTAAGGCATTGTCAGAAATTATGTCTGCCACGTCATCGACGGAAGACTAAATTTTACGCGCAGAACGCGGAGTAGACTTCTAGACTAGCACTGAGGCATAGTCCGAAGTTTTGTCTGTCACGTCACAGACGGGAGACTGAATTTTACGCGCGGAGCGCGAAGGTTGTGCAGCTACAACATGGCTGGTCGGAGAGATCGGAGAGTCGGCAGGAATGGTAGAGGATGTCTTCGGCATCCAAATCTTATGCAGCTTCCTGTTGTCTTGAACAGAGAGAGAGTGAGAGCTACCCCCTGCTCGAAGCATATCTTCATAGGCAGACTGGTCGAACTGGACGACCAAGGTCTTCTTCATGGATCCTACGGATACCGTATCGTGTTGAGCAATTACTTTCTCCTCAGAAGAGAAAGATGTCCCCAGCAGAGTCGCCATCATGTGTTTGATAATAAACGAAAGAAATAAAATGAGGTTTATGCGAAACCCGCTCTTTGGTTTACAAACAAGAAGTACAATTAATCCTATACGAGGATGTCAAGTATAATTTTTTAATCTGGGTAAATATTGCTATATGAGTCTGATCTGTAGTCGATCACTTTGTCCCTTGGACCACACAATGATGAAGCAGTGTTGTAGAAGACAGAAAAAGCTTCGAAGGTTGCAGAGGAGAGTGGATGCTCGATGCCAAAGTCGTCGATCACTACTCTTTGTCTGAGCTCTGGATTCTTCTCTCTCAAAGACTTTTTGACTCTCGACCCTGTTTTCTTCACCTTTCGACCTTGGACCTCTGTCAATAGAGGTCTCTATTTATAGGGTTTTGGTGATAGTAACCATCCAATCAGCGTAGAAGCCGGACAATAGAGAGTATGGCACTTTTTACGCGACGGTTACAATAACCGTTACCTACGTATAAATGATCTTCTGTATCTGGGTGTGACGCGTGTTCTATTGAGGGATAATGCGTATAACGGCTGCGAAGATCATGGCATAAAAACCACGTAGGTAGTTATCCCTCGCGTAGAAGAGGTTGGCGTAGAAGCCAATAACTGTCACCATGGCGTAGAAGCCAAGTAGTCATCAAACTGGCGTAGAAGCCAAGTAGGCGTAGAAGCCGATCAGGCATAGAAGCCGAGTAGGCATAGAAGCCGAGTAGGCGTAGAAGCCGGATGCTGCATAGACAGGTAGCTAGCATAGAAGATAGCTGATCCTCCTGTAAAACCTCTATTTTAAAAAAATTGTATTTATTATTTTTTTTATTAATTAATAATCTAATTATGGTAATTATGTGCTAAATAGGAGAAATATATTTTTAATAATTTTTATTTTAGGTGTTCGGGCACTTAGAGGACTTATGGGACCATCAGGAATTTTTCAGAATTTATTCCATGTAGGAGACCCCTTGAGCAGTTGCTAGCCTAATGGTGTGCATTTTTCTAATCTATGAATTTTTCTATGAGTATATATATTATATATATACAAATATATATATATATATATATATATATATATATATATATATATATATATATATTAATAGGAAAAGAAAAGATTAAGAAAAGATTAAGAAAGAATTAATTAAATAAAGCTACTAATATAATAATAATAATAATAATAATAACTTTAGTAATTACTCTACCATCCTTTAGTAATTGCCCTTTCATTCTTTCAGCAACTTGCTCAAAAGGCCGCCCCCTTTCAGCCTACAGTAATTTGCTAAGGACCAATCTTCAGCAACTTGGTAGTTGCTCCCAGGGACCCGACCCCTCCCCCATTTCGGCCGCAAACCGCACCCTATTCCGGTTCTCTCTCTCTCCCTATTATATCATATATATATATATATATATATATATATATATATATATATATATATATATATATATATATATATATATATATATATATTATTTAACAAAAATTCTAACCTAAATCTCCAGACCTCCTCTTCCCATCTAGAGCCGTCACCGCAGCCAGAGAAGCCCCGCCAAGCCATCCAACCATCCCGACGACGCCGACCTCGCATCCTGCAGAATCCTACTCGAAGCACCTTCGCTTCGGAGTGATTTTATGTCGACTCGCTCAACCAAACGTTGTTTCGTTTTTATAGGTATGATCATCCCTTAACCCTCTCCAATATTTGTTTTATAGCCAACCTCGGAAAACATGTGCCCCTAGGTGAAAAATAGCGTCCAAAGTGGACGGACAGACCCAATTCTGGAATCGCAGAATTTCAGAATGACCACCCATATTGCCGAGTTCGTATCTCCCACCACAGAGATCCAAATTCGGTGATTCTTTTTTATACCTGTAGAATACTTGACCTAGTTTATTTTCTGTTAAATAACCCTATGCTATTAGTGGCTGTGGACAGAATTATATTCGTCACAAAACTGCGTGCACCCACTTTTTTCCAGATTTCCAAAAGTTGGAAAATGGAGCGCGCCCCGCCAAATGGGACCGCCCCGTCGTGTGCCAAGTGTACCGAATGGTGCACGCAGCATAACCGGACACGTGAAAATTCGTGGAGACTGATTCAGACGCGTGTGCGCGCCGGAATCAGGCCGTATCCGCGGACACATTTTGTGTCGCAACTTTTGTAGAACTCGCGCGTATTTTGTGCACGCTTGTCAGATTGCGACGAAACTTGCGCCACTGGACTCGTGGTAACGCGCTGGTCCTGTGACCTAATTTTTACGCAATTCTGAGATGGTTGACCAAATCGCCAATTGGCGGGCCCCATAGTTGATTTTTTGGACAAAATTGAGTTCGGCCCATCGGAATCCACATTTGGACATACCGTTGGGTTCGTATTGAAATTTAGAGTTGTTTGACCTATAGCTTGTCCCATTTAGAGACTGTTACCCTTGGCACGCTTTTCGATACAAAATGGGCCACATGTGGACCCCACTTTTACCTGAAATTACCGTTTTGCCCCTGTGTCCAAATTGGACGAAAGGGAAGTACTTTTTAGCTATTTTGCTTATTCTGGGAACGTTGGTGATATTTATTTCAGCATCCGGAGACGTTCATTCTGAGGCCGTAGCTTCTGACTCTTGGTGTTGACATTGGGACACTACATTTTGCAGCCTTCTTGCCAGGCAAGATACCTTGCCAAATTGTTTACAGTACTTTGCATGCTATTTATATTTCTGTTTTTTTATTTCATTTCTGTATATTTCTTGCATGTGTAGTTTTTCTCTAGTTATTACTATGTATTAGATATGTTGACACACACATGGCACCTAGTATCATAGAGGACAATCACTAGGCGTATGGGCTTTTAACCACTCTGGTAACACCGTAGTCACTAGCACGCACTATGGTGGGTCGTGTCCGATGGTCGCTACCCCCACGGTATGTCTATTGATGGAGTCCGAGGGTCGCTACCCCCGCGGTATGTCGGCTGATGATGTCCACTGACGAGCGTGAGGTTGTGAGGAATAGATCGAGTAGCCTACCCTTGCCCATACGTCGAAAAGTTATCCTCATTTGCATTCATATAGATTGTCTTGTACAGCATACTTATTTATTTTCAAATTATATAATGTTTACTGTATTCAAATTGACATGTGTTTTGTGTATCTTGTTACGTCCCTCTGAGGACCTGGTCCCCTGCCAGGTGTATCTGCTCTTGAGTATTTGCAGGAGTACGGGCCTGGACCTGATGCATTCCTTTCTGCCGATGAGGTCTTACCTTCTGAGCATCGTTGATCATCTAGCGATGGATTCTTTAGCTGACACACTTTTGTCTTCACATTATTTTATATTGGAGACTTTATACTCCTCTCTCATTTTAGTTTTGGATATAGTTTTTGGTAGTAGATTTGTCTCCACCCGACTATTATTTTAGATATTTCAGACTCCTTATTCTAGTTAGTATTTCTTTTCAATGACTTGTTTTGTGGATGAGATTAGCATATCTGTGACTTGTGACATTATACCACATGTGAGTTTATATTCATATTACAGCATACGTATGGGTTATGGTTTCCATATATTGGAGTTGCCATATCCATGCGGCTGGCATGCTTACGTGTTCCTAGTCCTACGTATTTGGGACTGGGGCGTGACATATTTTTGTGGTGGCCCATGCAGGTCGAGTTAGCCGTCTCGGTTACGTCACTGTACCGAGTGGGCCTGCACCAAGGATTAGAATTTTAGATCTCATCCACACTTGACAATAACTTACCTTCCTTCCAACATGTCCTACTTAAGTTCTTGTATCCTGCTTGATTCATGTACTATTCTTAATCCTTCGTCCATCTCTTGCAGAGAGATGAATTTGAATAACGGGCATGCCACCACCGGGGACAACACGTCTCCAGGGGACGACGACCAACCACTAGGAGTGACCTCAACGACACCTCTTCTTCCAGGACCGGATGGACTGACTAACAATCAAATTCCATCAACTCCTTCCACGATACCTAATGGAACTTTTCCAGCTCCACTAGCACCGCAGGATGGCCAAACACAGCTGTTCTAATTCTTTCAGATGATAATACAGGAACAGAGGCAGCAAGCAGCAGAGCAGAGGCTAGAATTTCTGGCAGCGCTTGAGAGAATGGCTGCACTAGCCCCTGCACCAACCCAGGCACTAGTTTCAGTACCACAAGCTCGAGTTGGTTCAGTCAAGGGCTTTGTGCATATGGGCCCTAAGCCATATAAGGGCAATGAGAGTCCAGAGGAGACCACGAACTGGATTGTCAATACCAAGAAGTTGTTAGAGGCATCACAATTACCTTCTGACCTATGGATGATAGGCGTGAGGACTCAGTTAGAAGGCAACGCGCATCACTGGTGGGAATCAATGGAGCGCCAGTTGGGTACGCGTCAGACTTGGGAACAATTTTTGGAATGCTTTGAGATGAAGTACTTCCCGGATACTGTAAGGGACGCATTGTATGATCAGTTCCTCCATCTAGAGCAAGAGGACAAGACGGTTGATGAGTATGACGCAGAATTTAGCCGTCTCAGTAAGTATGGCACAGTCTTAATACCTAATGACTTAGAGAAGGCTAAGAGGTTTCACCGTGGGCTGACTCAGGAGCTCCAGCACTACACTAGCTCCCAATCCCGGATCTCTTATGCCGAGCTGTTGACAGAGGCCAGGATCCAGGAGGCCATCAGTAAGGGAAACAGAATTCAACAGAGAAGTCACCAAGGACCAGTAAGGATACAGCAAGGAGGACCCATTCGACACCCTTTGACACGCCAGCAATCAGATAGTGCTGTACCATATCCAACCAAGGAGCTCCGTACTTGTCACTATTATGGAAGGACAGATCATATTCTAAGAGACTGTCATCGACGATTGGGGTTGTGCATGATATATGGATCAAGTCACCATCAAGCCCGAGAATGTCCTAAACAGAACCAGAGACCTATGGCATTAGACTCAGGAACACCGCATACACCCTCAAGTATAGAAGATCAAAGGGACCCACCACTGCTCCTACAGTCTGCACAAATCGAGGGGAGTAGACCCTAGTTGATCAATCAAGGACAAGGCCAAGCACTCATTATGACAAGTATGGGAGAGCAGACACAGGAAGTCGTAGATACAGGTACGACCTTTTAGTTATAACTGTCTTTGCATACTCATAACCCCACTGTGACACAAGCTCTTGGATACACAAATAGATATAGAATTATATATATGGTAGTCTAGCAGTTATGAGGATATATTTCTATTCTATCTAGATGGCATACACGCGATGCTAATGGATGACGGTAGTAGCAGTAGTAGTATTCTTCCCCTATCCTTATCTCGCCCTCTTGGGTGACTCATCTCCTCCTTTTGTATTCATTCCTTAGCTCGTGCGTAACTCTTTTTATCATAGTCATATCTTTCGTGCCATTATGAATTGTTTGATATCAACCTCACCCCTATCTTGTTAGTTAAACATAAATGTGTTAGTAATGCTTGATAACTAAGGATGAGTTCTTAATATATATATGCACTATAGCAATATCTGTATTCTTTAGTAGTTTAACCCTTAAGTAGCACCATGTAGCCTAGTAGAAATTGTTAGACCATTTGAGACAGATCATACCCCTAATAGTTAGTCAAGACCTTAAGTGTTCCCTAAAACTTAGACTATGCCTAGGAAAGAGTTGAAGGCACTTGTTACGAACTGATGACTATGACAAATCGCTGGCAAGGTAGCGACAGTTGCCGCCAGACGATTATGGTAGAGAAGTCGAATTACTTGCAGCCATACTGGCCAGGTGGCGTGGCAGTATTAGACTATGATACTTAACGGTTATGGAAAAAGTCATAGTTATGAGATTCTAGACAGGTATCCCAAGATTCTCGACCCAATAAATATAATTGCCTTATAATCTAGACAATAGCTTCAAAGAATGTGACTACTAGTAGAAATTTTGTAAGTTGGGTAGTGTAGACGAGTTAGAGGATGATAAAATAGTGGATGGACAATAGATGAGAAAGTGTTAGAATGGCAAACCATGAGTTTAGGAGTCCTACTAGATACCAATGTAGTGTAATAGTTATAGTTATCAGTATGGATATGGGTTAGTGTCAATTTCGAGGACGAAATTTTTGTAAGTTGGGTAGAATGTAAAACCCCTATTTTAAAAAAATTGTATTCATTATTTTTTTTATTAATTAATAATCTAATTATGGTAATTATGTGCTAAATAGGAGAAATATATTTTTAATAATTTTTATTTTAGGTGTTCGGACACTTAGAGGACTTATGGGACCATCAGAAATTTTTCGGAATTTATTCCATGTAGGAGACCCCTTGAGCAGTTGCTAGCCTAATGGTGTGCATTTTTCTAATCTATGAATTTTTCTATGAGTATATATATTATATATATACAAATATATATATATATGCATATATATTAATAGGAAAAGAAAAGATTAAGAAAAGATTAAGAAAGAATTAATTAAATAAAGCTACTAATATAATAATAATAATAATAATAACTTTAGTAATTACTCTACCATCCTTTAGTAATTGCCCTTTCATTCTTTCAGCAACTTGCTCAAAAGGCCGCCCCCTTTCAGCCTACAGTAATTTGCTAAGGACCAATCTTCAGCAACTTGGTAGTTGCTCCCAGGGACCCGACCCCTCCCCCCTTTCGGCCGCAAACCGCACCCTATTCCGCTTCTCTCTCTCTCCCTATTATATCATATATATATATATATATATATATATATATATATATATATATATATATATATATATATATATATATATATATATATATATATATATATATATATATATATATATTATTTAACAAAAACCCTAACCTAAATCTCCAGACCTCCTCTTCCCATCTAGAGCCGTCACTGCAGCCAGAGAAGCCCCGCCAAGCCATCCAACCATCCCGACGACGCCGACCTCGCATCCTGCAGAATCCCACTCGAAGCACCTTCACTTCGGAGTGATTTTTCGTCGACTCGCTCAACCAAACGCTGTTCTGTTTTCATAGGTATGATCATCCCTTAACCCTCTCCAATATTTATTTTATAGCCAACCTCGGAAAACGTGTGCCCCTAGGTGAAAAACAGCATCCAAAGTGGACGGACAGACCCAATTCTGGAATCGCAGAATTTTAGAATGACCACCCATATTGCCGAGTTCGTATCTCCCACCACAGAGATCCAAATTCGGTGATTCTTTTTGATACCTGTTGAATACTTGACCTAGTTTATTTTCTGTTAAATAACCCTATGCTATTAGTGGCTGTGGACAGAATTATATTCGTCACAAAACTGCGTGCACCCACTTTTTTCCAGATTTCTAAAAGTTGGAAAACGGAGCGCGCCCCGCCAAACGGGACCTCCCCACCGTGTGCCAAGTGTACCGAATGGTGCACGCAGCATAACCGGATACGTAAAAATTTGTGGAAACTAATTCGGACGTGTGTGCGCGCCGGAATCAGGCCGTATCAGCGGACACATTTCGTATCGCAACTTTTGTGGAACTCGTGCGTATTTTGTGCACGCTTGTCAGATTGTGACGAAACTTGCGCCACTCGACTCGTGGTAACGCGCTGGTCCTATGACCCAATTTTCACGCAATTCTGAGACGGTTGACCAAATTGCCAATTGGCGGGCCCCACAGTTGACTTTTTGGACAAAATTGAGTTCAGCCCATCGGAATCCACATTTGGAGATACCGTTGGGTTCGTATTGACATTTAGAGTTGTTTGACCTATAGCTTGTCCTATTTAGAGACTGTTACCCTTGGCACGCTTTTTGGTGCAAAGTGGGCCACATGTGGACCCCACTTTTACCTGAAATTACCGTTTTGCCCCTGTGTCCAAATTGGACGAAAGGAAAGTGCTTTTTAGCTATTTTGTTTATTCTGGGAACGTTGGTGATATTTATTTCAGCATCCGGAGACGTTCATTCTGAGGCCGTAGCTTCTGACTCTTGGTGTTGACATTGGGACACTACATTTTGCAGCCTTCTTGCCAGGCAAGATACCTTGCCAAATTGTTTACAGTACTTTGCATGCTATTTATATTTCTGTTTGTTTATTTCATTTCTGTATAGTTCTTGCATGTGTAGTTTTTCTCCAGTTATTACTATGTATTAGATATGTTGACACACACATTGCACCTAGTATCATAGAGGACAATCACTAGGCGTATGGGCTTTTAACCACTCTGGTAACACCGTAGTCACTAGCACGCACTATGTTGGGTCATGTCCGATGGTCGCTACCCCCGCGGTATGTCGATTGATGGAGTCCGAGGGTCGCTACCCCCGCGGTATGTCGGCTGATGATGTCCACTGACGAGCGTGAGGTTGTGAGGATTAGATCGAGTAGCCTACCCTTGCCCATACGTCGAAAAGTTATCCTCATTTGCATTCATATAGATTGTCTTGTACAGCGTACTTATTTATTTTCAAATTATATGCATGTTTACTGTATTCAAATTGGCATGTGTTTTGTGTATCTTGTTACGTCCTTCTGAGGACCTGGTCCCCTGCCAGGTGTATCTGCTCTTGAGTATTTGCAGGAGTACGGGCCTGGACCTGACGCATTCCTTTCTGCCGAGGAGGTCTTACCTTCTGAGCATAGTTGATCATCTGGCGATGGATTCTTTAGCTGACACACTTTTGTCTTCACATTATTTTATATTGGAGACTTTATACTCCTCTCTCATTTTAGTTTTGGATATAGTTTTTGGTAGTGAATTTGTCTCCACCCGACTATTATTTTAGATATTTCAGACTCCTTATTCTAGTTAGTATTTCTTTTCAATAACTTGTTGTGTGGATGAGATTAGCATATCTGTGACTTGTGATATTATACCACATGTGAGTTTATATTCATATTACAGCGTACGTATGGGTTATGGTTTCCATATATTGGAGTTGCCATATCCATGCGGCTGGCATGCTTACGTGTTCCTAGTCTTACGTATTTGGGACTGGGGAGTGACACCTCCTTCCTTGACTGAGGCCTTGAGCGAATTCTGGACAAAATAGCCTTAATACGCACCAATGCATATGTAGCCTGAGTTGGCGTATTTCAAAGAGATATCGTATAGCATGCTCCTCATAGCTGAAAATAGCCCGGTGGCGTATTATGCAAAAGCGATTATGTGGACGTCTTAGTGAAAATTATGGCTTTTGGAGATATAATCAAATCTCTTGCATTAAATGCAGAGATCTGCCCCCATCCTGCGCATTAAATGTAGAGGCGTGTCTCGAAGATCTGCCACCATTCTGAGCATTAAATGCAGAAACCTGTCTCGAAGATCTGCCACCATTCTGTGCATTAAATGCAGAGACGTGCCTCGAATATCTGCCACCATTCTGAGCATTAAATGCAGAAACGTGTCTCGAAGATCTGCCACCATTCTGCGCATTTAAATGCAGAGACGTGCCTCGAAGATCTGCCACCATTCTAAGCATTAAATGCAGAAACGTGTCTCGAAGATCTGTCACCATTCTGCACATTAAATGCAGAGACGTGCCTCGAGCCCTGTACGAAGAGCAGCTTTTGACGTGGCAGCCTGTTTGTCTTCTGTGGAGCATAAAAAGCTCACATCTGCCTGTGTAAAACTAGGCAGTGTATTCCCTTGTATGCGTAAAAGCAGTTTACGCCAAGAAAATGTCACTAAACGACAGTTTGGGTTGCTGTGCCGTGCCATCATTACAACCGTCGTCTGGATAGTCGTGCAGTACTCTTTGTCAGGAGTCGGACGTCAGGTTCACTGAATGATTTGACCGGTTCATTCAAAGAATACGAAGCATTCCTCGTACACTTCAATGCTGCATTAAAAATAGATGAGTTTTACGCCATAAAGGCGATATAGCACACTTTTTACGCTGAAGCAGCCTGGACATACTGCATTACGCGGATAGTCCTTGAGCTTGTATTTTACATTGTGCTTAGCGAGAAAGCTGTGTTGTACGCCGATGGCTCCGAAGTCATATTTTACGCTGCCCAGCACCAAAATGTTGCGTATAACTCTTCAGCGTATTTTTTATGCTTCTACACCTTGCAAGTCAACCGAGTCATATGTGCTGCTATCCTTGAGAAGTTCTCTACGAACCGTCGGTAATATCTCGCAAGTCCAAGGAAACTCCTCACCTCCGATGCTGATTTAAGAATGGGCCATGTCTCGACTGCCGAGATTTTCTCTGGATCAACAGAAATACCATCTCCTGTAACAACATGCCCAAGAAATGAGACTCTGTCCAAGAAAAACTCACATTTACTGAGCTTCGCATATAACTGCTCTCTTCTCAAGGTCTCTAGGACGATCCGCAGGTGCTTCTCGTGCTCCTCGTTGCTCTTCGAATAGACAAGTATGTCATCTATGAAGACGACCATGAACTGGTCCAAATACTAATGGAATACTCGATTTATTAAGTCCATAAAGATAGCTGGAACATTGGTCAACCCAAATGGCATGACCAGAAACTCGTAGTGTCCATATCTTGTCCTGAATGCGGTCTTCGGAATGTCCTACTTTCGTACCTTCACCTGGTGATATCTCAATCTCAAGTCTATCTTCGAGAACACCTTGGCTCTACTAAGCTGATCAAATAAGTCATCAATGTATGGCAACGGGTATTTATTCTTCACAGTCACTGCATTTGAAGCTCTGTAGTCAATGCACATATGCACTAACCCATCCTTCTTTGGTACAAACAACACTGGTGCTCCCAGGGTGATGCACTTGGTCGAATGAAACATTTCTCCTCTAATTCTTTCAACTGTGCCTTCAGCTCATCCATCTCCTTCTTTGCCAATCTATAAACATGCGATGCTATTGGTGCTGCTCCCGGTGTCAATTCAATCAAGAATTCTACGTCTATGTCCGGTGGTAGTCCTGGCAGTTCCTCTGGAAAGATGTCTTGAAACTCTGAAATGATGGAGTCATAAATAACGTCGTCCATTGCAAGCTGCACACCATCAAAGGCTTCTGTGGATCCTCGTGCAAACTCAAGTTCAGGCTGGCCTGGTACCTTAAAAAGAATGTTTCCTCCAAAATAGTTGAAGAAAGCGTGGTACTTTCTTAGCCAGTCCATTCCAAGCATAATATCAAAAGTTGGCATAGGAAGGACTAAGAATCGGGCACTCATCTCTCTGCCACGAATCACTACAGGACACGATCTACAAATCCGACTAACAGGTATAACTCCTCCTCCGGTGAGAATTCTAACACAACTAGGTAAAGATGTAATGGCAATATTGTATTTGGCAATAAAACTAGAAGATATGAACGAGTGGGTGGCTCCCGTATCAAATAATATCACAGCAGAAAAAGTAAAAGAAAGAGTAATACCTGCTATGACATCAATCTCTTGATCCAAGTCATCCACTTCTAGTGCAAAAGCTTGTTCGTTCCTCTGTGGTAGTCCATAACTGGCCCTCGTGTACTGATCCTCCTGAGTAGGTAGCGGTGGTCCTTGCTAAAATCCTCCGGCTGCTGGGGGTCGAGGTGCTCCTGGTCTAGTCATCTGCTGAATTGGCTTCGGTACGGGAAGTACTAGCCTCTGTATTTGCGGTAGAAGTATCATTGTCTGCTGCATTGGACAGTCTCTCGCCATATGTTGTCCGGAACCACACCTCATACATTGTCCCAAACGAATTCGACAGTCTCTCAAAATGTGCCCGTATTTTCCACAATAATTGCAGTGGGGCTTCTCTAAAATCTGGTACGGTCTTGCTCTGTGCTGATGATGCTGTTGCTGTGCCAAAGGACGTCTGATAGGCCCTCCTTGTTGTGTCCTTGTTGGTCCTTGCCGTGTCTTCAGTTGACCTACCTTTCCCCTGCTGATGGTCTAGCTTCTGTCAATAATTCGGCATAAGAGATTCGGGACTATGAGCTAGTATAGTGTTGAAGCTCCTGAGTCAGCCCGCGGTGAAACCTCTTTGCCTTCCCCAAGTCATTCGGTATCAGGGCAGCACCATATTTACTAAGGCGAGTAAACTCTGCATCATACTCGTCAATTGTCTTGTTCCCCTGCTCCAGATGAAGAAACTGATCATACAACGCATCCCTGACAGTGTCCGAGAAGTACTTTCTCTCAAAGCACTCCAAGAATTGCTCCCAAGTCTGATACGTACCCAACTGGCACTCCATTAATTCCCATCAGTGATGAGCATTACCATCTAGCAGCGTCATTACGCCTGTCATCCATAGATCTGTAGGTAGCTGCGATGCTTCTAATAACTTCTGAGTGTGGGTAATCCAGTTTGTAGTCTCCTCTGAGCTCTCAGTGCCTTTATACGGCTTGGAAACCATCTGTATAAAGTCCTTGACTGAACCAACTCTAGCTCGCGGTACTGGAACTAGTGCCAGGGCTGGTACAGAAGCCTGTGCAGCCATCCTCTCAAGTGCTGCCAGAAATTCTTGCCTCTACTCTGCCGCTTGCTGCCTCTGCTCTGCAGCTAGTATGGCTGCCTGTTATCTCTGTTCCTGCATCATCATTTGGAAGAATTGGAACAGCTGTGTTTGGCCATCCTGTGGCGTCGATAAAGTCGAAAAGGTCCCATTAGGTGATGCGGAAAGGTTAGATGGGACTTGTCACGCCCCAGTCCCAAAATACCGTAGGACCAGACACGTGGCAATGGCCAGCAGTACGCACCGATGGACAAACCCAATTTAATGGATCCATCAGGGCATACTTAAGCTGTAAAATCAAGTCTACGACAACAGGCACAACTAATCTCATCCACACAAGATATAAAATATGATCCACAGAATAAATAAGGAATATAAATCATCAACCAGTCTCAACAAGTGCTTCGGGGAACAACCCGATAAATTTTTGATACAATGGTTCAACAGACCAGAATAAATGACTGAAATAAATAAATACTGAGCATGAGACATAGATGCTCAGGAAAAGTCTTCGGCTAACACCTCATCCTCGGATGGCGGTACAGTTCCTGGATTAGCTCCTGCTGCGGTCCCGTATACCTCGGGATAGATCTCGTCCTCAGATCCTGGGGACATAATCCGGATCCAGGTCCTCAAGAGACATAGCAAGGTACAAGAAAGCTCATGCCAAAATAAATGCAGTGCAACAGATAATAAAATAAATAGGATAAGTATGTAACCATCTATGTAAAAATGCAAGTGAGAGCATCACGAGTACTCAGGCTGAGCCACTACAAGCTCTGTGTCGGGGAGCCGGTAGTGGTAATAACCGGTAGTGGGTCTAGCTCTGCTCCGAGAGTCTACGACCTCTCAATAATAGAAGATATATATATAAAACAGCCTGTAGCCTGTGTGTCTCTCTCCACCCAATGTAACCACGCATATCATGACCATAACGTCTCATGTCCATGTCAAGCGGGATCATAGCTAATGCAACCAGTCATACAATATCTAAGAACATAATGTCCATGTCCAGTCCTGTATCCTATACAGAATCACCACGAATATCTCGGGAAGATCCTGTCTTATGAGTAGTGTCAAGTGTCCTGGGTCAAAGTGTACTTGGTAAGACAAGTACGAGAATATAAAGTGTCACGAATGTCCATCTCTAGATGACAGTAACCAACACCGCGTACAGTGTTGGAACCCGACTGATAATCGGATGCTAAGTATGTCACACGGTCCTAGGTTAAGCATGCACAACAATATAATGAAGCAAGGAAATATATAACAATACTGCAGAGTTTGGCAAGGTACACTTGCCTGGTGTCCGAATACCAACAGTCGTCCCTGTATCAGTGGATCCTGTAGGTACTCCTCCAAAAGCTGTAATAAACATCACCAATGGTCTCAAAAGATATCAAATAGCTAGAAACGGCTGTCCTTAAGTCCAATTTGGACACAGGGGCAAAAATGACATGTCCGGGCCAAAGTAGGATCCACATATGGACCACTTTGCACCGAGAAGCGTGTCAGGGTCAAAGGTCTCCAAATTCCTCAAACTCAGTGTCTACAAGTCAGGAACGATGATACGAACCCAACGGAACTTCCAGAATTGGATACCGATGAGCCGATCACAAAATCGCCCGTCAAGTGGAGCCTGTGGGGCCCACGATACGCGATTTTGTCAATGTTCTCAGAATCGAACAAAACTTGGGGCACAAGACCAGCGTATTGCTACGAGTCCGATGGCGTAAGTTTCGTCTCGATCCGACGTGTTCATACAAAGTTACAGCGTCTTCCAGAATGGACGGATACGGGACGTTTGTCGGCGGATACGCGTTGATTCCGGTGTGTACGCACATCCGAATCGACTTCTTTGAAATCCCACACGTCCGTATCAATGACGCGCACGTTTCGGTAAAGACCGCATGCGACCAAGTCGTCCCGTTTGGCGGGGCGTACTCAGTTCCGGGGTGAAACAGGGCGTGTGTTTTCCTGTTTTTGGATCGCGGTTTACGATCACCACAGGACACGATATACCGAGCAAGTTGCACGGGAACCGAGAGGGTTATACAGTCTACGCGTTGCAACTGACGGAATTGAAAACAGAGATACGAGGAGAGAGAACGGGTTACCTGAAAAGGGCTCCGTGAACGCTGATTTCTCGTGTCCGGGTCGAATCTGCCGTGTCCTGGATCACCGTGTCCGCTGTGTCCGGGTCGCAGGTGGGTAGTCATTAACATTGCTAAAGCCCATATGCTCCTTGTTTGCAAAAAGTTTCACTGTCCTTGGACCATCATGCACAAACCAAAGCAACTTTTTAAGTGACCCAACTTCAATAAAAGCCTAAACCAGCAGTTTAGCAATTCACATGTCAATCCTTCCATCAAGGGAACTGATGGTATCGATTAGATTGCTAATGTTGGGGTGCAAAGCTGTCAACCTTGCAAAAAACAACATAACTGGAAACTTCCTCCTCGGGGCCCTTGATGACGACGGAGTGCAGCTTGATGACCTGGGTGAAGGGGACGTAGATCAGGAACTGCTCGTCGGCGTTGCTCTCCAGGTGAAGCCCATCGTCCTCTTTGTAACCCTGCTTGAGAGCATTGGCATAGGGGTGTCCGGAGCTCTGGTTGAGGCACTCAACGCTCCTCCAGTCGATGAAATCGACGAGATCAACCTGGCCTCGTTGAATCACGGAGGAGGCGGCGGAAGACATGGCTGGACTCTGTAGAGAGAGAGAGAGAGAGAGAGAGAGAGAGAGAGAGGATGGAGAAGTGAGCATGGGAGGTGGTGCAGGTAGAGTCCGACGGTCTCCGGCCAGTCTGCTCCGGTGAGAGGAGGTTGAAGATGAATAGGAAGGGGATAGATGCATTCGGCTGGGGTGTCCTTGAGTTTAGGTTTAGGAAAAGTAAAAAAGGGAAGAAGGTTGTACTTATACACATGAGATTTGGGTTTGGGGGTTTGACCTAGGACAATGTGGGCTTGGTCAACTCTTCTTGGAGTGGGCCTTGGGCTTGTCATGGGGTGTTGGGAGGGCTATAATTGTCTTGTTTAATTACAAAGATAGGTTTAAATATACGAGAGCGATGTGCGCGCGTTGCACATCCCAAAAATTTATGGAAAAATCCACGTGAAGGGAAAATAGATTTCTTCACGAATTATCCAATTGTGGGGGCACCATAATACGTTTTTGCATAAAAGCCCCCCAAAAATTGGAAAATTGTGCAAAGGCGGAAATTAGTTTTAATTAATTAAATTGAACGTGCACGATGTTCTAGAATTAATTAGGAGTACATGGAATTAGATTTAGGCGGGACACAAGTGTCAGGACATAGAGGGGACAGTGTAGAATATTAATAAAATTCGAGATGCACAAGACGGGCAAGATTGTGTCTCCAATTTCGATTGGAACGCACAAGGGTATTGAGTTAAAATTTATTTATAATTAATAAATAACGTCCGCGACGTTTATTGTGCCACTAAAATATAGCACCAGAGAACATGATTAATGGTTACACAAGGTCAAAAAGGTAGGCGGGCATGTCCAGGATAATGTTGTAAAGTTTGTAGAAAGGCAATGGCTAGTGGGTGCTCCAATTATCGTAGCAACGGTAAGGTGCGCTAAACGATATAAATTATTGCATAATTAAATAAAAGCCGCATTCTAATTCTAATTGGGTTCAAACTAGCCCTAATTCACTATCTAAGCCACGTAGCCCTAATTTTGGGTGAGGGAGTTTACAATCTACCCAACTTAAAACAATTTCGTCCTCGAAATTAAAATAGGATAGGGTTCTCTCTATCAAATCTTACTTGGTTACAGTCTAAAGAATTCTCCTTAAGTTAACATTACGATTTCTACCCAACTTAGAATTTACCCATCTGTCATCTAAGGTTATGCATCTAAGAGAGCTATGCCCCAAATTATTTAATCATGCTATTGAATCATCAAAGTCTTTAACACCAAATCTATCATCTATGATATGCCCTTAATCATTTATAACAGAGGGTCACCAAGTCATTTGTTTAGTCTATAGGGTATACCTAGCACTATCATTGTATCTCTTATTTCCAAGCACGAGGTTTCGTCTTTCCGAAACAAAGAAAGATGGAAAACAATGGTAAAGAGTTCAAGGAGGGGTAATAGAATGGAAGTATGGGAATCAAAGTGTTTAAAGGACTCAAATGGGAATTGTCAAGACAGTGGTGGATTGAAACACTATTTGGTAATCCTTTGTTCGTATGCTCGTATTAGTACAGTTATATAACCGTTACGATATGCCAGACATGTCTAGGGATAGTATATTCGTCTACTAATTACTACATATCTCAATCCACGTAGAGTAGTTATACGAAGGGCGAACCAAGCGCACTATGGTTAATCAGACCGTAGTACACTGATTCTGAAATGTATTAGTGTACGCGTCCACTAATATATATGTCATGAACAAGCTTGATAAAAGAATAAGCTTGCAAAACTAGGCTATAAAATAGCAGCATAAGTCAAGGTAGTACAGCAATTATAAGTACGCTAGATGATGATGAAAGGAGATACAAATTATTCAAGTTCACAAAAACAAAATAAGCAACAATAATAAAAGACTCTACAATCTCCGCAGTTATCATACAACCTCCTTGTCTAAGTCGCTAGTCAACCAAATAGGGGCAAGGACCTCTAGATCTATTGTCTGAATCACCATTGTCGTCTTATGCTAGCATATAATTAATGCCATTCAGTTACACCGCCTCGATGGGTCAAGTGGACTATGTGGTACTAGGTTGTGAGGCATACTACCCAACTTATAAGAGTTAAACTAATACTGTGTCAGTCTTAAGAGGATCCTACAAAATAACTTTGTACATGTAAATAAGACAGAAACTCTTATTAGGGTATATGAGGAAAGATCTTGGTACTTATTAGGGTCTCCTATCACATTATATAGGTAAGGGTCACCTTAAGTCTTAATCATAGTGCTCATAGAACAAGTGTCAATCATAGGGATAGAAGAGTTACTGGCCGTCAAAGGGAAAGAGGATATAACCTACATTGAGGTGGGGGTACAAATTACGCGACTTAAAGCTAAGGGGTAATCATTAGGTCATAATCTACAATAATAACTTAAATTGTCAAGTTCTAATTACCAATCACCTAATTAAAAATTTCAAGAGTAATAAACAAAATCCTAGCAAGCTGTATATATCCTAACATAGAATGAAATCACTTGGTCTATAATCAGAAATGTCAGATGGCACGAGTTAAAAGATGAAGAGAAGAAACGTAATCAGTCGTCGCACACTAGCGAGCGCAATGGTCGCAGAGGAGCAATATATAAAATTAAATAGAAGGTCTCTAGATAGTATCATGGTTTCCTAAAGGGGAGTGGGGTGCTAGTTGCTATGTTCAAGGCATGATCAAGAAAAGGGTTAATTACATTCCTCTAGGCTTCCTAGGGTGTTGTCTACTAATAATAAGGCAATGATCTAGGTTTGTAGTTCTCTAATAGTTATCTAACTGTGTAGGTTAGGTTCAGTCCTAATGTTCAATATTGGTTCTCCATTGGTCCCTCAATACTAGGGTCAAACATTATGGTAAGACTTCTAACTATCTCTAGTAGTGTCTATACTACTCTCAAGTCTTTTCAATACCTCAAGGGGTAATGGTATACCAATCTAAAGATAAGAAATTCTAGGGTTCACTAGATATTCTAAACTTAGTGGCGTGTCTATATTCTCGTTGTATTCTTAATAGGTGTGCTACCCTAATTATTATCTTAATAACAGGGGTTCCTATATTCTAGCAGAAGTCTATACTCAAAAAACTATTAGGGAAGTACAGGAATCAAGCAGGATACAATTGTTTAAATAGAACAAATAGGAGGAAGATGAATTATAGTCAATTATGGATGAGATCCTATACTCTAGTCCTAGGTGCAGGCTTGTCCGTTACAGTAACGTAACCGAGACAATATGCTCTCGACCTGCATGGGCTACCACAAAAACTATGTCACGCCCCAGTCCCAAAATACCGTGGGACCAGACACGTGGCAATGGCCAGCAGTACGCACCGATGGACAAATCCAATTTAATGGATCCATCAGGGCATACTTAAGCTATAAAATCAAGTCTACGACAACAGGCACAACTAATCTCATCCACACAAGATATAAAATATGATCCACAGAATAAATAAGGAATGTAAATCATCAACCAGTCTCAACAAGTGCTTCGGGGAACAACCCGATAAATATCTGATATAATGGTTCAACAGACCAGAAATAAATGACTGAAATAAATAAATACTGAGCATGAGACATAGATGCTCTGGAGAAATCTTCGGCTAACACCTCATCCTCGGATGGCGGTACAGCTCCTGGATCAGCTCCTGTTGCGGTCCCGTATACCTCGGGATAGATCTCGTCCTCAGATCCTGGGGACATAATCCGGATCCAGGTCCTCAGGGGACATAGCAAGGTACAAGAAAGCTCATGTCAAAATAAATGCAGTGCAACAGATAATAAAATAAATAGGGTAAGTATGTAACCATCTATGTGAAAATGTAAGTGAGAGCATCACGAGTACTCAGGCTGAGCCATTACAAGCTCTGTGTCGGGGAGCCGGTAGTGGTAATAACCGGTAGTGGGTCTAGCTCTGCTCCGAGAGTCTAGGACCTCTCAATAATAGAAGATATATATATAAAATAGCCTATAGCCTGTGTGTCTCTCCCCACCTAATATAACCACGCATATCATAACCATAACGTCTCATGTCCATGTCAAGCGGGATCATAGCTAATGCAACCAGTCATACAATATCTAAGAACATAATGTCCATGTCCAGTCCTGTATCCTATACAGAATCATCACGAATATCTCGGGAAGATCCTGTCTCATGAGTAGTGTCAAGTGTCCTGGGTCAAAGTGTACTTGGTAAGACAAGTACGAGAATATAAAGTGTCACGAATGTCCATCTCTAGATGACAGTACCCAACACCGCGTACAGTGTTGGCACCCGACTGATAATCGGACGCTAAGTACGTCACACGGTCCTAGGTTAAGCATGCACAATAATATAATGAAGCAAGGAAATATATAACAATACTGCAGAGTTTGGCAAGGTACACTTGCCTGGTGTCCGAATACCAACAGTCGTCCCTGTATCAGTGGATCCTGTAGGTACTCCTCCAAAAGCTGTAATAAACATCATCAACCATCTCAGAAGATATAAAATAGCTAGAAACGCCTGTCCTTAAGTCCAATTTGGACACAGGGGCAAAAATGATATTTTTGGGCCAAAGCGGGGTCCACATGAGGGCCACTTTGCACCGAGAAGCGTGTCAGGGTCAAAGGTCTCCAAATTTCTCAAACTCAGTGTCTACAAGTCAGGACCGATGATACGAACCCAACGAAACTTCCAGAATTGGATTCCGATGAGCCGATCACAAAATCGCCCGTCAAGTGGAGCCTGTGGGGCCCACGATACGCGATTTTGTCAACGTTCTCAGAATTGGACCAAACTTGGGTCACAGGACCAGCGTATTGCTACGAGTCTGATGGTATAAGTTTTGTCTCGATCCGACATGTGTACACAAAGTTACAGCGTCTTCCAGAATGAAAGAATATGGGGCGTTTGTCGACGGATACGCGTTGATTCCGGTGTGTACGCACATCCGAATCGACTTCTGTGAAATTCCACACGTCCGTATCAACGATGCGCACATTTCGGTAAAGATCGCATGCGACCAAGTTGTCCTGTTTGGCGGGGCGTACTCAGTTCCGGGATAAAACAGGGCGTGGGTTTTCCTATTTTTTTATTGCGGTTTGCGATCACCACAGGACGCGATGCACCGAGCGGGTTACACGGGCACCGATAGGGTTATACAGTCTACGCGTTGCAACTGACGGAATTGAAAACAGAGATACGAGGAGAGAGAACGGGTTACCTGAACAGGGCTCCGTGAACGCTGATTTCTAGTGTCCGAGTCGAATCTGCCGTGTCCGTGTCCTGGTTCCACCGTGTCCGCTGTGTCCGGGTCGCAGGTGGGTAGTCATTAACATTGCTAAAGCCCATGTTCTCCTTGTTTGCAAAGAGTTTCACTGTCCTTGGACCATCATGCACAAACCAAAGCAACTTTTCAAGTGACCCAACTTCAATAAAAGCCTAAACCAACAGTTTAGCAATTCACATGTCAATCCTTCCATCAAGGGAACCGATGGTGTCGATTAGATTGCCAATATTGGGGTGCAAAGCTATCAACCTTGCAAGAAACAGCATAACTGGAAACTTCCTCCTCGGGGCCCTTGATGACGACGGAGTGCAGCTTGATGACCTGGGTGAAGGGGACGTAGATCAGGAGCTACTCGTCGGCGTCACTCTCCAGGTGAAGCCCGTCGTCCTCTCTGTAACCCTGCTTGAGAGCGTTGGCGTAGGGGTGTCCGAAGCTCTGGTTGAGGCACTCGATGCTCCTCCAGTCGATGAAATAGACGAGATCGACCTGGCCTCGTTGAATCACGGAGGAGGCGACGGAAGACATGGCTGGACTCTATAGATAGAGAGAGAGAGAGAGAGAGAGAGAGGATGGAGAAGTGAGCATGGGAGGTGGTGCAGGTAGAGTCCGACGGTCTCCGGCCAGTCTGCTCCGGCGAGAGGAGGTTGAAGATGAATAGGAAGGGAATGGATGCATTCGGCTGGGGTGTCCTTGAGTTTAGGTTTAGGAAAAGTAAAAAGGGAAGAAGGTTGTACTTATACACATGAGATTTGGGTTTGGGGGTTTGACCTAGGACAATGTGGGCTTGGTCAACTCTTCTTGGAGTGGGCCTTGGGCTTGTCATGGGGTATTGGGAGGGCTATAATTGCCTTGTTTAATTACAAGGATAGGTTTAAATATACGAGAGCGATGTGCGCGCGTTGCACATCCCGAAAATTTACAAAAAAATCTACGTGAAGGGAAAATAGATTTCTTCATGAATTGTCCAATGGTGGGGGCACCTTAATACATTTTTGCATAAAAGCCCCCCAAAAATTGGAAAATTGTGCAGAGGCGGAAATTAGTTTTAATTAATTAAATCGAACGTGCACGATGTTCTAGAATTAATTAGGAGTACATGGAATTAGATTTAGGCGGGGCACAAGTGTCAGGGCGTAGAGGGGATAGTATAGAATATTAATAAAATTAGAGATGCACAAGACGGGCAAGATTGTGTCTCCAATTTCGATTGGAACGCACAAGGGTATTGAGTTGAAATTTATTTATAATTAATAAATAACGTCCGCGACGTTTATTGTGCGACTAAAATGTAGCACCAGAGAACATGATTAATGGTTACACAAGGTCAGAAAGGTAGGCGGACATGTCCAGGATAATGTTGTAAAGTTTGTAGAAAGGCAATGGCTAGTGGGTGCTCCAATTATCGTAGCAACGGTAAGGTGCGCTACACGATATAAATTATTGCATAATTAAATAAAAGCCGCGTTCTAATTCTAATTGGGTTCAAACTAGCCCTAATTTCACTATCTAAGCCACGTAGCCCTAATTTTGGGTGAGGGGGTTTACAGGACTGGATTGTAAGTCTGTCCATTCGTCCCCGAAAGTCTAGGAATCGTTGAGGCCTCTCCTTGAGTCTAGCCGTTGACTCCTAAAGGTGTGTCACCTCCGGCGGCAGTACATCCACTACACGAATCCATCTCTTTGCAAGAGGTGGATGAAATGGTTAGAAGGAGTACAGGAATCAAACAGGATGCAAGCATTTAAATAGAAAGTTAAAAAAGGAAGATGAGTTTTAGTCAAGCGTGAATGAGATCCTATACTCTATTCCTATACGCAGGCTTGTTCGGTACAATGACTTAAGTGAGGCAATATATTCAAGACCTGCATGGGCCACCACAAAAACATGTCACGCCCCAGTCCCAAAATACGTAGGACTAGGAATACGTAAGCATGCCATCCGTATGTATATAGCAACTCCAATATATGGAAACCACAACACATACGTACGCTGTATTATGAATATCCAATCCACAAGTGGTAATATACTGTCAACACAAGTCACACGCAATCTATATCTCATCCAAAGTACAAATAAAGAAATAAGAATAAATAACTGAATCTCAAATATGAAGTCTCAAAGTATGATAGTCGGATGGAAACAAATCCACTGCCAATCGACTATACCAAAACTACTAAATGAGAGAAGAGATCAAACTCTAATATAAGATAAAAGTCCACAAAAGAAATAGCAACTAGAAAATCCATCAGCTGCGATGAATCAAAGGTACTCTGAAGATAAGACCTCCTCAGTCTGGTATGAAGCGTCAGATCCAGGTCCGTACTCCTATAGATATTCCTGTGCGTCTATATCTGAAAAGGGACTAAATCCTCAGAGTGACATAACAAGATACATAAAAGCATGCCCATAAAGTACTAAAAATAAACATCCAAAAGGTCGCCTAACCATCTATGTGAATGCAGTTTGAGAACAATTTTCCAACAAGTGGGTTATTTGGCTAAAATAGGATTGGCATGATTCTCATGGAGATTCAGGGGCCTACAAAGCTTGACGTCTTTTGAACCTCAGAGGCCGCCTGATAATATATAATATATAGTGGTCATCATGACTGCGCATCTCCGGTTGAGCGTACGGGTTACACAAGGAAAGTGTAAAGGAGCCCAAACGTCTTACTTGTTGTTCTCCCCACCCCATGCTCTAAGCATGTCACATCCATGACACGATGATACCTCTAAATAACTGCCATGTCTTCTAGCATGCAAATTTCTATCAGCAGTTATCCCTATCCGTACCAGTGGCCAGCCGAGTATGCAAGTCTGTGTCCTACATGAGACTCACACACTTGTAATATCAGTGTCATGGCCAATGAAACATAAGAATGCCTCATGATAATGGGGTGGTCTCATAAACTAGGTCAACATGCATATATATAATAAAAACAGAATACGACGTCACTGTTGTTGCACCCAAGTTATTCTTGGACGCGCAGTTTATATAGCATTTAAAAATATATGAACTAAATGGACAGAAATAAAATACATGCATCATATGAAATATAAATCATAGTACAATGACAAGGTATACTTGCCTGGCAAGCAATCTGTATAGTGTAAGCGTCTAGATGTCAAGTACAAAGGATCAGAAGCTACGGTCTCCGAATAAACGTCTCTGGATGCTTAAATAAACATCACCAACGTTTCTGAAATCAACGAGATAGCTAGAAAACATGACCCTTTTATCCAATTTGGACACAGGAGAAAAATGGTAATTTCGAGTCAAGACGGGGTCCACATGTGACCCACTTTGCACCGAAATACGTGCCAGGGGTAAAGGTCTCTAAATGGGACAAATTATAGGTCATACAAATTCTAAATGTCAATATGAACTCAACGGTATGTCCAATTTTGGATTCCGGTGAGCCGAATACAAATTCGTCAAAAAAGTCAACCGTGGGGCCCGTAAATAGGCGGCTTGGTCAACTATCTCGGAATTGCGTAAAACTTGGGTCACAGGACCAACATGATACCAAGAATCCAATGGCGTAAGTTTCGTCGCATTCCGACGAGCGTACACTAAATGGTGCTGTGTTTTATAAAAGTCGCGATTAAAATTTTTTGCGGATACGGGTTGATTCCGACGCGCACACACGTCCAAATCAGTTTCCGTGAAAGCCCACACGTCAGGATATACCATACGCGTCTTTCGGTGCAATTGGTACGTGATGGGATGGTCTCGTTTGGTGGAACGCGCTCCGTATCGCAAATTTTAAAGTTTTAGAAACACATTTTTCCTGATTTTAACCCAATTTAATTCTGCATATAATACCAAATAAAATAATCTAATTAACAAGAATTAATCTCGGTTATATGGTCTTCACATAGCAAAAATAAAATTTAAGTTTGGATGTCTGTGGAGGAAGATATCAGACCTTAAACATAGGTGGTCGCAACAGTTTCTGCAGTTAAAAAGATATGATTTTTCTCCAACTTGATCTCGATTTTTACCTAGGGTTTAACGATGTAGAGTTGGAAGAGGGATAGGTTGTGAACATATCGGTGAAGACGAATTAGAATTCGGTCGCGAGATGAAGCAAAAAATAGCGCGAGAAGTAGGGTACGTCGCGGTCAAATTCTGACACAGCGCTCGCACGGTGACGCGGACGTTGACGCGGTGGCTGCGGTTGCTCCGGTCGGCGGCGCGGTCTGGGCTGGAGGTCGAAGGCGGTGCAGGTAAGGTGTTGGCATAGCTATGGTTAAGGCTTAGGGTTTATAAGATGTGTTACATATATATAAAGAAAGGGGGACGCGGGGGATAGGTATGCCGCTGCTGCTGCTGCTAGCGGGTTTGGAAGGGGGGTAGCTATAGGTTGCGGGCTTGGGCTCAGGGCTTTAGACTTAGGCTTAGCTCTGGGGCTTAGGGGTTGGAAAATTAAGGATTTAGTTATTGGTAATTTTTCTTTTTCTTTTTTTTTCTTTTTTTTTTCAATTACTTATATATATATATATATATATATATATATATATATATATATATATATATATATATATATATATATATAATTCTAGAAAATTATATTAGAACATCCTAAGAATTTCTCAGCCTTCTACAAGACTTCCTAAAACAAATTAAATAAAAATTATAGTTTTTGCCCATAAATTCTAAATGCATCTTTACCTAGTAATTAATTCAAAAATATATTTGTCCAATTTAACTAAGAAATACCACAATTTAAATTAAATGATTAATTAAATAATTATAAGGTTTTTAAAGTTATGGGGTTTTACAGTGTGTGCTCATGATCTTAACTATCAATTATATCCAATTGTTTATGCTGTTGCTGAGAGCGAAAACACAGATTCTTGGACTTAGTTTTTAAACTGTTTGAAAACATCTTTTGAAGGTAGTTTTAATGCGTGGGATACAATTTCTTTTATATAAGATAAACTGAAAGGATTAATAAATGCCATGCGTGCTACTTTTCCAGAATCACCTCATTTGTATTGTATTCAATATTTTAAAGAAAATTTAAAACTAGTATATAGACTGCATTATTTTCAACGTAAATTAGACTACCTTGCAAGATGTTATAATGAGACAGATGTGAATATTTGCTTTGAACCAATTAAGGCTAAAAATATCGATGTTTACAATTGGCTTGTTGGAGTAAATGATGAAACTCGTATTTTATCACACTGGATAACAGCTTATTCTTCTTGTCCTAGATTAGATATTAACACGTCGAACCTTGCTGAATGCTTCAATAACTGGGTTAAAAACTTACGCGATAAACCAATAACAATACTACTTGATGGTATTCGAGCCAAAATTATAACACTTCAGGACAAAAATCGACAAAAAGCTAAAAATCTTGCAACTGATTATTATCGAAAGATGTTAAATACTTTGGCCAGTATCACAAAAAAAAGACACCAGCTTGCAAATATTGAGTATAGTTGGTTATTTGTTTGAAATACTCGATCGTGAAACAAATAGAACATATGTTGTGAACTTAGACGAAAAATATTGTACATGTTTTAAATGGTATCATACTTGTCGGTCATGTGTACATATATGTTATGCTTGTAATTCTAAAAATATTAGCATCGAGAGTTTTTATCCAGGTATTTTTTCCAAAGAAGCATTAAGAAGCGTATATGAGCTGCACCTGGAGCCAATTCCAGTCCCTTACAACATTCAAAGTACATTGGTTATAGGCGACATTGGAGTACCAGATGTACGACAAAAAGTGGGAAGACCAAAAAAGGACCGCATCATGACGAAGGATCAATCATCAAGAGATCTCCGATGTAGCAACTTTAATGGTTTAGGACACAATTGAAGAAGATGTACCAACCAACCAAGAGAATAAATGCATTGGCATAGATTTTCTTAGAAAAGTTATAAGTTCATTGATGTAATTTTATTGCTAATACATAAATTTCTAATAAAACCTAGCAGTACAAGAATTTCATTCTCTGCCTCTTGCCATCCTGTCATAATTCCTACGAGGCCTTTGCCTAAGACCGAGTCTATTTCTTCTTGCTACTGTATCCTCGGGTCTCTCCCCGGCAATGGTGTCCATGGGTCAAATTCATCAGTCTCCTGTGTCTGTATCGACGTTGTTGGAGTCACAAATAACTGAGTAGCTGTATCAAACTGGGGTGCATCAAATATAGAAGTGGCCATCTGCATGGAATAATCCCAATAGTCACCACCAGGCTGTGACGTCCCCTCGCCCGCCTCTCGGTCCATCTGTGGGGTACGTGCCTGTGACGTTCCCTCGCCCGCCCACTGATAAGTGCCCTGGTCAGCCCACTGGGAAGTGCCCTGGTCAGCCTGTTGCAAACTGCCCTGTTATGCTCAACGAGTCTCTCACTGGATGATTTTCACATGCTACATTCACATTTGGAAGCTGAAATATTAAGTAGAATCCAATTAATTCATAAAAAAAACTATGGAGACAAAACAATTTATCAATAAAATACATACCTTCTCAATTATACGTTGATACCATTCACGATAACTAGCATCATCAACAGCTCGATGTTGGAATCGCAACTCCTCATATCGCTAGGATCGGTTATTGATAAGAGGAGCTCCCCACCAAGATCTATATGCTATATCACCTAATGCTACACCATTTAAACAAATATGAGCGTTTGATTTCATATAATTTTGAAAGTTATTTTGTTCAACTTTTTAAATAACTTACCCTCATCTATAGAGTCCATTAGTTGAGACGACTGTACCGCGGGCTGTGTCTCCAATCTAGAATTCCACTGTGGAATTATTTTGCTTGCTCTTTTAGTTGCACTCCCTTTACTACAGTTTAAATATGGTGGATCATCGAAAATCTTTTGTTTTACCCAGAATTGTCGCATAACGCGATCAGCTGGATGATACATGATTTCACCGTCGAATATTAAGAAACAACTATGGATACTAAGGTCATAGGTTGTTGTTTGTATTTCAGTAGGATTATGCTTAAACCGGTACGGACAGTATGTCACCTATTTTATGACAAAAAATTATAAGATAATGGTTATAATGGCTTTATAAAATAATAATACAGATATTTTATACTTCAGTGTATCAAATTCGACCCGGTATAAAGAGATAACCGCATGTTCACAGTGTACTGGATCTGCTGCATCCGTAGTCTACCGTAAAGCTGAAGGGAAGACACCAATGTCGGTATTAATGCGGGAGACTGGCCTACCAATATGAAAGTGGTCGTAGGACCAAACATAGAAAATACGACTATATGATATAAGCGCATCTATTTTCAATGTAAATGGAATTAAGTAAAAAAAATTATATGATATAAGTGCACATATTTTCATACCTGTATTAATGTCGCGCAACCACTTAGATTTACCTTCGTTGCATACATGTCTTCAAATTGTACAAAATCTGTCATAGAACTATATAAATATGCCAACACAGACGCTCCCCAAGCGTGGCGCGTAGGTGCGTCCAGGTCTACCAAAAAAGGTAGAAAACGTAAATCAACTAAATCTGATGAGTCTGGAAACAACACTCCGCTTAATAAACCTAGCAAGTAGGCTCTGGTGCAAGCAATGACCTGAACAAATGATGAAAAAATTATATGCGTTAAATTCAATTAAAAATATACTACATAAATAATAACATAAGTTGCAAAAAAAAAGCATACTTACCCGATCCTCATCAACTGAGATAACTTGATCACCAATACGATCTAGGTGCAAAAAGTTATGACGGAACCACGTAAACGTCACAAGATTTTTACTACATTTATTACACGGCGCCTCCACACCTAGGTACTTCGTAATCATAGTGTCGGCGGAAATTAATTTGTCAAATATTATAGGTTCACCCGTAATATGTAAACCTAAAATATTTGCCACATCTGCTAGAATAATACTCATCTCTCTGAATGGTAGCTGAAAGGTATTTCGTCTGGGCCACCAACGCTCGACTAAACTGAAGATTAAGTCTCTATCGTGTTGCATAAAATATATCTTGTCAACATAATAAAAGCCAAATATTTTTAACAGTGTCACTTGGTGGTCGATCAACCTCCAATACCCAAGTCTGCTATCGTGACGCCATGAGGCATGCTCTCGGCACCGTTCATCATTAGTATAATCGTTTTGCTATATATGAAAAATATAGACGATGTTATTAGTAGACATGTACAAAATATCATTCAAATTAATTTACACAATTATATTTTATTGTACCTTTCCATAAAATACCAAACTAGATATATGTTTCGCACGTTGATGGATTATTAAATCCATAGTAGGCCCTCCAGGAATACGTTCGTCGTTTTGGCTGTCCATATGTACAATTATAGTTATCAAAACATATAATTTGGTTGTCCGTTGTTTTGCACGTTGTATAACTTAAATTCACTAAATAAATACTAGTATCCTAGCATTTAAAAAATAAAAACTAACATAAAATTATTGCATATACAAATAAGAGTATAAATGAAGAAGAATAGAATAAAGACCTTCAACAATAAGAATTATGTATGCTCACAAAGACTGTTATGTCCACTTGCAAATGAGAGAAAATGAAGGCTGCTCGAATTGCTGATATGTGCTCACAAGGAATGTTGTAAATGATCGTAGTGCACTCTGTTCTTCTTCCTCCTTCTCTTCTTATAGCTCCCACCTCCCACCAACTTCTTCTCTGTTGTGCATTACTCCTCTCCTCCCTCCACGAGACATGTCTCTTCTACTTTTTTCTTTACTCTCTTATGTCTCTTCTTCTTTTTTCTTGTCAAGTCTTTTCTTCTTTTTTCCTGTCAAGTCTCTTGTCTCTAAGTATTTTTGTTGTGTAGTCTTTCTTGTCTCTTCCTCGTTAAACCAAACCGAAGAACATTACTCCCTTCCACGTTAAACTAAACCGAAACAATAGACAGTGGACATAAACCAAAACCAACTCCTGAACCAACATCAATCCATAGACCCAGATCAAATTTTAAACCCAAATAAAAATCAAACCAAACCAAATTTCAAATTTCAAACCCAAATAAAAATTAAACCAAAATTCAAAACTAAACTAAATAAAAAAATCAAAATCCAAAACAAAACTAAATATAAAAAAACTAAAAAAAAAACAACCAAAACATAACTAATTAAAAAAAACTAATAAAACAAACCAACCAAACCAAACCAAACAAAATCACCCAACTGAACCGTAGGCCCCCACACCCAAATTTCGTCAACTATGTTGGCTGAAATTGTGCAAGTGTTGGCAAAAATTTGGCTTGTGGGGTCCACTTTGGCATTTTTTGTCTACGTGTTCGATTTTTTTGGTTTTCCCCAACAGAGTTGACTGACTCTGTCTATATTTCAAATTTTACTAAATTTGTTTCGTTCGCATTAATTTAATATAATTTTATTTCGCTACAGTAAATTTTCTGATAACATTATTAACCTGCCCTAGCGAAAGAAGAAAGATCACATAATAATTTTACATATTCTCACATTATTAATGTGTTGGTTTATGTGAGTCGAGTTGAGACATCTCACTAGTGCATTTTCCAATATGCTGACCCTCTCCTCCAGATGTGTGAGGAGTCGCTTGGACGTTCTGAGACATTTGGAGCTCGTTTACCACCTTGAAGTTATCCTTCTGGAAGTTGATATCTTATATTTATAAAAGACATAATGTATGGAACATAGTTTACTGTGTTAGTTTTAGGGTTAATTACAATGACCAGCCCTATATTTTATGTTTATTACACGGGGTACCCCTACTTTGAAACTAATTACACGTACCACCCCTATGATTTATATTTTCTATAGAAAGTTATAACATTAACTACTCCTATGAATTTTTTTTCTAAAGGAGAGGGATATTCCGTATAATAAACATAAAATATAGGAATGATCAACGTAATTAATCCTTAATTTTATGATTGTAAGTCAAGTTGACATAATTTAGTTAGCCATGGAACACTTTTATATTTCGATGTAAATTATTAATTAAGAAAATTATTTTTATCTTTTGTCTATCAATTTTTTACTCAGTTTCGTTGCAATGGCTTTGTTTCAGAGAACCCGGATTCGTTTCGAAATCGGTCTGGATCCAAGTCCGACTTGTTAACCTCCGAATTCTGAGCCGAATTGGATTTGAATTTAGGTTTTTTGTTCTGGTCCGTCCATTCTTTTTTCGGCCTGGTCGAGCGGGTCCAAATTCAGTCATTCGACCCGAACCGAGAGACGACTTGACTGAAGACTATCGATCATCATTAAACAATTAAAAAAAAAGGAAAAACAACGACCCACAAAACAGAATCAAACTTGTTCACGGACCTCTCTCTCTAGGGACAAGAGATTGAGTGCCTCGTCCGTAACTCCAACCTCCACGTGCCCCCCTTCCCATCCACTACATATATATTCACCCACCAACACACCCACACACCAAAACCCCCATCCCCCACCCCACAAACCATGGCCTACTCATCGGAGCCGGAAATGGAGGAGAACAATAACCACAGCAGCAGCAATGGAAGCTTCGGTGGTCTGGTCGGCTACTCCAAGTTCGTCCGGGCCAACCCCCGGTCCGACCGCTTCCCGGTCCACTCCTTCCACCACGTCGAGTTCTGGTGCTCCGACGCCACCTCCTCCTCCTCTCGCTTCTCCTTCGGCCTCGGCATGCCGATCCGCTCCCGCTCCGACCTCTCCACCGGAAACTCTCTCCACTGCTCCTTCCTCCTCCGCTCCCACTCCCTCCGCTTCCTCTTCACCGCCCCCTACCCCACCTTCATCCCCAACTCCAACCCCTCCATCCCCTCCTTCCGTCAAGAAACCGCCGAATCCTTCGTCTCCCTCCACGGCCTCGCCGTCCGCGCCGTCGCCGTCGCCGTCCCCTCCGCCGAGCAGGCGTTCAACGCCGCCGTCAGCAACGGCGCCGTCGCGGCGTTCCCGCCCACCGATCTCGGCGACGGCTTCTCCCTCGCCGAGGTCAAACTCTACGGCGACGTCGTCCTCCGCTTCGTCACCGTGAACCCCAACTCCGCCCACGCTTTCCTCCCCGGCTTCGACGACGAGCCCGACCCCGACCTCGACGCCGACTTTGGACTGCGCCGGCTCGACCACGCCGTCGGCAACGTCGAGAGCCTGGGCCCCGCGCTGTCCTACGTGGCGGGGTTCACCGGGTTCCACGAGTTCGCGGAGTTCACCGCGGACGACGTGGGGACCGCGGAGAGCGGGCTGAACTCGGTGGTGCTGGCGAACAACGAGGAGACGGTGCTGCTCCCGATGAACGAGCCGGTGCACGGGACCAAGAGGAGGAGCCAGATACAGACGTACCTGGACCACAACGGCGGCCCGGGGGTGCAGCACCTGGCGCTGTCGACGGCCGACGTCATAGGGACGCTGAGGAGGATGAGGGCGGTGGGGAGCAGGAGGGGAGGGTTCGACTTCATGCCGGCGCCGCCGCCGAATTACTACGACGGGGTGAGGAGGAGAGCCGGGGACGTGCTCACGGAGGAGCAGATCAATGAGTGCAAGGAGCTGGGGATTCTGGTGGACAGGGATGACCAGGGGGTGCTCATGCAGATCTTCACCAAGCCGGTCGGAGACAGGTGACTCACTCACTCATTGATCTTGAAATTACATAAAAATAATGGTGGTGGGGAGTTGCCCCTACGGTTGGTTGTCCCCCCTCATTACTAGTCCTGGCTCCGCTTGATAGCATTGCATGCTACACGGTTCCTTTTTTTTATTTGGTGTCATCGATGTGATCGTTATCGTCCTGTGTCGTCTTCTCCCTTCGGAATGGGGTTGGACGTGGAGCATAAGAAAAATAATTGACAAAGAGATGCAGGCATATTGATCTTTTTTAGGCCTTCGGAATGGGACTGGGTGTGGAGTGGAAGCACAAGAAAACTCTATAAAAAGAATTGATAAAGAGAGAACATATTGATCTTTCTTAGGCCTTCGGAATGGGGTTGGTTGTGGGGGACAAGGGAACCCTATACAAAGAGTTGACAAAGATATACATATTGATCTTTTCTAGGCCTTCGGAATGGGGTTGGCTGTGGAGGATAAGAAAACTCTATAAAAAGAATTGACAAAGAGATGCATATTGATATTTTTTAAGGCCTAGTTTGGGAAGAAAGTTTCTTTAAATGGAGTTAGCTTTTTGGAGTTCCGATACTTGAAACCGGTATGAAACTACACTTAATTTACCTAGACTTTGGAGTTCTTCTTTGAAAATTTGGGGGTACTAAAGTGTATTTTGTAGTCTTGTGTTTCAAAGTTACAAGACTAGAATTGGATATTTTATATTTCAGCAGCTAAATAGTCCTACAATTATCATCAACAATTGCGTGGAATACCAAAAAAATTCTACCATTTTTGTCAAAAGCGTCATAAAAATCCAACACCCTATACCAATTAATATGGAAATCAACTTTACCCATAGCCATCAATAACAATCAACCACTTGATATACATACATATAAATATAGCCGTCGATCTCACAATCGGAGACCGGTTAGCAAGGATTATATTATTTTTATTTTGCAAATTTGTCCCTGGGTAATTTTGTTTATTTAATTTTAGGACAAACCACAGTTCAACTTCAAGTTACTCTATAAAAGAATTGTTAAAGAGATACATATTGATCTTTTTAGGCCAAGTTTGGGAATTAAGTTTCTTAAAATGGACTCATCTTTTTGGAGTTCTGATACTTGAAACTAGAGTTTCAAGTTATGAAACTACACTCAATTTACCTAGAGTTTGGAGGAGGAGTTTTTTTGGACATTTGGGTACTAAAGTGTATTTTGTAGTATTGTGTTTTGAAGTTATGAGTATAAAGACTTCAAAAGCTAAATATTCCTACAATTATCATCCACAATTGCATGAGAGTATCAAAATCTACCATTCTCGTCGAAAAATCCATAAAAATCCAAAACCCTATACCAATTCAATATGCAAATCAACTTTACCCTTTGCCGTCATCACAACCAAACACTTGATGTACATACATATATAAATATATAATGACTAAGCTACAATCAACCACTTGAGTGAGCATTTTTTTTTTTTGCACATTTACCATTGGCTAATATCTGTTTATGTAATTTGTAGACTAAACACAATTCCTGTATAAATTACTAACAAAATGAACAGGAAGATGGAATTTTTTTTCTTTTTTAAGGATGTTGTTCTCTAGCACTAAATGGCATTCTTTTTTTTATGATCAATGAATATTTGTCTTTAACATTTAGCTTGACATTTGTCATATTGCTCGCACGTGCGCGCACACACATGACTAAGCTGAATTCTAAATGGCTTGTGCTCCTTCAAAAAGATGATGATTATGTTCCATTAAAGCAGAGGAAGTGTTGAAGTGTTGATAAATTACCAAATTTCATATATATATATATATATATATGTGTGTGTGTGTGTGTGTGTGTGTGTGTGTGTGTGTGCGCGCGCGCGCGCGCGCCCCATGTAGCGTGAGGAAGGAGACATATTTTTTCTATCTTTCTAACGGACCGTCGTCATCGTCCAAACATTCTCCCATCATAATAGGGTTCTTCTAGCACAAATGACATTATTTTTCCCCCCATGATGAATATTTGTCTTTTGCATTTAGTTTGACGTTTGTCTATAAAAGAATTAACAAAGACATACATATTGCTTTTTTTTAAAGAATCATGGGCTTTTATGTGATCGGTCTTGTAAAGAGATACAAGTTTGTACAGACTTGTGATTCAACATCTTTTGTATGCAAGTCCTGTATTTATCCCATTTACATGAACTACGTCTACTTCTAGCCGTGTTCCGCATACAACTTAGGTTGCCAAAATAAACCACTTGATGATATACATACATCAACACATAATCACCTAGACCTCAAGTGATACCATTTGGAAAATTCATCTTCAGAGTTTGGTATTGGCTGATTCCGAGTTATTGCATCAAAACCTTACTGATGCACATTCATAGAATGTGGGGATTGATGAAAATCTTTCAATTACCTATTCATGAATAATTTCTTGCTTGTTGTTCGTTGCTTTTGCAGAACCTTTAATACCTGCTCGCACCTCATTTTCTCATATTCACGAATAATATTATATTTTCATCAAATGTCTTGACTCTCTTTAAACTTTAAACAAAATTATGAAGTTAGATTCCAAATTTCCCTTCTTACCAAATAGTTCACCCAATCTTGTGATTGTGCTGGTATTTATAGTATATGACATCACAATGTTCCATACATGCTCTCCAGTTTCGACATATTATTTACGAAACTTCAACAGCATCCAATAAGAGCAAGATTATGATGTAAACCTCTAATGTATTCATTGATGATTACTGGATAAAAAAAATGTCAGTACAGCTGTAAACATTCACTTGCATTACCTGAAGATACAGTGGATACTACTGATAGTTCAATAAAAAATCGCAGTCTATGTGCTTTAATCAATGAAGAAAGCAAGTATAATGCGAAGGATAAGTAATATTAACATCTGTTGATTATCCAAAAATGTTAGATAGACTTCGAATGTAGACTAAACTTGGGTTGGTTACTAACTGTGGATCTAATCCAAATTTTTATTTGCTCGTATGAATACTAATCAACTTGTTCTCTACTAATGTGATTTTGTTTGTAGGCCTACAATCTTTCTGGAGATTATACAGAGAGTTGGATGCATGATGAAGGACGAGAAAGGGAATGAGTATCAGAAGGGCGGTTGCGGGGGGTTTGGGAAGGGGAACTTCTCTGAACTCTTCAAATCCATCGAAGACTATGAGAAGACTCTTGAAGCTAAACAACAGCCAGTTGCTGCACTTGCTTCTTAAAGAGAAAGTAGCAATGATACAGTAATTGAGGAAAAGATCGGAATAATGCTGCTCATTCCACTGGGTGCTAATAAGGAGAGCCGACATGGCATTACTCTTTCATGTTGTATGTAATTGTCACCGTCTTTGTGTTATATGTATGTGGGACTTGTATGTCATCACTTGATGGGAGCTATATCTATATCTATCTTCATCATAGAGTTGGTCCCTTGGAAACAGACTAATATTGTAGCTTGAAGTGCAATATGAGAAAGCAGGTGATGGTATGAATTGTATTGGGGTTATATAGTTTTAGGATCTCGAATAATATTCGAAATTTACGTTTAGATTTTTATATTGTCCAGAATAGGGTTTGGGTTCTGTCCTGACCGTATCGTTAGATCTTGTTTAGGTCTCTATAATATTCAAATTTTGTTTTTAGTTTTAGGGTATTGTATGATATTCGAAATTTGTGTTTAGGTTTACATTTTGAACGATCAGCTTAAGTCAACGATCATGGTGTTTAATGGGCCGGCCCAGCCCGTCGTCTGTGCTGACCAGTTTTGGCCGGGTCAGGCTCAACCTGGGAGACGAAACGGGCCAGCCCAGTCTGGAAGCAAAATTTTTGGACCCAGTCTGCATCCATGATCCGGTCAGGGGCGGACCGGGCCGAACTGATCTGGGTTCGGACTGGTTTACGGTTGGGTCAGGCCGGCTCGTAATTTTTTTTAAGCATTGTATATATAAGTTATACATATAATAAGTTAATAAATATAAATATAAATTTGCTATTATATGTATGAGTTAATGTATAAGTCATTTGTTAGTAAATTTAAATTTAAATTGAAAATTATATATATTAGTTAATATATATAATTAATAAATAGATGATATAATTTAATTTATTTAATGAGATAATAGAATAAAAATTTGATTTAATTAATGAGATCTTTTTCATAACCAAAAATATTAAATATAAACAACTTTTATCCTAATATAAATAAACAAACACTTAATTGCGTTAGAATTTTATTAGTGACTCATACTAATATTACTAATACATAAGAATATCATAAATAAGATAATTTTTTAATATATATTATTTTTGTTGCATAAGCATGCAATATATATTTGTGTTTCAGCTTTTCAACCTCTTTTCAAAATTTATTTGTAATACTGCGAATAAAGTTTGTAGAGAGACTGAAAGCTGAAATTCAAATATAGGTTGTATGACTTATCTAACAATAAAAAAAAAAAATTTAAATGATACATTTTTTGAAAAAATACAAGATTACTAGATATCCATACATATTTTCAGATGCCTACGTAGCTTTTTTATACCACAGTTATGGTCTCATTTGAGTCGTTTCCTACAATGCAAGCATTCAACAAGAACAATATTCGAGTATCTTCTTTCCGTATAACGCTTATTGTAAACTCCGCTAAAATGATGCTAAATTTTTTATTCAAACTCTTATTGCGGCAAGGGTTGAGGTTGCAGTGCTGGTTGAGGTTACTGATCTTGCTGTTACTGTGGTGGTTGATCATTTTTCATGATATTAAATAGCCTCTTCATACTATATTGTTTGTAAATATTGCAAGAGATGGAAGAAAATTTGTTATGGTTAATTTTGGTAAATTATGGCCAATTTATAGAATTTTTGGGTGTAAAATGACCTCCAATATTCCTAAAATATAGTTGTTATAAGAATATTTTGATCATTTTCAGCAAAATGATCAAAATACCCCTAAAATGGCCATAAAATGGCCACCAAACACATGAGTATTTTGGTCAAAATATCTCCTAACAGATATAAGGAATTAAAAAAATTTGGATCAGACGGACCTGCATCGTGCTTGGACCGGGTCGGTGACCGGATCGGACTGTCGGGTCGAAAAATTGGATCCAGTCCGGACCCGCTTGAATCATGGGCAAAGTCGGACCGGTCCGTTGACCGAGTCATGGTCGGCCGAGACCGGCGTTGACCGGGTTGGGCCCAGGCCTGGTTCCGGACCGGCCGGCCCACTATACTCTATGAGTTAACGATCAGTATGAAATCTAAACTCTCTTCTAGACAATTTGGAGATCTAAATACAAATTTTGAATATTATACAAGACTCTAAACTAAATAATTCTAAAAATAAATATTATACGAGATCCTAAAACTAAATAATCCATTGTAAAAGCGTGAAAGATTTTAATTGTGTTGTAGGTTAGTGTCATCCTGATGCCTGGCCATGCTGTGTGAATTGTCGATTTCTCCTAAGGAAATAGGGATAATATGTTCATGGGCACTGACCCCACCGATTTTTTTCCAAGTGACTGGCTATTCACATCAAGAAAAATGGCTGCTCATTCTGTTAATTCTAGGGTACCCAGACCAATTTCTATAATAAGAGGAGACCTACACATATGAGTTGCTCCAGTTGTCACCTTTGTTTGTTTTGTCCAGTATAGCAAATGCAGCAATGTGTAATAAATATGCAGGCCAAATTTTGAACCATTGCTTGAAGTAGTCATATTTGTAGGAAGTTAATCTGGAGTAAGTTTCGATTGCTTCTCTTTGATGAGCATATGGCAAGAACTCTTTACATTCTCTATGAGAAGCATGAATGCAGGAAAGTAGAGGAGCTATGTAGGGGTGAGCAATATTCGGTCTTTGATCGAAAATCGAACTAATCCGAATGAGGAATTCGATTCGGTTTGAAAAAAAAAATTAGTTCGATTTCGATTTTGAAAATACTAAAAAAAATTATTCGATTTCGGCTTTGGATTTCGGTTTCGGTCCAAAACCGAAAATCGAATAAGACTTATACAATTATGTAAATACCCTCTATTCTATGCATATATTGTAATTAAAAGTGTGTATATTTTGAAAGCAATAATTTTACATATGTATTTTAACGTCCAACTAGTCTAACTTTGGACGTAAATACAACAAATGTGTGTATAAAAATTTAATTTTTAATATCATTTAACCATGATTCTAACTTTGGATCATATCCATTAAAAAATAAAAATAACTCAGCCGAATAAACCAAATCGTTATTCGGTTCGATTTCGATTTTGGCTAATTTCGTTTCGGTTTTGAATTTTTAGAATTTCGGTTTATTCGGTTTTGACTATTTCGGTTCGGTTGAAACCGAATAAACCGAACGCTCAGCTAGGTCACTAGCCAAGAAAGGGTAACTATGTGGGTTGGATAGATGATGCATAGTTGAGCAATTTTCTGATGTTACATAAACTAGTGGACTTGTTAAAAATAATTGTTCAAATCAAGAGGCATCGACAATATTCGTTGGTATTTCTGCTTATAAATTTGACATTAATCTGATCCGTTGCGACAACAACAAACGAAAGGGTATTTTGCAGCCATAAAAATTATCAAAACTCAGCTGCGCAATCGACTTGGAGATGAGTTTATAAGCGAATGTTTGGTCGCTTACATTGAGAAAGACATGTCTGAGACTGTCAGCAATGAAGAAATTATTCAACAATTTCAGAATATATGCAATCGAAGAGTAGTAGTAGTATAATATGAGATTAATTATGTTGTTTTTTGTACGAATTTTTTTCTTTTAGTATTATATATAAGATAAGATTAAAGTCTCTCCCCTCATGTAATGTTAAGAGATTATATTTTGCAGGAGAATCTAAAAAACCTGAAATCCCTGTCCGAATTTGTATATTAAAAATAAAATAAAATAGCAAACATCATATAGTGCTCGATGTAGGGTTTACAAGTATAAGAAACTACCTTACAGTCTTGTAGACAAGAAGAAAAAAAAGTGAAGAATAAATATGCTTCTGATGCATCTTTGATCTTTTCGGTAGGCTATGACTACAAACCAATGCATCTTCTTCTTCTTCTTCTTCTTCTTCTTCTTCTTCAAGATACAGTGCTGCTTCCTCAGATTCAGGTATTGGAGCTAGAGACATGAAGAAAATATAATGTCAAAAAACTATAGTTATCATTAAGTTTCTAAAGATTATACTGTAAAATGTTAATATCTGAAAAATCTCCATGCTTAGTAGTTTGTGAGTGTACATAATTGTTGGTGTTTTTGCCTTTGGACTGTAAAAGATAGTCACCACCAAGTGGGTATCTCAATGTAATATTTTGTTTGTGTTGAGGTGTGCACATGGGGTGTGGAGAGGCACATGGGTGCCATGTGGGGGTATTTTATTAGGATGAAGAAGATATTTTATTAGGATGAAGAAGGATTAATTCTTTAATGAAAGCATTTATGCTTTTTGTCATTCTCTTAGAATTTATTCCATAGGAGCTAAGCCCCAACGACTCAGACTCGGGCTCAAGGGCGCAAAGTGACGCTTTGTTGGCGCACTTAGCACGTCAGCGCGAGTTGCATGCGCCGTCCCGCATGAGCGGACCGCATGAGCGGGCTGCAAGTGCGGTCGCATGGACGGCTGCATGCGCTGCTGCTTGCGTGGTCGCATGAGTGGTTGCTTGCGGGACCGCATGAGCGGTTGCATGCGGGTCCGCTGCTATCGGATAGATTTAATTAGTTATGGAAAGATTGAGTCATTAATTTAAATCCGATATTTGTGGGATTTGTATTTAATTCATTCCAATCATGTAGGATTTAAATCATTCATGTGGGATTTGAATTTAATTCATTACAATCATGTATAATTTAAATTTATTCATGTGGGATTTGAATTTAATTCAAATTAATCATATGGGATTTAAATTTAATTTATTCCAATCTTGTGGGATATGAATTAAATTCATTCCAATCTTTTTGTAACTAATGGGCGGTCAGGCTCCTCTATAAATACTATCTTCGTGCCTACATTGAGGACTTACTTCAAAATAAAGGAGACGAAGAGAGTTGCAGCAGCCGCCATTGCAGTTCAGGAAGTTAATGTGAGTTCAAGCAAGGAGGTGACAACGAGCATTCCAGAAGTTCTACGTGAACTTGCTGGTTCCTGGGAGCAAATCGTGTGGTGCGAATCTTGCTTTGAGCAACGGTGATCTTCATCACCCCAACAAGCAGAGTTTATTATTCTTCTTCTTCCTCTTCTCTTTTGCAAGTTGTAAACTCTGTTCTGACCGTTTGCAACTGTAATTGCAAGGAAGAACGAGAAGATAGTTTTTTCTCATTCTTTTGTTATCTTGTTTCAAGTTGTAATCAGATCCTATATAATTTTCTTATTGGATTGAGAGATATCAGGAAGGGAACTCTTGTGTGAACTCCTGATCTCGACTTCAACTTCTGGTTCTACCATCTTTGATTAAGCCTCGGAAGTAACAATCTAAAAGCAAGATCTGAGTAAGATGGACGACCGATCAAACATTCTCAATACTAGCTTTCACAAGCTTGAGAAGTTTGATGGCGAACACTACAACATTTGGAAGAGGAAGATCTCTCTGAATCTTTGTCTTGTCAAAGTTACTTATGTGTTGGTTGATCCAGAACTTACCATCACTGAAGATGGAGGAGAACTTAAAGTTGGTGTGGCGCAGGACGCGCACAACAAGTAAAAAGAAAATGACCTCTGCAGGCTATTGATCCTTAATGCAATGAAGGACTCGATGGTAGAGTCTTACAGCAAGAAAGAGAAGGCGAAAGACATCCGAGAAGCTCTTGAGAAGCATTACTAAACTGATGAAAAGATGTCTAAAATCCATCTCATTGAAAAGTTTTTCACTTTGCAAATTGAAGACGAGAAGGTAATGCTTCCTCAAGTCAAGGAACTTCTGAAGATACAGCAAAAGCTGGAGGAAGAGGGCATGAAGCAAGAAGATAAGTTCATTATGGGAGCTATTGTCACCAAGCTTCCTCCAGGCTAGATCAAGTTCAAGACTGACATGTACCGTAAGAAGATGGAGATCCAGTTCAAAGATCTTCTTCACTGGATTCACATTGAAGATGAGGCCATGGGACAACTGAAATTGGATTCTCTTTCCAAACAGTTGGCAAAGGCCAACTTGGTACATGCTGGTGATTCCAAGGGGAATCAGAAGGCTTCTTACAACAAGAAAAAGGACTTCAACCATCTGAAGATGAAGTCAGCTTCGTTCAAGCCAAAGCCAAAGCCCAAGTCCGAAGTGACTTGCTTCAATTGTGGCAAGAAGGGCCACTACCGGAGTGACTGCAGATCCAAGCCCAAACAGACAGAGCAAGGTAAGCCTAATAAGGTTGCTATGATTGTGCAAAGAAGGAGTTGTTCACCACCTACAAGCCTACATCTGAGAAGGTTATGGTGGCGAACCAGGCACAAGATGAAGTACTCGGGACCGGAACGCTGGAACTGAACCTGACTTGGGGGAAGTCGCTGACGCTTCAGGATGTGAAGCATGTACCAATGATAGCCAAGAATCTGGTCTCAGGAAGTCTGCTCTGTAATACAGGCTTGAGGATGGACATTAATATTGGACAGATTGTGATGTCTTACAAAGGAACATACTTCGAAAAAACTTTCTGTACCGAAGGGATGTTCAAACTTCAACTTGTAACTCCTACTACAATGATAAATGCAGTCAATTCTTCTGGTTATTCTTTTGTGTTATAGCACAATAGACTAGGACATGTCCATTGTAAAAAAATAAATAAGATGTCTAGTCTAGGGCTTATCTCCAAATGTGGGGGTAGAGATGTGGAGAAGTGTGAGGTCTGTGCGCAGACAAAGATCACCAGAAAGCCGTTCAAACGGGTTAACTGAAGCACAGATCTTCTGGAGTTTGTGCATTCAGATATCTGTGACTTCAAACAGTTCTCCACAAAGGCCAAGATAAAGTATTTTATTACATTCATCGACGACTACTCGAAGTATGCGTTCGTTGTAAAACCCCTATTTCTAAAAATCGTATTTTTTTTTTATTAATTAATAATTTAAATATAGTATTTAGTGGCTAAATAGGAGAAATAGATTTTTAATAATTTTTATTTTTGGTGTTCGAGCACTTAGAGGACTTGTGGGACCATCAGGAAATTTTCGGAATTTATTCCGTGTAGGAGACCCCTTAAGCAGTTGCTAGCTTAACGATGTGCATTACCCTAAGCTATAAGTTTTCTTATGAGTATATATATATATATATATATATATATATATACAAATATATATATATGTATATATATTTCATAAAGAAAGAAAGAAAAAGAAAGAAGTTAAATAAGTTTATAATAATAATACTAATATTAATAACAATAATGATAATGTTAATAATAATGCAAATTACTTTTCCCTTTAGTTTGCTACCAAACACTTGCTGAATGCTAAGCCGCCCTAAGCAACTTAGAATTTCTAACTTCATTCACGCGGCCATAAGGGACCCGCCCCTTGTCATCAGCACTTAACCCAACAGCATTTTGCTTCACCCAAAACCCTTTGGCCGCGATCCGCACCCCCTCTCAATCTTAATATATATGATATATATATATATATATATATATATAGATAACTCTCTAAAACCCTAACCTAAAACTCCAGACTTCCTCTTCCCATCTAGAGCCGTCACCACAGCCAGAGAAGCCTCCCCAAGCCATCCAACCATCCCGTCGACGCCGACATCGCGAACTGCAGTCTCCCACTCGAAGCACCTTCGCTCCGGCGTATATTCCCGTTGACTCGCTCGACCAAACGCTGTTCCGTTTTCATAGGTATGATCTTCCCTCAACCCTCTCCAGTATTTGTTTTATAGTCAACCTCGAAAAACGTGCGCCCCTAGGTGTAAATCAGCGTCCAAAATGGACGGACAGACAGAATTCTGCAATCGCAGAATTCCAGATTGACCACCCGTATTGTCGAGTTCGTATCTTCCACCACAGAGATCCGAATTCGGTGATTCTTTTTGATACCTGTAGATTACATGATCTAGTTTATTTTCTGTATAATAACCCTAGGCTAATAGTTGCTGTGGACATAGTTCTGTTCGTCACAAAACTGTGCGCACCCACTTTTTCCGGTTTTCCAAAGGTTGGAGAACGGAGCGCGCCCCGCCAAACGGGACCGCCCTGCCGTGTGCCAAGTATACCGAATGGTGCACGCAGCATAACAGGACACGTGAAAATTCGTGGGGACTGATTCGGACGCGTGTGCGCGCCGGAATCAGACCGTATCCGCGGACACATTTCGTGTCGCCACTTTTGTGGAACTCGCGAGTATTTTGTGCACGCTTGTCAGATTGCGACGAAACTTGGGCCACTGGACTCGTGGTAACGCGCTGGTCCTGTGACCCAATTTTCACGCATTTCTGAGACGGTTGACCAGATCGCCAATTGGCGGGCCCCACAGTTGACTTTTTGGACCAAATTGTGTTCGGCCCATCGGAATCCACATTTGGACATACCGTTGGGTTCGTAATGACACTTAGAGTTGTTGACCCATAGTTTGTCCCATTTAGAGACTGTTACCCTTGGCACGCTTTTCGGTGCAAAGTGGGCCACACGTGGACCCCACTTTTGCCCGAAATTACCGTTTTGCCCCTGTATCCAAATTGGACGAAAGGGATGTATTTTTTAGCTATTTTGCTCATTCTGGGAACGTTGGTGATGTTTATTTCAGCATCCGGAGACGTTCATTCTGAGGCCGTAGCTTCTGACTCTTGGTGTTGACATTGGGACACTACATTTTGCAGCTTCTTGCCAGGCAAGATACCTTGTCAAATTATTTACAGTACCTTGTATGCTATTTATATTTCTGTTCATTTATTTCATTTCTGTATAGTTCTTGCATGTGTAGTTTTTCTCCAGTCATTACTATGTATTAGATATGTTGACACACACATGGCACCTAGTATCATAGAGAACAATCATTAGGCGTATGGGCTTTTAACCACTCTGGTAAACCGTAGTATATAGCTCGCACTACGGGCGTGTGTCGCGCTGGTCGCTACCCCAGAGGTATGTCGATTTCTGTAGAGTCGCGCTGGTCGCTACCCCAGAGGTATGTCGATTTCTGATGTTCATGGACGAGTGCATGAGTTGTGAGGCTTAGATCGAGTAGACTACCCTTGCCCATACGTCGAAAAGTTGTCCTCATTTGCATTTATATAGATGGTCGTGTACAGCGTACTTATTTATTTTCAAATTATATGCATGTTCACTGTATTCAAATTGGCATGTGTTTTGTGTATCTTGTTACGTCCCTCTGAGGACCTGGTCCCCTGCCAGGTGTATCTGCTCTTGAGTATTTGCAGGAGTACGGGCCTGGACCTGACGCATTCTTTTCTGTCGAGGAGGTCTTACCTTCTGAGCATCGTTGATTATCTGGCGATGTATTCTTTTAGCTGATACACTTCTGTCTTCATATTATTTTATATTGGAGATTTTACACTCCTCTCTCATTTTAGTTTTGGATATAGTCATTAGTAGTGGATTTGTCTCCACCCGACTATCATTTTAGATATTTCAGACTCCTTACTCTAGTTTAGTATTTCTTTTCTATGACTTGTTGTGTGGATGAGATTAGCATATCTGTGACTTGTGACATTATACATACCACATGTGAGTTTATATTCATATTACAGCGTACGTATGGGTTATGGTTTCCATATATTGGAGTTGCCATATCCATGCGGCTGGCATGCTTACGTGTTCCTAGTCCTACGTATTTGGGACTGGGGCGTGACATGTTTTTGTGGTGGCCCATGCAGGTCAAGTTAGCCGTTTCGGTTACGTAACTGTGCCGAGCGGGCCTGCACCTAGGATTAGAATTATAGATCTCATCCACACTTGATTATAACTTACCTTCCTTCCAACATGTCCTACTTAGTTCTTGCATCCTGCTTGATTCATGTACTCTTCTTAATCCTTCGTCCATCTCTTGCAGAGAGATAAATTTGAATAACGGGCATGCCGCCACCGGGAACAACACGCCTCCAGGGGACGACGACCAATCACCTGGAGTGACCTCAACGACACCTCTTCTTCCCGGACCGGATGGACTGACTAACAATCAAATCCCATCAACTCCTTCCACGATACCTAATGGGACATTTCCAGCTCCACTAGCACCGCAGGATGGCCAGACACAGCTGTTCTAATTCTTCCAGATGATAATACAGGGACAAAGGCAGCAGGCAGCCGAGCAGAGGCAGCAAACAGCAGAGCAAAGGCTAGAATTTCTGGCAGCACTTGAGAGAATGGCTGCACTAGCCCCTAAACCAACCCAGGCACTAGTTTCAGTACCACAAGCTCGGGTTGGTTCAGTCAAAGACTTTGTGCAGATGGGCCCTAAGCCATATAAGGGCAATGAAAGTCCAGAGGAGACCACAAACTGGATTGCCAATACCAAGAAGTTGTTAGAGGCATCACAATTACCTTCTGACCTATGGATGATAGGCGTGAGGACTCAGTTAGAAGGCAACGCGCATCACTGGTGGAAATCAATGGAGCGCCAGTTGGGTACGCGACAGACTTGGGAACAATTCTTGGAATGCTTTGAGAGAAAGTACTTCCCGGATATAGTAAGGGACGCATTGTACGATCAGTTCCTCCATCTAGAACAAGGAGACAAGACGGTTGATGAGTATGACGCAGAGTTTAGCCGTCTCAGTAAGTATGGCACAGTCCTAATACCTAATGACTTGGAGAAGGCTAAGAGGTTTTACCGCGGGCTGACTCAGGAGCTCCAGCACTACACTAGCTCCCAATCCCGGATCTCTTATGCCGAGCTATTGACAGAGGCCAGGATCCAGGAGGCCATCAGCAAGGGAAACAGAATTCAACAGAGAAGTCACCAAGGACCAGTAAGGATACAGCAAGGAGGACCAATTCGACACCCTTTGATACGCCAGCAAACAGATAGTGCTGCACCATATCCAACCAAGGGGCATCGTACTTGTAACTTTTATGGTATACCAGGTCATATTCATAGAGATTGTCGTCGTCGATTCGGATTGTGCATGGTATGTGGATCAAGTCACCATCAAGCTCGAGAATGTCCACAGCAGAACCCGGGGTCTATGGCATTAAAATCAGGAACACCGCATACACCCTCAAGTATAGAAGACCAAAGGGACCCACCACTGCTTCTACAGTCTGCACAAATAGAGGGGACTAGGCCCCAGTTGAACAACCAAGGACAAGGCCAAGCACTCATTATGACAAGTATGGGAGAGCAGACACATGAAGCCGTAGATACAGGTACGACCTTTTAGTTATAATTGTCTTTGCATACTCATAACCCTATTGTGACACAAGATCTTAGATGTATAAATAGATGTAGAACTATATATGGTAGTTTAGCAGCTATGAGAATGTAGGTATATTTTACCCAGGTGGCATACATGCGATGCCAATGGATGACGTGAGTAGCAGTAGTAGTATTTTTCCCCTATCCTTATCTCGCCCTCTTGGGTGACTCATCTCCTCCTTTTATATTCATTCCTTATCTCGTGCGTAACTCTTTCTATTATAGTCATATCTTTCGTGCCATTATGAATTGTTGATTTACGTCAACCTCATCCCTATTTTGTTAGTTAGACATAAATGTGTTAGTAATGCTTGATAACTAAGGATGAGTTCTTAATATATATATGCACTATAGCAATATCTGTATTCTTTAGTAGTTTAACCCTTAAGTAGCACCATGTAGCCTAGTAGAAATTGTTAGATCATTTGAGCTAGATCATACCCCTAATAGTTAGTCAAGACCTTAAGTGTTCCCTAAAACTTAGACTATGCCTAGGAAAGAGTTGAAGGCACTTGTTACGAACTGATGACTATGACAAATCGCTGGCAAGGTAGCGACAGTTGCCGCCAGACGATTATGGTAGAGTAGTCGAATTACTTGCAGCCATACTGGCCAGGTGGCGAGGCAGTATTAGACTATGATACTTGACGGTTATGGAAAAAGTCATAGTTATGAGATTCTAGACAGGTATCCCAAGATTCTCGACCCAATAAATATATTTGCCTCACAATCTAGACAATAGCTTCAAATAAGGTGACCACTAGTAGAATTCTTGTAAGTTGGGTAGTGTAGACAAGTTAGAGGATGATAGAATAGTGTATGGACAATAGATGAGGAAGTGTTAGAATGGAAGACCATGAGTTTTAAGAGTCCTACTAGATACCAGTGTAGTGTAATATTTATAGTTATCATTATGAATATGGGTTAGTGTCAATTTCGAGGACGAAATTTTTTGTAAGTTGGGTAGAATGTAAAACCCCTATTTCTAAAAATCGTATTTATTTTTTTTATTAATTAATAATTTAAATATAGTATTTAGTGGCTAAATAGGAGAAATAGATTTTTAATAATTTTTATTTTTGGTGTTCGAGCACTTAGAGGACTTGTGGGACCATCAGAAAATTTTCGGAATTTATTCCGTGTAGGAGACCCCTTAAGCAGTTGCTAGCTTAACGATGTGCATTACCCTAAGCTATAAGTTTTCTTATGAGTATATATATATATATATATATATATATATATATATATATATATATATATATATATATACAAATATATATATATGTATATATATTTCATAAAGAAAGAAAGAAAAAGAAAGAAATTAAATAAGTTTATAATAATAATACTAATATTAATAACAATAATGATAATGTTAATAATAATGCAAATTACTTTTCCCTTTAGTTTGCTACCAAACACTTGCTGAATGCTAAGCCGCCCTAAGCAACTTAGAATTTCTAACTTCATTCACGCGGCCATAAGGGACCGCCCCTTGTCATCAGCACTTAACCCAACAGCATTTTGCTTCACCCAAAACCCTTTGGCCGCGATCCGCACCCCCTCTCAATCTTAATATATATGATATATATATATATATATATATATAGATAACTCTCTAAAACCCTAACCTAAAACTCCAGACTTCCTCTTCCCATCTAGAGCCGTCACCACAGCCAGAGAAGCCTCCCCAAGCCATCCAACCATCCCGTCGACGCCGACATCGCGAACTGCAGTCTCCCACTCGAAGCACCTTCGCTCCGGCATATATTCCCGTTGACTCGCTCGACCAAACGCTGTTCCGTTTTCATAGGTATTATCTTCCCTCAACCCTCTCCAGTATTTGTTTTATAGTCAACCTCGGAAAACGTGCGCCCCTAGGTGTAAATCAGCGTCCAAAATGGACGGACAGACAGAATTCTGCAATCGCAGAATTTCAGATTGACCACCCGTATTGTCGAGTTCGTATCTCCCACCACAGAGATCCGAATTCGGTAATTCTTTTTGATACCTGTAGATTACATGATCTAGTTTATTTTCTGTATAATAACCCTAGGCTAATAGTTGCTGTGGACATAGTTATGTTCGTCACAAAACTGTGCGCACCCACTTTTTCCAGTTTTCCAAAGGTTGGAGAACGGAGCGCGCCCCGCCAAACGGGACCGCCCCGTCGTGTGCCAAGTGTACCGAATGGTGCACGCAGCATAACGGGACACGTGAAAATTCGTGGGGACTGATTCGGACGCGTGTGCGCGCCGGAATCAGACCGTATCCGCGGACACATTTCGTGTCGCCACTTTTGTGGAACTCGCGAGTATTTTGTGCACGCTTGTCAGATTGCGACGAAACTTGCGCCACTGGACTCGTGGTAACGCGCTGGTCCTGTGACCCAATTTTCACGCATTTCTGAGACGGTTGACCAGATCGCCAATTGGCGGGCCCCACAGTTGACTTTTTGGACCAAATTGTGTTCGGCCCATCGGAATCCACATTTGGACATACCGTTGGGTTCGTAATGACACTTAGAGTTGTTGACCCATAGTTTGTCCCATTTAGAGACTGTTACCCTTGGCACGCTTTTCGGTGCAAAGTGGGCCACACGTGGACCCCACTTTTGCCCGAAATTACCGTTTTGCCCCTGTATCCAAATTGGACGAAAGGGATGTATTTTTTAGCTATTTTGCTCATTCTGGGAACGTTGGTGATGTTTATTTCAGCATCCGGAGACGTTCATTCTGAGGCCGTAGCTTCTGACTCTTGGTGTTGACATTGGGACACTACATTTTGCAGCTTCTTGCCAGGCAAGATACCTTGCCAAATTATTTACAGTACCTTGTATGCTATTTATATTTCTGTTCATTTATTTCATTTCTGTATAGTTCTTGCATGTGTAGTTTTTCTCCAGTCATTACTATGTATTAGATATGTTGACACACACATGGCACCTAGTATCATAGAGAACAATCATTAGGCGTATGGGCTTTTAACCACTCTGGTAAACCGTAGTATATAGCTTGCACTACGGGCGTGTGTCGCGCTGGTCGCTACCCCAGAGGTATGTCGATTTCTGTAGAGTCGCGCTGGTCGCTACCCCAGAGGTATGTCGATTTCTGATGTTCATGGACGAGTGCATGAGTTGTGAGGCTTAGATCGAGTAGACTACCCTTGCCCATACGTCGAAAAGTTGTCCTCATTTGCATTCATATAGATGGTCGTGTACAGCATACTAATTTATTTTCAAATTATATGCATGTTCACTGTATTCAAATTGGCATGTGTTTTGTGTATCTTGTTACGTCCCTCTGAGGACCTGGTCCCCTGCCAGGTGTATCTGCTCTTGAGTATTTGCAGGAGTACGGGCCTGGACCTGACGCATTCTTTTCTGTCGAGGAGGTCTTACCTTCTGAGCATCGTTGATTTTCTGGCGATGTATTCTTTTAGCTGATACACTTCTGTCTTCATATTATTTTATATTGGAGATTTTACACTCCTCTCTCATTTTAGTTTTGGATATAGTCATTGGTAGTGGATTTGTCTCCACCCGACTATCATTTTAGATATTTCAGACTCCTTACTCTAGTTTAGTATTTCTTTTTTATGACTTGTTGTGTGGATGAGATTAGCATATCTGTGACTTGTGACATTATACATACCACATGTGAGTTTATATTCATATTACAGCGTACGTATGGGTTATGGTTTCCATATATTGGAGTTGCCATATCCATGCGGCTGGCATGCTTACGTGTTCCTAGTCCTACGTATTTGGGACTGGGGCGTGACATTCGTCTATCTGCTCAAGTCAAAGGACGAAGCATTCGAGAAGTTTAAGGAGTTCAGGGCTGAAGCTGAACGTTAGACATGGCAACAACTCAAGAGACTTAGAAGTGATCGAGACGGAGAGTATAGGTCTATTGAATTCGCATTGTTCTGCAAAGAACATGGAATTGTCAATAAGACGACTGCTCCGTATTCTCCTCAATCAAATGGAGTAGCTGAGAGGAAGAACAGGATGTTGACATAAATGATGAACTCAATGTTGTTAACTGCGGGTCTTCCAAACTTCTTCTGGGGAGTAGCTGCATTGACGGCTACATTCATCCTGAACAGAGTATCGTACGTAACATCCGATGTCACTACTCATGAACTCTGGTTCAAAGTCAGACCCAACTTGAATTTCATTCGAGTGTGGGGGTGTCTGGCATATATGAAGCTCCCAAACTTAAAGATTCAGAAATTGGATACGAGGACAACGAAGACCATCTTCTTGGGTTATGCTGAGAAGAGTGATGCTCGAAGGTTCCTTGATATGGATTCAAATCATATCATTGAATCTCGCACCCCGAATTCTTTGAAGATAAATTTGTAAGGCACAAGAACATTATTATCGTGGATATTCCGGAGAATAGTGTGAATGCACAGGAGGCTGAAGCTTCCAAAGAAGATGTAGTATATGAAAAAGTTGTCATTCCAGAGACAACGTTCGAACCAGAACTCGCAGAACCGAGAACTAATCGGATGAGGAGACAGAAGGACTTCGGAAAAAATTTTGTCACCTATCATGTGGAAGCAGATTCGCTTACATATGATAAGGCGATGAAGACCAGAGACGCTGTCTTCTGGAGGGAGGCTATTAATGGCGAGTATGACTCAATAACCTCCAATAACACTTGGGTGTTGGTCGATCTGCCGAAATGAGCTAAACCAATCGGATGCAAGTGAATCTTCAAAAAGAAGATAAAGGCTAATAGAACTGTTGACAAGTTCAAGGCAAGGTTAGTTGCCAAGGATTTTCTCAGAAGCAGGGGATCGACTACTTCGACACATATGCTCCAGTAGCGCAGATGACGACCATCAGGATGTTGATTGCTCTGAATGCAATTCACAAGCTAGTTATTCATCAGATGGATGTCAAAACAATATTCCTGAATGGAGAGTTGACCGAAGAGATCTACATGCAATAACCAGAAGGATTTGTCGTCAAAGGGCTTGAAGACAAAGTTTGCAAGTTGGTAAAATCCTTATACGGTCTGAAGCAAGCTCCCAAGATGTGGCACAAAAAGTTTGATAAAGTCATAAGATCAAACGGCTACAATGTCAACGAGATGGACAAGTGTGTTTACACAAAGTTCGTTGACGGAAGAGGGGTCATCGTTTGTCTTTACGTAGACGACATGCTGATCCTAGACACGGATCTAGCATGAGTCACTGAGACAAAGAAGTTCCTCTCATCCAAGTTCAGTATGAAGGACTTGGGGAAAGCTGATATTATCCTCGGGATAAAGATACAGTGGGGTGGCGCTGTCACAGTCTCATTATATTGAGAAGATGCTCACACGCTATGGATATCAGAATCTTCCAGGGATCGATACTCCGTACATGTGTGACAAGAAGCTGAAGCCAAATCCTAGAGAAAGCGTCAGGCAGCTGAAATATTCAAGCGTCATTGGGAGTTTGATGTATGCAACAACTGTCACAAGGCTTGACATAGCTTTTGCCGTGGGGATGCTGAGCCGATTCACGAGCAACCCATGTGTGGAGCACTGGAAGGCTGTGAAGAGAGTTATGAGATATCTCAGGTGGACTCAGAAGTATGCACTGTACTACAGCGGATATCCAATAATAGTGGAAGGCTTTAGTGATGCAAGATGGTATTCAGAAGTAGAGAGCAAAGGTCCACAGGAGGATACGTCTTTTCCATGGGTGGAGCTGCTATATCGTAGAAGTCGAAGAAGCAGACTATGCTCTCTCATTCCTCGATGGGATCCGAGTTTTATGCACTGGCTACTGCAGCGGATGAAGCAGAATGGCTTCGGGATCTTATGTATGATCTTTTATTGGTTGGTGCGCAGATTCCGGCGGTACCGATATACTGCGACAACCAGGCAACTGCAGCGGTGGCATCAAATGACCTCTTCAACGGTAAGAAGAGGACTGTATGGTTGAGGCACAGGGCAGTGAATGATCTGATAAAAACCGAAGTCATTGCCGTAATTGATGTTCGGAGTCAGGAGAACCTGGCGGACCCGTTCACCAAGGGTCTCAAGCGCCAGCTAGTCGAGGACACAACAACCAAAATGAGCTTGAAGACATTCTGATATTGTGTCTATGTAATTCTACCATAAAGTTTTATGCTATTAGTTTAAAGAGAAATCTACTAGGCATCTAGCTTTTGGTTCAAAGAAGGACCATTGACTAGGAGAATATCAGGAACAGTAGGTAGTCATTTAAGACATTGAGGGGTTACGGATCCAGAACCACTGTTGTCTACTTCTTGTTCTTTATGAAGAACAAATTCCTGTGGAAGGATGTATTTGATGCCTTAATGAGTTCTCGGACAGAGTGAATGTCCGGTGTACTTTACAGGAAGCACGTAGTTTCAGCACTACAAGGGACTTGTATCCCATGCTACTGTAACACCCCGTTCCGCTCTAGCGGACTGCCGTCTCAAACGGCAATAGTGCAACTGTCCCGACCCGCCTTGCCTCAACGAGAAGCAAAAGATATCCAGACTTGTCCCTACAGGAATCCCGGCTTAGGCTTTTAGAGGCTCGCTTGACGTATCGCTCTACCGAGACGAATCATCGCTAAGGTGGGTGGCTACGGTGAACTTGTCTTTGCTTAGCCAGCACACATAAAATCTGGAATGTTTATGCTAGTCTCTAGGTGATTCACCCCCTGCATGCTAATAAAATCCAACGCACCTAGCTAAGGGAATAATTCCAACTTGTATTGCTTATGCTAGAACATGAAAATTGAAATACTGCTTATATTCGGACCCTCGCATGCTAAGTCCCTAACGGCTTCATCTCTCGGCTTAACTTCGGGTCCGAGCAAACGTGTTTACTTATGTTCCTTAGAAATGCATGCTTGTCTGCTTGTAATGTTGCCATATTTTCATCCAAACCCCGGGAGACTACTACGTAGTCGTTCCGTGCCTGAATGAACCTGCAAGTATTCTGGACCGTTGGGTCGCCAAGGCATTCCCCGAACCAGGGGCACGCATCAGGGCAAACGAATACTGAACGAGAATCATGTCACGTGCAACTAAATGATAATCACATCAATCTGAACTGAGAATCATGTTAACGAATCCACGAATCTCAGCTCTTTGAGCGAACGCTCAGTTCAGATCACGAATCATGGATTATCATATCAAGTTATGGATTTGGAATGGCCCTGACCTGCATGTCGCGGACAACTTGGAAACAAGGTCATTCGGTTCCACGGGCGGTCACCGGAGCGCTGGGACCGTTCCGATCCGGATGGAACTGCACGATAGTCTCACGCATCTGGACAGGATGGTCTGCAGCCAACAACGAATCTTTGTTGCTTTCCATCCTTGTTCAAGACTATAAACGGTCCTTTATGGCTATGCCAGCGACAAACGTTCATATATATAAGTCATCCTCGCTTAGCGGCTATCCGCGTGCGAGTTATTGCATCGCATCAAGAAACAACTGAATACCTGAACGATCATGTTAAAACGACCCCCATGTTTGCATATGCTATGCCTCCTGAATGTTATACTTGCCCGTGCTTGAATTAACAATGTTTGCCTCAATGTTTGCCTTGGACAAGGAAGGAGATGGTAAGTTGGTAAGTCTCGCCGTGTTCCCTCTCATATTGCACGGCGCACTGCCACACGGGTTAGGCTATTCAATATTTGCATGAAACTGATCCTAAGGCAACTAGAAAGACAACTAAATAGTTGGTGCACGGAACTTATACTACGTGTTTGGATTTGTCGAGCGGGCGAGTAGCTTCCCCACCAGTGCATTCAATGTACTGATAATCCACCAGTTTGTATGTAGGGTGCGGGAGAACCTCGTTCGGTATGGATGCCTCCTTCGTGCGTGCTAAGGCCAGGAGTTCCCTCTGATGCCTTACAACGGTGCGTCCAGAACTGAAGAACATATACAAGACATAATGTTGTGAACATCGCCTGATCATCTGTCACGCCCCAGTCCCAAAATGACGAGGGACTGGAGATGCGTGGCAATGGCCAGCAGCACGCACCGATGGATAACCCAATTTAATTGAGCCATCAGGGCGTACTTAAGCTGTAAATAAGGTCTACTACACAAGTCACACTAATCTCATCCATAAAGAAGAGGAAATAAACTGCGTAATCAAATGGAAATAATGTATCAACAACAAATCACAGCAAGTCAGTCGGAGCAACAATCCGACTTAAGTCTGAAAATAAACTGGCTCTATAGGCCAGGAACAAAAGATGTAAACATGAAATAAATACTGAGTACTGGAACAAGCACTCAGGAGAAGTCCTCGGCAGTCACCTCGTCTTCAGTGTTCGGTTCAGCTCCAGCAATAGCTTCAGCTCCTGTCCCGTATATCTCGGGATACTGCTCCTCAGCTAAACCTGGGGACATAATCCATTCCAGGTCCTCAGTGGACAAAGCAAGGCACAAGATGAAAACAAGCCAAATAATAAGCAGTGCAATAAATAAAGGAACAGCAGGGTAAACTAAGTAACTAACCATCTATGTGATATGCAAATGAGAGCAACACTAGTACTCAGGCTGAGACCGCTACAAGCTCTGTGTCTGGGAGCCGGTAGCAGTAATAACACGTAAAGGGTCTAGCTCTGCTGGAGAGTCTACAACCTCACAATAATAGTAGATATATATATAGAACAGCCTGTAGCATGTGTGTCTCTCCCCACCCAATGTAATCACGCAAGCCATGACCATAACGTCTCATGTCCATGTCAGCGGGATTATAACTAATACAACAAGTCATACTGTCTATAAATAAGTAACTCTGTCAAGTCCTGCATCCTATTCAGAATCCCCACGAGTAACTCAGGAAGATTCTGTCCATGATAGTGTCAAGTGTCCTGGGTTGTAGGGTACTTGATAGGTCAAGTACGAAGTAAGGGGGGTCGTAATCCATTTCTAAATGACGAACCCAACACCGCGCACGGTGTCAGTACCCGACTATGATCGGGCACTAGGTACGTCGTATGTTTCCTAGGTTTAGGCAGTTTAAATCAGTTTATATGAAATTGCACAAGAAATCCAGCAGAGTATTTTTACAGAAAATACGAAAATAATGACTGCAAGTTTGGCAAGGTGCACTTGCCTGAGATTTGGATTCCACTTAGGTCCTGGTTTCGGAAATTCCCAGAGATGTCTTCAAAATCTGAAATAAACAGTACCATCACGCTCAGAAGGTGTCAATCAGCTAGGATCGCCTGTCCTTGGGTCCAATTTGGAGACAAGGGCAGAAACGGTAATTTTGGGCCAAAATGGGGTCCACCGGTGGGCCCGCTTTGCACCGAAAAATGTGTCAGGGTCAATGGTCTCCAAATTCACCAAACTTAGTGTCAACAGGTCAGAAACGCTGATACGAACCCAACGGAACTTTCAGAATTGAATTCCGATGAGCCGTTCACAAAATCGCCCGTCGAGCGGGGCTTGTGGGGCCCACGACACGCAATTTCGTCAACGTTCTCAGAATCGAACCAAACTTGACCCACAGGACCAGCGTATCGCTACGAGTCCGATGGCGCAAGTTTCGTTTCAATCCGACGTGTGTACACAAAGTTAGGGTGAATTGCAGAAAAGACGGATACGGGGCGATGTCCGCGGATACGCGTTGATTTCGGTGTGCACGCACACCCAAATCGACTTCCGCGAAAATCCACACGTCCGTATCGACGAGGCGCACGTATCTGTGAAGACCGCACGCGACCAAGTCATCCCGTTTGGCGGGGCGGACTCGGTTCCGGGGTGAAACCGGGCCTGGGTTTTTCCTGTTTTTGGATCGCGGTGTGCGATCACCACAGGGCGCGATGCCCCGAACAGTTTGTCCGGACACCGAGAGGGTCATACAGGCTTCGCGTAGAAATTTACGGAATCGAATTCCGAGCTACGAGGAGGAAATTATGAGTACCTGAAGGGGACCGAGAAATCGGGGTTTTCCGTGTCCTGGACACGTGTCCAGTGCTGTGTCCGGCCTAGGGCAGTGCTGTGTCCGGCGCGTATCCGCGGCTCTGGGGGTCTGGCCGTCGGTCGGCGAGGTCGGGCCGGGGCTGCGGCGGCTCAGGCGAGGGGCGGCGACGCACCGGAGCGGCGGGGGTCGTCGGCTAGGTGGCTGCGACTCCGGCGGAGGGGAGAACAGCAGCCGCGGGGAGAGGGGTTTCTCGAAGGCGGCTCCGGCGGCGAGGGAGAGGGGCTAGGGCGCTGGAGGGCTCGCCGGAGGAGGTCGGCGCAGGGACGGCGGGTGATGCTGGGTCGGGCTCCGGTGAGGGGTGGCCGGAGTAGGTTTTAGGGGTTAGGGTTTGGGGGAAGAGAGGAGGCGGAGGAGAGGGTATAAATAGGGCTCGAGGGGCTGGCCGGCCGGGGCATCGTGGGCGGGGGAATCGGAGGGGAGGCGACGTGGGGGGGTTCTCCGGCCACGTCGCCAGAGAACGCGGCGGGCGGCGGGTTTTTTCGGGTCGTGGGGGAAGTCGGGGACAGGGGTGACCGGTAGCGGGTTCGGGTCGGACGCGGATCCGGGTGAGCGGACCCGCCCGACCCGCAAGGGTGAGGTTGGGCTGGTCGTAATGGGCTCGGCCCACTGGGCCGGGCCGGGCCCAAGGCCAAAAAAATAGAAATAATAACAGTAAATTAATAATAATAATAATTAATAATAAATTAATTCAAAAGATAGTTTTTAGGCTTTTAAAATTAGGTCCGAGGCCCAATAAAATCCCAGAAAATTACCCTAAGTCCGATTTTCTATTTTACACCATAAAATCATATTTTCATTCCAATTTAAGGTTGTTTATTGGCAATTAAAAATTACAAACTCACCACAGGTCCTATGTAATTTCCCGAAAATTTCATTTTAAATCCCAAACTTGAAAAAAAATCTGAAAATTTTTGGGTGTTTACATCATCGCCTGTACAATCATTCCACAATTGTAGCCACTTGGCACGCTTTTACTGTTTCAGAGAGAGAGGCTTGAGGGACTTGTAATCTCGGCTATACGCCGCCTGTAACACATGTTTATATCAATAAAAGAGCTTGTTTTACTTCAACTTGTGTTTCAATGCTTCCGCTATATTGTCAACTCAGTGAACTTGTTACCGATCGCCTATGCGTTCATGACTCCGCTGCACTTGGACAAACCTGTGCGACTCTGTGGCTTAGAACTCTTACCGCCAGCCACGGCCTTGCACGGGCGTGGATCACGCTCGTGCGGCATCACGCCCGGATGGGTCAAAGCGATCGTCCCGCGGGAGCGCCGGCGAGGGTGATTCCCGCCTAGCGGGGACGGCCGATTAGCCTGCGGAAGATCGGGGCGTGACAGCTACAGTGGTGTGACACCACAGAGATAAAAAATGTAAATCATCGGCATTAAGTCATGTCACAGCGGCATAGCACCGCGCATAGGCATGTAGCCTAATGCTGTAGAATGAAGTGGTAGGCAGCACTACAAAGAGGTCGATGACCTCATGTTACAGTGGTGTGACATCACAGAGGTAAAAGATATAAATCCTCGACGGAAAGTTATGTCATAGCGGCGTAACACTGCAAGGAAGCGCATGGTAGTTTGGTACTACAAAGAGGGAGTGAACCTCATGCTACAGTGGATGACACCACATGAGGGAGTGAACATCGGCAGAAGGCCATGTCATAGCGGTGTAGCACCGCAAGGAAGAGCAATGCTTCATGCCAATGACTCTTTAAGAACTCACCTATAGTGTATGGAAAGAGATACATGTCGTCTATTGAGAAAAATGTGTAGACAATCAAAATATATACACCGAAACTAGGCGTGCACAAGGCCTTCAATGTGCAACCGGAAGCACAGTTGATGTTATTGTGTGAGTGAGAAAAATTACAACTATGGTGCAGAATTCAAGACTTAGTCCATTCTTGTATCATACTATTATTTTGACCCATGCAGGAAGATTCAAGTCGAAGCGACATCTATCCTAATGCATGATGGACAATCACTGTGAGGAACGCTCAACCCATATATTGAGATATGTGGGAGATTGTTGGTGTTTTTGCCTTTAGACTATAAAAGATAGTACATTGGCTACACCACCAAGTGGGTATCTCAATATAATACTTTGCTTGTGTTGAGGTGTGCACAAAGGGTGTGGTGAGGCACATGGGTGCCATGTGGGGGGTATTTTATTAGAATGAAGAAGGATTAGCTCCTTAATGAAAGCATTTATCCTTTTGGTCATTCTCTTGGAATTTATTCCATAGAAGCTAAGCCCCAAAGGGGCTTAGTGACTCAAACTCAGACTCGAGCTCAAGGGCACAAAGTGGCGCTTTGTTGGCGCACTTTGTACTTTGCACTTAGCACATCAGTATCGGCGCATAGTGCTTGTGTGCATTTGATGCGCTCGGTTATGCGCAAGTTGCATGCGCCGGCCGCATGAGCTGGACGCATGAGCGGGCCGCATGAACTGGACGCATGAGCGGGACACATTAACCGGACGCATGAGCAGGACACATGAACTGGACGCATGAGCGGACCGCATGAGCCGACCGCATGAGTTGGACGCATGAGTGGGCTGCAAGAGCGGTCGCATGGACGACCACATGCGATGTTGCTTGCGCGGCCGCATGCGCTACGGCATGAGCGACCGCATGAGCGGTTGCATACGGGTCCGCTGCTATCGGATAGATTTAATTAGTTATGGAAAGATTTGAGTCATTAATTTAAATCCGATATTTGTGGGATTTGAATTTAATTTATTCCAATCATGTAGGATTTAAATCATTCATGTGGGATTTGAATTTAATTCATTCCTATCGTGTAGGATTTAAATTTATTCATGTGGAATTTGAGTTTAATTCAAATCAATCATATGGGATTTAAATTTAATTCATTCCAATCTTGTGCGATATGAATTAAATTCATTCCAATCTTTTTGTAACTAATGGACGGCCATGCTCCTCTATAAATATACTCTCTTTGTGCCTACATTGAGGACTTACTTCGAAATAGAGGAGACGAAGAGAGTTGCAGCAGCCGCCATTGCAGTCCAGGAAGTTCATGTGAGTCCAAGCAAGGAGGTGACAGCGAGCGTTCCAGAAGTTCTACGTGAACTTGCTGGCTCCTGGGAGCAGATCGTGTGGTGCGAATCTTGCTTTGAGCAACGGTGATCTTCATCACCCCAGCAAGCAGAGGTTATTCTTCTTCTTCTTCCTTTTCTCTTATGCAAGTTGTAAACTCTGTTATGTCCGTTTGCAACTGCGATTGCAAGGAAGAACGAGAAGATAGTTTTCTCTGATTCTTTTGTTATCTTGTTTCAAGTTGTAATCAGATCCTATATATAATCTTCTTGTTGGATCGAGAGATATCAGGAAGGGAACTCTTGTGTGAACTCCTGATCTCGACTTCAGCTTCTGGTTCTATCATCTTTGATTAAGCCTCGGAAATAACAATAATCATACTACAAAGAATATTGTATCCAACATGTATTGGACACGATACTTATTGACACCACAGGTCTAGGTTCCAAATGGATCCAAAGCGCAGTTGAAAGTGATTTAGCATGGCCGTGATCATGTCAAACATAATTGAGATATGAGAAAATAACATTTCTTTAAAGTGAATCCTCTTCAGAACTTTTAGGAAGTTAGGTACTATCCAAAACATTGGTAAATATATATATACATATGATTAAGATCTAATTTATAGCCTTTACTATTACCAAATCAAGACAAATCTTAATCCTAACAAATAAATAAAACGAATCCTAAAAAAGAAATCAAATCAAATCAAATCTTCTAACCAAATCCGAATTGGTTTTAAAAGAATCCTAAGTAATACCTTATCTCTTGAAGAAACTCCTTCCACCAGAAAAAATAATTGTGATTCAGCAACTAGACATCCAAAACGACTGTTCTATGAATGAGCAGGTGTTGAAACTAATGAATTAGAAAGCTTCATTTCCACACGACGATCAGCTCAAAATAGCCTCCACATGAAATTATGATGGTCTAACCAAACCCAATTTCTCCATTTGATGTTGGGTAGAATGGACAGATGCCAACAATTCAAATGATACCACCACTATTCCGTGATGCTTACACTTCAACAATTGACATGTAGCTAGCAAGTCCACACATTCTTCTATTTCCATTCTGATACCATTTACTCCAGACCGATCTACTTCCAAATTCCATACACCAATTAATTCCAGACCCCAAAATGTTATCCCTAACCAAATTACTCCCAATAATAAATAGGGACCCTGTATTTTTTTTCAGATGCCCGGCATACACACGGGACTTTGTGCACGCTGTATTGCATGTCATTTGGGTCCACTGTCCCACATCTATCCCGCGGTTTGATTCCGAGACCGTCCGTCTAATCAAATAGGTTATACCTCTTCTCACTGACCACAAGAGCCAGTTAAGTTCGGTAGTGACCATATATTTCATACAGGCTTAGAATTCGAAAGTTTGGACTCTAGATATTTATTTCTTGTTTCACTTTTCCCATTTTATACTCCCTTTTCTAGCATGTACTTGGTTGTTACTATTGTACTCATATTAAGGATATATTGGGAAAAAAAAATTAAAAATAAAAATTCAGGGTTTGAACTCTAAGTTAACTCTAAGTTGATATATCATCCAGGATCTAAACTCTAATTAGTCCATAATAATAATAAGCTCTAATTAGAGTTTAAATCTAGATTTTATACCAGCTTAGAGTTTAAGTCCTGATATGTCCAATTAAAAATTTTAGACCCTGATTTTTTTTCATTTTTACCATTGAACCGTTCCTAGTCTATGTAGAAATGTTTCATTGTCAAGAAATGAGGATATAATGAACAAAAATAAAATAAAATAAAAAAATTCAGGGTCTAAACTTTCTAATTGGACATGTCTGATCTTAAACTCTAAGCTTGTATGAAATCCAGGGTCTAAACTCTAATTAGCCCTAATAATAATAATAATAATAATAACAAAGGGATAAAAGTTGAAGTAAACTAATTATATTTCAGAAAATTAACTCAAAAGCACCGAAGTTCAGATATATTATATAAAAGGCATAATGTTTTGTAAATTTGTACATATAGCATATTATTGCACAAAACTAGAACGTAAAATCGAAAAATGTATTAAAAATAAACAGAAAAAAAACTCACGCCTAACTTTAGGACGTTAGTACTTACGCCCTACAGAAAATTTGTTGTACAGAAAATATTTTTAAATAAATTAACAAAAACGAAACTATTTTGGAAAAAATTGAAGTCACGAAAGCTTTCGCCATCTTGGATGACGAAAATAATTTTTTTTTTTTACATTTGCCAAATTTTCGTCAACGAGGATTTTTTTTGGTTTTTGGTTTTTTTGTTTGTTTGTTTTTTATTTTATTTTTTGTGTTTATATTTTAGGATAGTTGTGTTTAGTTTTTTTTTTTTTTTGAAAACGACTGTTTTTGTTTGGAAAAAAGATTACTTTTTTTTTTTTTGAAAAAACTAAACATAAATTTCATTTTTTCTGGTTTGGTGTTTTTTTTTTTTTTTTTTTTGGAAAAAGAGCACTTTTGTTTAGTTTTATTTAGGTTTAGTTTTTTTTTTTTAATGTTGCAGCAATATTTTTTTTTAAATAAATTAGAAAAAATAAAATTTAACATCCAAAATAAAATTTGCTATCATTGAACATCAAAAAATTTAAAATAAATTCTGTCAAAAGAAAATTACGTCTGCCATCGAGCAGACTTCGAGCGGCCATAACTATTTTTATGGAAATTATTTTTCGTCAAACAATAAGTCAATTTGTATGTTTTCGACGAGAGAAATAGAATTCGTGAAGAAAGAATTTTTATCCAAAGCAAGACGCACATGTTACAGGCAAAAATATAAAATATAAAACTTTAAAGTATCATAACTTTTGACTGAGAGATCGAAACAAAGTTCAGCTTGTGCCAAAATGACTGTAACGAAAAGTAATATGGGATAAACCGTTTCACCGTTTGACGGACTTCGAAAAATTTTAGAATCGTAAAAAAATGATGTTTCGACCTCCAAATTTTACTTTCGGTCATTTTAGAATCGCAAAATATATTCTTGTGTATATTTTTTTATTTTTTAACGATAAAATTATATATTTATAAATAATTTACTAATCGTAATAAGATCGATTTAACTTTCGATTACGGTAGAAACTTTAAGGATCTGCTTGGCAATTGTGGGAGTAGCGGATATAAGGTATTTTTAGAGTACCGATTATGAGGGTCTGTTACTGTTTCAAAAATAAACGACCGGTTCAAAAATATTCAAAAATCGGTGAATATATCGTTACCAAAAAAAATAAATTAGAGAATTTTTCCAACTCAGTTATCGAACTATTTCATTATTGTTTCAAACTTTTTTCGTTTTTCCTAATTTATTTAAAAAAAATTATAGGTATAGCAAATTTTCTGAAAAAATAAATTAAATTAAAAATAAATAAATAAACCAAATAAAAATAAAACCAAACCGACACAAGAAAACCCAAACAAAAAAAAATTTATTTTCTATACAGCAAATTTCTCAAGAAAAAAAATTTATTTTCTGTACAACAAAAAATCAAAAAAAAAAAACAAACCCAATTATCCCAAAAAAATAACAACAAAAAAATCCAAAAAAATAAAAATAAACCCAAAACAAAAAACCCAACAGAAAACCAGCCGCACCCATGGTTTAAACCGATTAAACCGGAGTTGCTATTTTCGTCAACACAGTTGGCGAAAATTTAGAATCAGTTAACAAAATTATGACATGATGTATTAAAATATGATTTCCTGAGTTATGGGGATATTAAAATATAATATGTTGACTTTTCGTCATTCCAGATGGCGAAAACTTTTGTGATTTCAAATTTTTACAAAATAGTTTCCTTTTCGATAATTAATATAAAAATATTATCTGTACAAAAAAAATTTTGTACGTCCTATAAAGGTGCGTAAACCTTTAAGTATCTATTTAATTTAATAGTTCCTTTAGTTAAATGTGTTTAACCGTGGATTAAAATTTTTTATCGTGGATTAAAAAAATAGAAAATTTACTGTAGCGAAATAAATTTATATTAAATTCATGCAAACGAAACAAGTTTGCTAATTTTTGAAATAGAAACATTGTCCGCCAACAGTGTTGGCGGAAACACAATAAACGTACATGTAGGCAAAAAAAAAAATTAAAGTGGACCCCACAACCCAAATTCTGCCAACACTGTTGGCTGAAATTGGGAGGGGCCAATTTCAGCCAACAGTTTGGCGGAAAATGGCCTGTGGGCCCTACAGGTTCAGTTGGGTCGTTTAGTTTAGTTGGTTTGGTTTTATTTGGTTTGTTTAATTAGTTTTTTCAAATAGTTATATATATTTTTTAGTTTTTTTCTATTTAGTTTATTTTTTTCAATTAGTTTCTGTTTTTTTAAATTTTCTGTTAATTAATTTGGTTAATTGGTGGGGGGCCAATTTATTTTGTTAATTTTCTGTTTTAGTTAAGAAAATATATTTTAACGAAATAAAATTAAAATAAATTAACAGAAAATTTACTGTATCAAAATTTCAAAATTAACAAAAAATTAAAATAAATTAACTCAATTGTCGATATGCATCAAAATTTTAAAATATTTCAAATTTCTATCCTTAAAATTTGTTAAAGTATTCTGTTATTTAAAATAGTAAACTAATTATTGGTACAGTAAATATTTTGTAAAAAAAAAAATTACCAAAAGTAAAATTTGGAGGTCGAAACATCGTTGTTTTGCGATTCTAAAAATTTGGAAAGTCCGTCAAACAGTGAAACTATTTATCCCGAAGTACTTTTCTATACGGTCATTTTGGCACAAACTGGGCCTTGTTTCGATCTCCCAGTCAAAAGTTATGATACTTTAAAATTTATATTTTATATTTTTGTCTGTAATATGTACGTCTTACTTCGGATGAAAAATCTCTCTACACGAATTGTGTTACCCTCGTCGAAAACATACAAATCGACCTATTGTGTGACGAAAAACGATTTGAAAACAAATAGTTATTCGAAGTCTGATCGACGGCAGACGTAATATTCGTACGGTAGATTTTTTTTTTTGGTTCAATGATAACATATTTTATTTTGGATGTTAAACTAAATAAAAAAAATTTTAAAATCCAAAACTAAACTAAATAGAAAAAACCTAAAAAAATAATAATAAAATAAACCAAATAAAACCAAACCAACTAAACTAAATGACCCAACTGAACCCGTGGGGCCCACAGCAGGCCAATTTTTGCCAACATTGTTGGCTGAAATTGCCCCCCTCCCAATTTCAGCCAACATGTTGGCGGAATTTGGGCTGTGGGGTCCACTTTAATTTAAAATTTTTTTTTTTCGTACGTGTACGTTGATTGTGTTTTCCGCCAACACTGTTGGCGGACAATGTTTCTATTTCAAAAATTAGCAAACTTGTTTCGTTTGGATAAATTTAATATAAATTTATTTCGCTATAGTAAATTGTTTGATATATATATATATATATATATATATATATATATATATATATATATATATATATGGGATCAAATTCATCCTCTTTTTTGTCTATCCCAAGCATCCTTCCTATTCACACCATTTGATGGGATTTAAGTCATCTAATCTTAGCCGTTGATTTTAAGATTAGATGACTTAAAGTCCATCCAACGGTATTAACATGAAGATGTTTGGAGTAGACAAAAAAGTGGGTGGATCATGATCCCAACCCATATATATATGTGTGTGTGTGTGTGCGCGCGCGTGCGCGCAGGTGTGTAAAACTGTATATATATATATTTAGATATAAAAAAAAATTAGTTTAAATATATTTTGAATATTGAATATATTTTTATTTGGATTTGTTATATATATATATCTTTATATATATTTGAATATATTTTTAGGTAATTATAATAATTTTAAGATGTTTCTATGTAATGGAACAGTTAATTTTTTTTAGAATTTTTAATTATTAATTAAGTGAGAATTAATAATTATTAATTACTTGAAGAAAAGAGTGGGTTACGGATGATGAGAAAAAAGAGTGGGTTACGGATGACGAAAAGTAAGTTGGTTTTAGATTTTTTTTAATTTGCAGCTAGTTTTTTTTAAAATTAAATTGGTAGAGTATTTATTAACTGTTTGGACGGATAAGATGGAAGCTGGTTTAATATTTTATTTATCTTCCGTAAATAATTTTTTAAAATTTAATTGGTTGAGTATTTACTTACGGTTTAGATGACTCACTTTTGAGCCGTCTAGAAATCGCTTTATATTATGTATGTATGTATGGATGGATGTATGGATGGATATATAATTCAGAGCATAATATAACTAATTACAAATTGTTATGAATATATATCCATAACAAATTATAATTAAATATAATTAAAATTTTAATAAATTTTAATTAAAATATAATTCAGAGAATAATATATATAGATGAACAAATTAACTAAAAACAACCGGACAATTGCTCTGAAAAAATCGTAGTCATGATCAAAGCCGACTACCGATTCCATAGTGTGTACTACGGACTGCAACAACAATTAGAAGTGTGTGAACAAAAGTTTTAAAACAAAAATGAAAAGACAGTGGAATATTCATACAATTCCTTCGCAATGAAAAGTACATAATGCGACATTACATGAGAGACGATCATTAAATTTTCTCAAAATTACTTAGCATAAACCATGCAAGCCGATCTGGTAGCAAGGAAAAGAAACCAACCTTAACTAACAGCGCCAAACTGTATGTTTTTTTAAAATATTATTATTGCTATTATTCTAAATTGATTTATGTGAAATTAATAATAATTAATTTGTCTACGAACATATGAACACTCTAAATATTTAAACTATTCTATAATAATAAATTTGCTATAAATAACGTCATAGAAAATAGAATTTGGCCAACCAAAAAAAATGCCTCCCACCTTAACCACATGTACTAGAAAAGATATTTAATTATAATTATATAATATTATATAGTTAAATAATTAGTTAAATTTATTTAATTTTTAATTACTTGAGAATATACATACAGCTTAGACGACTAATATTTTTAAGATTTTTTTTATAAATAGTAAAAATATATCCATAATAAATTATAATTAAAATATTTAAACTATTTTATAATAATATTAGAAATTTTTATTTTAAGTTCAATGTACGTGTATTTACTAGTAATAATTAATTTGTCTAGGAACAAGAACAGTTTCTGAGCATGTACAAGTTACACGATCGCACATGACCCCAATAAAGATAAGGCTCCAAAATTTTTAACGTCCATATATCTATACTATTATATAATAATAAAAAATTTGAACTTCACTATTAAATTTAATATGGATAGTTAGATAATTATGTGTGAAAATTTTTATCAAAGAAAATTATTGTTTGTTCTTTACAAGATGTAAAAAATTTAAATTTTTTTGTTATTCTCAAGTAGTAAAAAACAAAACAAAAATATTGTTTGCTTTTTCCAAATAGAAACAAAAATACGTGCCTTGCACGTGTGTGTAGTACCCCCAACTTCCACCATTTATAAATTAAAAAAATAATACGTTGCAATGGCTCGAATCTACTGACCTTCTGTCATTCAACCAGAATCTTATATCTTTTTTCAATAACCACAATAGTCACTCGAGTTCGGTCATAATTTGTTTGTTTATGAGGGTTGTATGTGGTTGTATCTCATTTTGATGTGTAACGTCGAGTATGATAGGACTTGGTAGTCTAGTATTCTCTTTGATCAATTTATTAAAAAAAAAAAGAAATTAGTTAGAGACAAGTGATGATTGGAACTCAAAAAATAATTTCCATCCAAATTATTCTGTCCTTTTCCTAAATAAGACGAACGGAAAGTTTTAGATTTTTCTCCCTATCGTTGAACCCTTCAAAAATCAAAGACTAGATTTTTTCTAAAAAAAAATATATCTCTATTATAATGAGATTTCAAAATAATTGAAAAGTAAGTCGTCTAAGCCATTTATAATATTAATATTATGTACAAAAATTATATAAATAGCGTCATGAAAAATCGAACTAGACCAAACAAAAAGAATACATCTCACCGTAACCAAAAGAGGTATTTGACTATAATTATATAATATTATGTAGTTAAATAATTAGTTAAAATTTATTTAATTTTTAATTTTTAATTTTTAATTAAGTGAGGATATACGTACAACTTAGACGACTAGTTTTTCCAAGACTTTTTATAAAGAACTAGTAAATGCACGTGTATTGTACGTAAAGTATTTTTTATATTATTGTCAAATAGTTTAAAAGTTTAAAAATATTTTAATTATAATTTATTATGGAAGAAAATAGTGGATTACAGATGATGAAAAGAAAGTTGATTTTATATTTTTTTAATCTTCCGTTGGTTTTTTTGTTAATTAAATTGGTTGTTTGATGGATAAGATGGAAGTTTATTTAAGGTCTTATTTATCTTTTTTATTTTTTTAAATTTAATTATTTTAGTATTTACTTACGGCTTAGACGTCTCAGTTTGAGCCGTCTAGAAACTGTTTTATATTATAGAAGATAAAAATATTTCTATAAAAAAATATAATTAAAATATATTTAAATATATAAACTATTTTATAATAATATTAAACTTTTTATTTTACGCATATACATATTTACTAGTATATATATATATATATATATATATATATATATATATATATATATATGTATATTTTCCACAGCCTCCGAGATTCTATATCATCGAGAAAGCCGGAAAGAAAATGCTGCTCAAAATAGATTAGGTTGAAACTTTAATAAATGAACAAAATTGAGAAGCTGACACCAGGAATTGTCAAATCACTTAATTAAATTTCTTATTAGAAAACCAAGTGAAGAAGCCGTACCAGAACTCCATTTGGTTGAAACATATACAAATTCATCCAACAACAAAATGATATAGTTCTGTCCAAAAATTAGTATTAAATTAGAGTTATTTGTTTTATCTTTCACAATTGTTAATTATATCATCACTATTTTTATTTTTATTTTAAAATTAGTGTTAACTTTCTCCTCCATCCCTCCCTCTCGGATTTTTTTTTAATCCAAATCGAAATGGAATAATTTTTTTAGTACTTTTAAAACCGATCGAATTTTCTTTTTTTTTTTCCAAAGCCAACCAAACTCGGATCGATTTGGTTTGATTTTCGGTCCATCCAAAATGAAATAATGCTCGACCCTAAATATTGGCCTATATATTTGCAATCACATTACAGATACTTTGTCATCATATCATATATAAGTAGCTGTGCCGTGTCCTAATCTTAAAGTTATGGTTCCTGTCGAAATGAAACCCGAGTCCGGTTCTACACCGGAGGAGAGTCGTAGCTCCTCCTGGGTGAGTGAGTTTGACGTAAAGTTTTCTTTTCCTCTTCCACTTTGTTACGTTCATATCATTTTTCTTTTTCGCTCTTCTAATTTATTACTATATATATATATATATATATATATATATATATATTCATATTCATGCGAATTCGACAGGACACATACGATATAGAGTCAGGACACGATGCCCTTCTTCTTCTTTTTTGGTATGTCCAATGTTTGTCTGATACGGACACGACACTACTGTTTTTTAGTATCGGTGCTTCTGAGTGTATGGATCTATCTATGATTGAACTCAAAGTCTATCCATTCTTGCCCATCTTTAGTTCTTCTTTATTCGATTAGCGTAGTTTGCTAAGTTCGGATAAAGGGCAAAAAAAATCTCGCAATTTTTAATTTGGTACAATTTGTACCCAAATTGAACGACGACGCCAACGGACTACCAATTGACTGTCAACAAGGCTTATTTGGATGGATTATTTACACATAAAAGAAAGCAAACTAATAATATACGAATGTGAAACATAATGGAAACGGAGTGAAGGAAAGAATGTTTTGATTAATCGAATAATTTGTTGTTTTGTTTAAAGAAATCATACAGAGGTACCATTCTACTGGCCTACCAGAGCTTCGGTGTTGTGTATGGGGACTTGACCATCTCACCAATGTACGTATACAAGAGTACTTTCTCCGGAAAGCTACGTATCCATGAAGAAGATGCCGAGGTTCTTGGGGTGCTGTCTCTGGTTTTCTGGACTCTTACTCTACTTGCTGTCTGCAAGTATATAATCATTGTTTTAGGAGCAGATGACAATGGTGAAGGTATACATTTGCCATCCTTTGGTTTTTCAGAAAAATTTTATACAGCAAATATTTAGTGGGATGAATTTGCTGAAACTTCTGTCTCCATTTCTCTAAATTTTCTTTCGGCAAATAAAATTTTATGTTTGGTCATTTATTGTTGTTGAACTTGTCTACTTGTAATATTCATTGACATGGCTCTCTTAGCTTTGATAGGTGGGATCTTTGCCTTGTATTCACTGATGTGCCGCAACTCTAAGGCGGGGCTTATCAATGCACACCGTGCTTCTGATAAGCAATCGACCGCTAGTGAGATATTGTCGACGCCGAGCAACGAGACGATAACTAGTTCGCTCCTAAATAGTTTTTTCGAGAAGCATCAAACTTCTCGCAGAGTTCTGTTACTTATGGTGCTTTTGGGGACTAGTATGGTTGTTGGTGATGGTGTCCTTATGCCAGCCATGTCAGGTATTGCACAATGTTAATCTGAAGAAAAGAAAAAAAATTTCAATGTCCAAAGAAGAATGCAGATTGGAATTTGGGTTAGTAGTGTCTAATAACTAACAGCAATTTTGATTTTTTTTTTTTTTTTTTTATCATGTTTGATTCAACATAAATCAACTATGAATGTAATATAGTTTTTTTTTTTATTAATCATTATTTCTAACTTTAAATGTTTCTCTACTTGTTGAAACATAGGTGGCCAAAAAATAATTTTAATGCCCAAGTGACACTGAATTTGTTTATTTCTGAAACTAAGAGTTGCCATCTTCATAGTTGTGATATTTTGTTACTTGGGAAGATTCTATGTACTTAATCCATCAAGTCGGATTAATTAGAGTTATTTGTATATAGCCCCCTATTGCTAATTCTTAATTCTGTTTTTCCCCATTATTAATTTTATTACTACTACAAACACTCCACCCCCCACCAATTTTATCCTCTCTAGTGTTATTTGTGTTTATCCCATTAACAATGTCTCTAACTCTTGAGAAATGGGGAGGGTACTAGTAGTAATAAAATTAATAATGGGGAGAAACATAATTAAGGATTAGCAATGGGGGGACGGGGGTAAATACAAATAACTCGATTAATTATTTTCATTCCTGCATTTTCAGTGCTTTCAGCTGTGTCGGGTCTCAGAATCAAGATACCGGAATTACACGAAAGTAAGTTTCTCTTATCCATTGTTGTTAGTTAATTTATAAATTTGCACATATTTTCCTTCGCTTATAATGATACATAAGTTGTTACTGTCAGAAGATCACTTATACTATAAAGTTTCTTTCATTTTGAAAAGGGCCATCAACTAAATCAATACCAAATTTACACGATAAAAGTTCCAAGTATTACATAAATCTTAATGCTGTAGTTCAGCCTTATTCATAGGGTTATGCATAAACTTTGATATTTGCATCATGCCATAAATGTATTATCTTGCTGAACTAAGTTTGTTTGTAACAGATTACACTATACTTCTTTCGTGTATTATTTTGATGGCGCTCTTTGCACTTCAACAATACGGAACACATCGAGTTGGCTTTATGTTTGCACCAATCATGATTGCTTGGCTTGGCTGCATCAGTGGGGTTGGCATTTATAACATATTCAAGTGGAACACAGATGTTGTTCATGCTGTATCGCCATATTACATTTATAATTTTTTCAAGAAGGCTGGAAGAGATGGCTGGAGCTCACTTGGAGGCATCTTCCTGTGTGTTACAGGTTTGCAGTCTTCTGGTACTTGTAGCCATCTGCATTTCTTCTCAATTTGATTTCTAACTCCTTTTTTTGTTTCTTCTTCTTGATTTAATCAGGCACTGAGGCCATGTTTGCTGACCTAGGACACTTTTCAAAGCTTTCAATAAGAGTAAGATCTCTTCCTTATATGTAACAATACGATTGAGTTTAGAAGTGATATATTAGCGTCAACTTTTTAGCATAGTTTGAAGTATCGGCCGATACTGATACCGATACGTCCGATACCAATTCGGTTTGGCATGTCCCGATCCGATACCGACTGCTACCGATATGGACCGATACCAAACATTCGGGATCTCTTTTCCAGTCGATTAAAAATGAACAAAAAAGACCAATCAGCAAGGGTATAAAAGTATAATAAGGCTGTAAAAGCATATAAATGAAGAAAACTTATTTATTCCAGGTAAACCAACTAGCAATGGTGACTATTAAATTCCAAAGCTACTAAAGAAACAACACAAAATAATTAAAATTATGCTAAATGTACAAAACATTTTTCTAAATTTTTCTTTTATTAATAGTTATTTGCTTTCTAATACCAAAAAATTCGATAATCCGATCCGATACTCTCGATACCGCCGATCCGGATGCTTATAGGAAGGGTCCGATACTGATACTGCAAACCTTGCTTTTTATCTTCCGGAGATGTTACTGTTTTTATTTTAATTTATAAAATGATGGGAATGAATTGCTCCATGTTTCACTAAAGATAATTTATCCTGAAGATACTATTGCTTTTTTGTATTGTATATGTGATGAGTTTGTGCTTGATATCATTCCGATTGAAACTTAAAACAAGGTTTTTTTAGTCGATTCAAACAATCTTGTTAAACAATCATTCAGTTTACCAATAACTTAACAAGAGCGAGGGGATTTATTTCCCACGTTTTATCTAAAAAAGGGTAAACGGTTTTTGTAAGAAAAGTGAACATGTTCCAAAAATCAGAGAGTTTGACTTCCTTCTACATAAAATTTTTTTTTTTCAGGAGAAAAACAACTGAAAATTGTCTTCTTTATCAAAAATCTGTTTCTTGGGCCAAACTAATGCCTAGTTAAAGTTTTGGGGGGAAGCATACGGATCTCTATCATATTGCTGACTTCTCTTAGTGTGCATTTATGCCATTAAATATGTGAAAGGGTGGTTAACTAGATTTTTTTATTTTTTATTTTATATGATGAAACATGGAAATGTTAGTTTCTAAAGCTTTTGGAGAAGTGATTAGGTTGTATAATCAGGAAACCAACCTCTAAAGTTATGAATTTTTTGGATTACTTGTTCATGGGATAATTGATGTTTTCTTGCAAATATATATATATATATTGACTTATGTTCTCAGACCTTTTGTCTTGACCAGATTGTGCCATGATATATATAACTCATCTATTTAGTATTTATCCAATCTTAATGGAAATACCAACTTTTCTTTTTGATGGGAAATAAAAATAAAATCTGTGTTAACAATTTAATCTTCAGTAAATAGAAATGTTCTGTGATTACAGATGGCATTTATTGGGGTAGTTTATCCCTGCCTAGTACTTGCTTATATGGGTGAAGCTGCTTATCTATCAAAGCACAAGGAGCATCTCCAAAGAAGCTTTTACAAGGCCATCCCAGGTATATATATATATATATATATATATATATATATATATATATATATATATATATATATATCCTCTTTTCCAAATGTAGTCTCAAAAAAGGAATTTATGGTTGCAAACTCTTAACATAGGCATTGAAGAGGGGGCAGATTTTGCTGCCATCTTGATATGAGTTGAAAATCTTGTGTTTTTGTTTAGAGTTTTCTAATCAGCATATTAAAAGATCAAATCCATCAAAATTTTCTTCTTCTTCTTCTTCTTCTTCTTCTTCTTCTTAATTAGCTAGCCATTTCATTAATTTGTGAACTGTCTTGTTCTTGACTTGGATGTCTTCTCGAACTAGACAAGGTATTCTGGCCGGTGCTCATCATTGCAACATTAGCAACAGTTGTTGCTAGCCAGGCGATAATCTCTGCTACCTTCTCCTTAATAAGCCAGTGCCGGGCTTTCAGTTGCTTCCCTCGAGTCAAGATCACGCACACATCGAATCACATCCGTGGCCAGATCTATATCCCGGAGGTGAACTGGATTATGATGGTTTTGTGCCTCGGCCTCGTCATTGGTTTCAGAGATACTGATGCCATTGGAAATGCTTATGGTTTGTTTTTCTTCCCCCTCGAGCTCAGTTGAAATTTGGATTTTTGCCTTTTACCCATAGATATCACACTTACACAGTAGTTTGGGCAAAAGCTCATTAACATCAATGAGATTCAATCAAGAGATTGATATTTAACTTGTGCCATGGAACCATGTGGATTTAGTTTACAAAGAAAAGGATAATCACTATTTTGTTAAACCCAAGAAATAATTTTTGAAGGCAAAACTAGTTTTCATTTGTAGGAATATCTACCACTAATACAATTTGGCTCGAAGAAAACAAGTCAGCAAATCCATCAAGGAGAAAAGTTTTATTTGATGGAAAAGTAATAATCTACATATGATCTCTTTGTGAGAATCTATTGACACACTAGTAATTTACTTTCAGTGGGAAATGAGCAGACAGGAGCAATATGACTGAGGGCGTAATGTAAGTTGCTAGATAACATATATGCACCATAGTTTGCAGTATCGGCCGATATCGATACGGTTTGGCATGTCCCGATCCGATGCTGACCGTCGACATTGGAGATCTCTTTTTCGGTCAATTCAGGAAAAAAAAAAAATTTGAACGAAAAACTTCGGCAAGGGTGACTACTATTTCATTTAATTTCAAAGCTGCTAAGAAACAACACTGAAAATAGTTACAATTATGCCTAAATGTATAAAATATATTATCTAAAATATTAAAAAATTATTAATAATTATTTGTTTTCTGATACCAAAAAAAATCCGATACTCCGATCCGAAGCTGCCGATACGGCCAATACCGATTCTGATACGGATATTGCGAACCATGATATGCACATATCCAATTTCTGTAGGCTACATTAAGAAGCTAATATCACTAACTACAGCTTTCTTTGATTTCTAGGCCTATCAGTAATCACAGTTATGCTGGTAACCACCTGCCTAATGTTCCTCGTACTCACCACTGTATGGAGCAAATCTCTCTTCTTCGCCTTCCTCTTGACCACCATCTATGGCTCCTTGGAGCTCGTCTACTTCACTGCCTGCGCGGTCAAGTATCGCCACGGTGGCTGGCTCCCTTTCCTCCTCTCCCTGGTGATCTTGACCACCATGGCAGCTTGGCACTATGGCACGGAGAAGAAGCTCGAGTTCGAGGTCCAGAACACGGTCAGCTTCGACTCCCTTCTCGCTCTGGGATCTGGTCTTGACCTCGTCCGCGTCCCCGGTATCGCATTGGTCTACACCGACATTCCTGCTGCCGATGCTCCCCCAATGTTTGCGCACTTCGTCACCAACTTCTCGGCCTTCCACCGCGTGCTCGTATTCGTCTCTATCCAGACTTACACCATCCCGGAGGTCCCAGAGCACGAGAAGTTCTCGATCGAGAGGATCGGTTTGAGGGAGCAGTGCATATTCCGCTGCATTGTGAGGTACGGGTACAAGGACGGAGGTAGGTACCGCAATGCTGACTTTGAGAACCGGTTGCTCGACAAGGTGGCTGAGTTCTTGCAGAGGGAGCACAAAGAATTAGCTCCAAATGGAAGGGATGTGGGATTGAGGAAGAGGGTGAGGTTCGCGGAGGACAGTAACAATAGTAATGAGGAGCTGAAGGCCTTTGAGGAGGAGAGGCAGATGGGTGTCACGTATATGATAGGGAACACGAAGTTGACGGCAGGGGACACATCGCCGTGGGTGAAGAAGGTGGCTATTGATGGTGTGTACGGGTTCTTTCGGCGTAACTCTAGATGGCCGGCGGTGTCTCTTAGCGTGCCACAAGCTTCCTTGATCGAGGTGGGGATGGTCTACGTCGTGTGATTGACGGTGGCAGTTAGTGTCGATCCTTAAAATAGGGCGTCCTAGTGCCACAAGGCTAGCTCCCGCTTATGTAGGGTCTAAAAATGAATAAATTCCCCCCGCATTTCATCAGAATTAATAAAATGTGACTTGTAACACAACCAGTTTGTACCTAGTTGTCAACTTGTGATTGACTATTATGTTTTAAAATTAGGGAGTTGAGATAGAATCTTCAAAGGAGAAGATTAATTTCTTTGTTTTCTTGGGTACAAAGATGATGATCATGATGATAGTTGATTGGAGTGCAATAAGCCGATATGTAGGAGTTGAGAAATTTAAAGGGGTTTGAAGGGATTCTTTGGTAGATAAACAGTTTGGATGCTTAACTAAAAAATATTCCTAGTAAAACTTATTACTATTCGAATATTGCATGTGCTCGGTTTTTATCAAATATACTTTTTTGTAATAGTCTGGGTACGGACATGTTTCACTCCAACTGGATGAATTGTGGAGGACTCTGGAACTACTTCATTTTGTTATACTGAACACTGAAAGGAACTTGGGTAATGCTGTTCTGAAGTATATCTGTTAATTTGCTTGCATAGTTTTCGAAAAATCATCGATAAAAACTTGAGTATTGCTGAGTATTGCTCTCTCGCTCACACGACAGCTGAAATAACTTGGTTGTTGTTTCTACTTCGTGATCTACACATCCCCATCACTACAGTGCCTACCATTCACTGTGACAACTTGAGCGCCATTGCATTAGCCTCGAACCCTATGTTCATGCGAGAACGAAACATATAGAAGTCGATTATCGCTTCATCATGGAACTTGTTCTTCTCCGATGGATCTCTATAAAATATCTGAGCACTTTCGATCAAATCGCTGATATATTCACTGAAGGACTCTCTTCAACTAGATTTCAGTCCTTGTCAACCAAGCTTCAGGTGATCCCATCTCGCCTCAGCTTGAGCTGAGGGGGCATATTGGAGCATCTACACCAAAAGAGCATAATATCAATTATAAAGAAGAAGATGCAGCCTTCCAGAATTGATGCCACTAATTGATTCAATTAATTATCCTATATATGGCAACAATATTTCAAATAGGACCAGCCTGGATTCCATTCATCATTCAATTAATTGCTAATCTAATTGATTGCTCATGCAAGAATAAGAGAAGCAACATATTCTTTTTACACAATTATCTCATCATAATATATCATCCAAACCTTCTCCCATTTGTATGCTCCATAAAAGAATCAACATCTTTTTTATGATCGTCTGTCGACTTGAAGTTGGTGCCAGAATCAAAGTCACATAACTAGGAACAAGAGAGGGTCATATGCAATAAAATTTAGACTATCAAATGGTGAGTAGTTAGAAATACCCAAGACAAAATTTTAAAATGATACCCCTCAAACAATAATAAGAAATTCTTTAAGAAACATACAGATTTAGGCGATGATATATAGTGATTAAAAAAGGTTTACATAATGATATATTGCTTACAACAGGATTACAATCTTGTTGGGAGAAAATTTAATCAAGTCATAAGGTATTTTAAGCACAACGTTTGTATTGTTGTGATCCCTGGTGCATCATCTATGGGGACAAAATATACTCTAAGGATAGCATTATGTAATATGGCTGGAATCCTACTAAGTGATAATAATATTTATAATATAAATATAAATATATTATTTTTCAGAGAACAAGGAAACTAAAAAACAAAATTGTTACCGGTCTCCGGGGAAGTCGTGCACGAAGCACTGCCCTAAGAGTTTATCCGAGGTCTATGTGCAGACGTTTCTCGGAAGCTCCTAGGGGTAAAACCCCCTGACTACCGGGTTCTCTTTGTCGCACACAACTCGGAGAGAGAGACCGAACTTAGCTCTGCCCAGAGCAAGAATTTGGAGATCAGAATGTGGTTTGAGAGAGGAATGAAAGAGAGTTTTCACGTAGGATTATTTTCTGTAAAAAATGATGAGGAGGTGGCCGCAATATATATAGGCAGATCAAATGCACAGCCAGCCAGCAAGAGATTGAATGGCTCATAAAACTGGCCATTAAAGAGCGATAATAAAGCGAAAGAAAACGTTGAGGAATGACTGTCAAAATTAGCTGTCACAGAGGTTCTGGATCCCAGCCCGAACCCAAAGAGTAAATTGGATCGACATTCGGCCCGAACCTGAAGAGTAAATTGGATCGGCATTCGGCCCGAATCCGAAGAGTAAATTGGATCGGCATTCGGCGCCCGCAGGTATGGACACGTACCCGCACCCGTTACGCGCGCCGAACCGAACCGGACGACGGCGGCGGCGCACGCGTGTGGCCCAAGGGGTTCCCCACACAACATCTTTAAGAAAGCAATGAAGAGGAACTAATATATACACACAAGGAGGGATTGGTCCATGTGGGACTAAAGAAAAGAAGAAAATTGAGCTTTTGCTCCACCAAAGCTAACACTAAGTTCCTGTATTTTTTGTTCTAAAATTTACGTCTTTGCATTTAGAGATTTTTCCAAAACATATTCCATAGAACAAAGTGTACTAGCTACAGGAGTAGTATAAAGAACTCATAATGTGGTTCCTTGTGGCTTTCCCGTTTAAGGTTGTGTTTGGCCAAATTTCTTGGAAATGGAAAACTTTTGGATCTAATTTGATATTATTTTTTATTCCTTTGAATACCTTTTGGAGTTAATGTCCAATAGAAAGAAGCACAAATATATCTCTATTTAATGTAGAAATGTAGCATATTTATCGCAACTTGTAATCCAACAGAATCCGATGTGGTTTATTTTATACGACAAATCAGAATAAATGTATGCGAGTATTTGGACTGCACTGACAATGTATGAAATATAAATTCTTTACTCAATAGAGTGCAAAGCAAACTAAAAACAATATAAAGAAGCCTTTGTGAATATAGAGATTTTTGTCTTTTAGTTTGTTTGAGATGAGCAAAGGAGTCAGCAACATCTATATGTTATTCAAGTGCTTATTATTACAATATTAAGCATGTTTATATGATATAATAGCTCTTAACATCCGTTAGGAGGAAACCAACACACTCAATATAGTCTTGATTCAATTGAGATTGCTAGCTTGAAAAACTTCACTATTCCATTACGAAAAATTAAATATGCAACCAAACGTGCTTATTGTGTAGTTGCTCATATTTTCTGTCGATGCCATAGAGGAAGAGAACCAAAAGGTAGCCCAAGGTCTAGCTATGCTAGCTTGTCATTAATATTTTAGTAACTTTTATTGCTGTTCTAAGACCAAAAACCCTTGAACATATATGTAAAAAAATGTATATTCCAAAAATTGTGTTACATGCTACCTCAACACTCTTATCTATCCTCATATCCACTCTGTATTATTCAATACATTGCACACTCCTTATCCACGCTTAAGTACATAAGTATATGTTTACGCCTTTGATAACTCTCGTGCTCATTCAAACAATTGGGGTAGCCAGTTGAACCAACCTGCATTTCTTCAGTTTGCTTGTTTTTAGAAGTCGTTACTAAAAACAGATGTTTACGGGAAATAGATGGTTTCCAGTATTTAGTTGTTATGCCCCGATCTCGTAGGATCGTAACCACTGGATGTGATATCGTACAAGCCTAAGTTGTACTTGTACAAGACACGGGACAAAATTGGCTGATCAGAGATAAAAGTAATGGAACTTTGATGCAGAAAACCAAATAAACACGATGAAGCAAGAAAAACAATCTCTTTATTCATACTTTGTAGCGGTTACAAAGGCTTTCAATATCCAACTGATACATGTCAAATTGGCTTACAACTTTTGATTTGAAAAAGTTACAATGACTTCGTTTCATACATTATATCTATTTATACAAAAATATAGCCATCCGTCTCCTGATCTCCGGCTTTTCAGGATGAGGGTCTTGTTAGAGTTAATCATGTTGAGGAGGTTGTTATTTGGGTTTCAATAAACCCTAGTCTTTAGAATTTTTGTTATTTGATCTATGCTTTTGATTCGTTATCACTTAGTTAGAATATAGTTAGAGGGTGCTATTTTTATGCATTTAGTTAGAGTTGTAAATGGCTATTTAAAGGCCAAGTTGAGGTTGAACACATACACAAATTATTCTGATCAAGAATCAAATACTCCTCTTTTCTTTCATTTGGTATCAGAGCTATGGCAACCAGACGTCGACATCTATGAAGGAGACATCATTCACCTTCAAGGTCTGTGGGAGGCGATCGAACCCGGAAAAGCCGACTACCGCGACAACAGGATGGCCCTGTCTGTCATACTCCGTGCCGTACCGCCAGAGATGCTGCGGACACTGCCAAGGAAGCATGGGACGCTGTGAAGATGATGCGAATGGGGGTCGAGCGCGTGTGCGAGGCCAAGGCGCCACTACCAGAAAAAGTCAAATTAGCGATGCCTAAAAACGTCGCTAAATAACCAAAAAACGTCGCTAAGTAAGTTTAGCGACGTAATTAGCGATGTTTTAAAGAAGTCGAAAAAAAGCAAGTCGCTAAAACACTAAAACAAAAAACGTCGCTAAACGCCGCTATGCCTACGTTTTTTAGCGACTTTAATGTGTCGCTAAATTTAGCGACGTTTAGCGACGCAGCGTCACTAATTAACGACGTTTATTAAAGTCGCTAAACGTCGCTAATTAGCGACTTATATAGTGACGTTACACCGACGTCTTTAATGACCTGGCAATACTGCCATGTCAGCAGTTTGCGACGTACAACGACGATTTTAGCGACTTCGTTAGCGACGTCTTTAGCGAAGTGTAACAATATCGCTAATTAGCGACGTAGTTAGCTACGTAAATGAACGTCGCTAAACGTCGCTAATTTTACAGAAAAAATAAAAAAAAAATACCGAATTGCATTTCTGGGTTTGCCAACCCCCTTGGGTTCATTATCAGGTATATGATGGTAGTAGAAATAATTGAATAAGGGACACAGTAGCAGCACCAAGGGAGAAATTCTAGTGCACTGGGTAAATACAGGCCAAGTATCAGTCATCAGTTGTAAACCAAAATATATTAGGAACTGTGTGAATATCAGTGAATTAAGACAGTACTATCTGTGTTGTGTGTTGGTCTTAATGTGCTCAAAGATAGGGAGAGTGTGTGTATTATAATTCAGTATGTTTGAGTTTGTACAGGGACTGTGTATTATATTGCAACTTGTATCATTGAACTGGAAAAAAAAAAGGGAAAAACAGGCACTGAACACTCAACACAGGTAAAATAACATATTTAATATGAATAATATAATAAAATTTGAAGAAAAGAAAGCATCCCGCAAATCTTATCATAAAGAATATGGCAAATTTATATCCATACAATCGTATCCTAAATAAAAAAAATTTATAAATATCCAGTAACTAGCTATACTACTGCGGATCTGCAGGAGGCTGACCACCGGCGCGCTTGAAGGATAAGAACTGCTCATACTCGTCCTGTGGAATCGACATCGATGTCGATGGAGAAGGCAGTGACGTCGATGGAGTCTGTGTCGATATAGGCGCACCAGGAGGCCGTGCCCGCTCCAAGTCTGCGAGTCACTGGTTGTAAGAATCCATGGTAGATAACAGCCTCGTACTGCTATGAACCATTGAATCCTGCATCATCGTCAGCCTCTCGCCCATCGTTAGCTGTGATGCATGTAGCTCCATGATGTTGCGGTCTGTCGAGGCTCTAATATCATTTGTCAAATCCCGGAGCTCCGTTATATCGAATCGTGCGATGAGCATCGGATCGTCCGCCTGCGGCTGGGACCGGGGCTGCTTCTCCATCCTTCGCAACAACTCATCACGGAGAGACGCAATCTGACGGTCAACGGCCTCCTGGACGGCCTCCTGGACTCTGGCCGACGACTGCGAGGGCTGCGACTGCGAGGGCTGTGTGGAATGCGCAGCTGTCGGGGAGGCCCTAGATGACTGCATCGTAACCAGGGCGCCATAGGAGCCCGTACCGTAGTACGTACCCCTCTGGAGACCACCAGGTCGTCCGCCGACGGAGCTGGAGCGGGCTGCGATGAAGTACCAGCCTCTCCAGGTGTAGGTGCACTAGCAGTCGCCCGCTCACGCAGCCTAAGATACTCGGCCTAGAAAGGTTTGAAAACTCGATAATTGCCTAAGTTATATTAAAATTAACACAAAGTAAAGTAATACTTACATAGGTCTGCGAGGCCCTCTCATCAATGAGATTTCCGTCCTTGCGATGGGTGGCCAAGAAGACGGTCACCATGTTTGCATCCTCACCCCTCTGTACCTGTTAAAAATATATTATTTATTACTAAACTTAAACATTTTTTCCAAGTACCATTTTATGGTACTTACATTAAAATAATATATTTTAAAAAAAAAACATACCAAACGACGAAAATGTTTCGTCATCGGAATCAAGCCACCACACCACTTGGCAGCATTCCGCCTAGCCGCCTTGGCCTTCTCAGACCTTTCCTTGTAGCTCGGATCGTCGAATCTAGCCCTCATCGCAGTCCACTGCTCAGGCGTGATCCAACCTTGGATCGGTTTTCCAGCACGATCACGAGCCTTCTGGTCATCCAGAGCATCTCGGATAAGCTTGGCGGCAACGGTAGGAAAGAGCCGCTCGATCAACTCGGCCCGGTGCGGAGGATAAAAATACGTTTGCTACAATAAATAATTTAGTAAGTTAGCATCACGAATAAGTTATATAATATGCATAAATTAGAGGATTTATTTAATATACTTTTACCTGGAAGTGCGCAAACCAGAATGCCTTCCTCTCCTCCAGAGCCTCAGAGTAGTTGATCCAAGGGCCACCGTAGTTGTTCCTCAGAAATTGGCCCAGGCGTCTCTGAACCGACAATGGACGATATCTATACAGAGATAATAATTTAGAATACTAAAAAAGTCAATATACGATGAATAAAGAAATACACGATATATATTATACTAAACCATCTAATTGACTTACTTTGTACCGTCGGCCCAAATCTCTTTCCTCGTCTCCTCCGGAGGTGCGCATGAAGGATCTTGCTGATGCTGGGACAATGTGGGCACGACCTCCTCGACATGCTCATCTGTCCCCATGGTTCCGTCAGCAGGAGGAACGCTGGACGAGGGTGTACTATCACGCCTGGAACTACTCGTCCCAACAGTCGGAGATGTGAGTGATCGATATACTGGAGTACTGGGCGATGATAATCCGGAACCAACAGTAGGCAGTACCGGAGGAGCACTCTGTCTACCTCGGGACCTGCCGAATCCTCCGCGTCGTCCTATCATATCTGATAACAACATATGATGAATATAGAGAAACACAAAAATATAGTACATTCTAAGTCGAAATGTGATACATATCTTAAAGAATTCTACAGTCAAAATATAATACATATATTCGTTAAAATAGTACATCTACTTCGTCAATTTTTCAACTTTGATCTACATTCTACAGTCAAAATATAGTTACATTCTACAGGCAATATATTTTATTTTCAATCATCTTCAGAAAATTCATCTTGTTTGCCTTCCTCGTCCTCGTCTTCCTCTTCCTCTTCCTCTTCCTCCTCGTCTTCACTTTCATCTACTTCGTCTTCCTCTTCGGATAATTTTACATCTTCTACATTATTACTCGTGTAATGAGTAACTTTCATTGAGTCCACATCTACAATATTTGTTACAAGAGGTAGATCGTCCTCCTGATAAGGTATTTCGTCAATGTCAAAGGTATTTCTAGCTTTAGTCTTGCATACTGCCCACCAATCTGACCTCGCTGTCCCCCGTCTAGGATAAGTTATGAAGTACACGAGCTGAGCCTGACTTGATAGGACAAATGGTTCGTAGCCTTGATATTTATGCTTGTAGTTTATATCCACAAGGCCATGCTTGTCAATTTTCCAACCTTGATCTTGAATCGGATCGAACCATTCACACCTGTATAGCACGATATTAGCAGGTTCTGTGCCATAATTATATGGCAACTCCATAATCTCTCATAAGATGCCAAAAAAATCATTGCCCGGATTGACGTCTTTGTAGTTCGAAGATTTGATACACAAATAACTATTTTTCGTGAAATCAAGATCCAGAAAGATGTCTCTGATAGGAGCATTTGTTGACTTGAACCTGAACCCATTCACACAGAAACTTGGCCATATTTTTACGGCAGTAATTGGTCCCTTGGCTAGAGTTCTAATAGATTCAGTCTCGGGTGTTATTAGACGATCGACCTAAATACCAAAGTAGCAATAGTAAGTTATTTGTTTTGCAAGTGCAGAAATAAAAAGTAATTACCAAGCATCTTACATATGCGCTCAACCAAGAAGAAAAATGGCATCTCATATCTTGTTCTACTTCTTCGTCTGTTATGTAGGGTCTAACCGACCTCAACTCATCATTATATGTGCTGAAAAACAATAAAGCAACTGCTGATTAGTATCATAATAGTATCTTATACTATTATATTGAGATGATGTAAACGTGGACACCCTCTAGCTTCTCCACTTCATCCTCATCGCAATTGAGTAATATATACAATTGAGCAGCCCTTAGCTCATCGTCATTCAAATATCTCTTCTTCATTTTTTCCGAAGGCTTTTCGGACACATTGAATACTTTGAGTATTGTATCATTAGATTCCTGATATGCGTCATCGTTTCTCGAAGCTTTCGTCCTATTAGTAGCAATATGCGATTTGAAATACGTCGAGCAAAAGTTTGTAATCTTCTCGAGAACATAAGCTTCACAAATAGAGCCCTCAACCCGTGCCTTATTTTTCACCTTTCTCTTTAGGTGATTCAGATGCCGCTCGAAGGGGTACATCCACCGATAACCGACAGGACCACCAACACGTGTCTCATAGGAAAGATGAATTGGCAAATGCTCCATAGAGTCGAAGAATCCAGGAGGAAACACCTTCTCGAGCTTATATAGTGTTACCGTAATGTCCTTCTCTTGCTTTTCTAGACGATCGACGAGCAACTTAGTACAACAAAGATCTCTGAAGAATATGCTCAGCTCTGTCAATGGGTCCCAAACGACCTGCGGTAAGAATTCCCGAAATGCAATCGGAATTAACCTCTCCATGAATACGTGACAATCGTGGCTCTTCATACCCACCAGTTTGTTCTCCTTGAGGTCGACGCGTCTTCTCAAGTTCGACACGTACCCGTCTGGAAACTTTAGACCCTGAATCCACCTACAAAGTCTACCTTTATCCTCTTTCTCCAGTGAGAAAATTGACTTAGGTTACTTTAACTTTCTATTCCCCTCCTCTATCAAATGCAATGCAGGACGTCTACATATTTCTTCTAAGTCCAACCTGGCCTTTGGATTATCTTTCGTCTTCCCCTTTACCTCCATTATAGTATTAATTATGTTATCAAACACATTATTTTTGATATGCATGACATCAAGGTTATGTCTGACCAGATTGGTGCTCCAATATGTCAGATCCCAGAATATACTCCTCTTCGTCCAGTTATGGGTGCGACCAAATCCGTCACACTTGTACCCCTTAGCAGGCTCTTCGATAGCACTTGGTAAATCTTTTACCTCTTCCCATATCGTGTATCCGGGCCACCTTGGCGGTGGATTGGCCTTCTCCACAACTCCCGCACGAAAAGCATTCCGGTTCCTCCGGTACGGATGATCCTTCGGCAATTTTTTTTGATGAAAATCGAAGAAGCACGGTTTGCCTCCGTGTTTCAAATGGAAAGCCTGAGTACGGTCCATGCAATACGGACATGAGAGACGACCATGTGTGCTCCATCCCGATAACATTCCATAGGCCGAAAAGTCGTTGACGGTCCATATAAGTGCTGCCCTCATCTAAAAATTCTGCTTTCTAGAAACATCGTTCGTGTTGGCACCTACTTCCCACAGCTGATTCAACTCATCTATCAAAGACTGTAAATATACATCGATGTTCCTCTTCGGATTGTTCGGACCCGGGATAATAACGGTTAGGAACATATACGGAGTCTTCATGCACATCCAAGGCGGTAGATTGTATGGAGTGACGATCACAGGCCAACACGAATACTGGGAGCCCGAAAGTCTGAATGGGGTAAAACCGTCAGAGGAGAGCCCCAATCTGACATTACGCGCTTTCTCGGCAAAATGTGGATACTCTCGATCAAAGTGCTTCCATGCTTCTCCATCGGATGGATGATCCAATACTCCTTCGATCTGTTTTCGCCTGTGCCAACTCATGTTTTCTGCAGTCTCCTTAACCATAAACAACCGCTACAACCGTAGCGTCAAAGGCAAGTAGTGCATCGAATAGGTAGGCTTCCTTGCACCGACAGACTTTTCTCTAAAAGTGCCCTTGTAGCGATCAGCACCACAGAATCTGCACGCATCTTCATCCTTGTCATCTTTGTAGTACAACATGCACCCGTTGCGACATTCATCGATTCTCTCGTATCCCATCCAAAGCGATCTCACCATCCTCTTAGATCGATAGAAGTCTTTAGGCAACTTTGTACCCTCGGGCAAGATCTCTATAATCAAATCGAGTAGTCGATTATAGCATTCTTACGACATGTTAAAATCGGACTTGATGCTCAATAATCTTGTAACCACCTCCAACGGATAATGATCCTCACAACAAGGATATAGTGGAGTCCTTGCATTATCCAGCAACTCCATAAACTTTGCAGCATCGACATTCGGTACCTCCTCAGCTGCATCATAATTGTCCGGATTGAAACTAGGTCCCGCCGCTTCATAATTGTTCGGATTGAAACTAGGCCCTGCCGCATCATAAACTATGTTCACCAACCCGTTGTCGTAAGCATCGTGGTCGTGGACATCCATATACGGCTCCACATAGGGCTCCGACTCCGATGCTAGAGATACAAGTTCTCCGTGCGTAGTCCACTGATAGTAATTCGGCGTGAAGCCCTTCGAGTATAAATAATATGTAACTTTCACTTCTGAATGATATTTTCTGTTGCGATATCTCACACACGGACACTTAATTTTGGTACCGTCCATGTACTGAGGGAATGCCTTGGCGAACTGCAGAAACTGTTGTACACCCTCAATGAATTCATCCCGCACACCGCACATGTCATCAGGATGACGGTTGTACATCCACGAACGATGATGCAGATAGTAATTCATATCCATTTCTAGACACTTATGCATAAATGACAGTATGTATCATATAAATTATTATATACAGTAGTTTATCACCTAACTTCATAACTTAACCGTACTATAAAAATCATAACTGATATAATACATACTTTCATTTATCAAAGTCTAAAATAAGCAATATTCAAAACAACTGACCATTTATCAAAGTCTAAAATAAGCAATACTTTCATTTCATAACTGATATAATATATAATTTTATTTATCAAAGTCTAAGAGCCCTAGATATGGAATATAAATGTTAGTGAGTGTTTTGAAATGATAAGCAGGGTTAACTAGTTAATGGTGATGTTTCTAAGCCATTTCTAGATCCATACTAGTTTATACTAGTCAATACTAGGTTAATACCTTGCTACACTATGTCTTCTAGGTCGTACTAAGGAATTCTAGTTTATACTAGTTAATGCCTAGCTAATACTAGTTATTACTAAGAATACTAGTTAATATTAGCTATACTAAATACTACTAGTATAACTTAACTAATATCCTACCTTACCCCAACTCACATCTTAGCTCATAAATGTATGTCACAATAATACCTGATACCACAGTATCAGTTCACTTCACAGCACTGTTGTGCTCTAATTGAACTGCACTGCACTGATCACTCTTGCCAATTAAATCCCTGATACCACAGTATCAGTTAAGGGCTGTATTGGCATGCAACAAGTGACCTGTGAATACCTACCCGATACTTGGCTATACCTTAACCCAAACACATGCCTGTATGTCACGCCCCAGTCCCAAATTACGTAGGACTAGGAACACGTAAGCATGCCAGCCGTATGTATATGACAACTCTAATATATGGATACCATAATACACACGTATGCTGTAATATGAATAAAACTCACATGTGGTATCTATATTATCATAAGTCACAGAAGTACTTATCTCATCCACACAATAAGTCACAGGAAGGAAATAACTAAACTAGAATAAAGAGTCAGAATAATCCATAAATGATAGTCGGGTGGAGACAAATCCACTACCAATGACTATATCAACTAAAATAAGAGAGAAGAGTAAAATTACCAATATAAAATAAGGTGATGATATGAGAGTGTCAGCTAAAGTATCCATCGCTAAAGATAATCAATGATGCTCAGTGGGTAAGTCCTCCTCGGCAGAAATTAATGCGTCAGGTCCGGGTCCGTACTCCTGCGGGTACTCCTGAATCGTCTATACCTGGCAAGGGACCAGGTCCTTAGAGGGACGTAACAAGATACATAGAAGCAAACCAATTGAATACAGTAAACATGCATAATATTTGAAAATATATAAGTACGCTGTACAAGACAATCTATATGAATACAAATGAGGATAATTTTTTGACGTATGGGCAAGGGTAGACTACTCGATCTAAATCTCACAACTCACACACACGTCAGTGGACATCAAAAATTGACATACCGTGGGGATAGCGACCAGCGAGACTCCAGAAATTGACATACCGCGGGGGTAGCGACCAACGCGATACACTACCATAGTGCGAGCTAGATACTATGGTTTACCAGAGTGGTTAAAGCCCATACGCCTAATGATTGTCCTTTCATGATACTAGGTGTCAAGTGAGTGTCAACATATATAATATATAGCAATGACTGAACGAAACTACACATGCAATAAATATACAGAAATATAAATATAAATAGCATGCAAAGTACTGTAAACAATTTGGCAAGATATACTTGCTTGGTCTGAAAAGGATGAAGTCCCAACTCAAGGCGTTGTCCGATCTACCCGTCACATAAATTAAACAAGTTATGTTACAAAAGTGGGTGAATAGGTTCCTCCATTTTAATCTATTTTAATTTTGAATAAAATAACCTAAAATAGTATTTTAATCTTATTATAATCTGATTTTATTGTTAAACTCTAATTTTGGTTCAAAAAAAGTTAACTTTACGGATTTGTGATTCGTGGTACGCAAATCGAGACAATTCATTGACCAAAAAGTCAACCAACTCAAATCCTAGATTTGTGTGTGGAAACCTATAGATTTCAACGCTACATGAACGCTGGAATCGACAGTTTCATAAAATCATAAGTCGGTAAAGAGTTATGGCCACAAGGGCGCACAGATGACAGTTTTTGGTAGTTTTCTATTTATGTCTACGTTGCACGAATTTTACAGTAGATTAAACTTGAATATTAAATTCAAGAAAAATAATTTTATGTAAGTTCATCATGTCAGATTTTTGAAACTTCAAACGACTCGTAATTCCGAGTTCGGGATCTCCCGAAATCTCAAAAATACGAAAATGCGTCTGATTTCGGACAGCTGGCACTTTCAAAATATTCTAGAAAAATAGGTTATGAAATTACTAAAATAATTTATATATTCAGAAAACTAACCTTGATATGGTTCTAACAAAAAAATTGGAGCGCGTTTGGAGTCCGGAGCTAGGAGATATAGTCTTTTTAAGTCGTCATAACTACTAGAAAATGAGGCTGAATTTATGACAAATTTTGACTATTTTTGGACGAAAAAGAGAGGAGTTTTGGAAAGAAAAATATGAAAGATTAGTTTATTTCATAAGTCTAATAGGTATTTATAATGGTGGAGACTATTTAATTTAATACGAGTAGGATTGGCTAATTTGGATATGATTAGGATAGTTTAAATAAGAATATGATATGCATAAAGTTAAGGCTCAGGATTTGAATTAATTTAAAATATAGTTTAAATTTATCTCAATAATTTATAATATTAAAAAAAAATTAAGATAATACAAATAATTTATATATAATCATATTAATATCTATTAAAACTAAATTATCATCTATCTAATATTAAGACTATATATATCCAAATAAATCCTAAATAATTTCAAAAATCTAAATAAATTTCTTAAAATTCTAAATAAATTACAGAAAAATATATTTAAATATTTTAATGTAAAATAAATATTTGGTAGGAACAATACGCAAGTATGGTCTCATAATAAATCATGGAAGTCCTAAAATTTTATGTTTCCTATGTTTTAATTACCCAAAAATTCTAGAAAAATCTTCAAAAATCTAAAATAGCCTAAAAATAATTCTAAATAAATATTTATATAAGTAAATATATCAAGAAATTTATTTTCTAATTAAATAAGAGAATACTCTAAATAAATTTAATATTTAAAATAATCTATAATAAATATACTAATATAAAATACACACAAAATACCTATTTTTGGTGAGGGTGTTTACACTGCAGACCCTAACTAAGTCTGCAACCTCTGATACTTTGCACTACTGCTGCAGTGGCTAAATCTTTCTTTCACTTAGTTGTTTCTAACTGCCCTTAGCTACCGCCATGGCTCACAGCAGTGCTTGCTGCTGCCTTGTCATTGCTCAAGCATGCACGTGTTTGATGCTGCTCAAGTGTGCACCAACACTCTCCCACTGCAGAAGATGACAGGAACCAATCCCCTCCTCACAGTGCCAACCCGACACCACTGCAACACATTGCCAGCTTGCCTAATGTACTAGGCCAAACTGAATTGAGTTCAGTTCCTGAAGCCTCATAGTTCAGTAGTGACACCCACACAACTCGACTCTTCTACCCTCTCCCACATCAAGCACAGCTAGAAGACACTATGAACACCAACACAGATAACAGTAGCTATATACCTATCTATATATATCGAGATACACCTATATATGCATATACTCTCTCATATGCAAATAGATAATACACCAATTTATATATACATATCATATGATACTCTAAGGCATAAATAGACACACACACACACACAACCACTAGTCCAATTCATAAATATTTGGTGTGCAACACCAAGATACTCTAGGATACATCCTCCATACACCACACCACCATGATACCAACCGTCAATTCATATGGACACATCCAATAGATTAAATATTGTATGAATAAACTAATAGTTGATAATATTGAATAAAATAGATGTATAGGAATCAATCCTGATCAAAAACCCTAACCCTAACCCTAACCCCAGGTCAAAAAACCTAACCCTAACCCTAGGTCCTTATCAGTGTTTGTGTCAGTGTGTGTGTGTATCGTATCTGTGTCTGTGTCAGTGTCAGTATCTGTGTGAGTGTGTGTGTGTGTGTGTGTGTGTGTGTGTGTGTGTGTGTGTGCGTCTGTGTGTGTGTGTCGTGTGTGTCTGTCAGTGTCTTTGTGTGTGTGTCGTGTCTGTCAAGTATGTGTTGTGTCAGTGTCACATATGAGAGAGAGAGAGAGAGAGAGAGAGAGAGAGAGAGAGAGAGAGAGAGAGTTAGGGTTTACCTAGAGCTCGAGGAGGAGGAAGGGGATGCCGGAGTAGCCGCAGCCGTAGAGAGCCGGTCGCCGGAGAGGGGGGGTGGGGGAAATCGAAAGGTTTTGAAAACTTTTAAAATTTTTGACAGATGGGGAAAAAAAAAACTGAGCCCTAATTAACCAAAAATTAGCGACGTTTAGCGACGTCAAATAAAAATGTTGCTAAATTAAAATTTAGCGACGTCATAGACGTCGCTAAACACGTTGCTAAATATTTTTAATTTATACGTCGCTAATTACGACGCTAAACGTCGCTAATTACAATGCTAAACGTCGCTAAATTAGACATATTAGCGACGTTTATCGACCTTAATTGAACTTATAGCGACTAATCTTTTAAAATCTTAATAAAAGTTGCTAAACGTCGCTAAATGTCGCCATTTAGCGACGTCTAGCGATATTTTTTATGGAGTCGCTAATTTAGCGACATTTTTAGATGGAGTCGCTAAAATGCGTCGCTAATCCCGCTTTTTCTAGTAGTGCGCAGAAATTGTGCGCCGACTTCGAATCAATGAAGTTCAAGGACGGCGAGTCCGTCGAGGACTTCGCGATGCGGCTCACGGGACTCGTCAGCGACCTACAACTACTCGACGACGAAATGGACGACGAGAAGGTAGTTAAAAAAATTCCTTTGAGTCGTTCCATCCAAGTACACGCAAGTCACCATCGCCATTGATACTTTAGTGGATCTTAAGACGCTATCAATTGAAGAGCTTATCGGTCGTCTTCTAGCCGTCGAGGAGCGGTACGATCTTGGCAACAACTCCGACGACATAAGTAGCCACCTTCTTCTCTCCGAAGAGGAGTGGCTCGCTCGTACGAAGCAGAGGAAGGAAGGCAATGCCTACTCCGATGGTGGCAAAAGTTGTGGTCGTGGGCGCGGCAAGCCAAGAGGTCGTGGCCGCGGCGACACGAACAACTACAACGCGTCTGATGGCACACGCGACAAGAAGGGTAAGTGCCACAATTGTGGCATCTACGTCACTGGGCGAAGGATTGTCGCAAGCCGAAGCGTGATGAGCGTGCCAATATGACGCAAGTCAACGACGATGAGCCCCCACTGCTGATGGTGCAGGAGTACACGCTCGCCGAGACCACCTTGGGCATGACCAACAATGTCGTACTCGACGAGGTGGACGCTCAGGTGCATCTGGGCCGTGAGGACGACCACTATGGCGAAGCATGGTACCTCGACACCGACGCCAGCAACCACATGGCGGGTTGCAAGGAGGATTTCGCCGAGCTGGACACTGGAGTCACAGGCTCCATCAAGTTTGGGGACGGATCCATCGTTGACATCCGAGGGCGTGGCCCGGTGATGTTTACGTGCCAAAATGGCGAGCACCGCGCCCTTACCGACGTCTACTTCATCCTGAAGCTAAGAAGTAATATCATCAGTCTTGGGCAGCTCGATGAGAACGACTGCCAAGTCTTGATCGAAGGCAGCATGCTCTTGATTTGAGATCATCAGCAATGCCTCCTCGCCAAGGTAAAACGTGCCCGAAATTGATTGTACATTCTATCTTTTGATATTGTACAACCAGTGTTGTCACGCCCCAGTCCCAAAATACCGTGGGACCGGACGCGTGATAATGGCGAGCAGCATGCACCGATGGACAAACCCAATTTAATGGATCCATCGGGCATACTTAAGCTGTATTACATCAGTCAGGGTTTTACTATTCTCATCCACAGATATAAGATAGCAACATCAGCAAAAGAAATAATAACAACAACTAGTCAAATTAAATAAAATCGGGGAACAACCCGATATCAAGTCTGATACAATTGTTCTTTAAACAAGAAAGTAAATAACATCACTGACTGAGTATGTAAGAACATATACTCAGAGATATCCATGGCAATCACCTAGTCCTTGGTTCCTGGTTCTGCTTCAGTGTCTGCTCCTGAACCTGTTTCTGCTCCTGCTAAAGCACCTGTCCTGTAAACCTCAGAGTGGATCTCCTCTGCTAAACCTGGGGACATAATCCGGATCCAGGTCCTCAGGGGACATAGCAAGGTACAAGAAAGCACAAGCCAAAAGAATGCAGTGGAATAGTAAATAAAATAAGCAGGGTGACTACATAACCATCTAAGTGAAAATGCAACTGAGAGCATCACTAGTACTCAGGCTGAGACTGCTACAAGCTCTGTGTCGGGGAGCCGGTAGCAGTAAATAACTAGTAGTGGGCCAAGCTCGGGCTTAGAGTCTTGAGCACCGTAATAATAGGGGTTTTATATATATGATCAGCCTGTAGCCTGTGTGTCTCTCCCCACCCAATGTAATCACACGTCTCATGTTCATAACGTCTTATGTCCATGTCACGTGAGATCAGAGCTAAATGCAACAAGTCATAATCTAAAAATATAATGTCTATGTCCATCATGTATCCTACACAGAATCACCTTGAATATCTCAGGAAGATTCTGTCAACATGTATAGTGTCAAGTGTCCTGGGTATACGTACTTGATAATGCAAGTACGAGAATACAAAGGGTTTCGGTATCCATTTCTATTTGACTTTACTCAACCCGCGAACGGTGTTGGCACCCGACTATAATCGGACGCTAAGTAAGTCACACGGTCCTAGGTCAAGTATACAAAATATATATATAATCCAAGGAGTATGTAACAAATACTGCAAGTTGGCAAGGTACACTTGCCTGAGTTTCCAGCTCCAATTGTAGCTCTGTCAGTAGCAGGACTTGCAAGCAGTACTCCGATTGCTGAAACAAACATCACTATCAGATCCAGAAAATATTAATCAGCTAGGATCGCCTGTCCTTGAGTCCAATTTGGAGACAAGGGCAAAAACGTTATTTTCGGGTCAAGGCGGGGTCCAAATGTGAGCCGCTTTGCACCGAAAAAACGCGTCAGGGTCAAAGGTCTCCAAATCAGTCCAACTTAGTGTCAACAGGTCAGGAACGATGATATGAACCCAACGGAACTTCCAGAATTGGATTCCGATGAGCCGTTCTCAAAATCGCCCGTCGGGTGGAGCCTGTGGGGCCCACGACACGCAATTTTGTCAACATTCTCAGAATCGAACCAAACTTGACCCACAGGACCGTCGTATTGCTACGAGTCCGATGGTGCAAGTTTCGTCTCGATCCGACGTGTGTACACTAAGTTACAGCGAGAATCAGAATAGTCGGATACGGGGCGATGTCCGCGGATACGCTCTGATTCCGGTGTGCACGCACATCCGAATCAGCTTCTGCGAAATCCCTCACGTCCGTATCAACGACGCGCACGTATCTGTGAAGACCGCACGCGACCAAGTCGTCCCGTTTGGCGGGGCGTACTCAGTTCCGGGGTAAAACAGGGCTGGTTTTTCCTGTTTTTGGATCGCGGTGTGCGATCACCACAGGATGCGATGCCCCGAGTGGTTTGTCCGGGCACCGAGAGGGTCATACAGGCTTCGCGATATAATTTACGGAACTGAAAACGGGTAACCGGGCAGAGAGTTACGAGTACCTGAACAGGGTCTTGAAACAGCGTATCCTTCGTGTCCAATTCGTGTCCGACACCAAACACAAAGCTAGGGTTAGGGTTTTCTGTGTCCTGACTGAAGATCCGGTGTCCGTGTCCGAGTCTATGGCTCGCCGGAGTCGGGAGACTGCTCGCTGGTGGCCGGGCGGCGCTCGGGGAGGACGAGGAAGGGCTGGGGTCGGCGGCGCTGGCCAGAGGCGACCGAGGCGGCTTCTGGCGACGTCGGGCTAGGGCAGCAGCGGGTCGGCCGGCGGGCTGCTGGGTTCCTCGTGTTGCGGCGGGTGCTGTGGAGTCCGTCAGAGGGAGGCGGAAGGGTTGCACAGGCGGTCGTCGGCGAGGCGGGGAGGTGCTGGCGGCACGGCGGGGAGGTGGTGAGAGAGGGCGGAGGGTAGGTCTGGCCGGAGGGAAGCGGGGTTTTATAGGAGGTTGAGGGAGAGGGAGAGGCGGCGGCTCTCAGGCGGTTACGGGGAGACGACGGGGTGGCCGGTGGAGGGAGAGGAAGAGGAGGAGGCGGCCGGCGGATAACGGCAGCGGCGGAGGCGAAGGATCGGCGGCTATGCGTTTGGGGAGAAGAAGAGTTGCGGGTCAGGTTCATACGGGTCGGGTCGGGTTCTAACAGATCCGGCCCGATCCGCTAACATAAACGGGTCGGGTCGGGCTAGCGGGTCGGGTCTGGGTTAGACCCGGATCCGACCCAATAGGAATTGGTTTAATTAATAAACCCGGTTTGGTTCAATTTGGTTTGGTTTGGTTTAAAAAACCTGGTTTATTTTTGGTTTAATTATAAAATTAGTATTTAGGGCTTTAAAAATCCATCCGGGGTCCAATAAATTCCCGGAAAATTACCCTAGGTCTAGTTTTTCATTTTACACCATAAAATATTATTTTCATAATATTTTAATATTAATTATTAACATTTAAAAATCTTTTAATAATTAAAGAACATGAATTTAATTCCAAAAAAATTCAAGAAAATTCCAGAAAATTCAGAAAAATCCAAATTTATAAATTCTTGAAAATCAGGTGGATTACAAGTGTGTTTAGCAGCACGACTCAATGACGATGCATGGCCGTGGCATGCACGGTTCGGCCACCTCAACTTTGAAGCACTCAGAAAGTTAGCTCGCCGCAACATGGTGCACGGGCTACCACAGATCGAACATGTCAATCAAATCTGCGATAGTTGCCTTGCCGGGAAGCAGTGCCGTACGTCATTTTCGCAAGAGACCAAGTACCGTGCTGACAACCTACTAGATCTCGTTCACGGTAATATCTGCGGGCCAGTCACACCGATGACACCCGAAGGTAAGCGCTACTTCTTGCTCCTCATCGACGATTTCAGCCGCTATATGTGGTTGACACTACTAGATTCGACGGATGAAGCGCCGACAACCATCAAACACTTTCAAGCCCACGTCGAGGTGAAGACAGGGCACAAACTGCACACGCTCTATACTGATTGTGGGGGCGAGTTCACATCCATAGCATTTGGCGAGTAATTTACGGGCCTCGGTATCAAACGACAACTAACAGCGCCATACTCACCATAACAGAACGACGTCGTCGAGCGCCAGAACTAGACGGTCGTCGCGATGGCGCACAACCTTCTGAAGGTAAAGGATATGCCCGAGAAGTTCTGGGGCGAGGCAGTCACGACGGCTGTCTACATCCTCAATCGCTCGCAAACACGGAGCATCGACGGTAAGACGCCGTACAAGGCATGGCATGGACACAAGCCAAGCGTGCACTTCCTCCGCACCTTCGGCTTTGTCGCACACGTCAAGGTGGCCAAGACGAACTTACAGAAGCTAGAAGATCGCAGCAAGCACATGGTCTTCCTCGGCTACGAGCCCGGCACCAAGGCGTATAGGGTATACGACCCCGCCGGCAAGCGCGTGCATGTCACACGCGACGTTGTCTTCGACGAGGAAGTCAAGTGGGACTGGGGCGTGCAAGACAACGTAGGTAAGACATTTACTGTTGAGTATACTATGATCCCCATACCACATGTTGAACACGCAGGCACGTCGGTGCACGGGGGTGGCGATCCATCAACACCAGTGGCACCTAGTCCAGGGCCGTTGACGCTGGCATCCGGGGCAGAAACATCCGACTCGGTGGTACAATGTGGAGTGGAATTTGTCTCGCCACCCACCAATGCCTCGGCCATGCTCGACGTCATTGCAGGTACATGACCTTGGCGAGCTTGCTTGACACGACCACCGTCCACGAGCTCGATTTCGACGAGCTTTTCCTCATGGTTGACGAGGAACCTGCCACTTTCTTTGAAGCCGAGAAACAATGATGTTGGCACCAACCCATGCTCGAGGAGATGAGCTCCATTGAGGAGAACCGTACATGGCACCTCGTAGACCTCCCACCCAGCCACCGTCTGATCGGTTTGAGGTTGGTCTACAAGCTCAAAATGGACGAGCACGGTGCCGTCCTCAAGCACAAGGCATGGCTCGTGGGAAAAGACTATATGCAAAGGCAAGGAGTGGACTTCGAGGAAGTGTTCGTGCCGGTTGCTCATCTCGAGTTCGTCCGTTTGTTGATCGCACTCGCCGCGCATGAGGTATGGGCGTTGCTCCATATGGACGTGAAGACGACGTTCCTCAACGGCGACCTCAAGGAGGAGGTGTACGTCGCCCAACCTCCTGGCTTTGTTATCGAAGGACATGAGCACAAAGTGTTAAAACTTGACAAGGCACTGTACAGGCTGCGGCAAGCACCGAGAGCTTGGAACACCAAGCTTGATAGTTGCCTATTGTCACTTGGTTTCCACCGGAGTGCACAGAAGCACGCTGTGTATACACGCAACAAAGGTCCATCTCGCCTACTTGTGGGTGTGTACGTCGACGATCTTATCATCACCGGGACGGACCCACAAGAGATTGCCAAATTCAAGGAAGAAATGAAGGCCTTGTTCAAAATGAATGATTTAGGATTGCTTACCTTCTACCTCGACATCAAGGTGTAGCAGTCCAATGGCTTCATCACCCTCAGTCAGGAGGTATATGCGCTCAAAATCTTGGAGAAGAGTGGCATGGTGGATTGCAACCCGTGCCACATCCCCATAGAACTGAGGTTCAAGCTAAGCAAGGTGAGCTTAGCCCCTCCGACTGACGCCACATCCTATAGGAGCATCGTCGGGAGCCTCAAGTACTTGGTGCACACGCGCCCAGATATCTCGTACGCGGTGGGCTACGTAAGTCGGTTCATGGAGAATCCGACCACCGAACACCTTGCTGCTGTCAAGCACATCATTCACTACATTGCCGGCACATGTCACTTTGGTTGTCGCTACGCAAAGAAGGTGGAGGAACCACGGCTGATCGGCTATAACGACAGTGACATGGCTGGTGACATCGACACTTGTAAGAGCACCACTTGTAGTGCCCCACTCCGTGTCGGCACTATGTATCAAGGTGAGTGGGCAGAACTTCGTTCTCTATTCTTGCATGCCTTAACAATGAATCTGAGTATTTTGAACGCTTGTTTGCTTAAAAAGAATGATAGAACCTGCCTTGCATGCTAAATAAGAGAACTCAACTAGCTTGTCTTTGAAACAAACATGTCTGCTTAACTAAGAATCCTGAAATACTTGTCTAAGAGTATGTGTTTGGATGGACATGTTCCACTATCACCTATGCTCTGAGAGAACCATATCATGTGCTTGAAGGTGTTCAAAGATAAGGCGGCTTGTCCCTCAACAAGAAATATGGTCTGATGGTTCGTCTCGTCTACATCATAGAGTTTATTTGATAGTATTTCATGCATTCGCATCGGTCGAACAATAACTATTGGTGGAAAGCAACCATGTGCTGCTACAGAGATAGTGAAAAGCAACCATGTGTCATGGCTGCCAATAGCATCAGATAAATGAGTCATTGGTTAGCTGGATCAACCGCTGTCGATCCTGAGTTACTCGGAGACTGCACTGCATATAAGATAGTTCATTGTGTTAGCTTGGATAGAGGACCGCCCCTAGATATATATATTTGTGTCTAGATGTGCATTTGTCCCTAGAGTCTTTGAGTATAGCTCACGAATACGCTGCGCACACTGAAACAGAACAATCGGCTTGTCTTGCTTCTATAGAATATGAAGCTCTATTTTAAAAGATATTTTCATAAACAACGTAATATGACTCTGCTATCAAACTGCATGAAATAAATATAGGTAAAACTAGAAAGATCACTAGTAATGTAATATTTTATAACATGATTACTTAGTGTTGATTTTGGTGAATGCTTGCTTCTGTTCAGTTGTTTATTCTCACCAGTACTTATAAAAGTGCTGACCCACCAACAGTTTACTTGCTTGCAAGTACTGGATCGTCCGAGGGAGCGATAGGCGTGCCCCATCCCCAAGACCCAAAAATTGTGTTTTGATTGCCTCGAGCTGCTATCGTGTAAAGGGGCATAATGTATGGAACGATGCCTTTGCTAAGAGAACCCAGTCCCTCGATTTGCCCCAAATACTCAGTTGGATAAATGCATTGCATTGTAATAATTTTTCTCCGCTGCTTACTCAATTGATGCGATGATGGCCAAACTTAAACGATGTTGCCTTGTGCGGGCGCAACCCCAGGCTCATACGACATTACGTTCCGGTATCAAACGGTCATACGCACCCCGCGGGAGCACCGAGGCGCGGTATCAAACGGCCAGAACAGCAACGACAGCAGCTACAACAGCAATAGGCGCAGCAACAACAGCAGCTGACGCGGTAGCGGCTCGGCCGCAGGGGCCAGGACGGCTACCGCCAGCGGCTGCGCAGGGCCAAGACGGCAGTTTGCTGGTGGTGGTGGTTGGCGAAGATGGTGGTGGTGGTGATGATGACAGTGGCAGCGGTGGTGTTCACCGGAGAGGTTGGAGGTTGGCTCGGGTGATCGTGGAGGTGAGGGCAGCGGTGTTCGTCAATGGCAATGGCGGAGGTGGCAGTGGTGTAGGAGATGATAGTGGCGAAGGTGGTGGTGGCCACGGGCTGCTGCGGTAGTGGCTGAGGTGATGGTGGCAATGAAGGTGGAGGCCACGGGTTGCTGCGGGTGGTTCATAGAGGAGAGTTGGCAACGGGTTGGCCGGAGGGGTGGTCCACCATGGAGGCGTGGAGGTGAGGGCAGCGGTGGTGGTTGTGGAGGTGATGGCAGCGGTGGTCGTGGAGGTGAGTGCGGCGGTGGTGATGGTGGTTGGCTGTGGTGATGGCGAGGGTGGTGGTCGGAGTTGGGGGTGGTGATGGTGGTGAAGATGGTGATGGTGATGGTGGTTAATGGTGATTGCATGTTGAGGGAGAAAGGGAGAGGGTGTTGGTTTAAATGAGGAGAGATAGAGAGAGTGTTTCCTAGGGATTAGGGCCGGCTAGGTTCCCAAGGAGAGGGGAGTTTTCATGAAGGAATGGGTGGTGATGGTGTATTAAAATTTGAATGGAGGGTGGAGATTGATTGTATGTATAGTTGCATAGTACTATACAAAAAGGGGAGAGGGGAGTGTATATGACCGATCAAGCTCAAGAATTGGGTCTTCTTTATTTGTTCCAACCAATAGGAGGTGGACACATGGCTAGCTATTTGCACAAAAGTCTCCAATAGTTTAGGACTTGTACAAAGAGGAAAAAGTGGATTGGATGTGAAAAAATACCATGTTTGGTGTGTTGTAGTGGAAAAAATTGGTGTGTGGTGTCATGGGGGTGTGAGTGGGAGTTTGGGTTGGTGTTGGATCTAGTTTTGGGTTAGGTTGAGTCATTGCACCAATTTAGTTAAAATTAGTGTCAATGGTGTTCTTTAATTAATTGAAAGTACATAAGATTCGAATTGGATGGGACACAAGTGTCATGAACGTAGTAGACTCAAAATAGATTATTGATAAATATTTGGTTGTGAGAAAATGGTCGAGGTTGTGTCTCCAATTTCGATTGGAACGGGCAATGATGCAAAGTTGGATTTAAAATTAGAAAATATGCACGAATATTATAAAATTAAAATGAACCACAAGAGAGTGCATATACGAGTGACACAAAGGTCAGAATTGAAGATGGGCTTGTCTAGGTCAATGATGTAAAATTTGTTGGAAGGCAAATGCTAGTGCATTGCTCTAAATAATTAAGAAATGCTAAGGTGCAACGAGGGAATAAAATAAACAGATAAATTTATAACTCTAGTTAATTAATCCAAAATAATTATAAATTGATCCCTAATCTCTCACTAAGCTAAGTATACGTAAAAATTGGGTGAGGGGGTTTACACTTGGGCCTTCATGAGTTCAGACTCAGGCTTTCAAAGGCTCGCTCAGAGTGTCGCTCGACCGAGGTGAATCATCGCTAAGATGGATGGCTATGATAAACTTGTCTTTGCTTAGCCAGCACACTTAAAATATGTATGGTACATGCTAGTCGCTAGGTGAATCATCCCCTGCATGCTAATAGAGAATACAACGCACCTAGCTAAAGGAATAATTCCATCTTGTATTGCTTGTGTTAGAACATGAAAATAAAACTTGGCTTATAACATGGACCCTCGCATGCTACCTTGCTTCGTGTAAGTAGACTCCGCTATGCTTCGAGTAGATCATTATAGACCTTTCGTAATGCACTGCTTCACTTGTTTATACTGCACGTCCCTAGATTATGTCGCTCGGTATGTCCCTGTACGGCTTCACCCCTCGCACTATCCCTTAGACAGTGCCAATATAAATGCTTATATTTCACACAAATGCAATGCTTGCCTGCTTAAATTATAACTTGTACTCGTTGCTTCATTCTAATGCTTATCACTTATATGTATGCCATAATTCATCGCACTTCACTATCTGTGATTCGTTTAGTTGAGGTAAGAAGGCTATCAAGATAGTCGTTCCGAGAAAAATATAGAATATTGAAAGTATTCGGGACCGTTAGGTCGCTAAGGCATTTCCGAACTAGGGGACTGAATCAATAGAAAGTTAAGCAAGATAACATCATAATATCTCTGAAAAATAATACTCGTCCTGTACTGAATCTGACGGCTCGGGTAGTCGATACTATACTGACCGAATCTGAATATGTAACTGTATATGTACCTGCGAGAATCTGGAAAACTTGAGGATACGCATAGTCACGGACAACTTGTGCACAAGGTGGATTTTTGAATCTAGTTCCACGGATGGTCGCTAAGGCACTGGGACCTATATCTGATCTAGACGAAGCCGTCTGGTAGTCGTCTGTTATGGACGGGATGTGTGCAATGTTACCTGTTTTGCTTGCACACCATCTTTGCCTCGAGACTACACCGTCCTTTATGGCGTCATGCCAGTGACCTTCTATCATATAGATTAAGTTGGCTCGATTATGGCAACCCGTGTGCGAGTTATTTGCATTATTTGCGACCGTTCTGTGTAACACACCCGTACCTATAGATGCATCTGAAACACCTGAACGACTATGAGTATAAGATATCTATGCATAAATTGAATAACCTGAGCAATTCATTGCAACACATCTGAGTAATCCATGTAACTCGTGCACCTGAAACAGAACCTCACTCACGATACTTGTGTTTGCTTATGATATTGCCTCTAGATTCAATATATATGCTTGTTCTTGGTTTAACTTGGTTTGCCTTGGACAAGGAAGGATGAATGGTAAGTTGGTAAGTCTCGCCGTGTTCCTTTGTATATCGCACGGTGCACTGCCACACAAGTTAGGCTATTCATTATGCCATAAAACTGATCCTAAGGTAAGAATAGAAAGATAACTTAATAGATGGTGCACGGAACCTTTATAACGTGTTTGAATTTGTCGAGCGGGCGAGAAGCCTCCCCATAAGTGCATTCATTTACTGATAACCCTCCATATTGCTTGCAGGGTGCGGCAGAACCTCGTTCGGTGCAGAAACTCCTTCGTGCGTGATAAAGCGTGGAGTTCGCTCTGGAGCCTTGGAGCGTTGCGTCCGGAACTAAAGCACGTATACAAGACATAATGTTGGAATATCGTCTATGTATCATTCCACAAATGTAGCAACTTGGCACGCTTTTATCGTTTCAGAGAGAGAGAGAGGCTTGAGCGACTTATAATCTCGGCCTAGCGCCGCTTGTAATACTTGTTCAATATCAATAAAGAGTTTGTTTTACTTCTATACTTGTGTTATACAATAATTTCGCTATTGACGACTTTGTGAACTTATTACCAATCGCCTGTTCGTTTCTGATTTCGCTGCACTCAGACTATCTGTGCGACTCTGTGGCTTAGACATCTTACCGCCTTTTCAGATTCATGGCCTTATAAGGGCGCGACTTACGCTCGTGCGCATCACGCCCAGATGGAAAAGATCGTCATGCGGAAGCGCTGGCGCGGAGATTCACGCCTAGTGGTGACGGTCGATTACCTGGGGGTGATCGGGGCGCGACACTTAGGGCCTGCCCCCTCACATAGGTTGTGGTAAAAATATATGCATTTAATTTTAGATTTAATCGACACTTAATCGAATTAAGTACTACTGGTTTCGGTACATGTATGAGCTAAGTCTCACACCCTCTCTTCACACGGTCTTGCGAAGAAGATTACCTTATTTATCATCTTTTATTGTTAATCATATTACAAAAAAATTGCTCAGTGTGACCGAAATATTTTCTCCCTCCCCATGATGCAATATTAAAGATTTTGTTGTTAATATATATTGATTAGCTTTTGTTGTTAATTATATTACAAAAAATTTGTTCAGTGTGACCCAAACGGTATTAAAGACATTACCAAACACATTCTTTTCGATATACAAGACATCAAAATTTTGTCTTATAAGATTGTCTCTCCAATAAGGTAAGTCCCAGAAGATACTTCGTTTGTCCAATATTTATGGTTACGTCCAAATTCTTCGAACAATTATTCGATATTGGATCTTCTACTACGATTGGCAAATCTTTCATCTCTTTTCAAATATTGTATTCGGTCAATCTCGTAGGTGGATGGGATAATTCTTGTTTACTAGTTCTAAATGTATTCTTATTCTTTCTTCAAAAATATGACACGGATTGAGGGTAATTAGTTCTTAGTGTACCACCTAGTTTATATATTACTAGCCGCTTGAGTACATGTCACTATCTATTTTCCAATTCATTCGTTAGTAATTGATATGTCCCTCCTGACACACAAACTCCAAGTCCCCTACGTAACGCCCAAACACCATACTATATTTCTGTGTGCACTGCTTGTGTGGAGCAACAGTTTCACATAAGACACTTTGTGTATACTTTTTGTTGCTAAAGCAATGACTCGTCCATGTACAGGCAGAGGATGCCCTCTTAATGTCCTCACAGATGGAAGAGGAATAATGAATTAGGGTCTGATTCCTACTAATTCCTACAAAACTCTATTTAGGCAAATCCAATCATTTGAACTGATTCCCTGATAGTTCCTCGCCAAATTGCTAGTTTGGTGCACAAATATAGTTCCTTGCTTCCAATAAAACCATGCCTTGCTCCTTTTCTTTTGAGCTTGTTGGCTAATCCCTGGATTCCTTATTTAGAGTACATGTTAGAGTTACGACAAAAAAAACTAAAAAAAAAAAATCTTTAAGTGTCGTGTCGTGTCTTTTTCGGGTCCGACCCAGAGTGTCCACAGCAAACCAACAAACATAATCTTCAGATCATCACAGCAAACAACAAACATGAGCAAATTTCATGTCCATTCTATATTCGTCGGGTCCGACCTCGACGATCTAAATCATCACATCAAACAGGAGCCGAGAGGGTAGAAAGCCAGTCGAGAACTTACAATAAGAGGATGAGGAGGAAGAGGGGGCACGACGAGCACGGTTACGTCGGAGGAGGACAGAAGGAAGAGCACATCGGAGTAGCACGAGAGAGAGAGAGACAGATTTTGATATGTCGTCTATTTATATAATTAGGACATAATACTAGATGACGGACCGGCGACGCCGCAGTCCGTCGTCAAGTAAAATATAATAGCGACATGTGTCGCTGGACCGTCGCATAAACTTTTTGCGTTGTTCCCGTAGTTAGCCGGGTAACCTGGTGACAACCCAACGATGACCCGACAACATCTACGTAATTAAATATAAAATATCCATTGTTGGTCGTTTGATCGTCGCAAAGTCGTCGCTATATGAAGACTGATGTCATCTGTCGCCAACTTGTTGTTGTTGATTTACAATATTTTAGTAGTGTAAGAGTATTCAGCTACAAACAGGAGCTGAGAGGGTAGAAATTCAGTCGAGAACTTACAATAAGAGGATGAGGAGGAAGAGGGGGCACGACGAGCACGGTTACGTCGGAGGAGGACGGGAGGAGGAGCACATCAGAGTAGCACAAGAGAGAGAGAGAGAGAGAGAGAGAGAGAGAGATTTTGATATGTCGTATATTTATATAATTAGGACATAATACTAGATGACGGACCGGCGATGCCGCAGTCCGTCGTCAAGTAAAATATAATAGCGACATGTGTCGCTGGACCGTCGCATAAACTTCTCGGGTTGTTCCCGTAGTTAGCCGGGTAACCTGGTGACAACCCAACGATGACCCGACAACATCTACGTAATTAAAATATAAAATATCCATTGTTGGTCGTTTGATCGTCGCAAAGTCGTCGCTATATGACGACTGATGTCATCTGTCGCCAACTTGTTGTTGTTGATTTACAGTATTTTAGTAGTGTAAGAGTACTCAGCTACAAACAGGAGCTGAGAGGGTAGAAAGTCAGTCGAGAACTTACAATAAGAAGATGACGAGGAAGAGGGGGCACGACGAGCACGGTTACGTCGGAGGAGGACAAAAGGAAGAGCACATCGGAGTAGCACGAGAGAGAGAGAGAGAGAGAGAGAGAGAGAGATTTTGATATGTCATCTATTTATATAATAAGGACATAATACTAGATGACGGACCGTCGACGCCGCAGTCCGTCGTCAAGTAAAACATAATAGCGACATGTGTCGCTGGACCGTCGCATAAACTTTCGCGTTGTTCCCGTAGTTAGCCGGGTAACCCGGTGACAACCCAGCAATGACCCGACAACATCTACGTAATTAAAATATAAAATATTCATTGTTGGTCGTTTGATCGTCGCAAAGTCGTCGCTATATGACGATTGATGTCATATGTCGCCAACTTGTTGTTGTTGATTTGCAGTATTTTAGTAGTGTAAGAGTATTCAGCTACAATTAAGCCATAAATTATAAGATGTGGAATAGGGACAAGCATTCAGTTTATTTTGTTCTAACCGAACCGAATTATCGAAAACCGAATAAACCGAATTTACAAAATCAGAAATCGAAACCGAAATGAATTCGACAAAAACCGAACATAAACCGAATCGAAATAATCGGTTCAATTTTCAGTTTAATAGGCTTATGTGAGCTTTTTTGTGGGTCTTTTTTTGTTAATGAGCCACCGTCTTATTATGCTTATGGGCTCAAAAAAAAAAAAAAAAGCTTTGTGTTTTGTTTAGGTTGTAATATCATTGGCTGAACAACACTTGATATTTAGCCAAAAGGTCAAGAGAGAATTGCTTTCAACGGTAGTGCTAGGGTCCCTTTTGTAACCTCCTCTAAGCCAAATTTTTTATTTTGCAAACGAAGTGGGACTAAATGAGGTTTGTGTTTTGGTAAGGTTGTATAATACCATTGGCTGAACACCATTGGCAGAACAACAAAGAATTATTCTGCAAACGATGTGGATCACTTGATCTTTAGCCAAAAGGCCAAGAGAATTGCTTTCAACTTGTATTTGTTGGTTTAACAAACATTGGCTCAACAACAACATTCTTATAAGAACACACATTTGTACATATTAGTACACATTTTTAATCAGTATGGGACTCTGGATGGAGTATGGACCGGGTCCATTGGTCCTATGAGGATATTTGCGTAATTGCATAAGTTTTATTCGGTTTTGGAATGAAATCGAACTCCAAAATCGAAATCCAAACCGAATAAATTTTTTTAGTATTTTCAAAACCGAAACCAAACCGAATTTTTTTAAAACCTAACTGAATATCTTATTCGGTTTAGTTCGATATTCGGTCCAAAACTGAATAATGCTCACCCTTGATGAGGAAGATGCTTTTCATTCATTGATTGGAGACATAAGTAATCATATAAAATATGTAGCTTAATTAGCATGACAAAGAAGGTCCAGATCATTGGTTAAGCCTTAGAGCATTATTAGTAAGGCCCACATTCTAGATTTTAGATTTTAGATTTTAGATTCTAGATTTAAAATGTAGGAACTCATTTTATAGAATAGTAAATTACATCTCTAGTTTCAATTTTTAGATTTTGAGTCCCATCCCACCCATGTAAGCTACAGATCGGGTCTCCCAAATTTTAGATTCTAAATTGTAGAAATCGATTTTGTAGAATAATAAATTTTAATTTGGAGTCCAACTTTCTAGATTCTAGATTTTACATTTTCTTTTTCATATCAATTTTGGACCACACAATATTTGTGACCGGAGCTCACTTTATCATTTTCTACTAAGATTTTTTTTAAATAAAATAATATATTTAGATATAATTGCAATAAAGGGAGAGGTTTGGTGTAATTGTAAGGAAAGGGATAACTCGCCAACTGAGTTGGCGAGTTGTTGGGGCCCGCCAACTCAGTTGGCGGCGGGAGTTGGGAATTGAATATATATATATATATATATATATATATATATATATATATATATATATATATATATATATATATATATATATATATATATATATATATATATATATATATAATTTATTTCTAAATCAATTAAATTTTGTAAATGGATAATAACAAATTATCTATTATTGTCACGCCCCAGTCCCAAAATACGTAGGACTAGGATACGTAACCATGCCAGCCGCCCGTATATATGGCAACCATATATACGTGCGTACGCTGTATAATGAACAATAGTTCACCAGTGGTATAACTAATCACAAGTCACAGGGTAATATCTAAATCTCATCCACAGAAGTCAAATATGAATAAACAATAACCATGTAACTAGATCTCAATACAGATATCTAAGAATGACAGTCAGATAAAATCAAATCTACTGCCGAAAAAGAATATAAAAGGAACTAGAATACACACCATAAAGAACAACATCTGACAATCACGAGGCTCGAAGAGAAGACCTCCTTGGAAAATAAGTAGCCTGTCCGGATCTGTGCTCCTGCGAGTACTCAAGAACAAATACACCTGGCAGGGGACCAGGTCCTCAGAGGGACATAGCAAGATACAGAAAAATGACATGCCATAATGTAAATACTGAATAAATAAATGGGGTGTGCTAACCATCTAAGTGAATGCAATTTAAAGACCTTGTAGTACGCATGGGAATGTGTGGCTAGACATATGCTGACGTAATTCACCAATCCGTAGTGACTGACTAGTATATGCCACATATGCCCCCGTTCAAGGGAACTCTGCAATCGACCATCTCCAAGGAGCATGGTGCGAAGGTATAAAACATACAAGGAGGGGGTGTCCCATACGTCTACTAGTATCTTTCCCGCCCAATATAGATGTACAAATCGTGAAAACGACGTGGACACCTCCTATTATGATGCAAGTCTCAATACAATAAACAACTGAGCTAAAATACCGCTACACGTGTTGCTCACACTGATGGCCAGTCGCGCATGAGGCACGCGTTTCTATATGTACTCACTCTGTGACGTGTAATGATACGTGTCAAGGCCTGGGAAGTTATATCAATAACTTCACAACTTTAGGTGGGTCTACTAGACACTAGGTCAGACACAAGTCCTAACGTCAACGCCTTCGTTGACTGCACCCGAGTCTGATCGGACGCGCATATTTATATAATAAATAAATATGTAACTAACAATAACTGAATTTAAACAGTACAACAAGGCAAGGTATACTTGCCTGGCGGGAGAGCTGCAAACATAATGTCCAGATGTCAAATGCCAAAAGTCAGAACTATGGCCTCAGAATAAATGTCTCCGGATACTGAAATAAACATCACTAACAGTCTCAGAAAATATCAAATAGCTAAAAATGCCTGTCCTTAAGTCCAATTTGGACACAGGGCAAAAATGACAGTTTCCGGTCAAAGCGGGGTCCACATGTGGGCCCACTTTGCACCGAAAAACGTGTCAGGGTCTAAGGTCTCCAAATTCGTCAAACTTAGTGTTCACAAGTCCAGAACGTCGATACGAACCCAACGGAACTTCCAGAATTGGATTCCGGTGAGTCAGTCACAAAATCACCCGTCAAGTGAAGCCGGTGGGGCCCACGATACGGGATTTTGTCAACGTTCTCAGAATCGAACCAAACTTGGCTCACAGGACCAGCGTATCGCTACGAGTCCGATGACGCAATTTTCGTCTCGATCCGACGTGTGTACACAAAGTTGAAGCGTGTTCCAGAACTGACGGATACGGGGCGTTGTCGGCGGATACGCGTTGATTCCGGTGTGCACGCACATCCAAATCAACTTCTCCGAATACCTACACGTCCGTATCAACGTTGCGCACATTTCGGTAAAGACCGCGTGCGACCAAGTCGTCCCGTTTGGCGGAGCGTACCCAGTTCCGGGGTGAATTGGGTCGTTGTTTTTCCTATTTTTGGATCGCGGTTTGCGATCGCCACAGGACGCGATGCTCCGAGCGGGTTGCACGGGCACCGAGGTGGTTACATAGTCTACACGACGCAACTGACGGATTTGAAAACAGGGTTACGAGGAGAGAGATATCGTTACCTGAACAGGGCTCCAGAAACGGCGTTTCTCGTGTCCGACAAGACACAAAGTGTCCGTGTCCGAGTCGAATCCAACCCTAGAGTTGCTGGGGATGTCGCCGGAGGACGGCGAGGTCGGGCCGGGGGCTAGAGGTGGCCGAGGCGGGCTGGGGAAGCGCGGCGGCGCTGGCACGGCGGCCGGAGGGCTCGGGGACGGTGGCTGTGGCGAGGAGGAGGAGGAGGAGATGGTGGAGGAAGAGCTGGGGAAGTCGGGGGGGGAGGCCGGCGAGGGGAGGGGGAAGCTCGCCGCGCGGAGGGGAGCTCCGGCGGGCCAGCGGCCGGCGGGGGACGCAGCGGTCGGGGGGGAAAGGGCTTGGGGTGACTGGGAAAGAGAAGAGGGCGGAGGAGAGAGGGAGCCAGGGGGGCGGAGCTCGCCGCGGGGAGGGGAGCTCCGGCGGGCGGAGGCGCGGGCGACTCCGGCGAGGGAGCTCGCCGCCGGCCGGGGGGGTCGGCTGAGGGTCAGGGAATGGGTTTTTCTTTTGATTTTTCTTTTATTTTTCTTTTGGTTTTCTTTTATAAAAAAATATATTAATTAAATAAGTAAAATATCTCAAGATATTTTTGGGGATATTTTGGGATATTTTTGGGATATTTTCGAGATCTTTTCGGGTGGATCCCGTCTCTAAATGGACGGTGCAGGTTTACCGGCCAGTGAGGGGGTGACACCTCGCACTGCAATTTACAGGAAAGTCCCTATAATTTTATAAATTGCGTAAAGTCCTAAGTTTGGGAAATTGCGCAATTACGAATTTGTCTGGGAAAACACCCGATTCCGAAAAATACTAAAATTCACAGGATTGAAGGGAGAAGCTGTGTGAGGGTCCCGAGGGGGTGGGGGTGAGTCTGGGCAGGGACTGGTCCTGGTTTTGGGGTGATACGGGCCATCGTATTTAATTAATTAATAAATACTGCGCATGGTGTTCTCTAATTATTTAGAGGCAGGTAGGGCCATAATTTTTCTACGGTGTCAATATACTAAATGTAGTATACTCAGTGTAGAATATTAAAGTATTTTTGTTTGGGCAAAACAGGTGCATGTTGGGCCTCAAATTCCTAGGGGTACAGAGATGGGTAAAGAGCAGGAAATAAAATAGGAAATAAATACGGCTTTTGTAACGATATTTGTGCGTCTCAAACGAGGCTCATTTTAGCACATCTGTGAGTTGCACAAAGTTCAGAAAAATAGTCTGGTATGTCTAGGACAGGTATGTGAACTTTGTTCGGGGATAACAGTCAAGGTAAAGCTCCAAATAATTAGGTGACGGACAGGTGCACAAGTCAACAGGATATGTAGGAAAAATAAATTAAAATATTGCCATAAATCCTAAATTGTTAAAATAATCCTAAAAATACTGAAATCTGGTCGAGGGGGTTTACAATCTACCCAACTTATAAAAATTTCGTCCTCGAAATTAAAACTAAGCCACGGTAGAAGTCAAAGACGGCAATAGATATAATTTAACAAAGTAATTTATATCTTGGTTTACGAATAGGTTCGGAAAACGTTTACGCATGTCGTCCACACGCTCCAAGTAGATTCTCCTGGCGCGCCGTGCTTCTATGTCACGCGGACCAAGGAAAATAGACTGATTTCTCAATATCATTTCTCGATGATCAAGGATTTCTACGGGCTGCTCCTGATACGACAAGCTCGGCCTAATGGTGATCTCCGAATGGTTGAGAACCTGACTGCTGTCTGTCACATACGCCTGAGTTGCGACACATGGAATACAGCAAGTACTCCTTCAAGTGAAGGTGGTAGCGCAAGTTGATTTGCCACTACTCCCACTCTTTCTAGCACGTCAATGGTCCAATATACCTTGGCCTTAATCTTGCTGCGTTCTCCGAATCGAATGGTGCCTCTAGTAGGTGGTATCTTCAAGAAGACATGATATTTGAATTCCAAGGGACGATGATGATGGTCTGCCCATTGCTTCTGTCTGTCATGTACTGCTCGCGAGTGTCCTTGTATTTACTTAACTGTCTCTACGGTGTTGACCACCAACTCTGGTCACGCGAATCCTTGTCTGGTAAAATGCTGACTGGTATGCCGTCAGTCGCTTCTTCAACTCCTCAAAAGCGGCTTGACACTCGTTGGTCCATAGAAATTCTTAATCCTAAAAAGTCAACCTATTCATAGGTGCTGCTATCCTTTCAGGAGTCAATTAATTGTTCATCCGGGTAAAAACCATTTAGACTCCTGATAGCAAAATGGTACACCCTTTATCGTAATACTTGGGTTCTGAACTTGACCCAAGTTACGAGGCAAAAATTTTATGCTGCCATAGTGATGCACGTACCAGGAAAGTAGGTAGGTAGAGAAGGTCATTCTAAAGATAGTACAGTTTTAAACTGCAATCTAATCTAATAATAGGGTTTGGTAATTACCCAAGAAACAAACAGAAATGGCTATAGAAATAATACACTTTCGTATTTATACTAAGTACGAGGTTTCGTCTTTCCGAAATAAAGGAAGACGGAAAACAGTAATCAAGAGTTCAAGGGAAAGCTAATAGATTAGAAGTGTGGGGATCAAGGCGTTTAAAGAATTCAAATGGGAATTGTCAAAACAGTTGTGGATTGAAATCCTATCTTGGTAATTCCTATTCACATGCTCGTATCAGTACAGTTACGTAACTGATACGATATGCTTAGACATATCTAGAGGGCAAGTACATCTGTCTACTAATTATCTCAATCCACGTAAAGTAGTTATGCGAAGGGCGAACCAAGTGCACTCTGGTTGATCAGACCGTAATACACTGATTCTGAAATGTATTAGTGTAGTACTCCAATAATACATATCTCAAGAACAAGCTTGATAAAGAATAAGCTTGCAAAACTAGGCTATAATAGCGGCATAAGTCAAAGTAGTACGGTAAATATAAGTACGCTAGATTATGATATGAGAAATCTCAAAATAATTCAAAATCACAAATAGACAAGACCCTACAATCTCTACAGTTATTATTCTAACTCCTACTCTAAGACGCTAGTTGACCTAAAAGAGGTATGGCCTTCTAAGTTCTATAATCTTAATATACACTATAGGTTGTCCGTATAAAATAAAGATTAAGGTAGTCTGCGTAAAGTAGGGATATCAGAGCCGTCCGCGTAAAAGTCTGTGCGTAACAGTCTGCGTAAAAGTCTGGGTAAAAGTCTGAGCGTAAAAGTTTTGCGCTAAAAATCCGCGCCTAAGCTTAGCGGACCGTAAAGTCTGTATAAAAGTCTGCCTGCGTAAAGTTCGCCAAAAAGGTTTGCGTAAAATCTGCCAGCGTGATAAGTATGCGCGTAAAATCTCCTGCGTAAAGTCTAGCATTCGTTGCAGCGTAAAGTTGTACGAGAACTCATGAGTTTGTCAATTAAGTTAATGAATCCTGTCCTCTGACAAAAGTACTTACACGACGATCGAGTGGTCGGTTGTGACGATGAATTTGCACAGAGTCCCAGGTTGTCGTCTAGGGACTGATTGGATACAAGTCACTTACGCTTGAGATGAGACAAAATCAGATGTCCGGTCAGAAAGCTGTTTCTTTTTGTACAGGGCTCGAGGCGTATCTCTGCCTTTAATGCACGAGATTGGGTCATGGCTGGGGAAAAGCTAAGGCTATAACAAAATACGCTCACATTCTATCCTTAGGTTACGCCTAATCAGGTTACTCTACGCTGGTTATCTAATATTCAAGAATCATCAGGTTTACGTAGGGCAGTTACCTACGTGGTTCTCATGACGTGTCCTACGCAGGATAAGGAATACTAAATGAAAGTGGATAGCAGTTATTTTAACTGCAGCATAAAGGAGATAATCTTCTGCATAATTAATTTTTATGCCAATAATAAAGTCATTTGGCTTTTACGCCAACTAGGCAGTTGTTTGGATTCTTATGCCAACAACGGTCAAATGGGTTTTACGCCAACAAGGGTAAATGATCTCTGGCGTAAAACTCTGGTTATCTAACTATAGGATGAGGTTTTCGGTCCTAGTATTTAATCCTTAGATTTCTATGGGTTCCTCAAGACTAGGGTCAACACTATGGTCAATTCTCTAACTAATCCTAGTAATATTTATACTACTCTCAAGTCATACGTCAAGGATCAATGGTAAGTTAATCTATAGGTAGTGATGCTAGGGTTTATTAGGTAGTATGGAAGACTAGGGTTCATTTAGTAGTCTGAACTTAATGATATGTCAAAGCCCTAGTTGTATTCTTAATAGGAATACTACCTTAATTATCATCCTATCAACAGGGATTCCTATATTCTAGCAGGGGCTATACTCGAGGAATTACCAGGGAAGCACACGAATCAAGCAGGATGCAATTTTGTAAGTAGAACAGACTGGAAGGAAGATAAGTCATAGTCAATTGGATGAGATCCTATGCTCTAATCCTAGGTGCAGGCTTGCTCGGTACAGTAACGTAACCGAGACAATATGCTCTGACCTGCATGGGCCACCACTAAAAATATGTCACGCCCCACTCCCAAAATACGTAGGACTAGGATACGTAACCATGCCAGCCGCCCGTATATATGGCAACCATATATACGTGCGTACGCTGTATAATGAACAATAGTTCACCAGTGGTATAACTAATCACAAGTCACAGGGTAATATCTAAATCTCATCCACAGAAGTCAAATATGAATAAACAATAACCATGTAACTAGATCTCAATACAGATATCTAAGAATGACAGTCAGATGAAATCAAATCTACTGCCAAAAAAGAATATAAAAGGAACCAGAATACACACCATAAAGAACAACATCTGACAATCACAAGGCTCGAAGAGAAGACCTCCTCGAAAAATAAGTAGCCTGTCCGGATCTGTGCTCCTGCGAATACTCAAGAACAAATACACCTGGCAGGGGACCAGGTCCTCAGAGGGACATAGCAAGATACAGAAAAATGACATGCCATAATATAAATACTGAATAAATAAATGGGGTGTGCTAACCATCTAAGTGAATACAATTTAAAGACCTTGTAGTACGCATGGAAATGTGTGGCTAGACATATGCTGACGTAATTTACCAATCCGTAGTGACTGACTAGTATATGCCACATATGCCCCCGTTCAAGGGAACTCTGCAATCGACCATCTCCAAGGAGCATGGTGCGAAGGTATAAAACATACAAGGAGGGGGTGTCCCATACGTCTACTAGTATCTTTCCTGCCCAATATAGATGTACAAATCGTGAAAACGACGTGGACACCTCCTATTATGATGCAAGTCTCAATACAATAAACAACTGAGCTAAAATACCACTACACGTGTTGCTCACACTGATGGCCAGTCGCGCATGAGGCACGCGTTCCTACATGTACTCACTCTGTGACGTGTAATGATACGTGTCAAGGCCTGGGAAGTTATATCAATAACTTTACAACTTTAGGTGGGTCTACTAGACACTAGGTCAGACACAAGTCTTAACGTCAACGCCTTCGTTGACTGCACCCGAGTCTGCTCGTGTCACGCCCCAGTCCCAAAATGACGAGGGACTGAGCACGTGAGCAATGGCCAGCAGCACGCACCGATGGACAACCCAATATAATGGATCCATCAGGGCATGCTTAAGCTGTGGTCTATCAGTCATATGTTACAAGTCTCAGGTATTTCTAATCTCATCCACAGAAATAACACAGATTAATTGCCAGGAAATAAATGCAATAGAAATAAGTATCAAATAAGGTTATCTCGGGAACAAATCCGAGAATTATTCTGTTACATTCAGAGGAAAATAGACAGAAAATAAATGCTGAAAATGAAACAATACTGTGTGGATGAAGCCGGTGCTCAGGTGAAGTCTTCTGCAACTATCTCGTCCTCGGTTCCTGGTTCTGCTTCGAGAAGTGCTCCGGTACCGTACACCTCTGGGTAGGTCTCTGCAGCTATACCTGGGGACATAGTCCATTCCAGGTCCTCAGGGGACATAACAAGGTACGGAAAATACAAGCCAAAACATATGCAGTGCAGCAATATTGAACAGCAGGGTAAATATGTAAACTAGCTAGTGATATGCAAGTGAGAGTTTAGTCATACTCAGGCTGACTACTACAGGATCAGTGTCGAAGAAACCATAGCAGTATTTTCTCGAGGAGCCAGTAAGGAACCAAAGCTCTGTATCAGAGTCTAAGGCACCGCTAGATATAAGTATTTATATTATATTATATTCAGCCTTGATATGATTATACTCTCCCCATCCCATGAGATCTCACGTCACAGTTCCAGAATATATCAGGTACAAGTCACGCAAGATTGAACTAATGCAATGAGTCAGGCTAGAATCTACGCATTTAAACGGGAAATGACATGAAAATGCAACCTATACGGAATCACCATGTATATGTCAGGTAATTCCGTCACATGAACAGTGTCAGGTGTCCTGGGTTAAGCAGTTAAACAAGTTACATGGGAAACTACCAGAAATCAAGTAAAACACTATAATCAGAAATATCAGAGAATTGGCAAGCTTTTATGTTCCTACTGTTGCAAAATTAACCAAGAAAATATATATCAAGCTGCAGGGTTTGGCAATGTATACTTGCCCTCTGATGTATAACTAAGTCCAGGAATTATTTAGCAAGACTGCAAGTTTTGGCGAGGTACACTTGCCTGTGGTTCCTGTTCGGTTTGCAGTTCTGACCTCGGCGAGAATTGCAGGCGGTACTCCAGTTGCTGAAACAAACATCACCATCAGATCCAGAAAATATCAATCAGCTAGAAACGCCTGTCCTTGGGTCCAATTTGGAGACAAGGGCAGAAACGGCAGTTTCGGGTCAAAACGGGGTCCACATGTGGGCCCGCTTTGCACCGGAAAATGCGTCAGGGTCAAAGGTCTCCAAATTTACCAAACTTAGTGTCAACAGGTCAGGAACGCTGATACGAACCCAACGGAACTTCCAGAATTGGATTCCGATGAGCCGAACACAAAATCGCCCGTCGAGCGGGGCCTGTGGGGCCCCCGACACGCGATTTCGTCAACGTTCTCAGAATCGAACCAAACTTGGCTCACAGGACCAGCGTATTGCTACGAGTCCGATGGCGCAAGTTTCGTCTCGATCCGACGTGTGTACACTAAGTTAGGGTAAAACGGGGTCTCGTTTTTCCTGTTTTTGGATCGCGGTGTGCGATCACCACAGGACGCGATGCCCCGAACAGTTTGTCCGGACACCGAGAGGGTCATACAGGCTTCGCAACGCAATTTGCGGAATCGAAAACGGAGCTACGAATAAAAAGTTACACGCACCTGAAGGGGACCCGAAAAACCGGATCGAATCGTGTCCGACACGTGTCCGATTCGTGTCGGACACGGAATCGAGAATTAGGGTTAGGGCTTGGGGTGTACTGGCCGGCGGCAGAGGCGGCTGAGGGCGGCCGGGCTGCGGCGGAGGGGGCCGGGGCTCTGCGGCGAGGCGGCGCGGCGCTCGAGGCTCGCCGGCGGCGCGTGGACGGCGGCGGAGCTGCCGCTGCTGCTGCTGTGGCTGCGGTGGGGGAAGGCGCCGGAGACGAAGGGGGAGGCGGAGGAGGGAGCTGCGGCGGGCGGCGCTGGGCGTCGACGGCGGCGGCGGGCTCGTCGTGGTGGCGGGGGTCGGCACGGCGAGTGGTGGCAGCGGGTGGTGGCGGTTCGGTGTCGACGGCCAGGGGGTCGAGGGTTAAATAGGCTGAGGCGGTGGGGGGGTCGAGCCGAGGGAGGCGGGGCGAGGTCGGTCGTGGGGTGAGGTGGCCGCCGGAGCGGGCGGCACGCCGGGCGGGGCGGCGCACGACGCGGGCAGCAGAGGAGTCGTGGGGACGAGAGTGGGGACGGGTCGGGCCGGCGGGTGCGGGTCGGGCGGCGGCGGATCCGACCCGACCCGCTAGTGGTTGGGCTCGAGTCTATTGGGCCGGGCTGGGCCGGGCTGGGCCGGGCCGGCCCAACGGGCCGCGGGCCGAAGAAAAAAAAAATAATAAAATCAATAATAATAATAAATAATATCAGAAAATTAATTAATAAATTAAATAAATAGTTTTTAGGTATTTAAAAATAGGTCCGGGGTCCGATAAATTCCAGAAAAATTGCCCTAAGTCCAGTTTTTCATTTTACATCCAAAAATATTATTTTCATAATATTTTAATACTGTTTATTATCAATTAAAAAATCTTTGGATAATTAAAACCCTGTTTTTAATTTACAGAAAAATCCCAGAAAATTCCAGAAAATTGTGAAAAATTCCAGTTTTAAAATTTTGAAAATTCAGGGGGTTTACAATATACCCCCCTTAAGAGGATTGCGTCCTCGCAATCAAAGAATAACCGGTCAGCAGAGATGACACGGTCGCAAGCATCGTTTGAAAACACATCACAAGATACTTAGGGAATACCGTTTCCCTAACAAATTGAAAGTTATATACTTTCCAGGAAAATCTAGTTAAATCTATAACTATTTAGGAAAACCAGGTTATTATTAACAAGTTGCAAATTACTAGGTTGGGGCTGAGGTCACGAACCACTAGGCACGAGCTACACAAGACTAGGAACGGAAAACTACAAATCACTTACTCGCTTCGGCTTCCTGCACAGTCATCGCGTAGGCTTGCTCTCGATCTTGAGGTAGATTCCTCTGCGGTTGCTGAGCTTGCTGGTAGGGTGCTGCTCGAGGCGCTGGTGGAGTTTGCTGGTTCGTCCTTGGTGCTCCTTCTCTTCGCTCAGGGCAGTCTCTTACTGCATGCTGTCTGGATCCGCAGCCTAAGCATAGCCCGAGTTTACGTCTACATTCCTTCTCGACATGGCCGATCTTGCCGCAGTGGTAACAGGTGGGAAGGTAGAAGGCTTTTGGTGCTGCTGGTGGCGAGCTTATTTGTTGACGCTTTGCAGACTCCTCTTGTACTGCTCTGGTTGGTGCGGATGGTGAAGGCCGCTTCAGTCTGGTCTCTCTCTTGGTGACGCGCTCTATGCGTCGAGCCGCAGCAAGAACGTCCGAGTATGATGTTGGTGCGACGGACCCAATTAGTTTCTGCAGCTCAACGTTCAGTCCGTCGAAGAATTTCTCGGCCTTCTCTTCCTCAGTCGGGATCAGTGTGGGGGCGAAGCGGCTCAGACGGATGAATTCTGCGTTGTACTCTTCCACCGTCATAGAATCCTGGGTGAGGCGATTGAATTTGTCCTGCAGTTCTGATCGAGCGATGGCAGGTATGTACATCTCCTGGAAGAGTTTGGAGAACTCCTCCCAAGTGACTCGGTCTGGTCCGAGCCGTGTCTCCTCAGACAACCACCAGTGATGAGCGTTGTCCGTCAATTGCATTCTGACGGCCGTCATCCAGCGTTCCCGTGGAAGTTCAGCTGCTTCAAGTTGATGTCGTATGTTGGTGGGCCATTCGTGAACCTCTGTGGGCTCCTCTTTGCCAGAAAAAGTGCGGGGCTTCAGTTGGCGGAAGTCAGTGATTGAGCCTGTAGTTGGCCGTCGAGCTGGTAGGTTGGCCTGCTCCAGTGCAGTTACAATGCTGTCCCTCAAGAAATTAGCTTCGCGACGCTGAGCCTCGTGTTGGACTTGTTGCTGTGCTTGCATCATCGCGTAGATCATTTGGAATATTTGCTGCCCGTCGATCGGCTGTCCTGGTGGGAACACGGGCATTGGTGGGACGAACTGCGGCGGAGGTGGGATGTCGTCGCGCCGGAATTGGGAGGTAGGTTGACCTGCTTGCTGGCTCTGTTGAGTTGTGGGGATTCCTCCGACTGGTGTCACGTCGTCGTCGTAGGTGACACCTGTAGCTTGTGGCGTTCTGACGAGAGTCTCGTTGTATTCTTGTGGGTCCATTTTCCTGTATCCAAAATAACCAATAAGAGGCACACAGGAAACAAGGCAAGATGCAAGTTCAAGTTAGTTCGAATACGATACAGATATCAAAAACGATTCAAGCAAGTGGATGAGATTCTAAAATTTATCCTATCTTATTGCCGGCCTGTTCGGTCCCTAAGTTGAAACCGAACAATTTAGTCGTTGACCTGCATGGGCCACCACAAAAACCATGTCATGCCCCAGTCCCAAAATGACGAGGGACTGAGCACGTGAGCAATGGCCAGCAGCACGCACCGATGGACAACCCAATATAATGGATCCATCAGGGCATGCTTAAGCTGTGGTCTATCAGTCATATGTTACAAGTTTCAGGTATTTCTAATCTCATCCACAGAAATAACACAGATTAATTGCCAGGAAATAAATGCAATAGAAATAAGTATCAAATAAGGTTATCTCGGGAACAAATCCGAGAATTATTCTGTTACATTCAGAGGAAAATAGACAGAAAATAAATGCTGAAAATAAAACAATACTGTGTGGATGAAGCCGGTGCTCAGGTGAAGTCTTCTGCAACTATCTCGTCCTCGGTTCCTTGTTCTGCTTCGAGAAGTGCTCCGGTACCGTACACCTCTGGGTAGGTCTCTGCAGCTATACCTGGGGACATAGTCCATTCCAGGTCCTCAGGGGACATAACAAGGTACGGAAAATATAAGCCAAAACATATGCAGTGCAGCAATATTGAACAGCAGGGTAAATATGTAAACCAGCTAGTGATATGCAAGTGAGAGTTTAGTCATACTCAGGCTGACTACTACAGGATCAGTGTCGAAGAAACCATAGCAGTATTTTCTCGAGGAGCCAGTAAGGAACCAAAGCTCTGTATCAGAGTCTAAGGCACCGCCAGATATAAGTATTTATATTATATTATATTCAGCCTTGATATGATTATACTCTCCCCATCCCATGAGATCTCACGTCACAGTTCCAGAATATATCAGGTACAAGTCACGCAAGATTGAACTAATGCAATGAGTCAGGCTAGAATCTACGCATTTAAACGGGAAATGACATAAAAATGCAACCTATACGGAATCACCATGTATATGTCAGGTAATTCCGTCACATGAATAGTGTCAGGTGTCCTGGGTTAAGCAGTTAAACAAGTTACATGGGAAACTACCAGAAATCAAGTAAAACACTATAATCAGAAATATCAGAGAATTGGCAAGCTTTTATGTTCCTACTGTTGCAAAATTAACCAAGAAAATATATATCAAGCTGCAGGGTTTGGCAATGTATACTTGCCCTCTGATGTATAACTAAGTCCAGGAATTATTTAGCAAGACTGCAAGTTTTGGCGAGGTACACTTGCCTGTGGTTCCTGTTCGGTTTGCAGTTCTGACCTCGGCGAGAATTGCAGGCGGTACTCCGGTTGCTGAAACAAACATCACCATCAGATCCAGAAAATATCAATCAGCTAGAAACGCCTGTCCTTGGGTCCAATTTGGAGACAAGGGCAGAAACGGCAGTTTCGGGTCAAAACGGGGTCCACATGTGGGCCCGCTTTGCACCAGAAAACGCGTCAGGGTCAAAGGTCTCCAAATTCACCAAACTTAGTGTCAACAGGTCAGGAACGCTGATACGAACCCAACGGAACTTTCATAATTGGATTCCGATGAGCCGAACACAAAATCGCCCGTCGAGCGGGGCCTATGGGGCCCCCGACACGCGATTTCGTCAACGTTCTCAGAATCGAACCAAACTTGGCTCACAGGACCAGCGTATTGCTACGAGTCCGATGGCGCAAGTTTCGTCTCGATCCGACGTGTGTACACTAAGTTAGGGTAAAATGGGGTCTCGTTTTTCCTGTTTTTGGATCGCGGTGTGCGATCACCACAGGACGCGATGCCCCGAACAGTTTGTCCGGACACCGAGAGGGTCATACAGGCTTCGCAACGCAATTTACGGAATCGAAAACGGAGCTACGAATAAAAAGTTACACGTACCTGAAGGGGACCCGAAAAACCGGATCGAATCGTGTCCGACACGTGTCCGATTCGTGTTGGACACGGAATCGAGAATTAGGGTTAGGGCTTGGGGTGTACTGGCCGGCGGCAGAGGCGGCTGAGGGCGGCCGGGCTACGGCGGAGGGGGCCGGGGCTCTGCGGCGAGGCGGCGCGGCGCTCGAGGCTCGCCGGCGGCGCGTGGACGGCGGCGGAGCTGCCGCTGCTGCTGCTGCTGCTGTGGCTGCGGTGGGGGAAGGCGCCGGAGACGAAGGGGGAGGCGGAGGAGGGAGCTGCGGCGGGCGGCGCTGGGCGTCGACGGCGGCGGCGGGCTCGTCGTGGTGGCGGGGGTCGGCACGGCGAGTGGTGGCAGCGGGTGGTGGCGGTTCGGTGTCGACGGCCAGGGGGTCGAGGGTTAAATAGGCTGAGGCGGTGGGGGGGTCGAGCCGAGGGAGGCGGGGCGAGGTCGGTCGTGGGGTGAGGTGGCCGCCGGAGCGGACGGCGAGCCGGGCGGGGCGGCGCACGACACGGGCAGCGGAGGAGTCGTGGGGACGAGAGTGGGGACGGGTCGGGCCGGCGGGTGCGGGTCGGGCGGCGGCGGATCCGACCCGACCCGCTAGGGGTTGGGCTCGGGTCTGTTGGGCCGGGCTGGGCCGGGCCGGCCCAACGGGCCGCGGGCCGAAGAAAAAAATAAAATAAAATAAAAATAATAAAATCAATAATAATAATAAATAATATCAGAAAATTAATTAATAAATTAAATAAATAGTTTTTAGGTATTTAAAAATAGGTCCGGGGTCCGATAAATTCCAGAAAAATTGCCCTAAGTCCAGTTTTTCATTTTACATCCAAAAATATTATTTTCATAATATTTTAATGCTGTTTATTATCAATTAAAAAATCTTTGGATAATTAAAACCTTGTTTTTAATTTACAGAAAAATTCCAGAAAATTCCAGAAAATTGTGAAAAATTCCAGTTTTAAAATTTTGAAAATTCAGGGGGTTTACAGCTCGGACGCGCACATTTATATAATAAATAAATATGTAACTAACAATAACTGAATTTAAACAGTACAACAAGGCAAGGTATACTTGCCTGGCGGGATAGCTGCAAACATAATGTCCAGATGTCAAATGCCAAAAGTCAGAACTATGGCCTCAGAATAAATGTCTCCGGATACTGAAATAAACATCACTAACAGTCTCAGAAAATATCAAATAGCTAGAAACGCCTGTCCTTAAGTCCAATTTGGACACAGGGCAAAAATGACAGTTTTCGGTCAAAGCGGGGTCCACATGTGGGCCCACTTTGCACCGAAAAACGTGTCAGGGTCTAAGGTCTCCAAATTTGTCAAACTTAGTGTCCATAAGTCCAGAACGTCGATACGAACCCAACGGAACTTCCAGAATTGGATTCCGGTGAGTCGGTCACAAAATCACCCGTCAAGTGAAGCCGGTGGGGCCCACGATACGGAATTTTGTCAACGTTCTCAGAATCGAACCAAACTTGGCTCACAGGACCAGCGTATCGCTACGAGTCCGATGGCGCAAGTTTCGTCTCGATCCGACGTGTGTACACAAAGTTGCAGCGTGTTCCAGAACTGACGGATACGGGGCGTGTCGGCGGATACGCGTTGATTTCGGTGTGCACGCACATCCAAATCAACTTCTCCGAATTCCTACACGTCCGTATCAACGTTGCGCACATTTCGGTAAAGACCGCGTGCGACCAAGTCGTCCCGTTTGGCGGGGCGTACCCAGTTCCGGGGTGAATTGGGTCGTTGTTTTTCCTGTTTTTGGATCGCGGTTTGCGATCGCCACAGGACGCGATGCTCCGAGCGGGTTGCACGGGCACCGAGGTGGTAACATAGTCTACACGACGCAACTGACGGATTTGAAAACAGGGTTACGAGGAGAGAGATATCGTTACCTGAACAGGGCTCCAGAAACGACATTTTTCGTGTCCGACACGACACAAAGTGTCCGTGTCCGAGTCGAATCCAACCCTAGAGTTGCTGGGGACGTCGCCGGAGGACGGCGAGGTCGGGCCGGGGGCCAGAGGTGGCTGAGGCGGGCTGGGGAAGCGCGGCGGCGCTGGCACGGCGGCCGGAGGGCTCGGGGACGGTGGCTGTGGCGAGGAGGAGGAGGAGGAGATGGTGGAGAAGGAGCTGGGGAAGTCGGGGGGGGAGGCCGGTGAGGGGAGGGGGAAGCTCGCCGCGCGGAGGGGAGCTCCTGCGGGCCAGCGGCCGGCGGGGGACCCAGCGGTCGGGGGGGAAAGGGCTCGGGGTGACTGGGAAAGAGAAGAGGGCGGAGGAGAGAGGGAGCCAGGGGGGGCGGAGCTCGCCGCGGGGAGGGGAGCTCCGGCGGGCGGAGGCGCGGGCGACTCCGGCGAGGGAGCTCGCCGCCGGCCGGGGGGGTCGGCTGCGGGTCAGGGAATGGATTTTTCTTTTGATTTTTATTTTCTTTTTCTTTTGGTTTTCTTTTATAAAAAAATATATTAATTAAATAAGTAAAATATCTCAAGATATTTTTGGGGATATTTTGGGATATTTTCGGGATATTTCCGAGATCTTTTCGGGTGGGTCCCGTCTCTAAATGGACGGTGCAGGTTTACCGGCCAGTGAAGGGGTGACACCTCGCACTGCAATTTGCAGGAAAGTCCCTGTGATTTCATAAATTGCGTAAAGTCCTAAGTTTGGGAAATTGCGCAATTACGAATTTGTCTGGAAAAACACCCGATTCCGAAAAATACTAAAATTCACAGGATTGAAGGGAGAAGCTGTGTGAGGGTCCCGAGGGGGTGGGGGTGAGTCTGGGCAGGGACTGGTCCTGGTTTTGGGGTGATACGGGCCATCGTATTTAATTAATTAATAAATACTGCGCACGGTGTTCTCTAATTATTTAGAGGCAGGTAGGGCCATAATTTTTCTACGGTGTCAATATACTAAATGTAGTATACTCAGTGTAGAATATTAACGTATTTTTGTTTGGGCAAAACAGGTGCATGTTGGGCCTCAAATTCCTAGGGGTACAGAGATGGGTAAAGAGCAGGAAATAAAATAGGAAATAAATACGACTTTTGTAACGATATTTGTGCGTCTCAAACGAGGCTCATTTTAGCACATCTGTGAGTTGCACAAAGTTCAGGAAAATAGTCTGGTATGTCTAGGACAGGTATGTGAACTTTGTTCGGGGATAACAGTCAAGGTAAAGCTCCAAATAATTAGGTGACGGACAGGTGCACAAGTCAACAAGATATGTAGGAAAAATAAATTAAAATATTGCCATAAATCCTAAATTGTTAAAATAATCCTAAAAATACTGAAATCTGGTCGAGGGGGTTTACAATTATAATATTACAAAAAATTTACATTGATAATACCAAAACAAAAAAATTTATTAAAAATTTTAAATCTAAAAATTTAAATAATACCAAAAAATATCAAATAAATAGTATTATGGGATATTTTAGCAAATGTCCCTACAAAAAATGTCATAAAAAAAATTGGTTAAAAGAGTGCGGACATATCTTAAAATTTTATCTATATATATTTGTATAGATAAAATTTTACTTTTATATGTTTATCTATATATATATATATATATATATATATATATATATATATATATATATATATAACAGACGCTCTTTGTAAAGGTTTAACTCTATCAATTACTAATTGAATATATGGAATAGTGCTAACTAAAAATTTGCAAGTAACTTGTGGGGAAATTTATTCCCTAGAGGAGAATGAATATAAATTTATAGACAGATATTTAACTACTTATCCAACTTTCAAAAGGCTATCCCATCCAGGTAAGGGTTCCCTATTGTTCGAGCACAGAGAGAAAACTGTTGTTGCCAACTGCAAAAAAAGATTAAAAGAAAGCCCTGAACGGTATCAGAACTGGAAGCAGATATCAGTGCATTGGACTAATAATTATAATAACAATTATTTTTTATTCGGAAAGTAGTCACTATTCATTATGTACTACATTCATAGGAAAAATATTTGATGTGGGATTAAATATTTAGATTTCACGGTTGAATCTGAAAATAGGGACTTAAGCCAAAGTGTTTAATTTTCATAAGCCATGCATGCAAACTTGTTCTGATTGATTAGTTTGGCAGTACTAATTAATTACAATTGGCTTAATCTGTTGCATAAATGGATGCTTAAGGGAGATCAAACATCTATCATTGGGGGGTCATAGAGTTCATAAAAGAGCTACACGAAGTCCTGCAGTCCTTAGAGGCCAAGAAGCAAAGGAAGAGCTTGAGCCCCAGTACTACTCCTAGCCCAAGGCCACTGCTGCAGCTAACTTTGCCTCATCCCCAGTCGTCGACACCGCAGGCCGGAGCGAAAGACAACAATATCCCACACACGTTCGACGTCGTGAAGGAGCTCGGCGCGTGCTGCAACTAATATATATATATATATATATATATATATATATATATATATATATATATATATATATATATAATTGTATATATATCTATATAAATCTATAAAAGTAAAATTTTATCTATACAAATATATATTGTCACGACCCGCACCCAGATATTCAGGCACCGGTTCGCGAGTACGTCCAGCCTACGCCGCAGTGTCGGCGGTAGTACGCTGTTTAGATCATATTCACAGGTAATTTAAATCTAACTCATTCACAATAAAAAAATAGACAAGGATAATAACAGGAATTAGGAATGTTAAGATTTCATAAGACATAATTTTGTGACAACCATAAATCCACAGTTTAATACAAAACCAGAAGATAAATCGGGGACAAACCCAAGTATTATGCTGAAAGAAAAATACTAGCTAACTGGCTAACTACTCCTCAAAAGTAGTCTCCTGAGTAGGAACAGGCTCCTCAACATTATCATTTGCTACGTTATATGGGCCATAAAAGGTAGGGGCATAGTCCTCATCATCGCCTAATATGTCAACGGATCCAGTCAGGAAAGGAGCAAAGTACTAATACACAACAAAGCTTAAACTAAATAATTATGATAAGTAGTAAAAACTGACTAAGTATCACGATAAAAATTTATACATGATAGTATTAAAAATTGACTAAGTATCAAGCACTATAGATCTTGGACATAAGTAAAACAGGAATATAATGAGACAAGAAAAGAACTGCTACAAGAATAATGAAGAAACTTGTGTGTGGACAAGTGTATTAGAATACCTAGTCGGCATGTAGGAGGTTATAAGGCTAATAAAGCACGTCATAGACGGCTAGCAGTCAGGAATAGTTGAGTATAAGGCTGATGGTACAGTCGCGTACTCAACAGCTAGCAGTCATGACATGAGGGAAAGGGTAAACTACATGCCTCCTAGTATTCTCCCTCCCAACACGAAAATTAAGACATAAAAATGTAGTTCCTAACACTAAGTGTAATCATCCAATGGTGCTAGTAGAGCAATGAACTAATTATCATAATATAAAGAATAAACTTGAAGTGTAGGTACTTGCCTCGAAATAATTTGGAGTTGACGTAACGGTCACGATCGTGCCGGTACGAAATGTAGCCCCAAAACTAATATTCGAATAGAATTCCAATTGCCAAAATAATAGCGCCAGAGATTCCAAGGTCGACCAAAATAGTCCAAGATAGATAAAATAATCCAATTTGAGATTCGCCGAAGATCGAGATATTTCGGAAACATGATTCGTACGTGGATCCACAAAAGACAGAAAATAGTCCAATTAGACAATCTCAAATTATAAATATTTTCTGACTAGATCGTTACTGCTAATTGGATTCGTTGTTTGAGAATCAGGGTTAAAGTCAAATTAATACTTTAATACTATAATAATTTTTTTTATATAGTTTAACAACTATTAGCCTCTTTTATTATAACTACCTTAATTAAGTACTGATGGACATATTTTTGATTTATTTATTAAATCTATTTTATCATATTCTATGACAACATTGAAAATAATTTAAGAAGAAGGGGTTATTTGAAATAAAATAATTTTTACATTTTTCTAAAGTGAAAAAAAAGAAAGCTACAGAGCTTCTTCATTAGCTATTAAAAATATAGACATCTCAGGAACAATGTCAAATCAGTGTGAATTACAATTGCCAAAAAAAAACCATAATTATGTTGGTAGGTCTTATAGGTCATAATACCTATTGTTTAGCTACCTATTCATATTATTTTCCACTAATCCATGCACATGACAGCACATGGTGTGTGTACACTTTTCATTGTTTTCTTATTACTGTGGCTTGTTCACGAGAGAAGTTCATTAGCTACTTACAACTTCACCATTCTCCTAAAGCTTGCTAAGGTGGTTCCCAGCACTCATCTATGCACAAGGACGTTATCCATTGCTCTTACTTAAAACTTTTTCTTAGTTCAAACAGCTTTATATGGGATCACTAGTTTACTACTTCATGCATGCCAGAGAGGGAGAGAAAGTCTAAGGGGCTCACCTAGCTGTTGATGGCGTTTTGGTTGGGTATGGTCGTCAGTTCCGGGATGGTGGCCGGATTGGAATGTTATCGTCGTCGTCGTTCGGGACTGCAGTTGTGGTGCCGGTATCGGAGGGTACAGCTGCGCGGTCAGCCTCGTCGGGGGCGCTGACAGTGGGACAACGCCGGGGAGGTGATGTTTGGGAAAAGCCGGAGTTTCTACGATTGTGGAGGTAGGTGCCGGAGTTGTGGAAAAGGATGGGGTGGAGGGAGATAGTTGCTATTAGAATATGGTGTGGGTAAGTATAAGAACTTGGAGAGATTTTGTGTTTTAACAAAATGAGCGGTGGGAGTGAGGTTAAAATCGAAGAGGTTGTTGATGATGGGAGAAAAGAAAGGCACATAATATGAGAGTGGGGGAGTGGCTGAGAGGGGTTGGTGTAGAGAGAAAATAGGGGAGGTACGGGTCTCATGGGAGAGAACAGGAGAGGAGTATGACCGGTTCTACTCATAAAATTATTAACAATTAATTTATTTTCTTAACCATAAATATCAAACTATAGCTTAAATGATTTCAAGTAAGCTATTGTTTCTATTTCATTAATACTACTTAGTGCTAAAATTAAATTAGATTAAGACTTCAATTATTATTATATATATATTTTTTATTTATTTATTTATTATTATTATTATTATTATTATTATTATTTTTAGAACATGGAAGTTACATACTTCCCTCCTTAGAAAATTTTGTCCGCGAAATTTGAAATTAATAATGGCGCAAAAAAGAAGAAGATCGAGAGTTGAAATATACCTCAAAGTTCAAAAAGGTATGGATAGCGCTCCCTAATTTCGTCTTCTCGCTCCCAAGTGGATTCGTCGGGAGAATGATGCCTCCAAGCTATACGGACAAGGGGAATAACTTGATTCCTTAGAACTTTTTCCGTTCGGTCCAGTATCCCCACTGGTTGCTCTTGGTAAGTCAAACTTGGGCCTACTTCGAGCTCTGAATGATCCAAAATATGACGTGGATCTGCCACGTATTTTCTTAGTTGCGACACGTGGAATACATTATGGACCACATCTAGAGAGGGTGGCAATGCCAAACGGTATGCCACTTCTCCGATTTTCTCCTGTATGCCAAACGGTCCAATAAATCTTGGACTGAGTTTTTCGCTCCTTCCGAACCTAATGGTGCCACGTGTCGGAGAAATCTTCAAGAATACTAATTCTCCAACCTTTAATAAAATCATAATCAAGTCTTAGTTCCATAATCATAACGTTAATTTAACTTAAATTTCATAAATTGATTACCTCAAATTCCAATGGTCTTCGGTGGCTATTGGCCCAATGTCGTTGCCTGTCTTGAGCCACACGAAGTCTTTCCCTTATTTATTTTACCTTCTCGGTTGAATCAACCACCATCTCTAGTCCCAGTAAAGCTATTTCTCCTACATCGTCCCATGATAGTGGGGTATGACATCTTCGTCCATATAAAGCCTCAAATGGAGTCATTTCAATACTTGCTTGGTAACTGTTATTATAAGAGAACTCCACAAGATGTAGATAATCTTTCCACGATCCTCCAAAATCCAGAACACATGTACGGAGCATATCTTCAAGTGTCTGAATTGTACGTTCAGATTGTCCATCGGTTTGGGGATGATAAGCTGTACTGAATTTGAGTTGAGTCCCCAATCTAGCTTGTAAGCTCCTCCAGAAGTGAGAGGTAAATCTTGAATCTCGGTCGGAGACAATACTTACTGGAACTCCATGCAATTTAACAATCTGACGAATGTATAAATCTGCCAACTTTTTCGTAGGTAGCCCTACTTTGAAGGGTAGAAAATGTGCAAACTTGGTCAGCCTATCCACTATCACCCAAATTGCATCCTTCCCACTAGGTGTCCTTGGAAGCCCAGAAACAAAATCCATAGTAATATGTTCCCACTTCCACTCCGAAATGGGTAGTGGTTGAAGCAATCCCCCAGGTCTTTGTCTTTCAGCCTTGACTTGTTGGCACACTAAACAACGAGATACGAACTTGGCTACTTCTCTTTTCATGCCATACCACCAAACATGCATCCTTAGGTCTTTATACATTTTGTTGGCTCCTGGATGTATAGAGTATTGTGATCTGTGTGCCTCTTGCATAATTTCTTCTCTTATATCTCCTTGAGGTACACATAATCTATCTCCATGTCTTAGTGATCCATCTTCATGAATTTTGAATTCCTCCAATAATCCAGCTTGCACTTGGCCTCGAATGCTTCGTAGGCCTTCGTCTTGAAACTGAGTCTCCTTAATCTTATCCATTAAGGTAGATTGGATCTTCAAATTCATCATTTGACCTTCTATTCCTGGAATAATTACCTCAATTCCCAAACTTTCTAAGTCCTCAAGCAAGTGTCGGTCCATCGTCAAGTACATTGCCATAGGATATCTGCTTAGAGCATCAGCAACTACGTTGGCCTTCCCCGGATGATATTGAAGGATGATGTCAAAAAATTTCATTAACTCCAGCCACCTTCTTTGCCTCATGTTCAGCTCTTTTTGAGTAAAGATATATTTTAAACTTTTGTGATCTGTAAAGATTTCTACCCTTTCTCCATAAAGATAATGCTTCCATAGCTTAAGAGCAAAGATAACAGCTGCTAATTCTAATTCATGAGTTGGATAGTTCTTTTCATGAGGTCGAAGCTGTCTAGAAGCATATGCTATTACTTTTTTGTTCTGCACCAATACACAACCTAGACCTTTTCCAGAAGCATCACTGTATATAGCGAATCCTCCGGTTCCAGATGGTAAGATCAGAATAGGGGCAGTAGTCAGCCTTTTTTTTAATTCTTCAAAATTATGTTGACATTCATCAGTCCATATAAATTCTTCATTCTTCCTTATTAATTTTGTCATTGGTTCAGCAATTCTAGCAAAGTCCTTCACAAACTTCCGATAATAGCCAGCTAGTCCCAGGAAACTTCTAATTTCTGGTACAGAGTCTGGAGTGGGCCATGATTCTATTGTTGCTACCTTCTTAGGGTCTACTGCTATGCCATCTCCAGTTACAACATGTCCCAAAAATTCTACTTTGTCTAGGAAGAATGCACATTTAGATAGTTTTCCATAAAGTTTTTCCTTCCTTAATGTCTCTAATACTAGCCTCAAATATTCTTCATGTTCTTCTGGAGTCTTGGAATAAATTAAAATATCATCAATGAAAACTACCACAAATTTGTCTAGATATTGTTGGAAGACTCTGTTCATTAAATTCATAAATACTGCTGGTGCATTAGTTAACCCGAACGGCATCACTAAGAATTCGTAGTGTCCGTTCCGGGTATTGAAAGCGATTTTAGGGATATCTTCCTTCCTCACCCTTACTTGATGGTAACCAGACCTCAAGTCAATCTTCGAAAATACCCGAGCTCCACTTAATTGATCAAATAAATCATCTATCCTTGGTAGGGGATATTTATTCTTGATTGTTAAAGCATTCAAAGCCCTATAATCAATACACATTCGAGATGTTCCATCCTTCTTTGGCACAAATAATACTTGAGCTCCCCAGGGCGAAACACTAGACCTAATGAAGCATTTGTCTTCTAACTCTTTTATCTACTCATTTAATTCTACTATCTCTTTCTTGTTGATTCTAAATGGATTTTGAGATACTGGCGTATCACGACCCGCACCCTGAAATTTGGGCACGAGTGCGTGCGTACGTCCAGCCTACGCCGCAGAGTCGGCGGTAGTACGCTGTCTAGGTCAAATCCACAGTTAACTAATCTAGCTCATTCACAATAAAATAGGCAAGATAATAATGGGAAAAAGATGCTTAAGATTTCAAATGAAATAAATGTGACAACAGATCAAATGTTTAATACAGAATCCAGAAATAAAATCGGGGACAAACCCGATTACTAAGATAAAGAGCATGAAATAAAATAGCTACTGCTAGCTACTCTGCAGCAGTGGTCTCCTGGGTGGGAGCTGGTTCCTCATAAGTGTCATCTGTTTCCTCATAGGGGCCATAATATGTAGGGGCAAAGTCCTCATCATCGTCTAAATCAACGGATCCAGTCAGGAAAGGAGCAAAGTACACAATGCACTACAAGATTAAACTAAATATTTATGACAATTAGATTGAGTATCATATTGAGAATATGTATAAAAGAAACAAAAATGTCTCAGAGTTAATGCTATAAACAGGAATATGAGAAAGCAGAAATAAATGAGACAGGAAATGAAACTACAACAGTCAGCAAGAACTATAACAAGACCAGAAGCTATCTGTATGAACTTGTGTTTGTTTTAGAATACATAGTTGGCATGTAGAGGTTTGTAAGGCTAATCCGGCCGTCATAAACGGCTATTAAACAGGAATAATCGAGATCCGGCTGAGGGTACAGTCGCGTACCAACATCAATTAAATACGACAGGGGAAAGAGTAAACTACATGCCTTCTAGTATTCTCCCACCCGACATGAAAAATAAGACATGAACTCCAGTATTCAAGACATAAAATCCAGTATTCTAACACTACGTGTAATCATCAAGGGTACTAGTAGAGCAGGGAATTAATTATCACAATATAAAGATTAAACTTGAAGTGCAGGTACTTGCTTGTTGTTTGGATCCAAATATAGTTTGTATCTCGGGGAAATTTCCAGAAATGAGTCCAAATACTGAAATAAGCATTACCATCATACTCAGAAGATGTCAAATAGCTAGAAATGCCTGTCCTTGGGTCCAATTTGGAGACAAGGGCAGAAACGACAGTTTCGGGTCAAAACGGGGTCCGCCGGTGGACCCGCTTTGCACCGAAAAACGTGTCAGGGTCAAAGGTCTCCAAATTCACCATATTTAGTGTCAATAGGTCAGGAACGATGATACGAACCCAACGGAACTTCCAGAATTGGATTCCGATGAGCCGATCACGAAATCGCCCGTCGAGCAGGGCCTGTGGGGCCCACGACACGCGATTTCGTCAACATTCTCAGAATCGAACAAAACTTGACCCACAGGACCATCGTATCGCTACGAGTCCGATGACGCAAGTTTCGTCTCGATCCGACGAGTGTACAAGAAGTTAGGGCGAATGGCAGAAAAGTCGGATACGGGGCGATGTCCGCGGATACGCGTTGATTCCGGTGTGCACGCACACCCGAATCAGCTTCCATAAAATCTCACACATTCGTATCGACGGTGTGCACGTATCTGTGAAGACCGCACGCGACTAAGTCGTCCCGTTTGGCGGGGCGTACTCAGTTCCGGGGTAAAACAGGGTCTGATTTTTCCTGTTTTTGGATCGCGGTGTGCGATCACCACAGGACGCGATGCCCCGAGCGGTTTATTCGGGCACCGAGAGGGTCATACAGGCTTCGTAACGTAATTTACGGAATCGAAAACGGAGATACAGGGTGCAAGATACGAGTACCTGAACCGGACTCGAGAAACAGGGATTCCTCGTGTCCTGTGTCGTGTCCGACACGAAGGAGAGGAATTAGGGTTAGGGTTTCGGGTTCTGGGAGCTGCGGCGGGTGGCCGGCCGGAGGCGCGTCGGAGAGGGGCTGGGGCGGCTCGCCGGGGGCTGGGGAGTTGGCCGGTGGCGGCGGCCGGAGTTGCTGGCTGCTGCTGCTGCTAGCCTCCGTTGCTTCTGGACGCCGGAGGCGGCGGAGGAAGGAGGAGGAGAGGGGACGGCGGGGCGAGGTCGTCGTCGACGAGGAGGGTCTAGGCGAGGTGGCGGTGAGCGGCGGAGCGGAGGGGAATGGCCGGAGCCGAGGGGAGGGTCGGGTTTAAATAGGCTGAAGGGGGCCGGCCAAGGCGGGGCCGAGGGGGTCGTGGCCGCGGAGGGCGGGGCGAGCCGGGTGGAGAGGCGGGCGGCGCGGCCGACGGGAGCGGAGCGGGGAGCGGTTCAGGCGGAGTCGTGGGGGTGCTGGGGGAGAACGGGTCGGCGGGCGGCTAGCGGGTCGGGTTGTCTGACCCGACCCGACCCGGAAAGAAAATGGGCTGGGTAGCTGGACCGGCTGGGCTGTTGGGCCGGTCCACTGGGCCGGGCCGGCCCAAAACAAAAAAAAAAATAATAATAATAATAATAAAATTATTTAATTAATTAATTAATTACTTAAAATAGTTTTTAGGCATTTAAAAATAGGTCTGAGGTCCAAAAAATTTCAGAAAAATTATCCTAAGTCCAGTTTTTTATTTTACACCCAAAAATATTATTTTCATGATATTTTAATATTATTTATTAATAATAAAAAATTATTTAATAATTAAACTTTGATTTTAATTACAGAAAATTTCCAGAAAATTCCAGAAAATTGTGAAAAATCCTAGTTTTAATAATTTTGAAAATTCAGGGGATTTACAATCTACCCAACTTATAAAAATTTCGTCCTCGAAATTTAAAAGTAACAATGGCACGAAAAGAAGGGCCGAGAGTTAAAATATACCTCAGGGTTCAAAAAGGTAAGGGTAGCGTTCTCTAATCTCGTCTTCTCGCTCCCAGGTGGATTCGCCAGGAGAGTGGTGCTTCCAAGCTACGCGAACAAGAAAAATAATCTGGTTCCGTAGAACTTTCTCCGATCGATCCAGTATCTCCACGGGTTGCTCTTGGTAAGTCAAACTTGGGCCTACTTCGAGCTCTGAGTGATCCAAAATATGGCTGGGATCTGACACGTATTTTCTCAGCTGTGACACGTGGAAGACGTTATGGACCCCATCCAGAGAGGGTGGCAATACCAGACGGTATGCCACTTCTCCGATTTTCTCCTGAATGCCAAAAGGTCCAATAAATTTCGGGCTGAGTTTTCCACTCCTTCCGAACCTAATGGTGCCACGTGTCGGAGATATCTTCAAGAATACCAGTTCTCCAACCTTTAATAAAGTCATAATCAAGTCTTAGTTCCATAATCAAAATATTTAAATTAACTTGAATTTCATAAATTTAATTACCTCAAATTCCAAGGGCCTTCGGTGGCTATTTGCCCAATGTCGTTGCCTGTCTTGAGCCACTCGAAGTCTATCCCTTATTTGTTTTACCTTCTCAGTTGAATCGATCACCATCTCTGGTCCCAGTAGGGCTCTTTCTCCAACGTCGTCCCATGATAGCGGGGTACGACATCTTCGGCCATACAGAGCTTCAAATGGAGTCATCTCAATACTTGCTTGGTAACTGTTATTATAAGAGAACTCCACAAGATGTAGATAGTCTTCCCAGGATCCTCCAAAATCCAGAACACATGTACGAAGCATATCTTCAAGTGTCTGGATTGTACGTTCCGATTGTCCATCGGTTTGGGGATGATAAGCTGTGCTGAATTTGAGTTGAGTCCCCAAGCTGGCTTGTAAGCTCTTCCAGAAGTGAGAGGTGAATCTTGAATCTCGGTTGGAGACAATACTTACTGGAACCCCATACAATTTAACAATATGTCTGATATATAAATCTGCCAACTTTTCTGTAGATAGCCCTACTTTGAAAGGTAGAAAATGTGCAGATTTGGTCAGTCTATCTACTATCACCCAGATTGCATCCTTACCACTAGGTGTCCTTGGAAGCCCAGAAACAAAATCCATTGTAATATGTTCCCACTTCCACTCCGAAATGGGTAGTGGTTGAAGCAATCCCCCAGGTCTTTGTCTTTCAGCCTTGACTTGTTGGCATACTAAGCAACGAGATACAAATCTGGCTACTTCTCTTTTCATGCCATGCCACCAAACATGCGTCCTCAGGTCCTTGTACATCTTGTTGGCTCCTGGATATATAGAGTATTGCGATCTGTGCGCTTCTTGCATAATTTCTTCCCTTATGTCTCCTTGAGGTACACATAATCTATCTCCATGCCTCAGTGATCCATCTTCATGAACTTTGAAATCCTCCACTAATCCAGCTTGCACTTGACCTCGAAGGCTTCGCAGGCCTTCGTCTTGAAACTGAGTCTCCTTGATCTTATCTATTAAGGTAGACTGAATCTGCAAGTTCATCATTTGGCCTTCTTTTCCTGGGATAATTACCTCAATACCCAAACTTTTCAAGTCCTCGAGAAAGTGTCGGTCCATAGTCAAGTACATCGCCATAGGATATCTGCTTAGAGCATCAGCAACTACATTGGCCTTCCCAGGATGATACTGAAGGGTGATATCAAAATCTTTCATTAGTTCCAGCCACCTTCTTTGCCTCATGTTCAGCTCTTTCTGAGTGAAGATATATTTTAGACTTTTATGATCTGTAAATATTTTCACCTTTTCTCCATAAAGATAATGCTTCCATAGCTTAAGAGCAAAGATAACAGCTGTTAATTCTAAATCATGAGTTGGATAGTTCTTTTCATGAGGTCGAAGCTGTCTAGAGGCATACGCTATTACTTTCTTGTTCTGCTCCAATACACAACCTAGACCTTTTCCAGAAGCATCGTTATATATAGCGAATCCTCCGGTTCCAGAAGGTAAGGTCAGAATAGGGGCAGTAGTCAGTCTTTTCTTCAATTCCTCAAAAGCATGCTGACATTCATCAGTCCAGGTGAACTCTTCATCCTTCCTTGTTAATTTTTTCATGGGTTCAGCAATTCTAGCAAAGTCCTTCACAAACTTCCGATAGTAGCCAGCTAGTCCCAGGAAGCTTCTAATCTCCGCTACAGAGTCTGGAGTGGGCCATAATTCTACTGCCGCTATCTTCTTGGGATCTACTGCTATCCCATCTTCAGTCACAATATGTCCCAAGAATTCTACTTTGTCTAGGAAGAATGCACATTTAGATAATTTTCCATAAAGTTTTTCCTTCCTCAAAGTCTCCAATGCTAGCCTCAAGTGTTCTTCATGTTCTTCGGGGGTCTTGGAGTAGATCAAAATATCATCAATAAAGACCACTACAAATTTGTCTAGATATTGCTGAAAGACTCTGTTCATTAAGTTCATAAAAACTGCTGGAGCATTCGTCAACCCGAACGGCATTACTAAGAATTCGTAGTGTCCGTTCCGGGTATTGAAAGCAGTTTTAGGGATGTCTTCCTTCCTCACCCTTACTTGGTGGTAACCAGACCTCAAGTCAATCTTTGAAAAAACCCGAGCTCCACTTAACTGATCAAATAAGTCATCTATCCTTGGTAGGGGATACTTATTCTTAATTTTTTAAAGCATTCAAGGCCCTATAGTCAATACATATTTGGGATGTTCCGTCCTTCTTGGGCACAAATAATACTGGAGCTCCCCAGGGTGAGACACTAGACCTAATGAAGCATTTGTCTTCTAACTCTTTAATCTGCTCATTTAGTTCTATTATCTCCTTCTTGTTGATTCTGTAAGGATTTTGAGATACTGGCGCTGCTCCCGGCACTAAGTCAATAGAGAATTCAACTTCTCGGTCTGGGGGTAATCCTGGGAGATCCTCAGGAAAGACATCAAGATATTCGGAGATGATAGGTAGTGGCAATTCTTCTGTTACTAGGGCTCCACAAATTTTGTTACTACCCATTTCTCTAGAACCTCTAGCAAATTCAAATTCTGGCTTGTCAGGGGGCCTGAAGATTACACTAACTCTGTGACAGTCTATAGTGGCATGATGTTGACTCAACCAATCCATACCTAGTATAATGTCAAAACTGGGAACTGGTATTACGAGTAGCCTAGCATATAGTTCTCTTCCACATAATGTAATAGGACAATTGTTACATGCATCACTAACCGGGATGATTCCTCCACCGGTAATGATCTTATAACAATTCCTAAGGGGTTCAGTGATTAAGCTATGCTTCATAAGGAAATCTACTGACATGAATGAATGTGAAGCTCCAGAATCAAATAAAGTAATGGCTGGTATTGAATTTATAAGCACGGAACCTGTGATCACGTCTGCTGTGGCTTCAGCTTCTTCCAGAGTCATTGCATAAGCACGGCCTTGCTGCGGTGCACCCCTCTGTTGCTGCTGTTGGTGCTGAGCAAAGCGTTGTTGTTGAGTTGGAAGCGGGGGTCCCCTCTGCTGTGCTGCTGGGGGCCTGGCCTGGCCTGGAGCCTTTGGTGCAGCTGGGCGTCCTTGAGCAGCAGGACAGTCCCTCATTTGATGCGCTGCTGAGCCGCAGTAGAGGCAGGCACCTAGCCTCTTCCTGCAGACTTGCCAAGTATGACCTGGTTTTTGGCAAAAGTTACAAGCGGCAGCTTGTTGGTTCTGTCCTTGAGTCTGGTGTTGGGGTGCTGGAGCTCGAGGGAGAGGACGCTGAGTTTGCTGTAGGGCCCTCTGCTGTTGTTGTTGTTGGAATGGGCGTTTGTTGGGTCCTGCATTTCTGGTATCTCTCTCTCGCTTTAGTTTATGCCCCATGTCTCTCTCAATGCCTTGTGCCACGCTCAGGATTTCCTCGTAGGTGCGAGCTCGGCTAGTGGTGACAGCAAGACGAATATCCGGAGACAGCCCCTTCTTGAATCTACGGGCTCTGTCCTCCGGGGTACGAACCATGTACTCTGTAAAGTGGCTCAACCTGCTAAATTCAGCAGTGTACTCATCAACAGATAGGTTACCTTGTTCCAGTCTCTCGAATTGGCTTTTGAGAGCATCCCGAGCCACTTCGGGGTAGAATTTCTCCTTGAATAGCCTCTTGAAGTTCTCCCAGGTGAGGTCAGGAGCAGATAGTTGGGGTTCATCTCTGAACCAGGTCTGAGCTATGTCGAACAGTTGCAGGCTTGCGGACTCCACTTTGAGATCATCAGGGACCCGAGCAGTCTTCAGGAGTCTCTCGACATTCTCTATCCACTCATCGGCATAGAGAATGCCCTCAGTTCCGTAGAATTCCAGGGGTTTAAGGTTCTTGAAGTCTTTGGCACTCCCTGGCCTCTTGTGTGGTGACTCCTGGGACCTAAGAGCTTCTGAGAGGCTGGTTCATAGAAGTGCAGTCTGTTCTTTCTGGGATTCTACGAGTCCCTGGAATACTCCGAGTAGCTGCGCCCCATCTAGAGTAACTGCTGGAGTAGATGGAGGCGGCGGGAGTGCAAGGGTTTCGGGCACATTCTGCTCAACTGGTTCTGATGTGCCTCCTACTGTGTTCCTTGTCTGGACCATTCTGTAAGATTAAGGGATAGAAAGATCAGAATATATTACTTGGAAATCAAGGGCGATAGGAAAATTGATTAGGAATGATATCAAGAATTGAAATAAAGATCCTATGATGTGAATGAGCTTTTCCTAGAATCCTCAATCTTATTCCATACCCTGTCCTAGGATATTACCCTATTTAAGGATACTAGACCTGCATGGGCCACCATAAAAATGTGTCACGACCCGCACCCTGAAATTCGGGTACGAGTGCGTGGGTACGTCCAGCCTACGCCGTAGAGTCAGCGGTAGTACGCTGTCTAGGTCAAATCCACAGTTAACTAATCTAGCTCATTCACAATAAAATAGGCAAGATAATAATGAGAAAAAGATGCTTAAGATTTCAAATGAAATAAATGTGACAACAGATCAAATGTTTAATACAGAATCCAGAAATGAAATCGGGGACAAACCCGATTACTAAGATAAAGAGCATGAAATAAAATAGCTACTGCTAACTACTCTGCAGCAGTGGTCTCCTGGGTGGGAGCTGGTTCCTCATAAGTGTCATATGTTCCCTCATAGGGGCCACAATATGTACGGGCAAAGTCCTCATCATCGCCTAAATCAACGGATCCAGTCAGAAAAGGAGCAAAGTACACAATGCACAACAAGATTAAACTAAATATTTATGACAATTAGATTGAGTATCATATTGAGAATATGTATAAAAGAAACAACAATGTCTCAGAGTTAATGCTATAAACAGGAATATGAGAAAGCAGAAATAAATGAGACAGGAAATGAAACTACAACAGTCAGCAAGAACTATAACAAGACCAGAAGCTATCTGTGTGAACTTGTGTTTGTTTTAGAATACATAGTTGGCATGTAGGGGTTTGTAAGGCTAATCCGGCCGTCATAAACGGCTATTAAACAGGAATAATCGAGATCCGGCTGAGGGTACAGTCGCGTACCAACAGCAATTAAATACGGCAGAGGAAAGGGTAAACTACATGCCTTCTAGTATTCTCCCACCCGACATGAAAAATAAGACATGAACTCCAGTATTCAAGATATAAAATCTAGTATTCTAACACTACGTGTAATCATCAAGGGTACTAGTAGAGCAGGAAATTAATTATCACAATATAAAGATTAAACTTGAAGTGCAGGTACTTGCCTGTTGTTTGGATTCAAATATAGTTTGTATCTCGGGAAAATTTCCAGAAATGAGTCCAAATACTAAAATAAACATTACCATCATACTCAGAAGATGTCAAATAGCTAGAAACGCCTGTCCTTGGGTCCAATTTGGAGACAAGGGAAGAAACGGCAGTTTCGGGTCAAAACGGGGTCCGCCGGTGGGCCCGCTTTGCACCGAAAAACGTGTCAGGGTCAAAGGTCTCCAAATTCACCATATTTAGTATCAATAGGTCAGGAACGATGATATGAACCCAACGGAACTTCCAGAATTGGATTTCGATGAGCCGATCACGAAATCGCCCGTCGAGCGGGGCCTGTGGGGCCAATGACACGCAATTTTGTCAACGTTCTCAGAATCGAACAAAACTTGACCCACAGGACCATCGTATCGCTACGAGTCCGATGGCGCAAGTTTCGTCTCGATCCGACGAGTGTACAAGAAGTTAGGGCAAATTGCAGAAAAGTCGGATACGGGGCGATGTCCGCGGATACGCATTGATTTCGGTGTGCACGCACACCCGAATCAGCTTCCGCAAAATCTCACACATCCGTATCGACGGCGCGCACGTATCTGTGAAGACCGCACGCGACTAAGTCGTCCCGTTTGGCAGGGCGTACTCAGTTCCGGGGTAAAACAGGGTCTGGTTTTTCCTGTTTTTGGATCGCGGTGTGCGATCACCACAGGACGCGATGCCCCGAGCGGTTTATCCGGGCACCGAGAGGGTCATACAGGCTTCGCAACGTAATTTACGGAATCGAAAACGGAGATACAGGGTGCAAGATACGAGTACCTGAACCGGGCTCGAGAAACAGGGATTCCTCGTGTCCTGTGTCGTGTCCGACACGAAGGAGAGGAATTAGGGTTAGGGTTTCGGGTTCTGGGAGCTGCGGCGGGTGACCGGCCGGAGATGCGCCGGAGAGGGGCTGGGGCGGCTCGCCGGGGGCTGGGGAGTTGGCCGGTGGCGGCGGCTCGAGGCGGGCGGCGGCCGGAGCTGCTGGCTGCTGCTGCTGCTAGCCTCCGCTGCTGCTGGACGCCGGAGGCGGCGGAGGAAGGAGATGGTGTGGGGACGGCGGGGCGAGGTCGTCGTCGGCGAGGAGGGTCCAGGCGAGGTGGCGGTGAGCGACGGAGCGGAGGGGAATGGCCGGAGCCGAGGGGAGGGTCGGGTTTAAATAGGCTGAAGGGGGCCGGCCAAGGCGGGGGCGAGGGGGTCGTGGCCGCGGAGGTCGGGGCGAGCCGGGTGGAGCGGCGGGCGGCGCGGCCGGCGGGAGCGGAGCGGGGAGCGGGTCAGGCGGAGTCGTGGGGGTGCTAGGGGAGAACGGGTCGGCGGGCGGAAAGAAAACGGGCTGGGTAGCTGGGCCGGCTGGGCTGTTGGGCCGGTCCACTGGGCCGGGCCGGCCCAAAACAAAAAAAATAAAATAAAAATAATAATAATAATAATAAAATCATTTAATTAATTAATTAATTAATTAATTAAAATTGTTTTTAGGCATTTAAAAATAGGTCTGAGGCCCAAAAAATTTCAGAAAAATTACCCTAAGTCCAGTTTTTCATTTTACACCCAAAAATATTATTTTTATAATATTTTAATATTATTTATTAACAATAAAAAATCATTTAATAATTAAAATCTTGATTTTAATTACAGAAAATTCCCAAAAAAATCCAGAAAATTGTGGAAAATCCTAGTTTTAATAATTTTAAAAATTCAGGGGGTTTACATGGCGCTGCTCCTGGCACTAAGTCAATAGAGAATTCAACTTCTCGGTCTGGGGGTAATCCTGGGAGATCCTCAGGAAAGACATCAAGATATTCAGAAATGATAGGTAGTGGCAATTCTTCTGGTACTAGGGCTCCACAAATTTGGTTACTACCCCATTCTCTAGAACCTCTAGTGAATTCAAATTCTGGCTTGTCAGGGGGCCTAAAGATTACGCTACCCCTGTGACAATCTATAGTGGCATGATGCTGACTCAACCAATCCATACCCAGAATAATATCAAAACTGGGAATTGGCATTACGAGTAGCCTAGCTTATAATTCTCTCCCACATAGTGTGATAGGACAATTGTTACATGCATCACTAACCGGGATAATTTCTCCACCGGTAATGATCTTATAACAATTCCTAAGAGGTTCTGTGACTAAGCTATGTTTCATAAGAAAATCTACGGACATGAATGAATGTGACGCTACATAATCAAATAAAGTAATGGCTGGTACTGAATTTGTAAGTACAGAACATGTTATCACATCTGTTGTGGCTTCAGCTTTCTCTAGAGTCATTGTAAAAGCACGGACTTGTTGAGGTGCACCCCTCTGTTGCTGTTGTTGGTGCTGAGCAAAGCATTGTTGCTGAGTTGGGAGTGGGGGTCCTCTCTGCTGCGCTGCTGGGGGCCTGGCCTGAACTGAAACTTTTTGTGCAGCTGTGCGTCCATGAGCAGCAGGACAGTCCTTCATTTGATGTGCTGCTGATCCACAATATAGACAGACATCTAGCCTCTTTCTACAAACTTGCCAAGTGTGACCTTGTTTTTGACAATAGCCACATGTGGGAGCTTGTTGGTTCTGTCCTTGAGTTTGTTGTTGGGGTGCTGTGGCTCGAGGGAGAGGATGTTGGGTTTGTTGTGGGGCCCTCTGCTGTAGTTGTTGTTGGAATGGACGTTTGTGGGGTCCTATACTTCCAGCATCTCTTTTCCGCTTTAGTCTAGGTTCCATGTCTCTTTTAACACCTTGTGCCACGCTCAAGATTTTTTCGTATGTACGAGCTCGGCTAGTCATTACAGCAAGACGAATATCAGGAGACAACTGTCACGCCCCAGTCCCAAAATGCCGAGGGACTGAAGATGCGTGGCAATAGCCAGCAGCACGCACCGATGGATAACCCAATTTAATGGAGCCATCAGGGCGTACTTAAGCTGTAACGAAGGTCTACTACAACAAATCACACTAATCTCATCCATAAAGATAAAGAAATAAACTGCATAATGAAATGGAAATAAGTAGTAACAACAAGTCAGCCGGGGAAACAATCCGACTTATGTCTGAATACACTGGCTCAATAGGCAAGAAACAAAAGAGATAAACATGAAATAAATACTGAGTACGGGAACAGGTACTCAGGAGAAGCCTTCGGCAGTCACCTCGTCTTCAGGGTTCAGTTCTGCTCCAGCAATAGCTTCAGCTCCGGTCCCGTACACCTCGGGATACTGCTCCTCAGCTAAACCTGGGGACATCATCCATTCCAAGTCCTCAGTGGACATAGCAAGGCACAAAATAAAACAAGCCAAATAAATGCAGTGCAATTAAATAAATGAAACAGCAGGGTAAACTATGTAACCATCTATGTGATATGCAAATGAGAGCAACACTAGTACTCAGGCTGAGACCGCTACAAGCTCTGTGTCGGGGAGCCGGTAGCAGTAATAATACGTAAAGGGTCTAGCTCTGCTGGAGAGTCTACAACCTCACAATAATAGTAGATATATATATATAGAACAGCCTGTAGCCTGTGTGTCTCTCCCCACCCAATGTAATCACGCAAACTATGACCATAACGTCTCATGTCCATGTCAGCGGGATTATAACTAATGCAACAAGTCATACTGTCTATAACTAAAAGATCTCTGTCAAGTCCTGTAACCTATACAGAATCACCATGAATATCTCAGGAAGATTCTGTCCATGCATAGTGTCAAGTTTCCTGGGTTGTAGGGTACTTGATATGTCAAGTACAAAAGTAAAGGGTATCGTAAATCCATCTCTAAATGACGAACCCAACATCGCGTACGGTGTTGGCATCCGACTAGGATCGGACACTAGGTACGTCATACATTTCCTAGGTTAAGCAGTTTAAACAAGTTTATATTAATTTACACAAGACATCCAGTAAAGTATTATTACAGGAAATATGAAGATAAAGAATGCAAGTTTGGCAAAGTGCACTTGCCTGATGTTTGGATTCCACTTAGGTCCTGTTCTCGGAAATTTCCAGAGATGTCTCCGAAAGCTGAAATAAATAGTACCATCATGCTCAGAAGGTGTCAAATAGCTAGGACCGCCTGTCCTTGAGTCCAATTTGGAGACAAGGGCAAAAACGATAATTTTGGGCCAAAACTGGGTCCGCCTGTGGGCCCGCTTTGCACCGAAAAACGTGTCAGGGTCAACGGTCTCCAAATTTACCAAACTTAGTGTCAACAGGTCAAGAACGCTGATACGAACCCAACGGAACTTTCAGATTTGAATTCCGATGAGCCGATCACAAAATCGCCCGTCGAGCGGGGCCAATGGGGCCCACGACACGCGATTTTATCAACGTTCTCAGAATTGAACCAAACTTGACCCACAGGACCAGCGTATCGCTATGAGTCCGATGGCGCAAGTTTCGTTTCAATCTGACGTGTGTGCACGAAGTTAGGGTAAATTACAGAAAAGTCGGATACGGGGCGATGTCCGCGGATACGCGTTGATTTCGGTGTGCACACACACCCGAATCAATTTCTGCGAAATCCTACATGTCCGTATCGACGCCGCTCACGTATCTGTGAAGACCGCACTCGACCAAGTCGTCCCGTTTGGCGGGGCGTACTCAGTTCCGGGGTGAAACAGGGTCTGGTTTTTCCTGTTTTTGGATCGCGGTGTGCGATCACCACAGGATGCGATGCCCCGAGCAGTTTGTTCGGACACCGAGAGGGTCATACAGGCTTCGTAACGCAATTTACAGAATCGAAATCGGAGGTACAGGGTGCAAGATACGAGTACCTGAACGAAGCCCTTCGAAACTAGGGTTTTTCGTGTCCGATACGCGTTCTGGACACTGTGTCAGCCGTGTCCACTGTGTCCACTGTGTCCGCGTGTCCGCGTGTCCAGCAGTGTGTCCGGCCTAGGGCTGAGGGCCGTCGAAGCTGCGGGACTGGCCGACGGTCGGTGAGGCGTCGCCGGGGCTCGGGTGAGGGGGTGCCGGCAGGGGGGGTCGTCGATCGGCCAGGACGGCTACGGCGAGGGTGGTGGGGAGGAGGCGCTGGAGGGTTCTGGAGAGGGGGAGGCGCTGGAGATGGGGGCGCTGGTCGGCGGGATGGAGGTCGGCGCTGGAGGCGGTATGGAGGTCCGGGGGTCGTCGGAGTAGGGTTCCGGCGGGGCTTGAGGGAGATGGGGAGGCGGAAGTGGGAGGAGGAAGGTTATATAGGGGAGAGGGAGGCCGAGGGAGAGGGGATCATGGGCTGGTCAGGCGCGGGTAAGGCGGAGGCGAAGGCGTGGGGTCGTGGCCGGCGGGGCGCGCAGCGGCCGGCGGAGAACGCTGGGCTGCTACGTGGGGGTGATGGGGGTAGCGGGTTCGGGTGTGGCCGACCCGACCCGACCCGATAGGAAACGGGCTGGGCCGGTGCGGGCTGGGCCGAAAAAAAAATAATAATAATAATAATAAAAATAATTAGTTAATTAATTAATTACCTTAAATAGTTTTTAGGCATTTAAAAATAGGTCTGAGGCCCAATAAAATCCCAAAAAATTACCCTAATTCCGATTTTCTATTTTACACCAAAAAAAATTATATTTTTATTACATTTTAATATTAGTTATTAGCAATTAAAAATTATACAATCACCACAGCACCTATGTAAATTCCTGAAAAATTGCAAAAAATTCACAAAAATTGATTTTAAATAACTAAAAATTTTAGGGTGTTTACAATCTACCCCCCTTAAGAGGATTGCGTCCTCGCAATCGAAGGATAAACTACAAAGGCACGAATTTACAGAATTAAAGAATGCTTAGGTTTTACCTGATTCTGTAAATAAGTGTGGATAACGTTGGCGCATAACATCCTCTCGTTCCCAGGTCGATTCGCCAGGAGAGTGTTGTTTCCAAGCTACCCGAACCAGTCTGATTGTCTGCCCTCGCAGTATCTTTTTACTGGTGTCGAGTATACCCACTGGCTGCTCCTCGTATCTCAGGCTAGGGCCCACCGAAATCTCAGAATGATAAACTATGTGACTTGGGTCAGTCACGTATCGCCTCAGCTGTGAGACGTGGAATACATCATGCACTCCCTCTAAGGATGGAGGTAATGCAAGACGATAAGCCACCTCACCAATGCGCTCCAAGATATCAAATGGCCCAATATACCTTGGGCTTAACTTGCCTCTGCTGCCAAATCTGATAATACCTCTAGTGGGCGTGTAAACACCCTAAATTTTTTCAGATTTTTTTAAATCAATTTTGGGATTTAAAATGCATTTTTCAGGAATTTACATAGGCCCTGTAGTGAGTTTGTAATTTTTAATTGCCAATAAACAACATTAAAATGTAATAAAAATATGATTTTATGGTGTAAAATAAAAAACCGGACTTAGGGTAATTTTCTGGGATTTTATTGGGCATCAGACATATTTTTAAAAGCCTAAAAACTATTTTCCTAAATTAATTAATTAATTAATATTAATATTATTATTATTTCTATTATTATTGTTATTATTTTTGCTTTGGGCCCGGCCCGGCCCAGTGGGCCGAGCCCGTTAGCGTAGCCCAGCCCAATCTTCTTAGCGGGTCGGGCGGGTCCGCTCACCCGGATCCGCGCCCGACCCGGACCCGCTTCACCCTCACCCGCCCCTGTCACCCACGCCGACCCGAAAAACCCGCCGCCCGCCGCGTTCTCCGGCGACGTGGCCGGAGAACCCCCCCCACGTCGCCTCCCCTCCGATTCTCCCGCCCACGACGCCCCGGCCGGCCTCCCTCAGCCCCTATATAAACCCCCTCCTCCTCTCCTCCGGCTGACGCCGCTCCACCCGCCGAGCTTTCCCCCCCAGGCGTCCGCAGCAGCACCCGCGGCTCCTCTTCTCCTCCGCCGCTGCCGAGCCGCCCGCGTCCTCGCCGTAGCCGCCGTCCGACGACCCCGCCGGACCTCCCAGGGCCTCGCCGACCGTCGACCAGTTCCCCAGAGCCCCGGACACGGACGAGGATACCCGGACACGCTGCTGGACACACGGACACAGTTGACACGTGTCCAGGACACGATTCGGACACAGTTCAAAACCCCAGTTTTTCGGGTCCCTTCAGGTACTCACAACTTCCTGCTCGTAACCCCGATTTCGATTCCGTAAATTCCTACGCGAAGCCTATATGACCCTCTCGGTGCCCGGACAAACCGCTCGGGGCATCGCGTCCTGTGGTGATCGCACACCGCGATCCAAAAACAGGAAAAACCAGACCCTGTTTCACCCCGGAACTGAGTACGCCCCGCCAAACGGGATGACTTGGTCGCGCACGGTCTTCACAGATACGTGCGCCTCATCGATACGAACGTGTGGGATTTCGCGGAAGCTGATTCGGATGTGCGTGCACACCGGAATCAACGCGTATCCGCGGACATCGCTCCGTATCCGCCTTTTCTGTAATTCACCCTAACTTCGTGCACACACGTCAGATCGAGACGAAACTTGCGCCATCGGACTCGTAGCGATACGCTGGTCCTGTGGGTCAAGTTTGGTTCGATTCTGAGAACGTTGACGAAATCGCGTGTCGTGGGCCCCACAGGCCCCGCTCGACGGGCGATTTCGTGATCGGCTCATCGGAATTCAAATCTGAAAGTTCCGTTGGGTTCATATCAGCGTTCCTGACCTGTTGACACAAAGTTTGGTAAATTTGGAGACCATTGACCCTGACACATTTTTCGGTGCAAAGCGGGCCCACCGGTGGACCCCGTTTTGGCCCAAAATTGCCGTTTTTGCCCTTGTCTCCAAATTTGACCCAAGGACAGGCGATCCTAGCTGATTGACACCTTCTGAGCATGATGGTACTGTTTATTTCAGCTTTCGGAGACATCTCTGGAAATTTCTGAAACCAGGACCTAAGTGGAATCCAAATATCAGGCAAGTGCACCTTGCCAAACTTGCAGTCATTATTTTCTTATTTTCTGTAAAAATACTCTGCTGGATTTCTTGTGCAAATTCATATAAACTGTTTTAAACTGCTTAACCTAGGGAACGTATGACGTACCTAGTGCCCGATCATAGTCGGGTACTGACACTGTGCGCGGTGTTGGGTTCGTCATTTAGAGATGGATTTACGACCCCCCTTACTTTGTACTTGACCTATCAAGTACCCTATAACCCAGGACACTTGACACTATCATGGACAGAATCTTCCCGAGTTATTCGTGGGGATTCTGAATAGGATACAGGACTTGACAGAGTTATTATTATTAGACAGTATGACTTGTTGCATTAGATATAATCCCGCTGACATGGACATGAGACGTTATGGTCATGGTTTGCGTGATTACATTGGGTGGGGAGAGACACACAGGCTACAGGCTGTTATATATATATCTACTATTATTGTGAGGTTGTAGACTCTCCAGCAGAGCTAGACCCTTTACGTGTTATTACTGCTACCGGCTCCCCGACACAGAGCTTGTAGCGGTCTCAGCCTGAGTACTAGTGTTGCTCTCATTTGCATATCACATAGATGGTTAGTTACTCAGTTTACCCTGCTGTTTCATTATTTATTGCACTGCTTATTCATTTTGGCTTGTATTATCTGTGCCTTGCTATGTCCACTGAGGACCTGGAATGGATTATGTCCCCAGGTTTAGCTGAGGAGCAGTATCCCGAGGTATACGGGGCCGGAGCTGAACCTATTGCTGGAGCTGAACCAAACACTGAAGACGAGGTGACTGCTGAGGACTTTTCCTGAGTGCCTGTTCCAGCACTCATTTATTTATTTCATGTTTACATCTTTTGTTCCTGGCCTATAGAGCCAGTTTATTCAGACTTAAGTCGGATTGTTTCTCCGACTGATTTGCTGTGATGATGTTGCTACTTATTTCCATTTGATTATGCAGTTTATTTCCTTTTCTTTATGGATGAGATTATCGTGACTTGTGTAGTAGACCTTATTTACAGCTTAAGTACGCCCTGATGGCTCCATTAAATTGGGTTATCCATCAGTGCGTGCTGCTGGCCATTGCCACGTGTCCAGTCCCTCGATATTTTGGGACTGGGGCGTGACAGGGCGAGATCCTCAAAAATATATGCTCTCCTTCCTTGAACTCCAGGGGACGTCTGTGCGCATCGGCCCAATGCTTTTGTCTATCCTGGGCTGCACGGAGATGATTCTGAATCTGCTTTACTTTCTCCACTGTCTCCGTTACCAACTCTGGACCCAGTAATTGACGTTCGCCAACGTCACTCCAGCATATCGGCGATCTGCACTTCCTTCCGTACAATGCCTCAAAAGGTGCCATCTGAATGCTTGCCTGATAGCTGTTATTGTAGGAGAACTCCACTAAGTGCAGATGATCTTCCCAAGATCCTCCAAAGTCCAGTATACATGATCGCAGCATATCTTCCAAGATCTGAATTATGCGCTCTGATTGGCCATCTGTCTGAGGATGATAGGCAGTACTGAATTTGAGCCTAGTGCCGAGACTCTCTTGCATGCTTCACCAGAAGTGAGATATAAATCTCGAGTCTCGATCTGATACAATACTAACCGGCACTCCATATAATTTTACGATCTGTCGCATATACATGTCGGCTAGTACTTCCGTGGATTGTCCGACTCTGAATAGCAAGAAGTGAGCCAACTTAGTGAGCCGATCCACGATAACCCATACCGCATCCTTTCCACTAGGGCTTGTTGGAAATCCAGTGACGAAGTCCATGGTAATATGCTCCCACTTCCATTCAGGTATGGGAAGTGGCTGCAACATACCTGCAGTCCTTTGGTGCTCGGCCTTCACCTGCTGGCAGACTAAATATTTTGCCATAAATCGGGCAATCTCCCTTTTCATTCCATGCCACCAGTAATATTGTCTTAAGTCCCGGTACATCTTGGTTCCTCCTGGATGAACAGAGTATATGGAGCTATGTGCTTCCGTCATCAACTCCTGCCTTAATTCTCCATTTGGAACATATAGGCGATTTCCGCACCTTAATGTCCCGTCCTCGTGGATGCGAAGTCCCGTTTGCATGCCTGCTTCGGTTCTCTCTTTCAGCCTTCGGAATCTGGCATCATTAGGCAAAGCTTCTTTGATTCTCTCCACAAGCGATGACTTAACTTCGAGGTTAGCTAGCAAACCATTTTGTCTAGGTAAAACAACCTCTATCTGAAGATCTTGCAAGTCTTGTAATAGCTGAGGCTGCTCCGTTAAGAAATAAGCCGTGGGTTTCCTGCTGAGGGCGTCGGCTACAACATTTGCTTTCCCCGGGTGGTACTGCAGATCTATGTCAAAGTCCACCATCAACTCAAGCCAACGCCTTTGCCTCATGTTGAGCTCCTTCTGAGTATAAACATACTTCAAGCTCTTATGATCAGTGAATATTTTGACCTTCTCTCCATACAGATAATGCCTCCAGATCTTCAATGCAAAAATCACTGCAGCTAGCTCCAGGTCGTGCGTTGGGTAGTTCTTCTCGTGGACCTTTAACTGCCTCGATGCATAAGCGATAACCTTGCCATGTTGCATCAAGACACAACCTAGTCCACTACCGGACGCATCACTATAAACAACAAAACCTCCTGACCCTGAGGGAAGAGTCAAGACTGGTGCTGTTGTTAGACGCCTCTTCAATTCTTCAAAGGCATTCTGGCATTCTTCCGTCCATATGAACTCCTGATCCTTCCGTGTCAGCTTAGTCATCGGCTCTGCGATCCTTGAAAAATTTTCTACGAACCGCCGGTAATACCCAGCAAGTCCAAGAAAACTTCTCACTTCTGCAACAGAGGTAGGGGTAGGCCAGGTTTCTATAGCAGTGACCTTCTCTGGGTCCACAGACAGTCCTTCACCCGAGATAATATGTCCTAAGAATGGCACCTTGTCCATACAGAACTCACATTTGCTGAGCTTGGCATACAGCTTCTCCCTTCTCAAAGTTTCTAGCACAATTCTGAGGTGTTCCTCGTGCTCTTCGTGGTTCTTGGAGTAGACTAGGATATCATCAATGAATACTACCACGAACTTATCCAAGTACTGATGGAAGACTCCGTTCATCAAACTCATAAATACAGCAGGTGCGTTGGTTAAACCAAACGGCATTACTAGGAATTCATAGTGTCCGTACTTAGTCCTGAAGGCCGTCTTTGGGATATCTTCCTTCTTCACCCTAATCTGGTGATAACCGGATCTAAGGACAATCTTTGAGAATACCCTAGCACCACTCAATTGGTCAAACAAGTCATCAATGCGTGGTAAGGGGTACCGGTTCTTAACAGTTACAGCGTTAAGGGCTCTGTAATCAATGCACAATCGTACAGTTTTGTCCTTCTTGGGTACAAAAAGTATGGGCGCTCCCCAAGGTGAAACACTAGGCCGGATGAATCCTTTCTCCAGAAGATCATCAACTTGCGCTTTCAACTCCACTAACTCCTTAGGTGCTAGCCGATATACCGATGAAGTGATAGGTTCGGCTCCTGGAGTTAGGTCTATTATGAATTCTATCTCCCGATCAGGTGGTAAACCTGGAAGGTCGTCGGGAAATACATCCACAAATTTCGTTATGACTCTTGGGTAACCTGAATCCTCTTCTACAGTTAATACCCTAAGAGTTGGCTGGACCCCTTGTTCTACAGCTCCTCGAAGAAATTCAAACTCAGGATGGCTAGGGGGTTTAAATATCACTTTTCCAAGCCGGCAATCCAGTGTCGCATGGTACTGACTTAACCAGTCGATACCAAGTACAACATCGTAATCAGGCATAGAAAAGATCAGGAATTGGGCTCGCATCTCTCGGCCACAGACTACTACCGAACATGATCTACAGATATCACTAACCGGGATAATCCCACCTCCCGTTAGAATTCTCTTCATCTTCGAGAGAGGTGCGGTAGCTACTCTATGTGTGGCTACGAAGCTAGCAGCAATAAATGAATGCGAGGCTCCAGAATCAAACAATGCTACAGCATGAATTGAAGCTACTAATATGGTACCTTCTATCACTTCGCCTGTAGTAGCTTCCTCAGTGACTGCTAGTGCATATGCCTGACCTCGTCCCTGAGCGGGACCCCTTTGCTGACGAGCCTGCTAGAACATTGCTGCCTGAGGTGGTAGAGGTGGCCTGGCTCCTCCAGGCCCTGTCTGTGTTGCTCCCCCAGCTGGAAGAGCTGGCCTAGGTGCAGGTGGAGCTGGTTGATTCGGAACTCCCTCTCGACGTTTCGAGCAGTCCTTTGAGAAGTGTTGTCCGGATCCGCAAACCAAGCAGAGTCCCAGTTTGCGTCTATATTCTCTTTCAATATGTCCTACTTTGCCGCAGTAATGGCAAGTAGGCAGGTTCTTTGATGCTACTTTCTGAGGCAGGTTCTTCTGGGGCCGTTTAGCATATTCCCCTGGTGATGACTTGGACGGTGCTGAGGAGAATGGACGTTTCAGGCTTGATTCCCTTCGAGTAACGCGCTCCATCCGACGTGCTACAACTAGGACGTCGGAGTAAGAGGTGGGCGCGACAGATCCGATTAACTTCTGAAGCTCAAACCTGAGCCCATCAAAGAACTTCTCCGCCTTCTCTTCTTCGGTGGGAATTAGAGAAGGGGCGAAGCGGCTCAGGCGAATGAATTCGGCGTTATATTCCTCCACCGTCATGTTGCCCTGGATCAGGCGGTTGAATCTGTCTCGGAGTTCTGACCGAGCCACAGCAGGGATGTACATTTCCTGGAAGAGTCTGGAGAACTCCTCCCAGGTGACCTGATTATGTCCAAGCCTTCTTTCTTCGGACAGCCACCAATGGTGCGCGTTGTCCGTCAGTTGCATCCTGACGGTAATCATCCACTTGTCCCTTGGAAGTTCAGCGGCCTCCAACTGATGCTGCGTGTTCGTAAACCATTCATGAACTTCAGTTGGTCCTTCCTTGCCCGAGAAGGTACGGGGTTTGAGTTGACGGAAATCTGTGATAGATCCCGTCGCTGGTCGCCTATTTGGTGGATTTGCATATTCCAACGCTGCGACTATGCTGTTCCTTAGGTTCTCGGCCTCATGACGTTGGGCCTCCTGTTGGATCTGTTGTTGTGCCTGCATCATGGCGTAGAACATCTGGAACATTTGCTGGCCGTCCATTGCCTGCCCTGGGGGAAAGACAGGCATCGTAGGAGGGAACTGGGGAGGAGGCGGGATGTCATCACGCCTGAACCTGGAACTTGGCTGGCCAGTTTGATTATTCTGAGAGGATTGTCCTCTGGTATCTGGCGTCGTTCCAGCTTCACAGGTAACCACCGCTTCAGGCGGTGTACCCAAGGGGGTCTCGTCACCACTTCTGGGATCCATTACTCTGCATCAAAAGAAAACAATGAGAACGCACAGAGGAATCAAAACAGGATACAATTCAAGCAATTAAATTGAATTCGACATAGAGTCCAAAAATGATTCAATCAATGGATGAGATCCTATAACTTATCCTATCTTATTGCAGGCCTGTTCGGTCCCTAAGTTGAAACCGAACAATTTAGTTTAGACCTGCATGGGCCACCACAAAAATCAAGTCACACCCCAGTCCCAAAATGTCGAGGGACTGGAGATGCGTGGCAATGGCCAACAGCACGCACCGATGGATAACCCAATTTATTGGAGCCATCAGGGCGTGCTTAAGCTGTAACGAAGGTCTACTACAACAAATCACACTAATCTCATCCATAAAGATAAAGAAATAAACTGCATAATGAAATAGAAATAAGTAGCAACAACAAGTCAGTCGGGGAAACAATCCGACTTATTTCTGAATACACTGGCTCAATAGGCCAGGAACAAAAGAGATAAACATGAAATAAATACTGAGTACGGGAACAGGTACTCAGGAGAAGTCTTCGGCAGTCACCTCGTCTTCAGGGTTCAGTTCTGCTCCAGCAATAGCTTCAGCTCCGGTCCCGTACACCTCGGGATATTGCTCCTCAGCTAAACCTGGGGACATCATCCATTCCAGGTCCTCAGTGGACATAGCAAGGCATAAAATAAAACAAGCCAAATAAATGCAGTACAATTAAATAAATGAAACAGCAGGGTAAACTATGTAACCATCTATGTGATATGCAAATGAGAGCAACACTAGTACTCAGGCTGAGACCGCTACAAGCTCTGTGTCGGGGAGCCGGTAGCAGTAATAACACGTAAAGGGTCTAGCTCTGCTGGAGAGTCTACAACCTCACAATAATAGTAGATATATATATAGAACAGCCTGTAGCCTGTGTGTCTCTCCCCACCCAATGTAATCACGCAAACCATGACCATAACGTCTCATGTCCATGTCAGCGGGATTATAACTAATGCAACAAGTCATACTGTCTATAACTAAAAGATCTCTGTCAAGTCCTGTAACCTATACAGAATCACCATGAATATCTCAGGAAAATTCTGCCCATGCATAGTGTCAAGTTTCCTGGGTTATAGGGTACTTGATATGTCAAGTACAAAAGTAAAGGGTATCGTAAATCCATCTCTAAATGACGAACCCAACATCGCGTACGGTGTTGGCACCCGACTAGGATCGGACACTAGGTACGTCATACGTTTCCTAGGTTAAGCAGTTTAAACAAGTTTATATGAATTTACACAAGACATCTAATAAAGTATTATTACAGAAAATATGAAGATAAAGAATGCAAGTTTGGCAAGGTGCACTTGCCTGATGTTTGGATTCCACTTAGGTCTTGTTCTCGGAAATTTCTAGAGATGTCTTCGAAAGATGAAATAAATAGTACCATCACGCTCAGAAGGTGTCAAATAGCTAGGAATGCCTGTCCTTGAGTTCAATTTGGAGACAAGGGCAAAAACGATAATTTCGGGCCAAAACGGGGTCCGCCGGTGGGCCCGCTTTGCACCGAAAAACGTGTCAGGGTCAACGGTCTCCAAATTCACCAAACTTAGTGTCAACAGGTCAGGAACGCTGATACAAACCCAATGGAACTTTCAAATTTGAATTTCGATGAGCCGATCACAAAATCGCCCGTCGAGCGGGGCCTGTGGGGCCCACGACACGCGATTTCATCAACGTTCTCAGAATCAAACCAAACTTGACCCACAGGACCAGCGTATCGTTACGAGTCCGATGGCGCAAGTTTCGTTTCGATCCGACATGTGTGCACGAAGTTAGGGTGAATTGCAGAAAAGTCGGATACGGGACGATGTCCGCGGATACGCGTTGATTCCGGTGTGCACGCACACCCGAATCAATTTCCGCGAAATCCCATACGTCCGTATCGACGCCGCGCACGTATCTATGAAGATCGCACGCGACCAAGTCATCCCGTTCGGCGGAGCGTACTCAGTTCCGGGGTAAAACAGGGTCTGGTTTTTCTTGTTTTTGGATCGCGGTGTGCGATCACCACAGGACGCGATGCCCCGAGCGGTTTGTCCGGGCACCGAGAGGGTCATATAGGCTTCGCAACGCAATTTACAGAATCGAAATCGGAGGTACATGGTGCAAGATACGAGTTCCTGAACGAAGCCCTTCGAAACTAGGATTTTCCGTGTCCAATACGCGTTCTGGACACTGTGTTAGCCGTGTCCACTGTGTCCGCGTGTCCGCGTGTCCAGTAGTGTGTTCGGCCTAGCGCTGAGGGCCGTCGAAGCTGCGGGACTGGCCGACGGTCGGCGAGGCGTTCCGGGGCTCGGGTGAGGGCGGTGCCGGCAGGGGGGGTCGTCGATCGGCTAGGGCGGCTACGGCGAGGGTGGCGGGGAGGAGGCGCTGGAGGGTTCTGGAGAGGGGGAGGCGCTGGAGACGGGGGCGCTGGTCGGCGGGAAGGAGGTCGGCGCAGGAGGCGGTGGTCCAGGGGTCGTCGGAGTAGGGTTCCGGCGGGGCTTGAGGGAGATGGAGAGGCGGAAGTGGGAGGAGGAAGGTTATATAGGGGAGAGGGAGGCCGAGGGAGAGGGGATCGTGGGCGGGTCAGGCACGGGTAAGGCGGAGGCGAGGGCGTGGGGTCGTGGCCGGCGGGACACGCGGCGTCCGGCGGAGAACGCGGGGCTGCTACGTGGGGGTGATGGGGGTAGCGGGTCGGGCGGCGGGTTCGGGTGTGGCCGACCCGACCCGATAGGAAATGGGCTGGGCCGGTGCGGGCTGGGCCGGTCTGCGGGCTGGGCCGAAAAATAATAAAAAATAATAATAATAATAATAAAAACAATTCATTAATTAATTAATTACCTTAAATAGTTTTTAGGCATTTAAAAATAGGTCTGAGGCCCAATAAAATCCCGAAAAATTACCCTAAGTCCGATTTTCTATTTTACACCAAAAAAAATTATATTTTCATTACATTTTAATATTAGTTATTAGCAATTAAAAATTATACAATCACCACAGCACCTATGTAAATTCCTGAAAAATTACAGAAAATTCCCAAAAATTAATTTTAAATAACTGAAAATTTTAGGGTATTTACAACAACCCCTTCTTAAATCTACGGGCTCTATCTTCAGGGGTACGAACCATATATTCTGCAAAGTGGCTCAGTCTGCTAAATTCAGCAGTGTACTCGTCAACAGAAAAATTACCTTGTTCCAGCCTCTCGAATTGACTTTCGAGAGCTTCTCGAGCCACTTCGGGATAGAACTTCTTCTTGAACAGCCTCTTAAAATCCTCCCAAGTGAGCTCAGGAGCAGATAACTGAGGTTCATCTCTAAACCAAGTCCGAGCTATGTCGAATAGTTGCAGGCTTGCAGATTCCACCTTAAGATCATCAGGGACTCGAGCAGTTTTCAGGAGTCGCTCCACATTCTCTATCCATTCATCGGCATAGAGAATACCTTCAGTCCCATAGAATTCCATGGGTCCAAGGTTCTTGAAGTCCTTGGCATTTCCTGGCCTCTTTTGTGGTGCCTCCTGGGATCGAAGAGCATCTGAAAGGCTAGTTCGTAGCAGGGTAGTCTGTTCCCTCTGGGATTCTATAAGTCCCTGGAATACTCCGAGTAGCTGCGCTCCATCCATAGTAACTGTCGGAGTAGTTGGAGGCGGAGGGAGCGCAAGGGTTTCAGGCATAGTCTGTTCGACGGGTTCGGAGGTGCCTCCTACGGTATTCCTTGTCTAAACCATTCTGAAAGGTTAAGGGATAGTAGGATTAGGATAAATTACTTAAAAATCAAGGATGATAGGAAAATTTACTAAGGAATGATGTCAAGATTTGGAATAAAAGATCATATTCTGTGAATGAGCTTTTCCTAAAATTCTCAATCTTATTTCATACTCTATCCTAGGATATTACACTATTTGAGAATTCAAACCTGCATGGGCCACCATAAAAATGTGTCATGACCCGCACCCAGATATTCAGGCACCGGTTCGCGAGTACGTCCAGCCTACACCGCAGTGTCGGCGGTAGTACGCTGTTTAGATCATATTTACAAGTAATTTAAATCTAACTCATTCACAATAAATAAATAGACAAGGATAATAACAGGAATTAGGAATGTTAAGATTTCATAAGACATAATTTTGTGACAACCATAAATCCACAGTTTAATACAAAACCAGAAGATAAATCGGGGACAAACCCAAGTACTATGCTGAAAGAAAAATACTAGCTAACTGGCTAACTACTCCTCAAAAGTAGTCTCCTGAGTAGGAACAGGCTCCTCAACAGTATCATCTGCTACGTCATATGGGCCATAAAAGGTAGGGGCATAGTCCTCATCATCGCCTAATATATCAACGGATCCAGTCAGGAAAGGAGCAAAGTACTAATACACAAAAAAGCTTAAACTAAATAATTATGATAAGTAGTAAAAACTGACTAAGTATCACGATAAAAATTTATACATGATAGTATTAAAAATTGACTAAGTATCAAGCACTATAGATCTTGGACATAAGTAAAACAGGAATATAATGAGACAAGAAAAGAACTGCTACAAGAATAATGAAGAAACTTGTGTGTGGACAAGTGTATTAGAATACCTAGTCGGCATGTAGGAGGTTATAAGGCTAATAAAGCACGTCATATACGGCTAGCAGTCAGGAATAGTCGAGTATAAGGCTGATGGTACAGTCGCGTACTCAACAGCTAGCAGTCATGACATGAGGGAAAGGGTAAACTATATGCCTCCTAGTATTCTTCCTCCCGACACGAAAATTAAGACATAAAAATATAATTCCTAACACTAAGTGTAATCATCCAATGGTGCTAGTAGAGCAATGAACTAATTATCATAATATAAAAAATAAACTTGAAGTATAGGTATTTGCCTCGGAATAATTTGGAGTTGACGTAACGGTCACGATCGTGCCGGTACGAAATGTAGCCCCAAAACTAATATTCGAATAGAATTCCAATTGCCAAAATAATAGCGCCAGAGATTCCAAGGTCGACCAAAATAGTCCAAGATAGATAAAATAATCCAATTTGAGATTCGCCGAAGATCGAGATATTTCGGAAACATGGTTCGTACGTGGATCCACAAAAGACAGAAAATAGTCCAATTAGACAATCTCAAATTATAAATATTTTCTGACTAGATCGTTACTACTAATTGGATTCGTTGTTTGAGAATCAGGATTAAAAGTCAAATTAATACTTTAATACTATAATAATTTTTTTTTATATAGTTTAACAACTATTAGCCTCTTTTATTATAACTACCTTAATTAAGTACTAATGGACATATTTTTGATTTATTTATTAAATCTATTTTATCATATTCTATGACAACATTGAAAACAATTTAAGAAGAAGGGGTTATTTGAAATAAAATAATTTTTACATTTTTCTAAAGTGAAAAAAAAGAAAGCTACAGAGCTTCTTCTTTAGCTATTAAAAACATAGACATCTCAGGAACAATGTCAAATCAGTGTGAATTACAATTGCCAAAAAAAAACCATAATTATGTTGGTAGGTCTTATAGGTCATAATACCTATTGTTTAGCTACCTATTCATATTATTTTCCACTAATCCATGCACATGACAGCACATGGTGTGTGTACACTTTTCATTGTTTTCTTATTACTGTGGCTTGTTCACGAGAGAAGTTCATTAGCGACTTACAACTTCACCATTCTCCTAAAGCTTGCTAAGGTGGTTCCCAGCACTCATCCATGCACAAGGACGTTATCCATTGCTCTTACTTAAAACTTTTTCTTAGTTCAAACAGCTTTATATGGGATCACTAGTTTACTACTTCATGCATGCCAGAGAGGGAGAGAGTCTAAGGGGCTCACCTAACTGTTGATGGCGTTTTGGTTGGGTATGGTCGTCAGTTCCGAAATGGTGGCCGGATTGGAATGTTATCGTCGTCGTCGTTCGGGACTGCAGTTGTGGTGCCGGTATCGGAGGGTGCAGCTGCGCGGTCAGCCTCGTCGGGGGCGCTGACAGTGGGACAATGCCGGGGAGGCGATGTTTGGGAAAAGCCGGAGTTTCTACGATTGTGGAGGTAGGCGCCGGAGTTGTGGAAAAGGATGGGGTGGAGGAAGATAGTTGCTATGAGAATATGGTGTGGGTAAGTATAAGAACTTGGAGAGATTTTGTGTTTTAACAAAATGAGCGGTGGGAGTGAGGTTAAAATAGAAGAGGTTGTTGATGATGGGAGAAAAGAAAGGCACGTAATATGAGAGTGGGGGAGTGGCTGAGAGGGGTTGGTGTAGAGAGAAAATAGGGGAGGTACGGGTCTCATGGGAGAGAACAGGAGAGGAGTATGATCGGTTCTACTCATAAAATTATTAACAATTAATTTATTTTCTTAACCATAAATATCAAACTATAGCTTAAATGATTTCAAGTAAGCTATTGTTTCTATTTCATTAATACTACTTAGTGCTAAAATTAAATTAGATTAAGACTTCAATTATTATTATATATATATATATATATATATATATATATATATATATTTTTTTTATTTTATTTATTTATTATTATTATTATTATTTTTAGAACATAGAAGTTACATATATAGATAAAATTTTAAGATATGTCCGTACTCTTTTAACCGATTTTTTTTATGACATTTTTTGTAGGGACATTTGCTAAAATATCCCATAATACTATTTATTTGATATTTTTTGGTATTATTTAAATTTTTAGATTTAAAATTTTTAATAAATATTTTTGTTTTGGTATTATCAATGTAAATTTTTTGTAATATTATAATAGATAATTTGTTATTATCCATTTACAAAATTTAATTGATTTAGAAAGAAATAATATATATATATATATATATATATATATATAGAGAGAGAGAGAGAGAGAATAAGGGAGGTGAGATGGCACCTCACCCTAAAAACAAAGGTGGCGGTGACGTGGCACAATCTCAACCGCACAAACGAGGGAAAGGGGTTAAGTGCAAATTGCCAATTATGAAATATGTGGTTGGAATTGTGCCACGTCACCGCCACCCTTGTTTTTAGAGTGAGGTGCCATCTCACCTCCCTTATTCTCTCTCTATATATATATATATATATATATATATATATATATATATATATATATATATATATATTAAATTCCCACCACTACCCGCCAACTGAGTTGGCGGTCCCAACTCCCGCCGCCAACTGAGTTGGCGGGCCCCAACAACTCGCCAACTCAGTTGGCGAGTTATCCCTTACCTTACAATTACATCAAACCCCTCCCCTTTATTGCAATTATATCTAAATATATTACTTTATTTAAAAAAAACCGTTTCTACTGTTCTCATACAAACCCAACCTATTCTACATTTACATTTTTTTTTTAAATTTTGGATCCCAAATTGTATTGGAGAGTCCCAACTACTAGTAATGCTCTTTACAATACTACTTTACAATGAGTAGCAAGTTTAGGTGTGTAATGGCTCGGGTCGGCCCGAGGTCCGGTTTGACCGGTTTTGACCGAATTCGGGCCGGTCTCAACCCAGACATGGACCGGTCCAAGCCAGCCTGGCCCGTAGGCGCTGAAGGCCAATCCAGCTCGGGCCCAAGACCCGGTGGCTGGTGGTCCGGGTAGACCGGGCTGGGTCCGGGTTGGATCGGACTGACCCAATTTTTTTTTTATTTTTTATATATTATATATAATATAAGTTATATAATATATTATGTATATAATAAATAGAAAATTATAAAAAAATTTAAAATTATATATATATATATATATATATATATATATATATATATATATATATATATATATATATATATATATATATATATATATAAGTAAATAAAAAAATTGGACCGGTTCGGACCCGCAGTATTGCACATCCAGACCGAATCCGGTCGAACTTACGGCCCGATTTTGTCGACCTAGTCCGAATCCACATAGAGGATTGATCGAATCAGTCCAGATCGTTGACCAAGTTCGGACTGATTCAGGCCAATGTTGACCGGGTCGATCTTGGACGTGGTTCCAGACCACCCGGCCCATTCCGCAAATTGCTGATACAAATTTTCTTTGGAATAGTGCCGGGAGTGTGGGGCTGTGGACGCCAGCCGATGTCCTTTTCCCCATTCTTTATAGCGTTGATGCTGACCTCTTCGTCACAAGTGGAATAGATTCCCAGTCTTCAACTAATATTTGGGGGTATGCCATGACTATAAACCAAAAGTCTACCATTAAGTGGCGGTTACGTGACATTTATATGTTGATTGTTTATTACAGAAGGAAAAAAAATATGATTCGATAACTGTTCAAATAGCTATTATGTGCCAAAAATGTCATATAATAATTGTTTATTAAAAAAAAAAATAGAATCGGATGTGACCCACATAGTAAGTGAAAAAAAAGGATTATAAGAAGGTCGTAAGCATTTGATACTAAACTTAATATTATTGAAAGTATATATGAAAATGGGGATAATAGTGCTTTGAACTCGGGAGCAGCAGTCCATATAAGTACGTACTAATTACGTACGTATGTTTTGATCAATATTTTCTACTGAATTTTTTGTAAAACATAATATATTTTAAATAAATCAGACACAAAAAAATATGTTTTTGTAAATTAAAGAGAACAAAAATAGCAAGAACGTTTTGGTTCTCTTTTCATTTAAAAATTAATAATCTATCGAAAACGTCTTTGTTAATAACGTTTTTTTATTTTATTAATTTTTTTATTCACTCACGTTAAAAAATAAAACAAATAAAAAAATTATTTTAAGAAAAATGCTCTTAGTTTTTATTTTTTTGACAAAATAAAAAAAGTGAAGAGATTCCTTTGTTTATTTTTTCCTAACTTTTTTATTTTTGAAAAAAATTAAAATAAAAATCGTTATATTTTTTCTTAAAGATTACGCATAGAAATAGTAAAATAAAAAAAATAGTAAAATAATAATAACAAAACTATTAAAAAAAATTAAAAGTTGACAACGCACATGGTGTCATGTCCCAGATCTAGAATACTAGAGAGCGGAAGAATGATTCAGCCAACTGCACATTACAGAATACCGAAATAACTCGCAATGTGTTAAAGTTGTCTAGAGACGAGGGGGTGCATACTACAATCAATTCACCTAGGATCAAGAACTTCTATATCTCAATCATTCAAAAAAGTAGCAATAACATAGAACATTTCAGAATAAACTGTAAGGCGTCCCAAACGCCGCATCAAAAGGTTCTAGAGTTCTAGCAATACAAGTTAATATGCCAGATACACAATCAAACATATACATGACAGTGAGTCAGCTGTAGTCTGAGTATAAATACCGTCATGTAGGAAACTAGTGTCCAGATTTGTCGGCTAACAGGTGCCGGTTGGCTAAACGTCCAAAAGAATATTGTTTACAAAAGACCAGCAGTGAAACAAGAAACACACTTGTGACCCTCAGCAGCCATCCTTCTGGTGCGTGCCATCAGTGAGGGAGAAGTAAGCTTGATCCTCCGATGCTAGCACTAAACCTGGCCATGCAAAACCAGTGGGGTCAAACCCCAAATAACAAGTACCACAAAGGAATCACGAAATGAAGAAACAAAATCAGATCTTTAGCATGAGATGCATGAGCCAACGATCAATGACATATATCCCATCCATGACATGATACGACACCCCTTCACCAAATAAGGACATGAAGTACCCTATAATATCAAGATAGAATACGTCCCTTGATTATGGTCAAGCTAAAACATTATGCATCGTAGTTTCAGTCCGCAGTTTATCGTAACACAACAGCGCAACCCAACAACCAAACAAGGACACGAGTTGAACTATCATGCCATAACAACCTGTGTCCCTAACTCTACTCAACAGAAGTCACAATACAAAAGCAGAAATACAATAAGAAGAAATAATATAGTTTCAGTCCATGGAGTATCGTAATACAACGACGCAACCCAACAACCAAACAAGGACATGGGTTAAATCATCATGCCACGATAGCCCACTTTCCTAGCTAGGCACCTATATAAGCAAATTAGACGACCAATCATGTATTATGGCTTGATATGTGATCTCTGGGCTATCCCAGTAATGCAATGTATGAGTATCCTCAGATCGTGTCATAATCGAGCAGGGCTGGCTGAACCAATAATATACAAGCAAGAATATATGTAAATGATGCACTAGTCCCTCGTAAGGCCCCTGAGCTAATTAATAATCAGTAACAGTTCCAAGCTTCTATAGGAAAGATACTGGCACGATCTTATAATTAAATCAAATACTGCACTCCAATAATTAAGTTGCCTAGTTAATCCTAGGTTAGTTAGAATCTCATGCCATAGTCACATGAATATTCCTTCTTAGATGTCGTACCTTAAGTACGGGCACTCTTGATACGAATCCATATTGTCACTCGAAAGTTAAATTTGGATAGCCATGGCTAAAGTCACTGTCCAACTACCAGATCCGTGCATGAAAATAATAACATATATCACGTAGCAGGAGTATGTGGTATGACGTCTCACTATATATATATATATATATATATATATATATATATATATATATATATATATATATATATATATTAAGTAGCACTCTCGGTGCGATCAAGTGTATCAGCACGAATATAATAGTCAGGGCAGGAACAAGTTCTAGTATCCCGATCATGGACAAGTTAGTAGATAGCAAGTTATTCAGGACATGATAATTTAATACTGGTTACATATAATATGTCACTTTATTATATCATTGAATGGAATAAGAGTAGTGTGAGAACCTCTCGAGATCAGATCCACAACCCCTAAACCAAACAAGCACCGGGGTTACAGAACGTCACCCGAGTTGAACTACGCCTCTTATTTTATCCATCTTGTAATTAGGTGATCAAGAAAAAGTAAACTAATTATCAAGTAAAATAGCATATGCATAAAGGGCCACATCTACATGGCTCAACGTGCGCAAGAAATATTAGGTGCACAAACGACTAATAACTAGGTTGGCGCACAAACACCAAAACTAGGTTGGCGCACTTTCGTAAGAAAGTGTGCGAGCAAGCTAGCTACAAGACAAAACATACAAACCGAGGTCAAATCTCGACAGTCAAAAAATTTGTCAATCGAGGAGCACATAAATCAATAACACAAAAATCGAAAAACCAACCAAAGCTTCGTCCCTAAGGAACGAAGAGAAAAAAGTGCGCGAGCTATCAAACATAAGCAAAGTACGACGGTTGACGAACTAGAGAAAAAGTGCGCCAGATTGTCAACTCGAAGAAAGTAAGCGGACTGACTTTGCCGCACTTTCCCTTGGTTTTCCAGGGAGAACTTTCATTTAATACGCACCAAAGTGTGCCAACTGGGTTTCCTCTTAAAAGTGTGCCATTGACTCAAGGAGTGTGACTGGCGCACTTTTGCTAGGAGACTAAGTACATCATGAGTAGTACGCACGAGGAGTTGGGACAGCACACCAATGATCCCAAAGTGAAACATGCGTATTTCTATGTCAAAGGGGTTCTTTTGCATACTCTTCACAGAGCACTGTTCTTCTTCTCCAGTAAGCCATTTGGTATACGTATTGTATTAAGTTTCAGCACCAAATTTAGTTGGACTGAGAACAAGTACGGCCAAAAACAAAGTTACATAAAATATGGTGCTCTAAACTATGAGCTAATTTGTTTTTATAAAACATAAAGTTTTGGAAGATAAATTCCCAAAAAATAAAAGTGAACCCATAGACCGAAAGATACTGGCACGGTCTTATAATTAAATCAAATACTGCACTCCAATAATTAAGTTGCCTAGTTAATCCTAGGTTAGTTAGAATCTCATGCCATAGTCACATGAATATTCCTTCTTAGATGTCGTACCTTAAGTACGGGCACTCTTGATACGAATCTATATTGTCACTCGAAAGTTAAATTTGGATAGCCATGGCTAAAGTCACTGTCCAACTACCAGATCCGTGCATGAAAATAATAACATATATCACGTAGCAGGAGTATGTGGTATGACGTCTCACTATATATATATATATATATATATATATATATATATATATATATATATATATATATATATATATATTAAGTAGCACTCTCGGTACGATCAAGTGTATCAGCACGAATATAATAGTCAGGGCAGGAACAAGTTCTAGTATCCCGATCATGGACAAGTTAGTAGATAGCAAGTTATTCAGGACATGATAATTTAATACTGGTTACATATAATATGTCACTTTATTATATCATTGAATGGAATAAGAGTAGTGTGAGAACCTCTCGAGATCAGATCCACAACCCCTAAACCAAACAAGCACCGGGGTTACAGAACGTCACCCGAGTTGAACTACGCCTCTTATTTTATCCATCTTGTAATTAGGTGATCAAGAAAAAGTAAACTAATTATCAAGTAAAATAGCATATGCATAAAGGGCCACATCTACATGGCTCAACGTGCGCAAGAAATATTAGGTGCACAAACGACTAATAACTAGGTTGGCGCACAAACACCAAAACTAGGTTGGCGCACTTTCGTAAGAAAGTGTGCGAGCAAGCTAGCTACAAGACAAAACACACAAACCGAGGTCAAATCTCGACAGTCAAAAAATTTGTCAATCGAGGAGCACATAAATCAATAACACAAAAATCGAGAAACCAACCAAAGCTTCGTCCCTAAGGAACGAAGAGAAAAAAGTGCGCGAGCTATCAAACATAAGCAAAGTGCGACGGTTGACGAAACAGAGAAAAAGTGCGCCAGATTGTCAACTCGAAGAAAGTAAGCGGACTGACTTTGCCGCACTTTCCCTTGGTTTTCCAGGGAGAACTTTCATTTAATACGCACCAAAGTTTGCCAACTGGGTTTCCTCTTAAAAGTGTGCCATTGACTCAAGGAGTGTGACTGGCGCACTTTTGCTAGGAGACTAAGTACATCATGAGTAGTACGCATGAGGAGTTGGGACAGCACACCAATGATCCCAAAGTGAAACATGCGTATTTCTATGTCAAAGGGGTTCTTTTGCATACTCTTCACAGAGCACTGTTCTTCTTCTCCAGTAAGCCATTTGGTATACGTATTGTATTAAGTTTCAGCACCAAATTTAGTTGGACTGAAAATAAGCACGGCCAAAAATAAAGTTACATAAAATATGGTGCTCTAAACTATGAGCTAATTTGTTTTTATAAAACATAAAGTTTTGGAAGATAAATTCCCAAAAAATAAAAGTGAACCCATAGACCGAAACTCTGGTCCATGCAATTCCAACCAAAAAAATAAAGAACGATAAGTATTAAAGATGAAGGGGTGCTCGGTCCCAACAACATGAGCTAGAAATAAACATGAATGATTAAGAATTAAAAGCATGCATAAATCTATGGTTCTTCTCTTGTGCAAGATGTTGTCACGACCCGCACCCGGAAATTCGGGCACGAGTGCGTGGGTACGTCCAGCCTACGCCGCAGAATCGGCGGTAGTACGCTGTCTAGGTCAAATCCAAATTTACTAACTAGCTCATTCACAAATAACATAGGCGAGATAATAATGAGAATTGAAACTTAAGATTGCAACTGAAAAATAATGTGACAACAGATTCAAATGTTTTAGTACAGGAATTTAAAATAAAATCGGGGACAAACCCGATTAGTAAGATAAGAATATAAATGAAAGGTAGCTACTACTAGCTACTCGGCAGCAGGGGTCTCCTGGGTGGGTTCTGGCTCCTCATAGGTATCATCAGTCCCCTCATAGGGACCATAATAAGTAGGGGCAAGATCCTCATCATCGCCTAAATCAACAGATCCAGTCAGGAAAGGAGCAAAGTACACAATGCACAACAAGATTAAACTAAATATTTATGACAATTTAATATTGAAATCAAGTTAAGAAACTGCATAACAGAACATCAATATCTCAGAGGTAATGCTATAAACAGGTATATGAGAAAGCAGGAAATAAATGAGACAGAAAATGAAACTACAACAGCCAGCAAGAAGTATAACATGACCAGAAACTATCTGTGTGAACTTGTGTTTGTTTTTAGAATACATAGTTGGCATGTAGGGGTTTTTAAGGCTAATCCGGCCGTCATAGACGGCTATTAGACAATATAATCGAGATCCGGCTGATGGACAGTCGTGTACCAACAGCTATTAGACAATACAGGAAAAAGGGTAAACTCCATGCCTCCTTAGTATTCTCCCACCCGACACGAAAAACAAGACATGAACTCCAGTATTCAAGACATGAAAATCCAGTGTTCTAACACTATGTGTAATCATCCAATGGTGCTAGTAGAGCAGGGAATTAATTATCACAATATAAAGAATAAACTTGAAGTGCAGGTACTTGCCTGTTGTTTGGATCTGATTAATTTAGTTCTCGGAGAAAAATTCCAGAGATGAGTCTAAAAGCTGAAATAGACATTACCAACATGCTCAGAAGATGTCAAATAGCTAGAAATGCCTGTCCTTGGGTCCAAATTGGAGACAAGGGCAAAAACGGCAGTTTTGGGTCAAAACGGGGTCCGCCGGGGGGCCCGCTTTGCACCAAAAACTTGTCCGGGTCAAAGGTCTCCAAATTCACCAAACTTAGTGTCAACAGGTCAGGAACGCTGATACGAACTCAGCGGAACTTCCAGATTTGGATTCCGATGAGCCGAACACAAAATCGCCCGTCGAGCGGGGCCTGTGGGGCCCACGACACGCAATTTTGTCAACGTTCTCAGAATCGATCCAAACTTGACCCACAGGACCAACGTATCGCTATGAGTCCGATGGCGCAAGTTTCGTCTCGATTCGACGTGTGTGCACGAAGTTAGGGTGAATTGCAAAAAAGACGGATACGGGGCGATGTCCGCGGATACGCGTTGATTCCGGTGTGCACGCACACCCGAATCAGCTTCCGCAAAATCTCACACATCCGTATCGACGATGCGCACGTATCTGTGAAGACCGCACCCTACCAAGTCATCCCGTTTGGCTAGGCGCATCCAGTTCCGAGGTAAAACAGGGTCTGGTTTTTTCCTGTTTTTGGATCGCGGTGTGCGATCACCACAGGACGCGATACCCCGAACGGTTTGTCCGGACATCTAGAGGATCATACAGGCTTCACAACGCAATTTACGGAATTGAAAACAGAGCTACGAGGCGAAAGTTACACGTACCTGAAGGGGACCTGAAAATTCAGGGTCGAGGCGTGTCCGACTCGTGTCGGACACGAAAATGGAAATTAGGGCTAGGGTTAGGGTTCCGAGAGAATTCCGGTCGTGGACGGCGGAGGGCGGCTGCTGGACGGCCGGCGAGGGCGGGGGACGGTTCGCCGAGGGGCGGCGCGGCGTCCACGGGGGCCGTGGTGGCTCAGGGCGGCCGGCAGCGGCGGTGGGGACGACTGCTGCTGTTGCTGCTGGCCGTACGTCGAGGAGGGCGGAGGAGGAGGAGCAGCGACGCTGGCCGGGGGCTGCGGGCTCAGGCGGGCGGCGCGGTGCGGTGCGGTGGCTGGGCGAGCGGAGGAGCGGCGGAGCGTGGCGGCTAGGGCTAGGGAGGGAGGAGGCTGGAGGAGGAAGACGGTGAGGGGAGGGGGTTTTTAAAGGGCTCCGGGCGGGTGTCGTGGCCGCGTTAGGCGACGCTGGAGAGGCGGGGGTGCGTGCCGACGGAGTCGGCGGAAGATCCGGGCGGCGGCCGGGGGAATCGGTCGTCGTGGGGAGTGCGGGGGAAGAACGGGTCGGCGGTTACGGGTTTGCGGGCGGGTCGGGTTGGCTGACCCGACCCGACCCGACCCGATAGGGTTTGGGTCTGGGCCGGTTAGCGGGCTGGGCCGCGGCCCAATGAGCCAGGAAAATAAAGGAAAAATAAAAATAAAATAAATAATAAATAAATAATTAAATAAATAGATAATTAATTAATTAATTAATTAAATAGTTTTATGGCATTTAAAAATAGGTCTGAGGCCCAGAAAAATCTAGAAAAATTATCCTAAGTCCAATTTTTTATTTTACACCCAAAAATGTTATTTTCATGATATTTTAATATTATTTATTGCGAATTAAAAATTATTTATTAATTGAAAACCTTGATTTTAATTACAGAAAATTCCCAGAAAATTTCAGAAAATTGGGAAAAATCCAAGATTTAATAATTTTTTGAAAAAAAAATCAGGGGCATACAATCTACCCAACTTATAAAATTTCGTCCTCGAAATTTAAATTATGGCAGGGTTCTCTCTGTCCAAACTCACTTGATTACAGTCCAGCGGGTTTCTCTCAGGTGGACATTGCGGTCGCTACCCAACTTATAGTTTTACCCATATCCTCTAAGGCTGTACAACTAGTAAAGCTAGGTCTCAACTTAATAAATCAGGGTATTGAATCTTAAGCCTGCAACACAAAACACAGCACCTAGGGTCTTGTCTTAGTCATAAAGGGTTATCATCAATTCGACCGGTCTGAGGGGTATGTCTAGCACTACAAATCAACTTATACCAACCACAGGTTTTTGTCTTTCCGAAATAAGAAAAGACGAGGATCAATAATAAAGAGTTTAAGGGCGAGGTGGTAGAACAGAGGTATAGGGATCAAGGCATTTTTCAGGAATTCTAATGGGAATTGTCAGGCGGTTAAGGATCGAGATTCTATTCTGGTAATGCTGATACGATATGCTCGGACGTATTTAGGGGGCAAGTAGACTAGTCGACTATATCTCAATCCACATAAAGTAGTCATGCGAAGTGCGAATCAAAATGCACTAAGGTTGATCAGACCGTAGTACACTGATTCTGAGTAGACACTTGTATTAGTGGGGTTGATCAGGCCTCAATAATACAGGTGTCATGAACAAGCCCGACAAAGAGTAAGCTTGCAAAACTAGGCTATAAAATAGCAGCATCAGTCGAGTTCAGCAAAATTAAGTGCGCTAGATGATGATAAAAAGAGGTACAAATTTATTGAAGTCCACAGAATAACACAAAATAAGCACAATAGCAAAAGTCTAAAGAATCTATACAGTTATCAATTTAAAAACATACTAGGTTATTTAGCAAGTTCAAGAATTACTAGGTTGGGGCTGAGGTCACGAACCAATAGGCACGAAAACAATACTAGGAAAAGGTATCTACGAAATACTTACGTGCATTAGCTGCTTCCAGAGTTTGCGCGTTCTCCACGGTCATTACGTAAGCTTGTCCACGTCCTGGAGCAGTGGGGCAGTCCCTCACTTGATGTGCTGCTGAGCCACAAAGTAGACAAACACCTAGCCTCTTTCTGCAAACTTGCCACGTATGGCCTGGTCTATGACAATAGTTACAACGGAGAGCTTGCTGGTTCTGTCCTTGAGTTTGGTGTTGGGGTGCTGTGGCTCGAGGGAGGGGACGCTGAGTTTGCTGCGGGGCCCTCTGCTGTTGTTGTTGAAATGGGCGTTTGTTGGGTCCCGCATTTCCGGTATCTCTCTCCCGTTTCAGTTTATGCCCCATGTCTCTTTCTACACCTTGTGCCACGCTCAGGATTTCCTCATAGGTGCGAGCTCGGCTGGTGGTGACAGTAAGGCGAATATCCGGAGACAGCCCCTTCTTGAATCTACGGGCCCTGTCCTCCGGGGTACGAGCCATGTACTCCGCAAAATGGCTTAACCTGCTAAATTCAGCAGTATACTCATCAACAGTCAGGTTACCTTGCTCCAGTCTCTCGAATTGGCTTTCGAGAGCTTCCCGAGCCACTTCGGGGTAGAATTTTTCCTTGAATAGCCTCTTAAAATCTTCCCAGGTGAGGTCAGGAGCAGATAGTTGGGGTTCATCTCTGAACCAGGTCCGAGCTATGTCGAACAGTTGCAGGCTTGCGGACTCCACTTTGAGATCATCAGGGATCCGAGCAGTCTTCAGGAGTCGCTCTACGTTCTCTATCCATTCATCGGCATAGAGAATGCCTTCAGTTCCATAGAATTCCAGGGGTCTAAGGTTCTTAAAGTCCTTGGCACTTCCTGGCCTCTTTTGTGGTGACTCCCGGGTCCGAAGAGCTTCTGAAAGGCTGGTCCGTAGCAGGGCAGTTTGTTCCTTCTGGGATTCCACTAGTCCCTAGAACACTCCAAGTAGCTGTGCCCCATCCAGAGTAACTGCCGGAACAGATGGAGGCGGCGGGAGTGCAAGAGTCTCGGGCACATTCTGCTTAGCTGGTTCTGATGTGCCTCCTACTGTGTTCCTCGTCTGAACCATGCTGAAAGATTAAGGGGTAGGGAGATCAGAATAGAATACTTGGAAATCAAAGGCGATGGAAAATTGAGCAGCAAAGATTCAAGAATTGAAATAAGGACCCTATACTGTGAATGAGCTTTTCCTAGAATCCTCAAATTTTATTCCATACCCTGTCCTAGGGTATTACCCTATTTTAGGATAGGACCTGCATGGGCCACCACAAAAATGTGTCACGACCCGCACCCGGAAATTCGGGCACGAGTGCGTGGGTACGTCCAGCCTACGCCGCAGAATCGGCGGTAGTACGCTGTCTAGGTCAAATCCAAATTTACTAACTAGCTCATTCACAAATAACATAGGCGAGATAATAATGAGAATTGAAACTTAAGATTGCAACTGAAAAATAATGTGACAACAGATTCAAATGTTTTAGTACAGGAATTCAAAATGAAATCGGGGACAAACCCGATTAGTAAGATAAGAATATAAATGAAAGGTAGCTACTACTAGCTACTCGGCAGCAGGGGTCTCCTGGGTGGGTTCTGGCTCCTCATAGGTATCATCAGTCCCCTCATAGGGACCATAATAAGTAGGGGCAAGATCCTCATCATCGCCTAAATCAACAGATCCAGTCAGAAAAGGAGCAAAGTACACAATGCACAACAAGATTAAACTAAATATTTATGACAATTTAATATTGAAATCAAGTTAAGAAACTGCATAACAGAACATCAATATCTCAGAGGTAATGCTATAAACAGGTATATGAGAAAGCAGGAAATAAATGAGACAGGAAATGAAACTACAACAGCCAGCAAGAAGTATAACATGACCAGAAACTATCTGTGTGAACTTGTGTTTGTTTTTAGAATACATAGTTGGCATGTAGGGGTTTTTAAGGCTAATCCGGCCGTCATAGACGGCTATTAGACAATATAATCGAGATTCGGCTGATGGACAGTCGTGTACCAACAGCTATTAGACAATGCAGGGAAAAGGGTAAACTCCATGCCTCCTTAGTATTCTCCCACCTGACACGAAAAACAAGACATGAACTCCAGTATTCAAGATATGAAAATCCAGTGTTCTAACACTACGTGTAATCATCCAATGGTGCTAGTAGAGCAGGGAATTAATTATCACAATATAAAGAATAAACTTGAAGTGCAGGTACTTGCCTGTTGTTTGGATCTGATTAATTTAGTTCTCGGAAAAAAATTCCAGAGATGAGTCCAAAAGCTAAAATAGACATTACCAACATGCTCAGAAGATGTCAAATAGCTAGAAACGCCTGTCCTTGGGTCCAAATTGGAGACAAGGGCAAAAACGGCAGTTTCGGGTCAAAACGGGGTCCGCCGGGGGGCCCGCTTTGCACCGAAAAACGTGTCCGGGTCAAAGGTCTCCAAATTCACCAAACTTAGTGTCAACAAGTCAGGAACGCTGATACGAACTCAACGGAACTTCCAGATTTGGATTCCGATGAGCCGAACACAAAATCGCCCGTCGAGCGGGGCCTGTGGGGCCCACGACACGCGATTTCGTCAACGTTCTCAGAATCGATCCAAACTTGACCCACAGGACCAGCGTATCGCTATGATTCCGATGGCGCAAGTTTCGTCTCGATCCGACGTGTGTGCACGAAGTTAGGGTGAATTACAGAAAAGGCGGATACGGGACGATGTCCGCGGATACGCGTTGATTCCGGTGTGCACGCACACCCGAATCAGCTTCCGCGAAATCTCACACGTCCGTATCGACGATGCGCACGTATCTGTGAAGACCGCACGCGACCAAGTCGTCCCGTTTGGCGGGGCGCACCTAGTTCCGGGGTAAAACAGGGTCTGGTTTTTTCCTGTTTTTGGATCGCGGTGTGCGATCACCACAGTCTTCACAACGCAATTTACGGAATTGGAAACAGAGCTACGAGGCGAAAGTTACACGTACCTGAAGGGGACCTGAAAATTCAGGGTCGAGGCGTGTCCGACTCGTGTCGGACACGAAAATGGAAATTAGGGCTAGGGTTAGGGTTCCGAGAGGATTCCGGTCGTGGACGGCGGAGGGCGGCTGCTGGACGGCCGGCGAGGGCGGGGGACGGTTCGCCGAGGGGCGGCGCGGCGTCCACGGGGGCAGCGGTGGCTCAGGGCGGCCGGCAGCGGCTGTGGGGACGACTGCTGCTGCTGTTGCTGCTGGCCGTACGTCGAGGAGGGCGGAGGAGGAGGAGCAGCGACGCTGGCCGGGGGCTGCGGGCTCAGGCGGGCGGCGCGGTGCGGTGCGGTGCGGTGGCTGGGCGAGCGGAGGAGCGGCGGAGCGTGGCGGCTAGGGCTAGGGAGGGAGGAGGCTGGAGGAGGAAGACGGTGAGGGGAGGGGTTTTTTAAAGGGCTCCGGGCGGGTATCGTGGCCGCGTTAGGCGGCGCTGGAGAGGCGGGGGTGCGTGCCGGCGGAGTCGGCGGAAGATCCGGGCGGCGGCCGGGGGAATCGGTCGTCGTGGGGAGTGCGGGGGAAGAACGGGTCGGCGGTTGCGGGTTTGCGGGCGGGTCGGGTTGGCTGACCCGACCCGACCCGATAGGGTTTGGGTCTGGGCCGGTTAGCGGGCTGGGCCGCGGCCCAATGGGCCAGGAAAATAAAGGAAAAATAAAAATAAAATAAATATTAAATAAATAGATAATTAATTAATTAATTAATTAAATAGTTTTATGGTATTTAAAAATAGGTCTGAGGCCCAGAAAAATCTAGAAAAATTACCCTAAGTCCAATTTTTTATTTTACACCCAAAAATGTTATTTTTATGATATTTTAATATTATTTATTGCCAATTAAAAATCATCAATTAATTGAAAACCTTGATTTTAATTACCGAAAATTCCCAGAAAATTCCAGAAAATTGGGAAAAATCCAAGATTTAATAATTTTTTGAAAAAAAATCAGGGGCTTACAGATGTACTTGCCTACAGAGGGAGAGAAAACCTAAGAGAGAGAAATATGAAGGAAATAATGAGCAGAGGGAGAGAAATAGGAATATGTAGGTTAGGTTTGAGATATGGACCGTTGGATTACTCAAACCCATCCAAGCATACATGCCACCAACCAAACCAGATCCACTCTTCTCCGTAACTCACGGGTTTGGTCTAAACAAAGGCCGGGCTAGCAACCAACATGCGCCAAAGTGCGCCGAAAAATGGGGCTGACATCTCTATCCACCTAAAAAAAAAATTTCGTCCTCGGAATTCAATCTCAAGGCTGCTAGACATATCATGATAAGCTACAAACTAACTATAAGAAAACTACATATATAAATAAGCAAGTATAACAACACATATAATAAAGCGAACCAGCATCATTTCACATGAGTGCTTGCCGATCATGGAATGAAAGATGCAAGGCATACAAAGGAAATATATCTTATGAGTCGAATATGTGTTGTTAGCCATTAAATTCGGAAGTCCTAAAAGAGCTTGATTTAACTAACAAACGAAAGAAAGTACAAAGAGGTCCTAGACGGACAATCTAAGTAAAATATTTTTTGATTTTGGGGTGTGGCGATGGAGAAGGAGTATTATGGCATCTTTTTTACTCCGTGGACGATTCGATACAGGGTTAGGAAGCTTAGGTTTTCTCTTCGCTCATTGTCACGCCCCAGTCCCAAAATATCGGAGACTGGACACGTGGCAATGGCCAGCAGCACGCACCGATGGACAAACCCAATTTAATGGATCCATCGGGGCATACTTAAGCTGTATTACAATGATCAGGGTTACTAATCTCATCCACAGAATAAACACAGAAATATCAACAAAAAGTGCTAAACAACATCCAGTCACAAGTAATTAAAAATCGGGGAACAACCCGATATTAACTCTGTTTACAAATGTTCATTTAAACAGGAAGTAAAGAGTTTATTCGCCATAAAAACTAAGCATGGAAGAAGCAGATATTCAGGAGAATTCCTCAGCGAGCACCTCGTCCTCAGGTTCCGGTACTGCTCCTAGAAGTGCTCATATTCCGTACACCTCAGGGTAGATCTCGTCTGCTAAATCTGGGGACATAATCCATTCCAGGTCCTCAGGGGACATAGCAAGGTACAGATAAAACAAGCCAAAAATAATGTAGTGCAGAAATAAAGGAAACAATAGGGTAAATAAATAAACCAGCTAAGTGATATGCAAGTGAGAGTTTTAGTCATACTCAGGCTGAGACTACTACAAGATCAGTGTCGGAGAAACCATAGCAGTATTTTCTCGAAGGGCCAGAACTTGCGCCAAAGCTCTGTATCAGAGACTAAGACACCTCCAGATGACAATAATTATAATATAATCAGCCTTTATATGGTAATACTCTCCCCACCCAATATAATCTCACGTCACAGTTTACAATGTTCATGTTACGCAAGATTAAACTAATACAATAAGTCAGGATAAAATCTAAGCATGTAAAGATGTCATAAACATATATCCTATACAGAATCACCTTGAATATTTCAGGAAGATTCTATCTCATGATTCGTGTCAAGTGTCCTGGGTATAATGTACTTGATATGGCAAGTACGAGAATGTAAATGTCACGATATCCATCTCTAGGTGACGTTACACAACCCCGCGTACGGGGTTGGCACCCGACTATTAATCGAAAGCTAAGTAAGTCACACGGCCCTAGGGTTGAGCATGTAAAACAGTCACAAAAATAAATCAAGAGAACAAATTGAATCGTTATACTGCAATTATGGCAAGGTACACTTGCCTGGGATTTTTGGCTCCAATTGTAGCTCTGGCTTCAGCGGGGATTGCAGACAGTACTCCGGTTGCTAAAATAGACATCACCATCAGATCCAGAAAATATTAATCAGCTAGAAACGCCTGTCCTTGAGTCCAATTTGGAGTCAAGGGCAAAAATGACATTTTGGGTCAAAGCGGGGTCCACATGTGGGCCGCTTTGCACCGAAAATATGACAGGGTCAAAGGTCTCCAAATCTGTCTAACTTAGTGTCAACAGGTCAGGAACGATGATACGAACCCAACGGAACTTCCAGAATTGGATTCCGATGAGCCGATCATAAAATCGCCCGTCAAGTGGAGCCTGTGGGGCCCACGATACGCGATTTTGTCAACGTTCTCAGAATCGAACCAAACTTGGCTCACAGGACTAACGTATTGCTACGAGTCTGATGGCGCAAGTTTCGTCTCGATCCGACGTGTATACACTAAGTTACAACGAGATCCAGAAAGGACGGATACGGGACGTTGTTGGCGGATACGCATTGATTTCGGTGTGCACGCATATCCAAATCAACTTCTGCGAATTCCCGTACGTCCGTATCAACGACGCACACGTATCTGTGAAGACCGCACGCGACCAAGTCGTCCCGTTTGGCGGGACGTACTCGGTTCCAAGGTGAAATAGGGCGTTGGTTTTCCTGTTTTTGGATCGCGGTTCGCGATCACCACAGGACGCGATACACCGACCGGGTTGCACGGACACCGAGGGGGTCATGCAGGCTACGCGATGCAACTGGCGGAACCGAAAATAGGGCAGCGAGGAGAGAGATATGGGTACATGAACAGGGCTCCGGAAAATTAAATTTTCTCGTGTCCGACACGTGTCCGAGTCGTGTCAGGGTGCTGTTCACCCTAGGGTTAGGGTTAGGGCTTCTGATTGATAGGGTGTCGCCGGAGGCGAGCCGGAGGGAGGCTGGAGACGGAGGAGACGGCACTGGCCGGAGGCGGCGGTGCTCGCTGGCGGAGGAGGGCTGGTCGGAGGCGGCTGCTGCGGGGGCAGGGGAGACCGGAGGAGACGGAGGAGAGGGGAGAGGGCTGGCCGGAGGGAGGCGCTGGCTAGGGCGGGACACGGCTAGGGGAGGCACTGCGCTGCGGTGGTCGGGTGACGGCGGTGAGGTTCGTGGCCACCGGAGAAGCGGTCGGAGGAGGAGAAGAGGGAGGAGGAAGCTAGGGCTTTTATAGAGAGGAGATGGGAGCTGGTGGGGCGGCCGGTGGAGGGTGCGGGAGGCGGAACAGTTGGGGAAGTGGGGTAGCCGGCGGCGGACGTTCCGGTAGCCGGAGCGACGCGGGCGGCGGTGGCGAGAGGTCAGGAGTCGGGGTCTGGGTGGTTTGGGGGAGAGAAAGTGTTAACGGGTCGGGTGGATTCGGGCGGACGGGTCGGGTCCTAGCGGATCCGGCCCGATCCAAAAATAATACGGGCCGGGTCGGGCTAGTGGGTCGGGTCTGGGTTAGACCCGGATCCGACCCACTAAGGATTTTGGGCCGGTTCGGGCAGACCGGCCGGTCCGGTTCGGTTAAATTTGGGTTCGGTTTGGTTCAGATTAATTTGGTTTATTTAATCAATAGTTTTTAAGGCTTTAAAAATCCATCCGGGGTCCAATAAATTCCCGAAAATTTATCCTATGTCCGGTTTTTTATTTTACACCATAAAATAATATTTTTATAATATTTTGATATTATTAAACATTATTTAAAAATTATTTAATAATTAAAGAACCTTAGTTTAATTAGAGAAAAATTCCAGAAAATACAGAAAATTAAGGAAAATTCCAAATTAAAAATTCTTGAAATCAGGGGGTTTACAATCTAGCCCCCTTAAGAGGATTGCGTCCTCGCAATCAAAGAATAACCGGTCAACAGAGATGACACAGTTGCAAACATTGTTCGAAGCACATCAAAATCAAGGAGAATCATGGTTGACAGTAACACCTAGGAAAAATTATTTCCCTAAGCATTAAAAGTTATAAAATTTCCCGAATGAAGGAAATCTAGAAAATTATAGTTTTAGAAAACCAATTTTATTCTGAGTTATCCTTTAAAAATATAATAGATTAACAATTCTAGGTTATCACTAGATTAGCAAGTTAAAATTATCAGGTTAAGTCTAGGGTCACGAACCAACGGCATGAACTAAAGCAATACTAGAAACAGAACTATAAAAACTTATGCGCATTAGCTACTCCATGATTCTGCGCGTCTCCCACAGTCATCGTTAGGGCTTGTCCGCGTCCTTGCTGTCACGCCCCAATCTCCCGCAAGCTCGAGAGTCCCCGCTGAACGTGAAATTACCACGTTGCAGCTCTCTCGCGGGACAATCGTTCTAATCGGGACGTGATGCCGTACGAGACTGGATGTTGCGCTCGTACAAGGCGATGTTGTTAAACACGAAAGTTATCATCGAAACAACCAAGTTACAGCGGAAGCCAATTGTGTACCAAGCACACATCAGAGTATACGCAGCGAAGCTCACGATAGGGTCCAAATGAGATGCCCCGAGTCAATGCCACAAAGGCGATGCCACGGAGACGATGAAATAACTCTTGCTCTTTCTCTAGCCCACAAAGGTACTTACAGTTCATACATCTTGTCCCGTATATCCAAGCAGCGCCACTACGCCTGTGTACCTGAAATATTGCCCACAAACGTGGGTCAGTACACAACCGTACTGGTGAGCGGGGTAACCCACTCGTCTAAGCCGACACTAAGTAAAATAGTGAATGCACACAGTTAAATGGTGATCTTTCTAGTTAAATCCTAGATTCGTTTCATGGCATATGGATGACATGTTAAGGAAAGCAGTAAAGCAGTTTAAGCATGCAAGCATTCATTCTCAAACCAAACGACAAGCAGTTTATATATAGCCGACCCGTCTAACTCAATGTCATCGCTTGCACGATAACATATCGAACCATCAGTCTCGCCTCAATATCCATTCTCAACCAAAGTTTATATCCCACTCTCGAGTGCACACTCTTGCCGAGGCAAGGTGGCCGCGCCTACACGATGCACAAACCAACCAAAGTAAAGCAAGCCAACTCTTATCTATATGAAGTCACTGGCAGAGCCATACAGGACATATCTCAAGCATTACGGCGCGCCCTATCAGCCCGGGTAGCAAGCCCCGCTGGAGGTCCCGCAATGCATCGCAACTGAACGCGAATCAAATATTTCCCTCCGGATCGAAACGGCTCCAGTGCCCCGGATAAAAACCGTTTCGGGGAAAGTGCCAAACCTTTGCACAAGTTGTCCGTGACATGCAGACACACGTAGGTATGACGAGAGGATCGAACATTCTCGCCCCACCAAGCGATCCTAGACTCGTTCCATCGATAACCCAACCGAAGCATCCATAACCATTCTTCCAACATATTCTTCCAAGAAGTCCAACTCTCGACCTCAATATATATAGCCCAAGGCACCAAAATACCCAGTGTTTCACATTGCCGCTTTACAGCAATGTATTCTGAAATGGTGCAACACCCATGCTCAAAGCAATCCCATGGCACAATGCCGTCTCAGTGGCACAATACCCCATTCGTGGCACAATGCCCCATCAAGCGGCACCATACCTCGCTGATACAGTTGTTCGGTTTCGAACCACAACTGCTCGCTTTGCAAGACAAAGCGACCCAGTGATATTCGTGCACGGATGCACGCTCGCTCGCCCAAATTCCCGATATTCTCGATATTCCTATTTGCCTCAATGTATCATTCCAACTTGTATATTTCCAACCGTCAAAGCAAAATCCCAAGTATCCAACCGATCGCCTCAAACGTATAATCCAACTATCGCACCAACTATCCAACGCGTAAAACCATTCAAGCCATAATCCTACCAAGCCAACGACGCACACTCTATGCACGCCTCAGTGTAGTGCTTCCCGATGTTTCAGCCCAAGTGTACAAGCCATTACGTGTTTTCCATATTATTAGGCATGAAGGAGTAGAGGAGAAAGGAAAGAGCCCACTCACATTGTTTGAATCTGTTAGGCATCCTGTCCTGCCGATACGGCCAATCCCTTGAACCCGTGGTCCGATGCAAGCGCGATCTACTCAACTGGTATGACCGTGCGAGCAGGCCGTGCTTTCCAAATCATCCGACCGATCGGACTAAGGAAGACGGCATTATCGTTTCCATCCAGCTATTCAGTACTGTTCTGAACGAACACCTGATTTCCATCGATCCCGCTAGCCATCTGCACATTGAAACCAACTCGATTAATCCTTCTTCCCGAAATTCGACATTTCAAATGTAACCAGCATTTGATTTATTCAGTCCGACTCAGCGTAACGCTCCGAGCGATTGCGGGACGTTACATAATATACCACTTAGAATCAGGTTCGTCCACGAACCGTGCTGGTACTCATTCCTTACTAGCATGCCACAATCCAATTCTATGGATCTGCTCTAAGCAACTCACATATTCACTATTTCTGACACAATATCTCGTTCTGCTGAACGCTCGAATAAATTTTTACGAATTCCCACATCCTCCTTGCAGCTCAACACGAATTTCTCGTATCGCTTAGTTTTGGATCGTACACGTATTTAAGGCGTCCCTAAAATACATGCATTTCAGCCGAGCTTTGCGATAGCAAATTTGAACAAGTTACAAGGGTATCTTTATGTTCGAGGCGTCCATTTGCTTTGCTCCCAATTGAACCAAACACAATTTCCATTCCAACACATTCACTTGAGAACTATTCTCAATTATGCAGATTTTCTACCGACTCAATCAGTTCGTGTTCCAACTCAATCCATCCAACTATTTCTGAAAATCAGTACTAGCAATATCTCGAAATATATCTCATGCACCAAACGATCATCTCAACTGATCTACCCCAGCTATGCGACTTACCCAAATATCAACTTTGCTTAGATTAGTTCAACCCAACACATTTCTTGCCATCTCAAAATCTCACAGGGTGAACATCTATATTGAGGTTCGTGTGATCTACGAAGATCTCGCCGCCACGCCAAAGAGATTGTGTCGCCACGATTTCAACGTGGACACACTCGCCACAATTCTTAGGTTGCGCATGGAATAGTTCTTCGCGCTGCTTCCACTGCCTCGAAGCATAGAATATCACCTTTGCCTTCCGAACGAGCACGTTTCCCAGACTAAATTCCGAGACATCTTGTAAATCTAAGGCACATATGTCCCTTCCAGTATTCGCAAAGATTTGATTTGAACGAGCCGCCACAGTCGTCCATTCATATAAATGCTATTCCCTTCCAGAGCACGATGAGTCAGAGGCGATGCCATCTACAAAAATATGTGACTCTGAATCTCATCAGTTGACTAGGCTACTTCCACCATCGCTTCGATCTTCCGGCTGCATCTTCAGCTGAAGGCTATCCCAAGGATCTCTCAAATCCAACACTCAGTCAATAAGCCAAAAATCATTGCTCACATCTGCCCTCGACGCATTCCCAAATACGCCGCCTCAAGGGTCGTTCTATGGGTCTACCATATTTATATCCGATTCGACGGGCAATGTCGCTTAGGGTCAGCTGTCCCGAAGCTACGCTCGATAATTATAATCATCACGATGGACAGTTACTATAAACCATGCTATATCTATCTGCAAATCCGAATCAAAATTCCAACCATCCCATCCGAGCGAACTCCCGAATCCGAGCAATGTGCTCGTTGAAACCGTCTACCATCAATCCGTCGTTCTGCCCTGAATCCATCAAATTTCCGAATTGCATGTTCGATTCTCGCACTACAAATTGCAATGATTCTCAAAACCCAAGACTTGCTCCAATTCTTATCCATTTGCTGCGTTCCACAATGCACATCTAATTTACTCGAGCAGCACAGTAATTTGTTCCAACGTTGCTCCCACATTTAGCTATCTTTAAAAGCCTGTCCGCCAAAATCTTTGCCTTCCGTTGTTGCCATAATCCGTCCACGTCTTCCGGAGAATCCGTTTATCATCGTTGCACCATTTTGCCCAAAATTTTATCTCCGCTAAACCTGATTCAACTTCTCGAGCAACAATATCCAAAAATCCTTCAAGTTTGTGTGAATCAATCGCATTGCCCTCCAAGCCAAGTTCGTGTTTCATTGCTCAACCAACAGCTCAAATGCGTTGCCTAAAATCGTAGTTCGTGCTCGCTATCATTCCGATAATCCCACCACTTTGCTCACGCGTAACCCAAATATTCGTTCCGATTCCGTCCATCTCTTAAGCCCAACGATACTTCCATTTGCACGACTCCGTCCTTGAGTTCTCAAGTCTAATGTATCGAAGGATACCCGAGTCAAATTCCATTATACTATATACCACTTAGAAATATAGTTGCCCTCGTGCAAAATCTGCGTCAACCAGCGTCTATCCCAAACCGACTATTCCGAGGTGATTCTGTCGAATCATAACTCAATATTCGCTTGTTCCATTTTCATTCCTTCCAACTCAGTCGATTTGCACCAACCGACTTGTATTCGTTATCCGAGTCCGTTCAGGTAATTTTTTATAGATGTCCAACCAACGTATTTCCAATGCCTTGCTCACAATGTGGTATCCCATATACCACTCCGAATCAAGTCGCTACTCGCATTGCGATTTCCTTCACAGATCCAAGATCCGTTTGAACCATCCCTTAGGTGTGATCATGCCATTCCCCATCTTAAGTCTGACACAAAAACTTAGCCAATTCTTTAACCATCAATCTCGTTAGGCAACTCGTGCTATGTTCCATTCTTACAGCTCCCAGCTATTCTCAAACCACCTGATACTTTCGCAACACAAGCAATCGTGCAACGATTGTATTCCAAGTAGTCCAACCGAATATCCAACGGTTTCACACATCTGTTATACGAGCAACTCGTTCTAACTTATCCTGATATTCCCGAGCCAAACTCAGACTTGCTCAACCGATACGCTACAGCCAAAATTCCAACTTCTATCCAACACAATCGCTTGATGAGCAACTCGTGCAAGGATCTATTATCATCGAATGTTTCTACCCAAAACATGCTGCATAACCAAATCTCGTTAGCCAACCAACTGATCCATTGAGGCAATCAGAAACTCCAGAACGATAAGCTAAGCCAACCCAACGAAAGCCCACACTTGTTGCACAAATACAACAACGCCAACCAACTTGCTGCACGAATGCAACAACGCCTAACGAGGCTAAGCGATCCTACGAAAACCAACCAAGGCAACCCAACACAGAATAACATGCAGCCAAAACCAGCAATAAATAGACTTATTGCATGAAACATCCGATGTGGCACTGAGTAGAGTCAAGAGCTAAACGACACGCGGAAGCTATTTAGAGTTTGTGATGAAGCGAAGGACCAAGTCCGAAGAAATGAACAGGGCGCTCTGATACCAATCTGTCACGCCCCAATCTCCCGCAAGCTCGAGAGTCCCCGCTGAACGTGAAATTACCACGTTGCAGCTCTCCCGCGGGACAATCGTTCTAATCGGGACGTGATGCCGTACGAGCCTGGATGTTGCGCTCGTACAAGGCGATGTTGTTAAACACGAAAGTTATCATCGAAACAACCAAGTTACAGCGGAAGCCAATTGTGTACCAAGCACACATCAGAGTATACGCAGCGAAGCTCACGATAGGGTCCAAATGAGATGCCCCGAGTCAATGCCACAAAGGCGATGCCACGGAGACGATGAAATAACTCTTGCTCTTTCTCTAGCCCACAAAGGTACTTACAGTTCATACATCTTGTCCCGTATATCCAAGCAGCGCCACTACGCCTGTGTACCTGAAATATTGCTCACAAACGTGGGTCAGTACACAACCGTACTGGTGAGCGGGGTAACCCACTCGTCTAAGCCGACACTAAGTAAAATAGTGAATGCATACAGTTAAATGGTGATCTTTCTAGTTGAATCCTAGATTCGTTTCATGGCATATGGATGACATGTTAAGGAAAGCAGTAAAGCAGTTTAAGCATGCAAGCATTCATTCTCAAACCAAAATACAAACAGTTTATATATAGCCGACCCGTCTAACTCAATGTCATCGCTTGCACGATAACATATCGAACCATCAGTCTCGCCTCAATATCCATTCTCAACCAAAGTTTATATCCCACTCTCGAGTACACACTCTTGCCGAGGCAAGGTGGCCGCGCCTACACGATGCATAAACCAACCAAAGTAAAGCAAGCCAACTCTTATCTATATGAAGTCACTGGCAGAGCCATAAAGGACATACCTCAAGCATTACGGCGCGCCCTATCAGCCCGGGTAGCAAGCCCCGCTGGAGGTCCCGCAATGCATCGCGACTGAACGCGAATCAAATATTTCCCTCCGGATCAAAACGGCTCCAGTGCCCCGGATAAAAACCGTTTCGGGGAAAGTGCCAAACCTTTGCACAAGTTGTCCGTGACATGCAGACACACGTAGGTATGACGAGAGGATCGAACATTCTCGCCCCACCAAGCGATCCTAGACTCGTTCCATCGATAACCCAACCGAAGCATCCATAACCATTCTTCCAACATGTTCTTCCAAGAAGTCCAACTCTCGACCTCAATATATATAGCCCAAGGCACCAAAATACCCAGTGTTTCACATTGCCGCTTTACAGCAATGTATTCTGAAATGGTGCAACACCCATGCTCAAAGCAATCCCATGGCACAATGCCGTCTCAGTGGCACAATACCCCATTCGTGGCACAATGCCCCATCAAGCGGCACCATACCTCGCTGATGCAGTTGTTCGGTTTTGAATCACAACTGCTCTCTTTGCAAGACAAAGCGACCCACTGATATTCGTGCACGGATGCACGCTCGCTCGCCCAAATTCCCGATATTCTCGATATTCCCATTTGCCTCAATGTATCATTCCAACTTGTATATTTCCAACCGTCCAAGCAAAATCCCAAGTATCCAACCGATCGCCTCAAACGTATAATCCAACTATCGCACCAACTATCCAACGCGTAAAACCATTCAAGCCACAATCCTACCAAGCCAACGACGCACACTCTATGCACGCCTCAGTGTAGTGCTTTCCGATGTTTCAGCCCAAGTGTACAAGCCATTACGTGTTTTCCATATTATTAGGCATGAAGGAGTAGAGGAGAAGGGAAAGAGCCCACTCACATTGTTTGAATCCGTTAGGCATCCTGTCCTGCCGATACGGCCAATCCCTTGAACCCGTGGTCCGATGCAAGCGCGATCTACTCAACTGGTATGACCGTGCGAGCAGGCCGTGCTCTCCAAATCATCCGACCGATCGGACTAAGGAAGACGGCATTATCGTTTCCATCCAGCTATTCAGTACTGTTCTGAACGAACACCTGATTTCCATCGATCCCGCTAGCCATCTGCACATTGAAACCAACTTGATTCATCCTTCTTCCCGAAATCCGATATTTCAAATGTAACCAGCATTTGATTTATTCAGTCCGACTCAGCGTAACGCTCCGAGCGGTTGTGGGGCATTACACTTGCAGTCGATTCCTCTGCTGCTGCTGGAAGAGTGTTGATCTACTTGATTGCCTTGTTGAGTTGATTGACATCTATCTTCTGGTGTCATTTCATCTTCGTGGTTGACCACAGCACCTGGTGGTATTCCTGCAGGAGTCTCGTTGCTTGATTGTGATTCCATTACTCTATATCCAAAATAAACTATAAAAGGCGGATAGGGGAATCAATGCGGGATGCAAGTCAAGAAATAAATTCTAATCCTATATAGATGTCAAGAACGTTTCAAGCAAGTGGATGAAATCCTAAAACTTATCCTATTCTTATTTTAGGCCTGTTCGGTCCCTAAGTTAAAACCGAACAATTTAGTCGTTGACCTGTATGGGCCACCACAAAAACTATGTCACGCCCCAGTCCCAAAATATCGGAGACTAGACACGTGGCAATGGCCAGCAGCACGCACCGATGGACAAACCCAATTTAATGGATCCATCGGGGCATACTTAAGCTGTATTATAATGATCAGGGTTACTAATCTCATCCACAGAATAAACACAGAAATATCAACAAAAAGTGCTAAACAACATCCAGTCACAAGTAATTAAAAATCGGGGAACAATCCGATATTAAGTCTGTTTACAAATGTTTATTTAAATAAGAAGTAAAGAGTTTATTGGCCATAAAAACTGAGCATGGAAGAAGCAGATTTTCAGGAGAATTCCTCAGCGAGCACCTCGTCCTCAGGTTCCGGTACTGCTCCTAGAAGTGCTCCTATTTCGTACACCTCAGGGTAGATCTCGTCTGCTAAATCTGGGGACATAATCCATTCCAGGTCCTCAGGGGACATAGCAAGGTACAGATAAAATAAGCCAAAAATAATGCAGTGCAGAAATAAAGGAAACAATAGGGTAAATAAATAAATCAGCTAAGTGATATACAAGTGAGAGTTTTAGTCATACTCAGGCTGAGACTACTACAGGATCAGTGTCGGAGAAACCATAGCAGTATTTTCTCGAAGGGCCAGAACTTGCGCCAAAGTTCTGTATCAGAGACTAAGACACCTCCAGATGACAATAATTATAATATAATCAGCCTTGATATGGCAATACTCCCCCCACCCAATGTAATCTCATGTCACAGTTCACAATGTTCATGTTACGCAAGATTAAACTAATTCAATAAGTCAGGATAAAATCTAAGCATGTAAAGATGTCATAAACCTGTATTGTCACGCCCAGTCCCAAAATACCGCGAGACTGGATGTGCGGCAATGGCCAGCAGCACGCACCGATGGACAACCCAATTTAATGGATCCATTAGGGCATGCTTAAGCTGTAGTCTAACAATAAATGGAACCAATGATACAGGTCACAGTTTATACTAATCTCATCCACAACAGATAATCACAGATCAAATGCCAGAATAATGCAAATAGAGTAACTAACAAATCTCACTAAAGTGTCTCGGGGAATAATCCGAGAGTATGTTTGATACATCAATGCAATAGACAGGAAATAAAGGAACTAAAAATAGAAACAGAAATAACTGACTATGTAAAGCCAATACTCAGGAGAAGTCTTCGGGCACGATCTCGTTCTCAGGTTCTGGTACAGCTCCTGGAGGTGCTCCTGTACGGTATATCTCTGGATGGATCTCTTCGGCTATACCTGGGGACATAATCCAGATCCAGGTCCTCAGGGGACAGCAAGGTACAAATAATACAAGCCAGAATAAATGCAGTGCAGCAAATAATGAAATAAATAGGGTATGTATGTAACCATCTATGTGAAATGCAAGTGAGAGCATCACTAAAACTCAGGCTGAGCCACTACCAGCTCTGTGTCGGGGAGCCGGTAGCAGTAATAACACGTAAAGGGCCAAGCTCTGCTCGAGAGTCTTGTGCCTCACAATAATAGGGGTATATATATATATGATCAGCCTGTAGCCTGTGTGTCTCTCCCCAACCAATATAATCACACGTCTCATGTCCATGACATGCACAATCATATCTAATGCAGCAAGTCATAGAGTATCTAGGAATATAATGTCAATGCCATAAAGTTTGTATCCTATACAGAATCACCATGAATATCTCAAAAAGATCCTGTCCATGAATAGTGTCAAGTGTCCTGGGTTTATAGAGTACTTGATAAGACAAGGACGAGAATGTAAAGGGATTATGAATGTCCATCTCTAGATGACAATACACAATGCCGCGTACGGTGTTGGCACCCGACTATGAATCGGACGCTAAGTAAAGTCACACGGTCCTAGGTCAAGCATGAACCACAATATATATATATATATATAAGCCAAGGAAATAAGTAACAAAGACTGCAAGTTTTGGCGAGGTACACTTGCCTGTGGTTCTGGCTCCAACTGTAGCTCTGGTATTTGTGAAATCTCCAGGAACGTCTCTGGATGCTGAAACAAATATTACCATCAGATTCAGAAAATATCAATCAGCTAGAAACGCCTGTCCTTGAGTCCAATTTGGAGACAAGGGCAAAAATGATAATTTCGGGTCAAAGCGGGGTCCACATGTGGCCCGCTTCGCACCGAAAAACGTGTCAGGGTCAAAGGTCTGCAAATTTGCTAAATTTAGTGTCAACAAGTCAGGAACGATGATACAAACCCAACGGAACTTCCAGAATTGGATTCCGATGAGCCGATCACAAAATCGCCCGTCAAGTGGGGCCTATGGGGCCCACGACACACGATTTCTTCAACGTTCTCAGAATTATACCAAACTTGGTTCACAGGACCAGCGTATCGCTATGAGTCCGATAACGCAAGTTTCGTTTCGATCCGACCTGTATACACAAAGTTAGGACGCGTTCCAGAACTGACGGATACGGGACGGTGTCCGCGGATACGCGTTGATTCCGGTGTGCATGCACATCCAAATCAACTTCTGCGAAATCTCACACGTCCGTATCGACGACGCGCACGTATCGGTGAAGATCGCACGCGACCAAGTCGTCCCGTTTGGCGGAACGTACTCAGTTCCGGGGTGAATCAGGGCATTATTTTTCCTGTTTTTGGATCGCGGTTCGCGATCGCCACAGGACGCGATGCCCCGAGCGGGTTACACGGGCACCGAGAGGGCCACGCAGGGTCCGCGACGCAATAGACGGAATTAAAAATGGGGTTACGAGCAAAAAGATACGCGTACCTGAACAGGGTTCGAAAATCGTATTTTCTTCGTGTCCGACACGTGTCCGACACGTGTCCGACACGTGTCTAGGGTTAGGGTTTGGAATGCTGCGGCGGCCGGAGGATCGCCGGAGAGAGGCTGGGGGGCGGTCGAGAGCTTCGCCGTAGGTGGCTCGCGGAGGCGGCCGGGCTACGCGGGGGCTGAGGCGGCCGGAGCGGCCGGGCTATGCGGCGGCTCTGCTAGGGCTGCTGCTGGGTCGGGGGAAGAAGGAGGAAGGAGGGGACAGGGGCGGCGCTGGCGAGGGCGGAGCACAGCGAGACGGTGGCGACGTCGCGGCGAGGCGGGAGGTGGTGGCGGCGTGGTGGTCGTGGTGGTGGCGGAGGGAGAGGGCTGGCTGAGGGAGAGAGGGGGAGGGGATTTATAGGGCGGAGGCGCCGGGTGAGGCGGAGGAGAGGGGGTCATGGCCCGGGCGAGGCGGAGGGGCGGCGACGTGGCCGGCGATGCGCGGAGGGCGGCGGAAGAAGCGGTTGGTCGCCGGAGAACGCGGGGGTGCGGGTCGTGGGGGAAAGGTGTAAGCGGGTTCGGGCAACGGGTTCGGGTCTGGCCGATCCGACCCGATAGCCACGGGTGGGCTTGGTTTGGGCTGGGCTCGATTTGGGCTGAGGTCTATTTGGGTTTGGTTTGGTTTTTATTAAATAATAAAATAAATAAATAAAGAATAGTTTTTAGGTGATATAAAATAGGTTCGGGGCCCAATAAATTCTAGAAAAATTATCCTAAGTCTAGTTTTTTATTTTACACAAAATCTTATTTTCATAATATTTTAATAGTAATAACAGCAAAATAAAAATTATTTAATTACCAAGGGCCTAGGTTACAAAAACAGAAAAAAATTGGAAAATTCCAGAAAATTGCGAAAAGTCCAAATTAATCATTCCTGAAAATAAGGGGGCTTACAATCTACCCAACTTATAAAAATTTCTTCCTCGAAATTTAAAATAAGGCATAATTTGTTAAATCCTTCACATTCGTACATAAGGTACGTCAATCGCAATCTCTTCCAAAAATTTAAATAACAAAATCTATTCAAATCTATCGCGATCATTTCAAAATTAAGATAATCATTGTTCAAATTAAAATTCAACCTATTGTAATCTCTTCTCACTTTTCTAAATCATCAATATCCAAATTTAAATTGAATCCATATAATATCTCCCATATCAAATTTTACCTCACGATCTCCAACTATCATAATCTCCTCTAGAAGTAATTCGAGTCCAATATTATTCCTATTTTCACTTATAATTTTTTTTTTGTATTCTTCAACTTTTTAAATTCCATTCACATCCTCAATATTTTAAATAGGTAGTCCAACCATCAAATTTTTAATTCTTAATTTAAATCATCAAATTGAAAAATAATTTAAATGCAGTCCACCAATGTTCAAGTCTGAAATTATATATATATTTTTTATCCTCTAAACTTCAATTGATGATTTTACTTTCATTATTCAAAATTTTAAATCATGTACCTAAGGTATGGGGTCCTCAATATCAAGATTTTAAAATTCATTTATCCTCATCATCTTAGTCATTCTTCTAAAATTCTCAAAATTTAAAATGGCTTAAACCTCTCCCAATCTAATCTTACTCGATCATAATCTAAAAGAATTTCCCTCGAGTTGACAATGCACTGCTACCCAACTTAGAATTTATCCATCTATCACATAAGGCTATATACTTTAAGAAAATATTCCTTAATTTATTTACTCATGTAATTCAATCCTCAAAACTTCAATGTCGATTATATCATAGATGATATGTCCTTAATTACGGAAGAATAATCCTCAATTATGTGATCGGCCTATGGGGTATATCCAGTACTCTCGGCGTATCAAACTTTACCAAGCACAAGGTTTCATCTTTCCGAAATAAGGGAAGACGGTGGCCAATAATAAAGAGTTCAAGGGCAGCGTAATAGAATAGAAGTATCGGGATCAAGGCGTTTAAAGAATTCAAATGGGAATTGTCAAAGCTGTTGTGGATTGAAATCCTATTATGGTAATTCTTCGTTCACATGCTCGTATTAGTACAGTTGTGTAACTGATATGATATGCTCAGTCATATCTAGAGGGCATGTATACTAGTCAACTATATATCTCAATCCACGTGAAGTAGTCGTGCGAAGAGTGAACCAAAATGCATTAAGGTTGATCAGACCGTAATACACTGATTCTGAATAGACAATTGTATTAGTGTGTCGACCCAATAATACATATGTCATGAACAAGCTTGATAAAAGGATAAGCTTACAAAATTAGGCTATATTAGCAGCATAAGTTAAGGTAGTACAACAATTATAAGTACGCTAGATGATGATGGAAGGAGGTACAACTTAATTCAAGTTCACAAAACAACACACAATAAGCACAATAACAAAAGACTCTACAATCTCTACAATTATCAATTATAAAAGCATACCAGGTTATTAGCAAGTTCAAAATTACTAGGTTGGGGCTGAGGTCACGAACCAATAGGCCCGAGCTAAAACAAGACTAGAAACGGATAACTACGAATTACTTACGCGCATTAGCTACTCCAAGAGTCTGCGCGTTCTCCACTGTCATCGTCAGGGCTTGTCCGCGTCCTTGTAGTCGATTCTTCTGCTGCTGACCCTGCTGGAAGAGTATTGCCTGGGGTATCAAAGGTGGCCTCGGCTGATATCCTCCTGGAGCTGGTGGTAGGACTCCTTCAACTCTCGTTTGCGATGCTTCCAATGCTGGAGAAGCTGGCCTTGGTGCTGGTAACGCTTGTTGGTTACCCTTTGGTGCTCTTTCTCGACGCTCGGGGCATTCCCTTAATAAAAGATGGCTGGATCCGCAAGCTAAGCATAATTTCCTTTTTTGTCTGCACTCATCCTCAATATGGCCTCGCTTGCGACAATATGGACAGACAGGTAGTACTTGCGGAGATGCTTCTGGCGGCTGGTGCATAGGAGAACTCTTTGCATTTTCTTCCTGTGGTGCTCCGGCAGGTGCTGATGTGGCTGGTTGATGAATTATCACTGCTTTCTCTTGATGTTGAGGACAATCCTTGGCCAAGTATTGATTGATTTCGCAAATTAAGCATAATCCTAACTCGCGTCTGCACTCTTTATTAATATGGCCTATCTTGCCACAGTGGTAACAAGTAGGAAGGAATGAAGCTTCTGATGCTGCTCTCGGTGGTGGATTCATCTGAGGTCACTTTGCAGCTCTTTCCTGTTGTACTTGGTCTGGTGCTGACGCATACGGCCGCTTCTGGCTGGACTCGATCCTTGTGGTGCACTCCACAGGTCGTGCTGCAGTAAGAACGTCCTCATCGAAGGTAATTGCATTTGAACTGCTTGGCTTTCGTGACTCTGAGCTAATTCTGTTGATGAAGTTCTCCGCTTGATTTTGCTGAGCTTCTTGTTGAACCTTCTGATAGGCTTGCATCATCACCTAGAACATTCGGAGCATTTGTTGTTCATCCATAGGCTGTCCTAGTGGAAAGGAAGGCATCGGTGGAGTAGACTGCGTCGATGGTGGGACGTCATCTTGATGGATTCTCGGGACAGGCTGACTTGCTTGACTGCATTGTGATGATTAGCCTTCACCTACTGGTGTCACATCGTCTTCGTGGGTAACCACAACGCCTTGTGGTGTTCCTGCATGAGCCTCATTGCTGGCTTGTGGGTCCATTTCCCTGCATCCAAAATAAACAATAAGAGGCACACAGGAATCAAGGCAGGATGCAAGTCAATAAATTAATTCGAATATATATCAAGAACGATTCAAGCAAGTGGATGAGATCCTAGAAACTTATCCTATTCTTATTGCAGGCCTGTTCGGTCCCTAAGTTGAAATCGAACAATTTAGTCGAAGACCTGCATGGGCCACCACAAAAACCATGTCACGCCCCAATCCTAAAATACCGCGGGACTGGATGCGCGGCAATGGCCAGCAGCACGCACCGATGGACAACCCAATTTAATGGATCCATTAGGGCATGCTTAAGCTGTAGTCTAACAATAAATGGAACCAATGATACAGGTCACAGTTTATACTAATCTCATCCACAACAGATAATCACAGATCAAATGCCAGAATAATGCAAATAGAGTAACTAACAAATCTCACTAAAGTGTCTCGGGGAATAATCCGAGAGTATGTTTGATACATCAATGTAATAGACAGGAAATAAAAGAACTAAAAATAGAAACAGAAATAACTGACTATGTAAAGCCAATACTCAGGAGAAGTCTTCGGGCACGATCTCGTTCTCAGGTTCTGGTACAGCTCCTGGAGGTGCTCCTGTACGGTATATCTCTGGATGGATCTCTTCGGCTATACCTGGGGACATAATTCGGATCCAGGTCCTCAGGGGACAGCAAGGTACAGATAATACAAGCCAGAATAAATGCAGTGCAGCAAATAATAAAATTAATAGGGTAAGTATGTAACCATCTATGTGAAATGCAAGTGAGAGCATCACTAAAACTCAGGCTGAGCCACTACCAGCTCTGTGTCGGGGAGCCGGTAGCAGTAATAACACGTAAAGGGCCAAGCTCTGCTCGAGAGTCTTGTGCCTCACAATAATAGGGGTATATATATATATATGATCAGCCTGTAGCCTGTGTGTCTCTCCCCACCCAATGTAATCACACGTCTCATGTCCATGACACGCACAATCATATCTAATGCAGCAAGTCATAGAGTATCTAGGAATATAATGTCAATGCCATAAAGTATGTATCCTATACAGAATCACCATGAATATCTCAAAAAGATCATGTCCATAAATAGTGTCAAGTGTCCTAGGTTTATAGAGTACTTGATAAGACAAGGACGAGAATGTAAAGGGGTTACGAATGTCCATCTCTAGATGACAATACACAACGCCGCGTACGGTGTTGGCACCCGACTATGAATCAGACGCTAAGTAAAGTCACATGGTCCTAGGTCAAGCATGAACCACAATATATATATATATATATAAGCCAAGGAAATAAGTAACAAAGACTGCAAGTTTTGGCGAGGTACACTTGCCTGTGGTTCTGGCTCCAACTGTAGCTCTGGTATTTGTGAAATCTCCAGGAACGTCTCCGGATGCTGAAACAAACATTACAATCAGATTCAGAAAATATCAATCAGCTAGAAACGCCTGTCCTTGAGTCCAATTTGGAGACAAGGGCAAAAATAATAATTTTGGGTCAAAGCGGGGTCCACATGTGGCCCGCTTCGCACCGAAAAACGTGTCAGGGTCAAAGATCTCCAAATTCGCCAAACTTAGTGTCAACAGGTCAGGAACGATGATACGAACCCAACGGAACTTCCAGAATTGGATTCCGATGAGCCGATCACAAAATCGTCCGTCAAGTGGGGCTTGTGGGGCCCACGACACGCGATTTCGTCAACGTTCTCAGAATCGTACCAAACTTGGGTCACAGGACCAGCGTATCGCTACAAGTCCGATGGCACAAGTTTTGTTTCGATTCGATATTTATACACAAAGTTAGGACGCGTTCCAGAACTGACGGATACGGGACGGTGTCCGCGGATACGCGTTGATTCCGGTGTGCACGCACATCCAAATCAACTTCTGCGAAATTCCACACGTCCGTATCGACGACGCGCACGTATCGGTGAAGACCGCACGCGACCAAGTCGTCCCGTTTGGCGGGGCGTACTCAGTTCCGGGGTGAATAAGGGCATCGTTTTTCCTGTTTTTGGATCGCGGTTCGCGATCGCCACAGGACGCGATGCGCCGAGCGGGTTGCACGGGCACCGAGAGGGTCACGCAGGGTCCGCGACGCAACAGACGGAATTGAAAACGGGGTTACGAGCAAAAAGATACGCGTACCTGAACATGGTTCAAAAATCGCATTTTCTTCGTGTCCGACACGTGTCTAGGGTTAGGGTTTGGAATGCTGCGGCGGCCGGAGGATCGCCGGAGAGAGGCTGGAGGGCGGCCAGGAGCTTCGTCGGAGGCGGCTCGCGGAGGCGGCCGGGCTACGAGGGGGCTGAGGCGGCCGGAGCGGCCGGGCTATGCGGCGGCTCTGCTAGGGCTGCTGCTGGGTCGGGGGATAGAGAAGGAAGGAGGGGACCGGGGCGGCGCTGGCGAGGGCGGAGCACGGCGAGGCGGTGGCGGCATGGTGGTCGTGGTGGTGGCGGAGGGAGAGGGTTGGCTGAGGTAGAGAGGGGGAGGGGATTTATAGGGCGGAGGCGCCGGGTGAGACGGAGGAGAGGGGGTCATGGCCCGGGCGAGGCGGAGGGGCGGCGACGTGGCCGGCGAGGCGCGAAGGGCGGCGGAAGAAGCGGGCGGTCGCCGGAGAACGCGGGGGTGCGGGTCGTGGGGGAAAGGTGTTAGCGGGTTCGGGCGGCGGGTTCGGGTCTGGCCGACCCGACCCGATAGCCACGGGTGGGCTTGGTTTGGGCTGGGCTCGATTTGGGCTGAGGTCTATTTGGGTTTGGTTTGGTTTTTATTAAATAATAAAATAAATAAATAAATAATAGTTTTTAGGTGATATAAAATAGGTCCGGGGCCCAATAAATTTTAGAAAATTACCCTAAGTCCAGTTTTTCATTTTACACTATAAAATCTTATTTTCATAATATTTTAATAGTAATAACAGCAAAATAAAAATTATTTAATTACCAAGAGCCTAGGTTACAAAAACAGGAAAAATTTGGAAAATTCCAGAAAATTGCGAAAAGTCCAAATTAATAATTCCTAAAAATCAGGGGGCTTACATGTATCCTATACAGAATCACCTTGGATATTTCAGAAAGATTCTGTCTCATGATTCGTGTCAAGTGTCCTGGGTATAATGTACTTGATATGGCAAGTACGAGAATGTAAATGTCACGATATCCATCTCTAGGTGACGTTACACAACCCCGCGTACGGTGTTGGCACCCGACTATTAATCGGAAGCTAAGTAAGTCACACGGCCCTAGGGTTGAGCATGTACAACAGTCACAGAAAATAAATCAAGAGAACAAATTGAATCGTTATACTGCAATTATGGCAAGGTACACTTGCTTGGGATTTTTGGCTCCAATTGTAGCTCTGGCTTCAGCGGAGATTGCAGACAGTACTTTGGTTGCTAAAATAGACATCACCATCAGATCCAGAAAATATTAATCAGCTAGAAACGCCTGTCCTTGAGTCCAATTTGGAGTCAAAAGCAAAAATAATATTTCGGGTCAAAGCGGGGTCCACATGTGGGTCGCTTTGCACCAAAAAACGTGACAGGGTCAAAGGTCTCCAAATCTGTCCAACTTAGTGTCAACGTGTCAGGAACGATGATACGAACCCAACGGAACTTCCAGAATTGGATTCCGATGAGCCGATCACAAAATCGCCCGTCAAGTGGAGCATGTGGGGCCCACGATATGCGATTTTGTCAACGTTCTCAGAATTGAACCAAACTTGGCTCACAGGACCAGCATATTGCTACGAGTCCGATGGCACAAGTTTTGTCTCGATCCAACGTGTATACACTAAGTTACAGCGAGATCCAGAAAGGACGGATACGGGACGTTGTCGGCGGATACGCATTGATTTCGGTGTGCACGCATATCCAAATCAACTTCTACGAATTCCTGCACGTCCGTAACAACGACGCGCACGTATCTGTGAAGACCGCACGCGACCAAGTCGTCCCGTTTGGCGGAGCGTACTCGGTTCCGGGTGAAACAGGGCATTGGTTTTCCTGTTTTTGGATCGCGGTTCGCGATCACCACAGGACGCGATGCACCGAGCGGGTTGCACGGGCACCGAGGGGGTCATGCAGGCTACGCGATGCAACTGACAAAATCAAAAACAGGGCAGCGAGGAGAGAGATATGGGTACCTGAACAGGGCTCCGAAAAATCGAATTTTCTCGTGTCCGACACGTGTCCGAGTCGTGTCAGGGTGTTGTTCACCCTAGGGTTAGGGTTAGGGCTTCTTATTGCTGGGGTATCGCCGGAGGGAGGCTGGAGATGGAGGAGATGGCACTAGCTGGAGGCGGCGACGCTCGCAGGCGGAGGCGGGCTGGCCGGAGGCGGCTGCTGCGGGGGCAGGGGAGACCGGAGGAGACGGAGGAGACGGGAGAGGGCTAGCCGGAGGGAGGCGCTGGCTAGGGCGGGGCACGGCGAGGGGAGGCGCTGCGCTGCGGTGGTCGGGTGACGGCGGCGAGGTTCGTGGCCACCGGAGAAGCGGTCGGAGAAGGAGAAGAGGGAGGAGGAAGCTAGGGCTTTTATAGAGAGGAAATGGGAGCTGGTGGGGCGGCCGGCGGAGGGTGCGGGAGGCGGAACGGCTGGGGAAGTATGGTAGCCGGCGGCGGACGTTCCGGTAGCCGGAGCGACGCGGGCGGCGGCGGCGGGAGGTCAGGAGTCGGGGTCTGGGCGGTTTTGGGGAGAGAAAGTGTTAACGGGTCGGGTGGATTCGGGCGGACGGGTCGGGTCCTAGCGGATCCGGCCCGATCCAAAAATAATACGGGTCGGGTTGGGCTAGTGGGTCGGGTCTGGGTTAGACCCGGATCCGACCCGCTAAGGATTTTGGGCCGGTTCGGGTAGACCGGCCGGTCCGGTTCGGTTAATATTGGGTTCGGTTTGGTTCAGATTAATTTGGTTTATTTAATCAATAGTTTTTAAGGCTTTAAAAATTCATCCGGGGTCCAATAAATTTTCGGAAAATTATCCTATGTCCGATTTTTTATTTTACACCACAAAATATTATTTTCATAATACTTTAATATTATTAAACATCATTTAAAAATCATTTAATAATTAAAGAATCTTAATTTAATTAGAGAAAAATTCCAGAAAATACAGAAAATTAAGGAAAATTCTAAATTAAAAATTCTTGAAAATCAGGGGGTTTACACTCGTCTAGGTATGCTCTCTCTGTATTGGCCGGGGGTGGTATGCTCTCTCTCTTTCTGAAGCAGAAGAGAAAAATCCAGTCAGCCCTTATAACGTTCAAGTTGCTCCTATTTATAGCCAACATGTTGATGGGCTATGGGTGCTGCATATGCCTCTGTTTGGTGGCCGCATAAGGCTCCTTCAACAGAATATGGTCGCAACTGTAGCCTAATGCCATGGAACGGTTGCCACGTTGTCTTGGTTGAGATATACTGTTGAAGAGATCCCAGGGTTGTTACCAACCCATTGTGTGCGTGACTTGGTCAGCTGGACACATAGTCAGCACCAACTGTGCGAAGATATCTATAGTTGTAACAGGAAGATCTTGTGAGCTGGAGGCCGCATAGCATCTTGGCCGCATGATGGCGAGGCCGCAGAACACAATTTCTCCATGATGAATCTGAGCCACCCATTCAAAATGGGGACTCATCATCACCACACACTCCCCATCACACATCCCTATTTAATGTCTCTTCACACCTCACAACACAACCGGCCCTAATCCCCAAACCTTGAAAACCGCACACCCTCTCTCTCTCTCCTCCCTCTTCCTATTAATTTACAGCCACCCTTCCCTTTCTCTTCTTCTTCTTCCTCTTCACTTCTCCTTCCTTGAGAACCCGATCCCGGCCAACTGTCACCCGACCGGCCCTCTACTTCGACGACAACACTCTACCACCCGGCCACCCACACCTCCACGAGCCGACAAACCTCCACTCGACTGCAGCGTCAACACCACTGCACCGTCTTCCCCTCGGCCTCTCCAGTCGGCCGTCCACCGCCGAGCCTCCATCTCCGGCACCATCACACGAACCCGGCCACCCGCTGCTCAGAACCGACTACATTCACTCTACTCCGGCTAACACCCACCGACTGCACGAACCTCCTTCCCCCGACCGGCCTCGACCACCCGCACCTCTCCTCCACCACCGTGTCTACCTCCACCCCGTGGCCAAGCCAACCTCCAGCCACCCTGCCTCTCCTCCTCCTCATCATCAGCATCATCATCATCATCCACATCATCACCATCAACACCCACACCTCCACGACCTCCCCATCCGGCCGAGCCATCCACCGTCGTTGCCGACACAACTGGCCAGCACCACCACCACTTCGCCAAGGTGAACATCCCCCTTCCCTTGTGTAGTTATATTTTGTTTAGGGATGCATATAGCTTAGTTAGAATTCATGTTATATATTGAGTTTAGAGTTTATATTTGCATGTGAGATTTTAGGGTTTATTTCATAAGTATAATATTCAAATTAATGGTTAAATGCTAAGTAGAGATTTTAGGGTTATTACATGCATTTGATGGTATGTGAATGCAATGAATTTTATGGTTTGATGTGACAGCCCACGCGTCGAATATTGTCTTCAAATTGTGTCTCACTTAGGTGGTTATGCTAGATTACACCGGCGTTGCACTTGTACTTTATGTTATACTTTGGCATGCTGTATTTTGTACCTTGTTACGTCCCTCTGAGGACCTGGTCCCCTGCCAGTTTTGCAGCATAGACGATTACGGAGCCTTTGGAGTTGCTGATGGTGTTTCTTGACTTGCAGGCATTGGTATCAGGTACTCATATCATTTCTACCGGCATTATGGTTATTTTATATTGATTATTCATCTGCTGTTGTAGCCTAGTTTTTATAGACTGGTATTTATTCTCAAGTCTATTCGAGTTTGTGTGATATTGGGCGGCCGACTTTTGCACATGTAGCTCATTCTTGTGTATTTCTGTTCATTGTGGATTAAGACATAGAGGTTTATATTTACTGGATTATATAGATAGTAACCCTTATTATACAGCTTATACGTATTCGAGTCAGACCAGAGTCTGGTCGAATGCATAGCTGGCATGCTGCGTATTCCTGGTCCTACGTATTTTGAGACTGGGGCGTGACACATTTCGCCGGAGTAGCCTCCGCTGCCGGAGCGAGCAGAGACCCCCGGACCCCAATTCCTCCATTCCTCCTCCGAGCATCGTCAACCCCGCCACCACCAGCCCAAGCCATCTTCATCATCTCCCCGGCTTCGCCATGACTCCTCCGTCCCTGAGTCATTCCCGACCGTCTCCGCCGGAGCCTACAACCATGACCTCCTTCCTCGTCATCACCACCGCCACCCACACCATCCCCGACCCCCTCGACTTCCCTACGACCCCGACCTCGTCTCCACGTCCACCGTCTCCACCATACAACCGGAGACCCGAGCCACCACCAACTTCACGCACCACCATTATCAACACCACCGTCCTACGGCCACCCCTTCCCCTACTCCACGACCGTCGACCACCATCACCTCCTCTCCACTCCACCACGACCTCCACAGTTCACCACCGCCGCCAACTACATCCACCTCACCTCCGCCAACAGCCAACCCGACCACCACCCTCCACCCTGGTGCTGTTGTTCCCGCCATTGCTGCTGTCCTCGCCCCCCCGGAGAGCCCCAACGCCAGCGAGACACCCTCACCCCCCTGCGACCGAGCCATCGCCACCAGCAGGACGCCACCAATGCGGCGACTGAGAACGTTGTTGCCGCTGATGTTCTTCTTCTTCTTCTTCAAATCAGCATATGCGAGCCTCAACTAACCCCCTTCACGGCATAATTTCACCTCCGTCCCTCGACAATTTTGTGAGCCCCCTTCGCAGGTGTGTTAACTATATGACCCTCATGATATATGTTCAAATAGAATAATTTTGTTTGATTTCTATAGATAGTTATTTGAGTTCCAAATCGAAGAAAAGATTGGTTTATAAACATTTAAATTTTTCTGATACGGTATAGGTCTCGTCAATCCGGGTAACCTCGTCGCGTAACGACTGCACCGAAAGGCGTGTATCGTCAATGTGGATGTGTGGGCTTTCGTGGAACTTGATTTGGATGTGCGAGCACACCAGAATCAACACGTATCCGTCAAAAGGTACCGTATCGACCTGTTCTGACACTCGTCTAAATTTTGTGTGTGTCTGTCACTTCGTAACGAAACCTGCACCATCGGATTCATAGCGTTACGCTGGTTCTGTAACCCAAGTTTGGTTCGATTCTGAGAACGTTGACGAAACATCATTTTGTGGGCCCCACGGTTCCACATGACGGATGATTTCGTGATCGGCTCATCGGAATCCAGTTCTGAATATTCCGTTGGGTTCGTATCATCGTTCTGGACTCGTAGATACTAAGTTTGACGAATTTTGGAGAACCATGTCTCTGGCATATTTTTTGGTGCAAGACGGGCCCACTTGTGGACCCCGTGTTGACCGAAAACTGCACTTTTGCCCCTGTGTCCAAATTGGACGTATATACATGCTTTTCTGAGTATCTCACTCATTTCGAGATTGTTGGTAATATTTGTGACAACACCGGGGATATCAGCTCCAGTTTCCATTGCTGCACTGCTACCCCCATGGCGAGTTCGTGTTCGAATCTTCGCCTGGCTTCCAAGCAAGTATACCTTGCCTTGTTGTACTGTTTAAATTCAGATATTATTTAGTTGCATATTTTATTATTTTAATATTATATAATTGCGCGCCCAAGAATAACTTGGGTGCAACGACGGTGGCGTCGTATTTTGTCTTTATTATATATTATGCATGTCGACCTAGTTTTACGAGACCACCATATGATTAAGAGGCATCATTATATTTCATCTTTGTGAGTCTCATATAGATCACGAACTTACGTATTGACTGATCATCAGTATGTATGGGACATGCGATAGGAAATAACTGCTAATAGAGATATGTTAGAAGACTTAGCAGTTATTAGTAGTCCAGGAACATAGACTATTGTAGTACGGTGGTCCAATCTTTGTCCTTGTTTGGTTGTAGGGTTGGGCTATTGTTCTAACGATAGGCTATGAACCAAAGTTACGACGCCGATACCTGTACTCCGTCTCGGCGTAGTAGCTAAAACGTGTTCTGGAGACAACGTGCAAAGAGCATGGGGCGGGGAGGATGAATAGTAGGCGTATGGGACACCCACCTCCTTTATACAGATACCGCGTTCTCCGGAGCGATACGGACGTATATATTTATGCAGATACCACGTTCTATAGAGTGTTGGACGTTACTTGTGGTTTTGCAGATACCACACTCTAGAGAACGTTGGACGTTATTACTTATACAGATACCACGCTCCTCGGAGCTGGACGTTATTATATTGCAGAGTGCCCATGTTATGGGGGCATATGTGGCATATACTAGCTAGTTACGGCGATTGGTGAATTACGTCAGCATATGTCTAGCCTACACTTCTCATACGCACTAAGTTGTCCTCAAATTGCATTCACGTAGCTGGTTAGTTCACCCTCGAGTTTTCACAGTATTTACCTTATGGCATGTATTTTTGTATCTTGTTACGTCCCTCTGAGGACCTGGTTCCCTTCCAGATTATTTGTGCAGTTTGCAGGATGCTTGATCTAGTGGAGTGTGGATATCATTGCAGGTATCTTTACATTTTCAGCTATTACAGTCATGTACTACTTTCTATTTTTGATTTTGCTTTTATAGCCTAGTGTTTATAGGCCTATGTTGTTCTTTGGCCTATTAGAACGGATGTATTATTGGGCTGCAGACTGATGATGCATTTCGTTCCTTCTTTAGATTTATTTACCATGGATTGAGATTTAGTTTAGTTGTTGCATGTTAGAATTAGATATTTAGTTTGATCACTTGACCGTGGACAGCGTAAGTGCTCTTCGTCGGGTCCATTAAATTGAAAAGCCCTACAGAGTTGTACCAGTTGGCCAATGCCACGTGTCTGGTCCCATATGTTTTGGGACTGGGCGTGACACACCACCAAACATATTTTAATTTGGTCTAATTGACCTATTGATAAACACATGATGTGCCAATCTCGGAATTCTTCCAAAATTGACACAAAATACTACATAACTTCCTCTATAGGCCTCCTATGAACCTAATTCCACTTTCTATGGGTAGGATTAGTACATGGGAGGATTTCTAATGATTAAATTACATATTTAGAGTCTAATTAGAGAGAAAAAACTGAATTGTACCTATTGGGAGATGGATTCCAAATATAATTCTCCAAATTGAGTGTCAAGAGCCTTCAACATGTGCTTCTTCCTCCTCATTGTAGATTCTTGCCTTCTCCTTGTTCCAATAGCCTCCAATGGTGAGTAGAGAAGGAATTGGAAAGGAATTTGGGTAGGGATTGGTGTAGGGATGAAGAAATTTGGATAAAAAAAAACTCTAGATCTAGAATTGGAATGAATGAATGAAGAGAGAGAGTCTCTCTCCTCCCCTATGTGGTCGGCCTTGCCCCCTACTCCAAGTTACTATAAAAAGTCCACAATACCCCTTGGGGCTTGTCATGAAGGAATTAATTAAGGAGGAAAGTTTCTAATCCAATTGGTTTAACTAATTAATTCATTCTCTTAATGAATTGGGCTTGTGGTTGGGCTCAAGTCTAACTTAACTAATGTTGGTCAATGACAAGTCTAGTTGGGTCCAATAGGTCCACTAACAACTAATCTAACTAATGGCTAATAACTAAACATTAACTAAATAAAATACATAAACATATGCAACCATATCAAATATTGAAATATCATAAGCTAAAAATATCCATACTAGTTATAGTAAAATAAGATATCAATCAAACAATAATTTTTAAAATACCAATATTCACAATATTACCAATATTTGAAAAGGCAAAAATATCACTCTTCGGAAAAGTGGTAGTGACAGAGATGACGAAAATTTGATTTCCATGGTGTGGTGCAGGGAGAACAGGAATTTTTAGAAATTTGTTGTGATTATTTTTTGGGTCGGTTTCATTGAAACATATTATCTCCCCGCTGAACTCCGCCACCTTATAATAATAATAATAATTATTATTATTATTATTTTAATAAAATTATTGAAATTTTGCTATGTTAGTTGACATTAAAATTCTGCCATCTCAGTTGACCATCAACAATTTTTTTCTGCCATCTCTGTTGGCAGAAATTGAACGTTTTAATTTTTTTGCCATCAGCATTGGCAGAACGTGTCTCATCCACTAATTTTTGATAAGTTTTTTCGTTTTGTCTAGTTTTATTAAAAATACAAAAAAGTTACTGCACAGAAAATATTTTTAAATAAATTAACTATAAGGATACTATTTTTGAAAAATTTGAACCGACGATAGAAATCGCCATCGGAGATGGCAAAAATCGAGAATATCAAAATTTTGCCAACATAGTTGGCAAAAATTCAGCACTTTGACCCGCGGATGGGTGGGTGAGTGTTTGTTCGGTTTGGTTCAGTTTTATTGTTTGAGTGCTGATTTTTTTTTAATTAGTTTTTTTTTTGAAAAAAGAGTGGTTTTGATTAGTTTTATTTAGGTTTAGTTCTTTTAAATAAAAAATATTGTAATTTTTTTTTAATAAATTAGAAAAAAAAATTAACGTTAAAAAAATGCTATCATTAAATATCAAAAAATTTAAAAGTTTTCTACCGTAAAAAAATTGTCTACCGTCGAGCAGACTTCGAGCGGCCATAACTATTTGTTCGGAAATCGTTTTTCGTCAAACAATAGGTCAATTTGTATCTTTTCGAAGAGAGTAACACAATTCGTGTAGAAATAATTTTCATCTGAAATAAGACGCACATATTACAGGCAAAAGTATAAAATTTAAAAGTATCATAATTTTTGATTGAGAGATCGAAACGAAGTCCAGTTTATGCCAAAATGACCGTAATAAAAAATACTATGGAATAAATCGTTTCAAAGTTTAACTGACTTTGAAAAATTTTAGAATCGCCATAAAACGATGTTTCGACCTCCAAATTTTGCTTTTGAATTTTATTTTCGGTATTTCAATATTAACGAGTAAAAATTGTTATCTCCGAACCCTCAAACGTTATCATATAATATATCAGTGTGAAGATAATTAAAAATGGGACAAAAATATTTTTTTTATTTTTTTTGTGATATCTATTTTGATAATTATTTTAATTATAATTTTTCAAAAATATATGTTTAAAATTTTTAATATATGTTTAGTTAGATATTATGTAGTTAGTTTAATATAATTTAAATTTTAAATATAATATTATCCCTAATAAATTTCAAATGTCCTAAGAAAATTATTATATTTTGAATGATACTGGATATGGTATATAATATTAAAAAAAATATTTTAGCTAATTTTAAATTATTTTTAGAAATTCTATAAGTATTTTTTTTCAAAAAATCTACAAAAACCATAAAAATATTTAAAACATATATTTATGAGAAAATCATAATTAAAATAGATATCACAATTTAACAATAACAATAAATAAATAAAAACCAAAAAAAACTAAAAAAATTTCATTTGTTAGATTTTTGGTATCTCGAATGGCTAAAATTTGACAAATATAAAATAAAAAAAAATTAAATTTTCGCCATTTGGTTTGACCAAAATTTCTGGGATGGCAAAAATTACTTTAAATATTTCCAAAATAATTTTATTTTAGTTAAATTTTTTTTTTAAAAAATTGTATAGCAAATTTTCTGTTAAAACTATTTTCGTTTGGCCAAAGAAGTAACATGAGAGAAAGTAGGCATATCCTCAAAAGTCCTCTCTTTACAAGAAAAATACTTAAAGACCCAAATACCCCTTCCATTTCTCCTGTAAACAAAGTCTGATAATAACAGAAACACCCTGTCCTTTATATATAGTTACTAGTACTCAGGAAGTCATCTTGAAAAAGTAGCAGCAGTGGAGTTGAGATCAATTTTAGCCTTCTTCCCATTCATCTTCTGCTTCTTCTGCTGCTGCTGACTCATGTACGGTGGAAACGGCACGTGAGAGCCGCACCTGGGGCACGTGGGCTCCACCACCGGCACCAGCAGGTACTGCATGCACCGGGAGCACAACCCGATCATCATCCTCGAATCCTCACCACCGTCCGTTCCTTCCTCCTCCTCCTCCTCCTCCTCCTCCTCCTCCTCATCCATCGCCGGCGGCCTCTTGGTCGACGAAGCGGAGCGGTCGGATTTCGCGCGCTCGAGAGCATACTTGACTTTTTCCAGGGTGCACACGCTGCCGGAGTAGGACGTTGGAGTCGGCGGCGGAGACAGGTTCAGGTCCTGGATCGGTCGGTACGTCGGATCCGACTCGCCATCTTTCTTCTTCCCGAACTGCAAATTGTCCCACGTTAAATTTCTATTTCCAAATGCCAAACATTTGGAAACAGTTACGGACGGAATTTACATTATATCTGTGTTACTTCCAAATTCTGCCATTTCAAGAATTATATATAAATATGTGAACATTTTATCTGTCATCAGCATTAAAGCGGCTTAAAATTAAACCATAATTCATTTATAAATATTCTATTAATTATTTTTAAAATAATAATTATTATTTAATTATTTAATAAAATTTATTTATAATTAAATAATTTTAATTCAGTTGGTTAAAATGTGGAGTGGTTAAAATGTGAGACATTTTACTAAGTGACTTACACAAGTTCATTGGAAAGTGGAAAGAAAAGAGAATCTCAAGGACCTTTACATGTGACTGACACAGCTTCAGTTGTTATTACTTCGTAATTATTTGAAACACAATGTATTATTCCTCACAATTGACTTATCCAAATAATTTTGATAAAGTTCACAACTAAAACTAAAACAGATCAAGCTGTAATCCACGGAAGGAGGTGAACATTCAATTTAGAAATATTAATGTTATAACTAGATGGCTTAATGGTATGCTTAAGAGCTTGTTCATTATTCAATAGGTTCATAGTTCAAATCCTTGAATAGACTTATTTATTTCCAAAAAAATAATATAACCAATATTTTCTTTCAAAATTCAAGTGGTTTTGAATTTTCTAATTAAGCCTTTTAGGTGGCTCCTAGTTGGTGTTGCTAGGTTGTGTGAACAATCGCTACATGTTCTGTCGATGCTGAAGGTTGCTCTTTCTTATCTCAATTAGAAAGTTGAATACACTTTTTTGAGTATTTAATTTTTTTCCAGATAAGTCAGTTCCGCCGTTGGCACTACCTTCGTCGTTCGAACCTTAGCACAATCGATAAGTCCTATCATCACGGATCCTCTCTAGATAGTGAAAGATGATATCAGAGACTCTTAGTATTCAAGTTTATATCTAAAATAATACATGATGAACTAAATAATTTTTTTTGCCACTGTTCCTATTTTTTTTAATACGTTTCTTTCTTACCTCAATTAGAAAGTTGAATACACTTTTTTGAGTATTTAATTTTTTTCCAGATAAGTCAGTTCCACCGTTGGCACTACCTTCTTCGTTCGAACCTTAGCACAATCGATAAGTCCTATCATAACGGATCCTCTCTAGATAGTGAAAGATGATACCAGAGACTCTTAGTATTCAAATTTATATCTAAAATAATACATGGTGAACTAAATTTTTTTTTTTGCCACTGTTTCTATTTTTTTTAATACGTTGGATACGATTCTACATTGGCCAGACACGATACGAGATATAGAAACGATGTGATATAACGATGAGATATGAACATGACATTACTAACACACCACTCATTTTGCTTTAAAAAAAATTATGACGTTTTAAGTTCAGTCGGACAAACTACAATCCTGGTTTCACCCTTGTTTACAGAATGTGTAAATATTGTAAATAAAAGAAAAGATGAGGATTTTTATGCCAACATAAATAAACGAGATAGACCACGCTTCTCAGTTCTCCGAAATGCTTTTTATTTATAATAATAAAAAAAACACTTTTTCCCCTTCTAGAGAGAATCTCATCTAAACTTTTTATATTTGCAAATTGGAAACCATTTGAAAGCTTCTATAATTTACCATTTGCAAAATTGATCATTTCAAATTGTACTCCCTGCAAATGTTCCAGTAACTTATTAATCCACACTTTCAAAACTTTGGCATATGAATATAGAAAACGAGAGGATATGTATGCAAAATAAAGTAGAAAAAAGATGAAAACTATTTTTGCTTTGGGAAGGAGAAGAAGAATTTTCAGAACTATGGAGGAAGAAAATAAAAAAAAAACAATAGAAGGTGAAATTCTCAATAAAACTAAAAGAAAATAAGAGTTTTGTTTGATAATCAGCCAAAAAATAAAAAAAAATAAAAAAAACTGAAAAGAAAGAATTGGTATATTTACCATTAAATCGAGCTTCTTCTCCCAATCACCCGGAGCCTCAATCTCACCGGCGGAGCCTCCACCGGAGCAGCCGCCGCCGCCGCCGCCGAGCAAATCCATAGTCACCAGTTCCCTATTCTTGGCATCACACTCCTCCTTGCTTCCGGTGCTGACGTCAGCCGCCATTATGGAGGGTTTTTTCGAGGGGGGGGAGTGCTTTTGATGAAAGTCACGGTAGTGGAAAAAAGGAGGGGCTATAAATAGGCGGCGTTGGGGAATATATTATTACTTGGGGTGGGGGGCTCATTAATTAATTATGACTCAATATTACATTAAATAACAGTTATTTGAATGCTGAAATTTAATGGAAATGCTTAAATGAGAGTTCGTGGAATTTGAGAGGGGAAGTGAACGTTGGTAGCTTTTACTTCTTTACTGCAGAGTTGCATGTTTTATTAATTGCTGGTTCTTTTCGATACTGCGTCACCAATGAGTTCAGTTCAGGGGTTCGCAAATTGTAGATTGTCGACTTTCTATTTATGATGTTTGTTCACTAGTCGCTGGCGATTGATGGACAGTCGGTCGCGTAAGCAAAAGGGTGTTTGTGATGTGATACTCGCACCATTTTGCTGTGAGACCGACGAGTGACAATATTGAGTTTAAATTAAGACATTCTACGCAGGACCGTTCATGGAATAAGTCGGACAATTTATTGGATTTGGACACCAATAAGTCGTCACCTCCCTGATCCATTCGAACTCATCTTTGTCAGTTGAACTAACAATCCGTCAAAAATATATTTGGAGTTTCTAATAGGAAGACCTCGAGTATCTAAAGAAGAGGAACTCGGAATCTGAGCTCCACGATGCCGTCAGAATCAGAAACTTCGGCGCCGCTGACAACCCAGCCCGCTGGGCCGGTCCTAATTCTACGTTAACTATTTATATGTTTCATACTTATTACACTAACTATTTCTATTTTAAAACTAATTACACAGACCATTTCTATGTTTTATATTTTTCTATAAAGAGTCATAACACTAATTATCCTTATTTCAAAAATAAAACATAAAGTAGAAGAGTAATCCGTGTAATTATTTTCAAAATAGGGGTAGTCTCTGTAATAGCTATGAAACATATGAGGGATTAATATATTTACTTCTTAAGACCGAGAAAAAATAGATGAAGATGCGATACGTCATCCAGGTCCAGGTTTCACCTAGATCTCTCTTTCAGGTTCATGGCAGCGGAAACCATACCATCTTGCAGGAAAGGAGGGTAAAGATCCAGACTCGACAATATATGGTGTGGTGCAACGACATCCAATGCTGCGAGAGGAGAAAGAGCGATCGAGTGAAATAAAAGGTCTTCTGGGTGACCAGAAGGCTAGATCTGGATGAGAGGCTAGGGGCAGACGGAAACTCTAAAGGGTATTCCAACAGCGGGCCTTGAGGGCGACTGTGCAAAAATATGGTGTCCGTCGGCTGATAGAGACTGTGAAGCAATCCAAAAGGAGAAGGGCTTGCGACCGAGGAGGGTTCTTCTAGAGAACAAAGGACGTTGTTATCCTCTCAACCATCTTCATGGACGGCCCTGTATAAGCCTCCGCCAGAGATGGAGGTTGTTCGGATCCAATTCTCCACAACGGTTATCGTCAACGATGAGCGGTCGATTGTCATTTTTTAGGATGACATTGTGCTGGCAGTGTTACGTCTGATTCTTTCGAAATCTCTAAGTCGCCATCGGATGTGATGTTGTATACAAGACTAAATTGAAAGTTTACGAGACAAGATCATTCACGAGTGTTAATTCTTTTGAACAACAGGTTGAAATCATACTTACAGTAGAAAGTTGAAGACACAATATAGGAAGAAAATAGCTTTTCAATAATAACTTGCATCGGAATACAAGAAATGAATACATTTGAAATATCATCTGGACTACATTCATGAAATAACAAAAAGACTTACATATTGATATGAAATAATATTTATTGTCCTATACATTACGTCCATGTTTACATTGAACCAAAATATCTTCAAAATGAACCAGCTTCGAAATACTTCAAAATAGAAAGAGTTTCGAGACTTTTTTTTTTCCAGATTTCAACTTGCTATATGCACCCTCGTTGTTCTCGACACCCGTGGGGTTGGAAGTCAGTACATTGTCGTGCACTGGTGAGTGAGACTAACACAATTACCTAAACCAACACTGAAATCATATAAAGCATACAAATTTTATTAAGGTATTTTACTACTTAGAACTATGATTGAATTACAGTTTATATCAATAGCATAAAGTAAAATAGGAACATGCAATCATTTCACTTATCAGTGATTCATATCACAACTGATGTGTCTATTCCTGTATCAAACAAAGATGAATACCTACTGCTCCTGCAAAAGACATATATTAATGTAAAACCTGTCTATATGAGGTCATTGATGGATCTGATATCATGAAGGACTATCACGTTGTATTACGACGCGTCCTTTCAGTCCGGATTGCATATCCTACTGAATGTCCCATAATACCTCGTGCCTGAATCAAGTTCCATATAATTTCTTCCTAGGTCGATTCGGTTCAAATGTCCGGGATACCGTTTCAAGAAAATTAAGTCAAATCATGTACATAAGTTGTTCATGATCATGTAAATGCGTGAACGATTTAACTATAAAATATATGATTGACACATAACTGAAATAAACAATGTAAATATATACTTGTACATCAGTTAATTCTCTCTATTCTGTAATGTTCCAATTAGCGATCTACTGGTCTTAAAGATTTTGTGACACCATGCAACAATCAATAATTTTTGGTGACGTATTCCTTCTAACAGTTCCGTGGTACCATACAAAAAATCATGAACATGCGTAGTTAGATTTACGGTATATAGGTGAGGAGCAGAGAGGAGCACGTGAAAAGGGCATGTGTCAGGCCCCATGCCAAGAATACTGGAGAGCGGGAGGGCTGACAAAGCCAGCTACGTATACCAGAGTACTCCAGTACCCCGAGATACGGTCACGGCTGTGAATAGACATGGAGGATTAATACTACAAGCCATCAGTCAACCTAGGTCAAGCAATCCTAGTATCTCAATCATAAGCAAGAAATCACAATGTACAAAAAAAATATGATCATCATAAGAAAAATAGTAAAGTGTCTCAAACCATATATACATAACTGATCATGAAACTAGTAATACAAAATGAAGAACTAGCATGAGCGTAAGTCATACATGATCAACTCTAGCTATAGTCTAGACTTTGCTAATCATGTCATGCCCAGTAGGCGATATAACAAGTCCAAAGTACGAGCTAACAGGTGCTCGGAGCTAAACGCCTCATAAGAATATGTACCATAAGTGGGAGAACAAGAATAAGAACCCACTCAGTCGGTCTGGTGCTCCACGTGGTCACCATCATCGGGAAGAAACGGAAGATCCTCTGGCTCTGCTACCGGATATGGCCAAGCAAAACCAATGGGGGTCAGACCCCAAATAGCAAGTACCACAAATGAGGCCAAACTATGAACTTAAACCAGCAATACAACATAAAGCTACAATATCCTAAGGAACATATAACCACAAAGTATAATGTAAGGTGCACCCGGAAACAAGAAAATAAAACAGGAAACATGTAAAGAAAACTGGACGAGAACATGTATGGGATCATGCAAGGTGAACATATATGGGATCATGCAAGATGAATATAAGCATATAAGTAAACTATAAGAGAAAAAGTAACGAGAAAAGAGCTAGTACAGTAATGGAAGCATGCAAGGGAGAACATGTAAGGAACAGTGCATATAGGGCAAATAGCATAAAAGACAATAGACAGGAGTGCACCTTGCCGGGTCACCATCAGGCAAGCAAGACAATATAAGACACGACAAAAAATGGACTCAATCCATCAATCACGGCCAAGCAAGAAGTACGGCTTGCTATATTAGCTAACTAGAGTTGTCACAAGTCCTAATTACTAACAAATACAATTTAGGATTTACATACGGTCGCATGCCCTGTAGACGGTCCAAGCTACCCAAATATCAGACGACAGTAAAGTAAATAATAGTGGATACACCACCCCCAGGAGAGATATGCACCTAAATCCAAGTCATGCAAAGGTCAACCTGAGTAAGTCAATACAATATGCCCCACACGACGGTGAGCTAGAAATGTGCACTACTCGACGGCATGCTACAAGTCCATCAAGCAGTAGATTGTCGGGACACGGGACTGCATGCAACCAGGAGATCCTCCCCCGATGCTCTAATTTTTCTTGCTAGTTATTAATCCTTAACATTTTAGTTTAGGATTTCGGGTGTGGCATTCTAAAGAATCCTTCCTAGACATGATGCTCCCCGCAGGGATTAACTAGACAAGAAAATGAATTGATAAGCACAATCACAAGACTTATACGGGAATACAACCATACAGTTATAGGCAAGACGAGCATGCGCTATAACAAGCCACACCAATCAATATAACAGTCAAGAAATCAGGAGTGCACCACTAGGGTCACTATCAAGCAAGTACAAGGCAATTTTGGACAGATATATAATGGGTATGTGTCCCCAAAGCTATACACGGTAGGTGTATAATGGGTAAGTGGCCCCAAAACTATACATATGTCAAGTCAACTAGCAGGAGTGTACCTCGACGGGTCACTATCAGGCAATCACAGGACATGGTACAATGGGTAGGTGTCCCAAACTATACATAAAGCCGGGACTGGGTACAATGGGTGTCACACCCCGATCTCCCACAGGAAATCGGCCGTCCCCGCTGGACGCGAATCACTGCGCCAGCACTCCCGTGGGACGATCTTTCCCATCTGGAGGTGATACTGAACGAGCGTAAGCCGCACCCGTGCAAGGCCATGATCCGAACATGCGGTAAGAGGTCTAAGCTATAGAGTCGCACAGATAGTCCGAGTGCAGTGGAATAAGAAATGCACAAGCGATTGGTAACAAGTTCACAGAGTCGTCAATAGCAGAAGCATTGAATAATACAAGTATAAAAGTAAAACAAGCTCTTTATTGATATTGAATAAGTGTTACAGGCGGCGTTAGACCGAGGTTACAAGTCTCTCAAGCCTCTCTCTCTCTGAAACAGTAAAAGTGTGCCAAGTGGCTACATTTGTGGAATGATACATAGGCGATGTTCCAACATTATGTCTTGTATATGTGCTTCAGTTCCGGACGCAACGCTCTAAGGCTCCAGAGTGAACTCTACGCCTTAGCATGCACGAATGAGGCATCCGCACTGAACAAGGTTTCCCCGCACCCTGCAAGCAATCTGGTGGGTTATCAGTACATGAATGCACTGGTGGGAAGATTTTTTGTCCGCTCGACAAATCTAAACACGTTATATAGGTTACGTGCACCATCTATTATCTTTCTAGTCTTGCCTTAGGATCATTTTCATGGCATAATAAAAATCCTAACTCGTGTGGTGGTGCGTCGTACGATATATGAGTAACACGACGATACGTACCAACTTACCATCCGTCCTTCCCTGTCCAAGGCAAACCAAGTTAAATCAAGCACGGGCATATATAATAAAATTCAGGGGCAATATCATATGTAAACACAAGTGTTGTGAGCGAGGTTATGATTCGGGTGCACGAGTTACTCGAATTATCATTTGTGTTACAAAAGCTGTTCAAGTGTCCAATTATGTACAAGTGTGTCATATTCATATCCGTTCAGATATTTTTGATGCAGTTACAGGTACATATGTGTTATACAGAGCAGTTGCCTAAAATGCAATAACTTGCACGTGGGTTGCCACAATCGAGCCAACTTAATCTATATGACAGAAGGTCACTGGCATGACGCCATAAATGACGGAGTAGTCTCGAGGCTAAAGATGGTGTGCAAGCAAAATATGTGGCATTGCACCCATCCTGCCCATAACAGACGACTACCAGATAGTTCATCTAGATCGGATCGGCCCCATTGCCCCGGCGACCGTCCGTAGAACTGGATTCGAAAACCTATCTTGTGCACAAGTTGTCCGTGACCATATGTATCCTTAAGTTTTCCAGATTCTTGCAGGAACAGATACAGTTAAAGATTCAGATTCGGTCTGTACAGTATCGACTTCCCAAGCCGTCAGATTCAGTCCAGAACGAGTATTGAATTCCAGAGATGTTGTGATGTTATCTTGCTTAATTGTCCATTATTGTAGTCCCCTAGTTCAGGAAATGCCTTGGCGACCTAACGGTCCGAATACTTTTAATGTCTATACTTGGCTCAAAATGACTATCTTGATAGTCTTCCTGACTCAACTGAGTGGATCACAGATAGTGAAGTGCGATGAATTGTGGCATGCATATAAGTGACAAGCATTAAATCGAGGCAACGAGTACAAGTTAGCATCTAAGCATGCAAGCATTTTATTTGTGTAAACATAGGCATAAGGAAATATATAGTATAGCCTTTACGTTTAGCATGGGTCTAAGGGTAAAGCGAGAAGTGGAACCGTAAAGGGACATACTGAGCGACATGATCTAGTAAACAAGTGAACAGTGTACTACAGAGAGTATATAGCGATCTACTCGAGGCATAGCGGGGTCTACTTGCACAAGGCAAATATAGCTTGCGAGGGTCCATTTATAAGCAAAGTTTTATTTTCATGTTCTAACACAAGCAATTCAAGTTGGGATTATTCTCTTAGCTAGGTGCATTGTATTCTTTATTAGCATGCTGGGGGTGATTCACTTAGCGAATATCATGTATCATCCATATTTTAGGTGTGTTGGCTAAGCAAAGACAAGTTCATCGTAGCCACCCACCTTAGCGATGATTCGCCTCGGTTGAGCGATACTCCGAGCGAGCATTTGAAAGTCTAAGTCTGAACTCCTGAAGGGCCAAGTCTGAAAATTATTTGCCTCAAACGAGTCTTCTTGCTAAGCAAAGATGGTCGGATTTGTCACTACCCCATTTTCAGGGTAGGATATTTTTTATTTTAATTTGATAAATTGTGTATTGATCATAAATATTTGTATTAATATTTAATTAGTTGGTTGTATTTATTTTTATTAGTTATTTTAGGGTTTTGGCTAGTCTGGACCCATGTCAGACCCTAGTGGACCCATGTCAGACCCAACCAACACCCTTGTCAGACTTATTTATTGGTGTAGATTAGTTATTTATATTTTAATTAGTTAGTTGGAGTGATTAGGAATTAATTAGAGTGCATTTGGAACCCCAAACCCAAACCCTATTTTTGGATGACTTAATTGGAGGATATTTTGGTCTTTGTACCTAAATAAAACCCTAACCCTTACTAATTCCTACATGGCCGGCCACATTCCCCCCTTCCATTTTATTTCTTCTTCATTTTTTTCTCTCCATTCTTCTTTCTTCACTTCTTCTATTTTCTACTTCAATTCCAAGTAAGTTTTTCACCCTCGTTCTCTTCCTTCACTTACTTCCTTCTTGAATGTAAACCCTAACCTCTCATTTTCCCCTAATCTAGGTGTATAGAGCTTAGAATTGGTATTGGAGCTTGGTTTGGAGACTTGGAGGCTTAAGAGTGGTGATTTCTAGGTTTTTGGAGACTTTAGCCTTAGGATTCCAACTTTCAAGAGATAAACCCTAAATTTCCTCTTAGTGATTAATCTAATATAGTGTAATTAGTAGTTTAGAACCTTTCTAGACCTTAGGGCTACCCATGGGAGGAAGTTAGAACTTGTTTGGATGTGTTTAGAGACTTTGGCATAGGATTTTGTGTCAATTTTGGGTAAAATCCGAGATTCGTCCAATTTTGGGTGTTCCCTAGGTTAGACGGGCCTAGGTAGACGTGTTTGGATGTCTTAAGGATAAGTATGTATCCCCGTTCGGACACGTGAGGTCGTGTCGCAAAGATTTGGGCGTTTCGGGCGATTTGAGGGTTTTTCCGTTGTCGTGGGTTCCACATGCATGTGGAATTTTGCCACGGACCTAGAATTAGAGAATTAGTATTTTTGTGAGATTCTAGACATCGATTAGAATACGTGGATAAATTTTGGTTCGATTCCGAGTAGCTTTGGTGTGCGTTTCACGAGGTATCGTGAGCCGCACACCAAGTATTTGTCAAAATGACCAAGTGGCCATTTCAACTTGGTTTCTAGGTTTTGGGCTTGTGCGCGGGTTGGTTTAGCCTCGGGGAGTATGTATTAGAGTTTTCGGATTATATTTTATATATATATGTGTATTTATATGTGTGTGGGTGAGTGTGGTTGAGTGTGGGTAGTGTGTGTGTGTGGTTTGTGTGTGAGTGTGAGGTGTAGTTGTGAGTGTATGTGTGTGAGTGTGTTTGTGAGTTTGTGTGTGTATATATATATATATATATATATATGTGTGTGTGTGTGTGTGAGTGTGTAGTGTTTGTGTGTGTGAGTGTAGTGTGTTTGTGTATAGGTGTGTTTGAGTGTGTGTTAGTGTGTGTGTGTGTGTTAGTATGTGTTGTGTGATATATATATATATATATATATATATATATATATATGTGTGTGTGTGTGTGTGTGTGTGTGTGTGTTAATATAGATATGTATATATATATGTGTGAGTGTGTATATATATGTGTGTGTGTGTATGTGTATATATATATGTGTGTGTTTGTATATATATATATGTTATATATATATGTGTGTGAGTGTGTGTATATATATATATATATATATATATATATATATATATATATAATCGGAAGGAAGCACAAGGCTTCATGCCAAGGACTCTTAAAAAGAACTCACCTAGAGTGTATGAAAAGAGATACATGTCGTCTCTTGAAGGAAACCTTGTAGACACCCAAAATACATACTAAAACCAGGCGTGTGCAGGACCTTTAATATGCAACCGGAAACACAGTTGATGTCATTGTGTGAGTGGGGAGAATTGCAGCTATGGGACAGAATTCAAGGCTTAGTCCATTCTTGTAGCATACTGTTATTTAACCCATGCGGGAAGATTCAAGTCGAAGCGATATATATCCTAATGCAAGATAGGAAATCACTGTGAGGAACGCTCAACCCATATATTGAGATATGTGGGGGATTGTTGGTGTTTTTGCTTTGAACTATAAAAGGTAGTCCCATATTGGCTACACCACCAAGTGGGTATCTTAATATAATGCTTTGCTTGTATTGAGGTATGCATATGAAGTGTGGTGAGGCACATGGGTGCCATGTAGGGGTATTTTATTAGGATGAAGAAGGATTAACTTCTTAATGAAAGTATTTATGCTTTTTGTCATTCTCATGGAATTTATTCCATAGGAGCTAAGCCCCAAAGGGGCTTAGCGACTCGGACTCGGACTCGGACTCGGGCTCGGGCTCGGGCTCAAGGGTGCAAAGTGAAGCTTTGTAGGCGCACTTTTCACTTAGCACGTCAACATTGACACATGACGCTTGTGCGCATTTGATGCGCTCATGCACTCGGTAATGCGCGAGTTGCATGCGCAGTTGCATGAGCTGGCCGTATGAGCTGGTCGCATGAGAGGGTCGCATGAGTGGGTCGCATGAGCAGGTCGCATGTGCTGGTCGCATGAGCGGGCTGTATGAGCGGGCCGCATGGGCTGCTGCGTGCGCTGCTGAATGCGCAGTTGTTGCATTGTTGTATTAGAGGCCGCATGGGCGGTTGATTGCGTTGCCGCTGCTATCAGATTTATTTGAACGGTTATGGAAAGATATTATTGGTTATTCAAATCCATTTTTGTGGGATTTGAATTAATTCATTCCTATCTTTGTGGGATTCAAATTGATTTATTCCTATCTTTGTGGGATTCGAATTAAAGTTGATCTTATCCTTTACTAATGGGCGGCCATGCTCCTCTATAAATACTCTCTTTGTAACTCCACTAAGGACTTACTTCAAAATAGATGAGAGGAAGAAAGTTGTTGCAGCCGCCATTGCAGTCCAGGAAGTTCGTGCGAGTCCAAGCAAGAAGGTGACAACGAGCGTTCCAAAAGTTCTACGTGAACTTGCTGGTTCCTGGGAGCATATCGTGTGGGGCAAATCTTGCTTTGAACAACGGTGATCTTCATCACCCCAGAAAGCAGAGTTTATTCTTTTTCTTTCTCTTCTCATTTAGAAGTTGTACACTCTGTTATGTCCGTTTGCAACTGTGATTGCAAGAAAGAACGAGAAAATAGTTTTCTCTTATTCTTTTGTTATCTTGGTTTAAGTTGTAATCAGATCCTTTATATAATCTTCTTGTTGGATCGAGAGATATCAGGAAGGGAACTCTTGTGTGAACTCTTGATCTCGACTTCAACTTCTGATTTTATTATCTTTGATTAAGCCTCGGGACTAACAGAGATGGACATGCTAAATATACATAAACTCAGGCTCGGACCGGGTAGACTTATGAAGTTTAGTATTTGGATCCAGCATTGAAGTATCACTATATTACTCAATTACTTATTGACTAATGCATGTCTTTTCATCTTGAGAAATTATTGGGTGTGCCGACCTCAATGCATCATTTTTATGTTAACCATTAGATTATGATGGGAATGTGTGCATATACACATCTCCATACAATTTCACGATTGGGGAGAGTTAGGGTGCACTGAGGCTGGGCACACCCAATAATTTATCGTCTTTCAGGTACTAAGTAAATCAATACCTCGGTCATGGAAGGCCGCCACTTGCGGTTTCTATGACACATAGAGAGGCCACGAAGGTGAGTCTCTTGAGTTGCACAACATTATAACTATCTCCTAATCTTGGATCCACCAACACTGCACCATCGTTCAAGTGAGGATTGGCTTGTCAAGTGTTCACCTATACAAATGATTAGAAGTATTTTTTTAGTTGTTACAGTTGCTTATGTTTGTTCAACATACTATACATCGTTCTGAACAAGTGGATCCATGCTCTTTCTAGATAATATCTTTGCATCCATCTCCTGGTGATTCTTCCAACATGTTATATTATTGAATTAATCAGGACATGTTTGCCACTTCTGGAAAAAAACTTTTTTCTTCTTCTTTTGAACTCTGGAATTGAAATAGGTTGCATGCTAGGCTTTCAGAGATATTACAAAAAACTAAATAATCTATTGATGTTGCAATAAACTCCTAATTTTTTGAGTATTATTTTTCTAGACATGAACACCTATGTTCACTATATCACTCTACCTGATCAATATACATATTGATGTTGCAATGTATAAACAGATTTTTTGGATAGAACACTCTATTTTTTCAATAAAAGACAAAAAGCACAGAAGATTGAGTCAGTTTTAATCAAAAATATACTACCAACTCTCATCTTTCTTGGTCAATGGATATCACCACAAAAGAAGCAAATTGAGTTTTCTTGTGTAAAATATCATTTATGGTAATACTAATATGTAGTCATTTCAGGTTTACGAGATCTTGAGCTTCCTGTACATGTTGATTCAGTCTTTGCATTGCGCTCCTTTGTTTGAAGCATATAAAGGTAATACTTTTCTTGTTACAATATCTTTTTTTTCCTGAAAATATAACCTCATTTTGTTCACTTACACAGATCTAAATAAGATTCGTCTAATTCTTCCTCAACTACTCGATGGTATGATTATTGTATTTATTTAACTTTATTTCTTGGGTATCCATCGTGTCTTTAGCTTCATTGTACGCCAACTTTGTTCTATAATAGTGGGCTTTTGCCGTCTAACTTCAAAAGTTCTAGTATTATGAAAATAGCTTATCAACTATTATTCCATTTCACCTAATGTTAGATTTTTTTTTGTCTTCTTTCAACCAAAATTCCACTAGTTATGAATGTAGATGCCTAATATTGTTTCATTATTTTTCTCTCTTTCAGGAATCGTTGCCTAGGGAGTTTTTTCTCTGAGAATATCTTATTATTAGGTGCAGATCCTAGTGAAACATGTAAAGGACAGTGAATTTCATATATTCTGTGAATATATGTGAGGTTAATGAATAATCTAGAGCTAACCGGAGAGTTAATTCCATAAAATTCAAATGCAGAGAGTATTCAAATATATAAGATTTTGTGTAAGGTTTGAGATTTAAGTTTGATTTCTATATCTAGATTAGGTTTTGTTTTCTTCTTTTTATTTCAAGGAAAAACTGTTGTAAGTTCTGGAACATTATCAGATTCTTGCCAGTTATTTGCATCTTTTCAGTACCTGAGATGTACTACAGATGTTGATTTGTAATTGTGAAATTGTTGGGGGATACCATCTGGTCCCTAAGAATAAGTTTTCTGATTTATGTTAATTGTAAAATTCTTTATAGAAACTTTTGTGTTCTCCATTACGAAATCCTTCGATGAGTACTTGTACCTTATATTAGCTGTGTATGAAACATGGCATCATGTGGGTTTACAACCTTTAGTTTTCTTATATGAATTACTTTCTAGGTTCATAAAGATATGTTGTCACTGCTACTTAACTAGACACGTCCCTTTCTTCCGCTCAATGGCTTTTATTCAGTCAGTTAAAGAGACCTCAATGGCGCATTAGTAATAAACATTTTAGACTATCTTATTTATATGCATTTTGAATTTATGTATTTACTCACATTTCCAAAGCTCATGCAGCTATTGAGAATGCTTTTATTTTATTTTATTTAGAATAAGACATCAGTTATCGGAATGGCTTTATTGAATCTTATCGAATTTGCTTCTAGTGCTGAAGAGATCGAGATCAATCTTCCGTTGTTGTTGCCTGGTGATAATGCTGAGTCTCATCCATCAATTATTGTAAGTATATTTGACTCCTTTGAGGTTTATAAGCTTTATTGAGGTAAGTATAGCCTAGAAAATATGTTTATATTATTGTACTTGCATTGAGTACGGCTGCACTCTGTCATTTGAGTAGATGATTGGCTTCTTATAGAGAGAAGCAGACATAGGGCGAATGTTGAAATTAGTTGATGATTTTATTGATTGTCTCATTGGCATTATATAGCCTTACAGTCATTAATACAATGATTTCAATCATTATGACAATAATCTCATAATGGAATATCCTGTGACATATTCTGACATCCCAAATATGTCCTCAGGATATTCTCATGTGCTTATACTATACTTAAATATGACACCCAACATACCATATCAACACTCCTCCTCAAGATGGGTGAAAGATATTCACTAAGCCCATCTTGTCACATCCTCTAATCATGCTCACTGAGGCGAGTCCCTTGGTTAGTCCATCTGCTACTTGATCCCTGGTTGGAACATGGCCAAGCTCCAGTAATCCTCTATCCAACTTCTCTTTGATGAAGAATCTATCAATCTCGATGTGTTTGGTCCTGTCATGCTGTACTGGATTGTTGGCGATTCTAATAGCTGACTGATTGTCACACCACAGCTTCATCTTGGCTCCTTGATCCAGCTTCAGCTCCACCAGCATATTCTTCAACCATAGAAGCTCTGCAACTCCCAAGGTCATAGCTCTGTACTCTGCTTCAGCTGTCGATCTGGCCACCACAGACTGCTTCTTACTCCTCCAGGAGACCAAGTTATCTCCTACAAATATGCAATATCCCGAGGTAGACCTCATGTCATCAGCACAACTAGCCCAGTCAGAATCACAGTAGCCCTCGATGCTCACGTGATTGTTCTTCCTGAATATTAGTCCCTTCCCGGGAGCACCTTTCAAGTACCTCAGAATCTGGTACACTGCATCCATATGACCCTTCCGTCGGTCATGCATGTAGCGGCTCACCACACTTACTGCAAAGCAGATATCAGGACGTGTGTGGCTCAAATAGATCAACTTGCCAACCAGTCTCTTGTATCTGTCTCGATCAACTGGTTCTCCAGCCTCAGCATCAATCTTGAACCTCTGATCTATTGGTGTCGTTGCAGGTTTGCACCCCAACATCCCAGTTTCTGTGAGAAGGTCCAGTGCATACTTCCTTTGAGAGAGAACAATCCCCTATGTTTCTCAAGCAATCTCAATCCCAAGGAAGTACCGAAGAAGGCCGAGATCCTTCACCTCGAATTCCTTGCCAAGCTTTCCTTTGAGTTGGGCGATCTCTTGCTCATCATCTCCTCTGATAATCATATCATCCACATACACCGCAAGCATGGTGATGTGGCATCCACTCCGACGGAAGAACACAGTATGATCAGCATTGATCTGCTGATATCCCATCCCTATCGTCGCCCTTCTGAATCTGTCAAACCAAGCTCGAGGAGACTGCTTCAGTCCATAGAGGGACTTCTTCAACCTGCAGACCTTGCCTACTGTCTGATTGGTGCCAAATCCTGGTGGTATCTCCATGTACACCTCCTCCACTAGATCTCCGTGAAGAAATGCATTCTTCACATCCAGTTGGTGTAGCTTCCATCCACCATTCGCTGCCAGAGAAATCAGAGTCCTGACAGTGCTCATCTTTGCAACTGGTGCAAAGGTCTCGTCATAGTCGATGCCGTACGTCTAACTGTATCCTTTGGCTACTAGTCGAGCTTTGTAGCGATCAACCTGTCCATCTGGGTTCTGTTTCACGGTAAAGACCCACTTGCATCTAACTGCTCTCTTCCCCTCTGGCAGTCTCACAAGCTCCCAAGTGTGGTTCTTCTCCAGAGCTCCCAACTCCTCGTGCATTGCCGCTTTCCACTTTGAATCGTTCTTGGCAACCTGCCAATTGTTAGGTACAGTAATACTATCCAAAGATGCTATAAATGCTCCATGAGAAGAAGGGATATGGTCATAAGAAACAAACTGAGCAATATCCCAACCATATCTATTTGGAGGATTTCCTGCATTGTTGCGAGTGGTCCTCCGTACAGATAGTGGTGTGGGAGGAGTAGTAGTAGGAGGAATGATATCTTGTGAAGGAGGGGGTATCACCTGAAGGGGGGTTGGTGTCGGTGCCTCAGGAGTTGGGACGAACGCAGGCAAAGGACTTGGCACTGGCACTGTCGGTACTGGTCCTGCAGTTTGCTTCTCTCTCCTGCTGTAGGTAAGTAACTCTCCCTGAGCCGTAGGCCTAACACCTTCACCTTCTTGTCCCTTCTCCGTGTCTCCATGCCAAAATTCTAAATCGGTTACCACCAAGTTCTCCATCTCCCCCTCTCGCCTAATACTGGCAGTATTAGGCGTGTTGTGTGAAGTTCCGTCCTGGCGGTAGTATGGCTCATGCTTCCTAAAGTGGACATCCATACTGACAAACTTCTTCTTCTCTACTGGACTCCAGCACACATACCCCTTTTGGGTCGCCGAGTAGCCTACGAAGATGCATTTGACCGCTCTAGGGTCAAGTTTCCCAACTGATGGCCTGTTGTCCTTCACAAAACACACACACCCAAACACCTTCAGTGGGAGTATCCCACTATTATTGCCTTGCAATACCTCACATGGGGACTTCCATCCGAGGACCTTCGAGGGCATCCTGTTGATGAGTTGAGCTGCTGTCAACACTGCATGCCCCCACAGACTCTGTGGGACATTCATGTCGATCATCATACTTCTTGCGACCTCCAGAAGGTGTCTGTTTTTCCTTTCTGCAACTCCATTTTGTGCTGGTGTGTATGCACAGGTGGTCTGATGCTGTATTCTGTGTGCTGACAAGTATTCTGCAAGCGTCCTGTTGGTATACTCTGTTCCATTGTCAGACCTCAGTACCTTCACAACTGCTTTGTACTGAGTCTGGATATGCTTATGGAAATCCCGAAAACAAGTAGGTACATCACTCTTATTTTTCATCAAATATAACCAGGTAACTCGAGAGGAACACTCAATGAAAGAAACAAAGTACTTATAACCATTCATAGTGTTAGTAGCACATGGACCCCAGACATCAGAATGTACTACCTCAAAAGCAAAAGTGCTCCTATGACCCATGCCAACATATGAGCTCCTAGTAAGTTTTCCTAACTCGCACGCATCGCATACTAATTTCTCTTTATTTATTTTTGCATAAATCTCTGGATACAACTTACTTAGAGTATCAAAGGAAGAATGTCCCATCCTCCGATGATGGAGTATCAAGGTATTCTTAGTCCTCTGCTGCAGTCCTTCCATGCCAGCCTTCTCTGCCATAGATACCAATGCTGAGTCCAGTCCTTCTCGATCTAGGTACCACAGTCCCTCATGCCAAGTGCCAGTCCCAAGTCTTCGTCCTGTCCCTTTCTCCTGGAAGGTCACCTTAGGAATATCAAAAGAAATAATGCATTTAAGTTGGAGGATTATAGAACTAATGGACAAGAGACTGACTGGAAAGGATGGAGCATGTAAAATATTGGATAATCTTACTGAACCTGTACAATTAACAGTACCCTTACCGACCACTGGCTGGAAAGTGCCATCAGCTGTCTGAATGCTGTCTGCTGATGCTAGGTGAGTGTAGGAAGAAAACTCACTAGCATTCTCCGTCACATGCCGAGATGCTCCCGAGTCGATAATCCAGTCTGATGATTTAAGGGAAGAGATAGACGCAAGGGCAAGTGATTCGTCAGTACCTTCTAATGGATGGGCATACATGGCAGCGTTGCCCCTAACAAAGAATGAGGTGGACGTCTTCTCTGTTCTACTCCTCATGTCTCCCAGTGCCTGGTCCTCCACAGTAAAGGTGCCATCAGCTTCTTCGTTCCCTTCTGATATCAGGAGGTTTGCCCGATAACCTCCTCGGCCGCCTCGTCTATCCCCTCGACCACGACCACGTCCTCCATTATATCCTCGTCCGCCGAACGGTCCTCGTCCACCACCTGAATCTCCCTCCCTAGGTGGTTTCGTACAAGCATACCGATGATGACCCATCTTCCCACAGTTGTAGCACTGTCGGTTATGTTGCCAGGGCTCTCCCTTAGATCCTGTGTTACCTGAGCTGGTGATCGCTAGTGCTGACTTTGCTTCAGGGGGACCACCTGTCCCGGCTTGCAGCCTGATGCGTGTCTCCTCCTAGATCATGGCTGAGATAGCCTCCTCAAGGCTAGGGATCTTTGGTTGGGCTAGAAGTAGGATCGTCCTCTGTGCGAAAGCTGCAGTCAGTCCTTTGAGGAACTTCATCGTCCTCTCCTGCAGACACACCTGTCTCTCCTTACACTTAGGGTCCCCGCAGCTCGTCCGATCTGAGGAGTGATCATAATCCAACCACAGACGCTCCAACTCCGTGGCATACTCCTGCACCGTCTTCTCTCCCTGTACGGTGTCATCAATCTCCCCTTTTATCTGGAAGACCCGTAAGTTGTTCCCCACACCATCATAGGTCATTCTCAACTTCTCCCACACATCTTTCACCATCTCAATACCGTCTACTGTGGCGGCAATAGACTGGACTAAGGAGTTGAGAAGCCAGATGTAGATCACCATATGAGTGGACTTCCACTCATCGCGTCCTGTCGAGCCCTCGTCCGGCTCTGTCGTCTCGCCCGTCAGGAACCCCTCCATGTTTTTTCCTGCGAGGGTTCTTCTCACCCGTCGTGACCAACTCAGATAGGTGGCTGGTCCATCTAATTTCAGATCGATGGAGGGAAGCTTCAACTCCGGCGACGTTCGTGTCGTGTTCTCACCAGCCGACATCGTCAACAACTTCATCAACGTTGCCACCTCTGCAGAATCTAGCTTCTTGATGATCTCCTCCATCGATGCGTCGTCTATCCAGTCACGTCACGTCCGCTCCACGACTCACGCTTGTCCTCGTCGTCCGCTCCTAGATCCGAACATGTCCTCCCCTTTTTCAGATCTAGGCATCCCTATTAGGCGCTGCCTCGTGCTGGTGCGGAGGAGGCGGCAACACGCATGTCACAACCGCCGTCGCAGCAGCAGCAGTCGCAGCCGCCGCAGCAGCAGTAGCGGAACGAGGCAGCAACAGCGAAGGACGGCCTGCGAAGGGCGAAGAAGAGGAGAGGAGGGAAAAAAAGGAGGGAGGGGCGTGAAAGAGTTCGGTGGAGGAGATCTAGGAAATCCTCCTGTGGGTTTGTGGAAGCTTGGTGACGGCTAGGGTTTGTGAAAACTTGACTCTGATACCATGTTGAAATTAGTTGATGATTTTATTGATTGTCTCATTGGCATTATATAGCCTTACAGTCATTAATACAATAATTTCAATCATTATGACAATAATCTCATAATGGAATATCCTGTGACATATTCTGGCATCCCAAATATGTCCTCAGGATATTCCCATGTGCTTATACTATACTTAAATATGACACCCAACATACCATATCAACAGCGAACAGAAGTAATATTAGGAATTTGTAAAAAACACAAGCTTATATTGTTTTATATCAAATGTAATGCTGATTGCATATAACATTCTATGTTATAATAGTGAATTAAGACAAAATCTACATTGGTTCAATAAATATGATGTTATAATGTGTATATATAAATTGTTTTGTGTAAATTGTATTCTCATAATGAATTTTGGTTGATATTTGAGACCTGAACCTAGGCTCAATAGAGCATCATTTTTTTTTATAAATTTGTAACAATTATATTTGTTGGGAATAAAAAATTCGAAATGGTTATAATCGTTGGGAATCAAAAATTTATAACAGGTTTTTACTGTTGGAAATTTCTCATTTCCAACAATTTTTTACGGTTGAAATTTTATAATTTCTAACGGTATTTTACCGTTAGAATATTTTATTTACCAACGGTTTTTCACCGTTGGAAAAAAAAAAATTATAACGGTTAAAAATTGTTAGAAAAATCATTAGGAAAATTCTTCATGCTATATTACTAACGGTAAAAAAGTGTTAGAAATTTTTTTTTTTCTAACGCTTATCGTCGTTAGGAAATGACTATTTTGATGTAGTGAATTTCGAAATTGAGTGAGGATAATTATGTGATCGATTTTGAATTCGAATAAACGAAAAGAAAGTAGGGCAGAACTTAAGTTTTGTCCTAATTAAAGGACACCGTCAGACCTTCGAAAGATTTTCTACGGTTAACCACACAAAATAACGATGTTACTGTCGTTTGAGTGACACTCTTGTATCTCAGACAAGATACGTAGCTTGTTGCTCATTGGTTAGGTGCTGATTTGTTGCTGATCAGCAACGTACTTAATCCATCACTATACAGAGGAGAAATTATTCATTCGTCCGAACTTACTACATAGCAGTGGTTAGGTCTTGTTACTCCAGTAGTAGTGTATCATGATGTTCTTGAAAAGGACCATAACCTCACCACTGCCACGTGGTAAGACTTGTCCACTGAATATCTAATCGGCATGCAAGTTTATTTTGTAGAGTCCATTTTTGTTTACCCAGCAGAAATACGATGTATGTTCACGCACATGTCATTTTTATGCAATCTAAAATTATTTTGGAAGTGGTTTTGTTAATATCTGAAATGCTTTCGACCTCTATTTTGACGCATGATAACACTTGAAAGAAATGATGAATATACATCCTAGTTTGTGTAGATGAAAAAAAAAATGAAGTCTATTTTTTAAGTTCAACAACGTAGTTTAGAGCATCCACAGTGGGAGAATTTTAAATGCTACATTTTGACTTTAGTCAAATTTTATAGAACTTGAAGGCTGCAGTCAGCACTTGTCCATACTTGAAAATTGCTAGAAAGTTAAGACAAACTCCAGATTTGAAACGTGTCCTAACTGCTCTATATTAATTGTTGGGTCCACCAAAAGGAACCGAACAGAAAAAAAATAATAAAAAGGGAAGAAAAATCTTACCAAAGAGAAAAAAAAAAGAAGAAGGTTAATTTGGATTGTTTATATGAAATTTATTATTGTGTACCAATATCATAAGAATACTCCAAAAATAATAACTTATATAATTTTTAATAATTAAAAAAAATGTTTTAAGTGTTTCCACTGTACTGCATAAAAAAGAGAGAGGAAATAGTACATTGAACTCTGGCAATCCATATGATATTTATTAATAAACAATTAATTGTGTACTATTATGCTGCACCATAAAACACTCAGGTCATCCCCCTCCCATTAATTTAATTCATTAGCAATTAATATGCATCCCAACAATATAATATCTTGTGATTCAAAGCAATTAATAGGCATGCACATGCATTGGCTTTTAATGTCCTTCCCTGTGCTGAAATGTACGTACTACAGTCCGAGTAATTTAATGGACACAACACAGGTCAGGAGTACTGTGGATTGATTATATGTACTCAGGAATTTCTTCACTCATTCATTTCAGAATTACATAATACCAAGATCATAAATAAATAGCCTTTATAGAAAGTTGGTACCAAACTATGTATGTCATTTGATTTCCCTCGTCAATCAATGGGAGGGCTACTACAGTAGTTAGAACTACAGTTTTAAACTTCAATAAAGTTATCCAAAATCCAGTAACATGTTTTAAAGGAGGGGATTTCGATTTCCAAAATTTTGCTCAACATTGAGAGCTATATATTATATTCGAAATTAATTTTGGTTGTCCCTTGATCTTTATTGTGAATCGATTCTGGAGGGTCATCCGTGACTCCGACCTTAGTGGGATCACGCTGAGCCTGTAAGGTAGCCCTAGCATAGAGATTTGTCCAAATCCGAAGTCTTGTCCGACTTATTCTAGGGCCGACCCTGTCTAGAGGAAGATCCGACAAAACTTCTAGCTTGGACCACCTCCCTCTGCTTAGGACTGTTATCAATATTTATAATATAAATACATATATATTATTTTTCAGAGAACAAGGAAACTAAAAAAGAAAATTGTTACCGACCTCCGGAGAAGTCGTGCACGAAGCACTGCCCTAAGAGTTGATCCGAGGTCTATGTGCAGACGTTTCTCAGAAGCTCCTAGCGGTAAAACCCCCTGACTACCGGGTTCTCTTCGTCGCACACAACTCGGAGAGAGAAACCGAACTTAGCTCTGCCCAAAGCAAGGATTTAAAGATCAGAGTGTGGTTCGAGAGAGTAATGAAAGAGAGGTTTCACATATGATGATTTTCTGTAAAGAAAGAAGGAGGAGGTGACCGCAATATAAAGGCAGACCAAAGACACAACCAACCGACAGGAGATTAAATGGCTCTTAAAACTAGCCATTAAAGAGAAATAACACAAGGAAATAAACGTGGAGGAATGGATGTCAAAAGAGCTGTTACAAGGGTTCAATGAACCTGGACATGGTGCCTCCACGTTCAAATTTGAATGAGTCAAATGGTTCAAAAAATAAAGAGGAGCAAAAAGATTTTTTGGATCCCAGCCCGAACCCGAAGAGTAAATTGGATCGGCATTCGGCGCCCGCAGGTGTGGGCACGTACCCGCACCGGTTAAGCGCGCCGAACCGAGTCGAGCCGGACCCGGCGACGACGCGCATGTGTGGCCCAAGGGGTGTCACGCCCCGATCTCCCGCAGGCAAATCGGCCGTTCCCGCTAGGCGGGAATCACCCTCGCCAGCGCTCCCGCGGAATGATCGCTTAACCCATCCGGGCGTGATGCTGCACGAGCGTGATCCACGCCCGTGCAAGGCCATGGTTCATTGGCTGGCGGCAAGAGTTCTAAGCCACAGAGTCGCACAGATTGTCCGAGTGCAGCGGAGTCATGAACGCATAGGCGATCGGTAACAGGTTCACTGAGTCGACAAATATAGCGGAAGCATTGTAACAAGTAAAGTAATCTCTTTATTGATATGAAACATGTATTACAGGCGGCGTATAGCCGAGATTACAAGTCGCTCAAGCCTCTCTCTCTGAAACAGTAAAAGCGTGCCAAGTGGCTACAACTGTGGAATGAATGTACAGGCGATGGTCAGGCGATGTTCACAACTTATGTCTTGTATATGTGCTTCAGTTCCGGACGCACCGTTGCAAGGCTTCAGAGGGAACTCCTGGCCTTAGAACGCACGAAGGAGGCGTCCGCACCGCACGAGGTTCCCCCGCACCCTGCATACAAACTGGTGGATTATCAGTACATTGAATGCACTGGTGGGGAAGCTACTCGCCCGCTCGACAAATCCAAACACGTAATACAGGTTCCGTGCACAACTATTAAGTTGTCTTTCTAGTTGCCTTAGGATCAGTTTCATGCAAACATTGAACAGCTTAACGTGTCGGCAGTGCGCCGTGCGATGTTAGAGGAAACACGGCGAGACTTACCAACTTACCATCTCCTTCCCTGTCCAAGGCAAACATTGAGGCAAACAGTATAAATTCGAGCAGAGGCATGTATAGACATTCAGGAGGCAAGCATATGCAAACAGGAGGGTCGTTTTAACATGATCGTTCAGGTGTTTAGTTGTTCTTGATGCGATGCAGTGACTCGCACGCGGATAGCCGCTAAGCGAGGATGACTTATCTATATGAACACGGTCGCTGGCAAAGCCATTATGGACACTAGTCTTAAACGAGAGTAGTTTGCAACGAAAGTACAGTGGGTGCTACAAGCCATCTCGTTTAGTACAGTAGACTATACAGTAAGTTCAGCCATGGAGCGGATGGTATGCAGCGAAAGAACGGTAGGTGCTGCACACTATCTCGTCCAGTACAGTTGGCTGAAACAGTGGAGTTCCATCCGGATCGGAGCGGCCCCAGTGCCCCGGAGACCGTCCGTGGAACTATGCCTCATTTCCGAGTTGTCCGCGACATGCAGGTCAGGGTCAGGGTCAGTTTCCCCTTCACTAGATACTCGAGTACTGTAGAACAGGAGTACAGTGGTACAGTGGTACAATGGTACAGTAGAACAGTATAACAGTAGTACAGTAGTGCACGATTACAGGAGGTGCTTGAATCATGATTCTGTACAGTGATTAACTTGTCTTGATGCATTCCCCTGGTTCGGGGCTGCCTGGTGACCTAACGGTCCCGGATACTTGCAGGAACATTCAGGCACGGAACGACTACGTAGTAGTCTCCCGGGGTTTGGATGAAAACACGGTAACAATCAAGCAGACAAGCATGCGTTCTAAGGAACATAATCAGCACGTTTGCTCGGGCCCGAAGGTAGTCCGAGAGATGAAACCGTTAAGGGACTTAGCATGCGAGTGTCTGAATATAAGCAGTATTTCAATTTCCATGTTCTAGCAAGCAATACAAGTTGGGATTATTCCCTTAGCTAGGTGCGTTGGATTCATTAGCATGCAGGGGGTGATTCACCTAGCGACTAGCATAAACATTCCAGATTTTATGTGTGCTGGCTAAGCAAAGACAAGTTCACCGTAGCCACCCACCTTAGCGATGATTCGCCTCGGTAGAGCGATACGTCTGAGCGAGCCTCTGAAAGTCCAAGCCGGATTCCTGTAGGGACAAGTCTGGATATCCTTTGCTTCTTGATCGAGGCAAAGCAGGTCGGGACAGCTGCACTATTGCCGATTGAGACGGCAGTCCGCTTGAACGGTGTAAACCCCCTCGACCAGATTCCCGTATTTTAGGAATATTTTTTTCACAATTTAGGATTTGTTGCAATATTTTAATTTATTTTGCTTACATATCCTATTGACTTGTGCACCTGTCAATCACCTAATTATTTGGAGCTTTACCTTGACTATTATCCCCGAACGAAGTTCACATATCTCTCCTAGACTTGCCAATCTACTATCCTGCACTTTGTGCAACTCCCAGATACTCAGTCTTGAGCCTCGTATGAGACGCATAAATCTCGTTGCAAACGCCCGTATTTAATTCCTATTTTAATTCCCAGATCTGTACCCATACCTGTTCCAATAGAGATTTGAGGCCCAACATGCACCTGTTTTGCCCAGACAAAAATACGTTAATTTTCTACACTGAGTAAACTACATTTAGTGTATTGACACCGTAGAAAAATTATGACCCTACCTGCCTCTAAATAATTAGAGAACACCGTGCGCAGTATTTATTAATTAATAAATACGGTGACCCGTATCACCCAGAAACCAGGTCCAGTCCCTGCCCAGACTCACCCCCACCCCCTCGGGACCCTCGCACAGCAAATTTCCTCAATTCTGCGAATTTTAGTAATTTTAGAAATTGGGTGTTTTTCCAGACAATTTCGTAATTGCGCAATCTCCCAAAATAGGGCCTTTACACAATTTATGAAATTATAGGGACTTTTCTGCAATTATCTGTGTGAGGTGTCAGTCCCCTATTGGCCGGTGAACCTGCACCGTCCAATTGGAGACGGGACCCACCCGAAAAGATCCCGAAAATATCTCGGAAATATCTTGTAAATATCTCAAGATATTTTATTAAAATATTAATAAAATTCTTTATAAATAAACTAAAAAAATAAAAATAAAATAAAATAAATAAAAATCCTAAATCTACCCCTGTCCCAGCCGAATCCCACCCCCCCCCCCACGGCCGGCGGCGGCGAGCTCCTTCGCCGGAGTCGCCCGCTCTCCGCCGCCCCTGGCTGGAGCCATCCCCTGGCTCATCTTCCCCGCTCCCTCTCTCCCTCCCAGCCTCTTCCCTCCACCTCGAGCGACCTGTGCGTCCCCCGCGGCCCGCTGGAGCAGCTCCGCCCCCCCCCCCCCGCGACGAGGCCCCGCCGGACCGGCTCTGCCCCTCATCGATCCCGCTGGCTTCTTCTCCCCGAGCTCTCTCTCCCTCTTCCTCTCGGCCGAGCCCCGCCCGCTGGCTTCTTCTCCATCCTCCCCCCCCCCGGCCGAGCCCCGCCTGCCGGAGCTCCCCTCCGCGCGGCGAGCCACCCCCTTCCCGCTGGCTCCGCCTCCGCCTCCCCTCTTCCAGCTTCTTCTCCTCCTCCCCAGCTTCTCCTACACCCTCACGACCACCGCCACCCGACTCCCCGTCCCAGCCGCCTCCGCCGCTCCGGCCACGTCGCCGCCCTCCGCGCCGCCGGCCTTGGTCCCACCCACAGGCCCCGGCGACGTGTATCGCTCCCCCGGGCGCTGCGTCGGCGCCATGTCAGAGCTTCCCGAGCTATGGCTACCGCCGCTGTGCACTGTGCGACTCCCGGAGCTCCGCCCTCTCCCAGCTCGGCCAGTCTCCAGCAACCCTAGGGTCGCCGTGGACGCGGACAGGGCACAGGATACGGAAACAGCCCTCGGACTCGTGTCGGACACGTGTCGGACACGGAGAAGTTTAGTTTTTCAAGCTCTGCTCAGGTAACGATTTCTCTCACCTCATAATTTCGATTTCAACTCCGTAAGTTGCGTCGTGTAGACTGTGTAACCACCTCGGTGCCCGTGCAACCTGCACGGTGCATCGTGTCCTGTGGCGATCGCGGCACGCGATCCAAAAACAGGAAAAACAACGACCCGATTCACCCCGGAACTTAGTATACCCCGCCAAACGGGATGACTTGGTCGTACGCGGTCTTTACCAAAACGTGCGCGTCGTTGATACGGACGTGCGGGATTTCGCAGAAGTTGATTTGGATGTGCGTGCACACCGGAATCAACGCGTATCCGCCGACAACGTCCCGTATCCGTCAGTTCTGGAACACGCTGCAACTTTGTGTACACACGTCGGATCGAGAAGAAACTTGTGCCATCGGATTCGTAGCAATACGCTGGTCCTGTGATCCAAGTTTGGTTCGATTCTGAGAACGTTGGCAAAATCCCGTATCGTGGGCCCCACAAGCTCCACTTGACGGGCGATTTTGTGACCGGCTCATCGGAATCCAATTCTGGAAGTTCCGTTGGGTTCGTATCGACGTTTTGGACTTGTGGACACTAAGTTTGGCAAATTTGGAGACCTTTGACCCTGACACATTTTTTGGTGCAAAGTGGGCCCACATGTGGACCCCGCTTTGACCGGAAACTGTCATTTTTGCCCCTGTGTCCAAATTGGACTTAAGGACAGGCGTTTCTAGTTATTTGATATTTTCTGAGACTGTTAGTGATGTTTATTTCAGCATCCGGAGACATTTATTCTGAGGCCATAGTTTCTGACTTTTGGCACTTGACATCTGGACGTTATATTTTGCAGCTCTCTTTCCAGGCAAGTATACCTTGTCTTGTTGTACTGTTTAAATTCAGTTATTGTTAGTTACATGTTTATTTATTATATAAATGTGCGCGTCCGAGAAAACTCGGGTGCAGTCAACGATGGCGTTGACGTTAGGACTTGTGTCTGACCTAGTGTCTAGTAGACCCACCTAAAGTTGTGAAGTTATTGATATAACTTTCCAGGCCTTGACACGTATCATTACACGTCACAGAGTGAGTACATGTAGGGACGCGTGCCTCATGCGCGACTGGCCATCAGTGTGAGCAACACGTGTAGCGGTATTTAGCTCAGTTGTTTATTTCATAGAGACTTGCATCATAGTATGAGATGTCCACGTCGTTTTTACGATTTGTACATCTACATTGGGCGGGAAAGATTACTAGTAGGCGTATGGGACACCCCCTCCATGATGTTTTATCCTTCGTACCATGCTCCTCGGAGATGGTCGATTGCAGAGCTACTCGTGTGTCCGGGGGCATATGACACATATACTAGCCGGTCATGACGATTGGTAAATTACGTCAGCATATGTCAAGCCTACACATTCCCATGCGTACTATCAGGTCTTTAAATTGCATTCACTTAGATGGTTAGCACACCCCCTTATTTATTCAGTATTTACATTATGGCATATTATTTTTATGTATCTTGCTATGTCCCTCTGAGGACCTGGTCCCCTGCCAGGTGTATATGTTCTTGAGTATTCGCAGGAGCACAGATCCGGACAGGCTACTTATATCCCGAGGAGGTCTTCTATTCGAGCCTCGTGATTGTCAGATGTTGTTCTTATATGGTGTGTATCTGGTTCCTTTTATATTCTGTTTTTCGGCAGTAGTTTTGTTTCCATCCGGCTGTCATTCTTTAGATATTTGTTATTGAGATCTAGTTACTTGGTTATTAGTTATTCATGTATATTTGACTCCGTGGATGAGATTTAGATATTACCCTGTGACTTGTGATCAGTTTTACCACTAGTGAATTATAGTTCATTATACAGCATACGTACGTATATATGGTTTCCATATATTGGAGTTGCCATATATACGGGCCAGCTGGCATGGTTGCGTGACCTAGTCCTACGTATTTTGGGACTGGGGCGTGACATGTTTTTTAGTGGTGGCCCATGCAGGTCAGAGCATATTGTCTCGGTTACGTTACTGTACCGAGCAAGCCTGCACCTAGGATTAGAATATAGAATCTCATCCAAATTGACTATGACTTATCTTTCTTCCAGTCTGTCCTACTTACATAATTGCATCCTGCTTGATTCATGTACTTCCCTGATAATTCTTTTAGTATAGCCTCTGCTAGAATATAGGAATCCCTGTTGATAGGATGATAATTAAGGTAGCATTCCTAATAAGAATACCACTAGGGCTTTGACATATCCTTAAGTTCGGATTACTAAATAAACCCTAGCCTTCCTGATTTCCTAAATAAACTCTAGCCTTCCTTATTACCTAATAAACCCTAGCGTCGCTTACCTATAGATTTACTTTCCATTATCCCTTGGCGTATTTATATATGACTTGAGTATAGTATGAACACTACTAGGATTAGTTAGAGATAGGATTATTAGAGATTGACCATAGTATTGACCCTAGCCTTGAGGAACCCATAGAAATCTAAGGAGGAATATTAGGACAGAAACCTCATCCTATATTAGATAAACCCAGTTTTACGCCAGAGACCCTTTACCCTTGTTGGCGTAAAACCTATTTGACCGTTGTTGACGTAAAGCCAAACCACTGCCTAGTTGGCGTAAAAGCCAAATCATGTAGAAGCTTGTCCCCTTTACGCCGCCCTTAGTCTTCCTTATCCTGCGTATGACGCATCATGCCAGCCACGTAGGTAACTCCCCTGCGCAAACCTGATGATTCATAGATAACCAGCGTAGAGTAACCTGTTTAGGCATAACATAAGAATATGATGTTAGCGTATTTGTTACAGCCTTAGCTTTCCCCAGACACGACCAAATCCTGTGCAGAGATACGCCTCGAGCCCTGTGCAAAAAGAAACAGCTTTTGACGGGACATCTGGTTTTGTCTCACCTCGAACGTAAATTGACTTATATCCAATACGTCCCTAAACGACAACCTAGATCTCCGTGCAAATTTATCATCTTAACCATCCACTCGATCGTTGTGCAAGTACTTTGTCAGATGTCAGGATTCATTAACTTGACTGACAAACTCATGAGTTCTTGTACAACTTTTCGCTGCAGCGTATGCTAGACTTTTTACGCTGGCAGATTTTTACGCAACCTTTAGGCAATACTTTGCCCGCAGACCTTACGCAGGAAGAATAGCAATCTCTCACACGCAGACTTTATACGCGGACAGCTCTGAAGCTCTACCTTGCGCTTCTCTGTTTTACGCGGATAACCCTGAAACCTGTTTTACGTCGATAGTCTGAATCCCTGATTTACGCCAAACTACTTTGGATCCCTGCCATACGCTAGACAATTTGAAATTCTGTTTTACGCAGACAGTTTCGGATTTATACCTTACGCCAAATTATCTTACCTCTGCATTACGCAGACAACCTTGAACCCCTACTTTACGCGGACTTTCTTGAAATCTCTGTTTTAGACAGACAACCTATTATGTATATTAAGATTGTAGAACTTAGAAGGCCATACCTCTTTTGGGTCAACTAGCAACTTAGGAAGAAGTTAGAATGTTAACTGTAGAGATTGTAGAGTCTTGTTTTTTTTGGTGATTGTGAATTGTTTGTAATTTCTCACATCATAATCTAGCGTACTTATATTTACCGTACTACCTTGACTTATGCCGCTATTATAGCCTAGTTTCGCAAGCTCATTTTTATCAAGCTTGTTCTTGAGAGATATATTATTGGAGTACTACACTAATACATTTCAGAATCAGTGTATTACGGTCTGATCAACCATAGTGCACTTGGTTTGACCTTCGCATAACTACTTTACGTGGATTGAGATATATAGTGATTAGTAGATAGATGTACTTGCCCGTTAGATATGCCTGAGCATATCGTATCAGCAACATAATTGTGCTGATCCGAATATGTGAATAGGGATTACCAAAATAGCATCTCAAATCCACAACTGCTTTGACAATTCCCGTTGAATTCTTTAAACGCCTTGATCCTCACACTACTAATCTATTACCTCCCCCTTGAACTCTTGAATACTGTTTTCCGTCTTCCCTTATTTCGGAAAGACGAAACCTCGTCCTTAGTATAAATACGAGAAGTGTATTGTTTTGTAGCCATTTCTGTTTGTTTCTTGGGTATTACCAAACTTTATTATTAGATTTGTTTGCAGTTTAAATTGTGCTACCCTTAGATGACCCTTCACTACCTACCTACCTACCTACCTACCTACGTTTAATTACTTTCCTGATACGTACATCCCTATGACAGCAAAATTTTTATTTTTGCCTCGTAACTTGGAGCAAGAATCAGAACTCAAGTATTACGAAAAAGGATGTATCATTTTGCTGACAGGAGTCTAAAAGGATTTCACCTGGATAAATAAATGAATGACTCCTGAATGGATAGCAGCACCTACGACTAGGTTGACTTGTAAGGATCAAGAATTCCTATGGACCGACCCACCAAGTCAGCACTTTTCTTACCCTATAGAGTTGGCCAGTCTGCAGAAGCTTTAGCTATGGAGACATTACCTATTGAGGCAAATCGTAAGATTGTACGATATACCAGTCAGCATTTTTACCAGACAAGGATTCGCGTGACCAGAGTTGATGGTCAACCGAAGAGACAGTTAAGTAAATACAAGGACACTGGCGAGAAGTACAAGACAGACAGAAGCAGTGGGCAGACCGTCATCATCGTCCCTTGGAAATTCAAAGAGGACGATCATGTCTCTTGAGGATATCACTTACTAGAGGCACCATTTGATTCAGAGGACGCAGCAAGTTGAGTCCAAAGTATATTGGACCATTGACGTGCTAGAAAGAGTGGAAGTAGTGGCATATCAACTTGCGCTACCACCTTCACTTGAGAGAGTACTTGATGTATTCCACGTGTCGCAACTCAGGCGATATGTGTCAGACAGCAGTCATGTTTCAACCATCCGGAGATCACCATTAGGCCGAGCCTGTCGTATCAAGAGCAACCCGTGGGAATCCTTGATCATCGGGAAAAGATATTGAGGAATCAGTCTATTCCCTTGGTCCGCGTAGCATGAAAGCATGGCGCGCCAGGAGAATCTACTTGGGAGCATGTGGACGACATGTGTAAACGTTTTTCGAACCTAATCGTAACCCAAGATATAAATTACTTTGTTAAATTATATCTTATGCCGTCTTTGACTTCTACCGTGGCTTAGTTTTAATTTCGAGGACGAAATTTTTATAAGTTGGGTAGATTGTAAACCCCCTCGACCAGATTCCCGTATTTTAGGAATATTTTTTTTCACAATTTAGGATTTGTTGCAATATTTTAATTTATTTTGCTTACATATCCTATTGACTTGTGCACCTGTCCATCACCTAATTATTTGGAGCTTTACCTTGACTATTATCCCCGAACGAAGTTCACATATCTCTCCTAGACTTGCCAATCTACTATCTTGCACTTTGTGCAACTCCCAGATACTCAGTCTTGAGCCTCGTATGAGACGCACAAATCTCGTTGCAAACGCCCGTATTTAATTCCTATTTTAATTCTCAAATCTGTACCCATACCTGTTCCAATAGAGATTTGAGGCCCAACATGCACCTGTTTTGCCCAGACAAAAATACGTTAATTTTCTACACTGAGTATACTACATTTAGTGTATTGACACCGTAGAAAAATTATGATCCTACCTGCCTCTAAATAATTAGAGAACACCGTGCGCAGTATTTATTAATTAATAAATACGGTGATCCGTATCACCCAGAAACCAGGTCCAGTCCCTGCCCAGACTCACCCCCACCCCCTCGGGACCCTCGCACAGCAAATTTCCTCAATTCTGTGAATTTTAGTAATTTCAGAAATCGGGTGTTTTCCCAGACAATTTCGTAATTGCGCAATCTCCCAAAATAGGGCCTTTACGCAATTTATGAAATTATAGGGAATTTTCTGCAATTATCTGTGTGAGGTGTCAGTCCCCTATTGGCCGGTGAACCTGCACCGTCCAATTGGAGACGGGACCCACCCGAAAAGATCCCGAAAATATCTCGGAAATATCTTGTAAATATCTCAAGATATTTTATTAAAATATTAATAAAATTCTTTATAAAAAAACTAAAAAAATAAAAAGAAAAGAAAATAAATAAAAATCCTAAATCTACCCCTGACCCAGCCGAATCCCACCCCCCCCCCACGGCCGGCGGCGGCGAGCTCCTTCGCCGGAGTCGCCCGCTCCTCCGCCGCCCCTGGCTGGAGCCATCCCCTGGCTCCTCTTCCCCGCTCCCTCTCTCCCTCCCAGCCTCTTCCCTCCACCTCGAACGACCTGTGCGTCCCCCGCGGCCCGCTGGAGCAGCTCCGCCCCCCCCCCCCCGCGGCGAGGCCCCACCAGACCGGCTCTGCCCCTCATCGACCCCGCTGGCTTCTTCTCCCCGAGCTCTCTCTCCCTCTTCCTCTCCTCCATCCTCCCCCCCCCCGGCCGAGCCCCGCCCGCCGGAGCTCCCCTCCGCGCGGCGAGCCACCCCCTTTCCCGCTGGCTCCGCCTCCGCCTCCCCTCTTTCAGCTTCTTCTCCTCCTCCCCAGCTTCTCCTACACCCTCACGACCACCGCCACCCGACTCCCCGTCCCAGCCGCCTCCGGCCTCCGCCCGCTCCGGCCACGTCGACGCCCTCCGCGCCGCCGGCCTTGGTCCCACCCACAGGCCCCGGCGACGTGTATCGCTCCCCCGGGCGCTGCGTCGGCGCCATGTCAGAGCTCCGCCCTCTCCCAGCTCGGCCAGTCTCCAGCAACCCTAGGGTCGCCGTGGACGCGGACAGGGCACAGGACACGAAAATAGCCCTCGGACTCGTGTCGGACACGTGTCGGACACGAAGAAGTTTGGTTTTTCAAGCTCTGCTCAGGTAACGATTTCTCTCACCTCGTAATTTTGATTTCAACTCCGTAAGTTGCGTCGTGTAGACTGTGTAACCACCTCGGTGCCCGTGCAACCCGCACGGTGCATCGCGTCCTGTGGCGATCGCGGCACGCGATCCAAAAACAGGAAAAACAACGACCCGATTCACCCCGGAACTGAGTACGCCCCGCCAAACGGGACGACTTGGTCGCACGCGGTCTTTATCAAAACGTGCGCGTCGTTGATACGGACGTGCGAGATTTCGCAGAAGTTGATTTGGATGTGCGTGCACACCGGAATCAACGCGTATCCGCCGACAACGTCCCGTATCCGTCAGTTCTGGAACACGCTGCAACTTTGTGTACACACGTCGGATCGAGACGAAACTTGCGCCATCGGACTCGTAGCAATACACTGGTCCTGTGATCCAAGTTTGGTTCGATTCTGAGAACGTTGGCAAAATCTCGTATCGTGGGCCCCACAGGCTCCACTTGACGGGCGATTTTGTGACCGGCTCATCGGAATCCAATTCTGGAAGTTCCGTTGGGTTCGTATCGATGTTCTGGACTTGTGGACACTAAGTTTGGCAAATTTGGAGACCTTTGACCCTGACACATTTTTCGGTGCAAAGTGGGCCCCACATGTGGACCCCACTTTGACCGAAAACTGTCATTTTTGCCCCTGTGTCCAAATTGGACTTAAGGACAGGCGTTTCTAGCTATTTGATATTTTTTGAGACTGTTAGTGATGTTTATTTCAGCATCCGGAGATATTTATTCTGAGGACATAGTTTCTGACTTTTGGCACTTGACATCTGGACGTTATATTTTGCAGCTCTCTTGCCAGGCAAGTATACCTTGCCTTGTTGTACTATTTAAATTCAGTTATTATTAGTTACATGTTTATTTATTATATAAATGTGCGCGTCCGAGAAAACTCGGGTGCAGTCAACGATGGCGTTGACGTTAGGACTTGTGTCTGACCTAGTGTCTAGTAGACCCACCTAAAGTTGTGAAGTTATTGATATAACTTTCCAGGCCTTGACACGTATCATTACACGTCACAGAGTGAGTACATGTAGGGACGCGTACCTCATGCGCGATTGGCCATCAGTGTGAGCAACACGTGTAGCGGTATTTAGCTCAGTTGTTTATTTCATAGAGACTTGCATCATAGTATGAGATGTCCACGTCATTTTCACGATTTGTACATCTACATTGGGCGGGAAAGATTACTAGTAGGCGTATGGGACACCCCCTCCATGATGTTTTATCCTTCGTACCATGCTCCTCGGAGATGGTCGATTGCAGAGCTACCCGTGTGTCCGGGGGCATATGACACATATACTAGCCGGTCATGACGATTGGTGAATTACGTCAGCATATGTCAAGCCTACACATTCCCATGCGTACTATCAGGTCTTTAAATTGCATTCACTTAGATGGTTAGCACACCCCCTTATTTATTCAGTATTTACATTATGGCATATTATTTTTATGTATCTTGATATGTCCCTCTGAGGACCTGGTCCCCTGCCAGGTGTATATGTTCTTGAGTATTCGCAGGAGCACAGATCCGGACAGGCTACTTATATCCCGAGGAGGTCTTCTATTCGAGCCTCGTGATTGTCAGATGTTGTTCTTATATGGTGTGTATCTGGTTCCTTTTATATTCTGTTTTTCGGTAGTAGTTTTGTTTCCATCCGGCTGTCATTCTTTAGATATTTGTTATTGAGATCTAGTTACTTGGTTATTAGTTATTCATGTATATTTGACTCTGTGGATGAGATTTAGATATTACCCTGTGACTTGTGATCAGTTTAACCACTAGTGAATTATAGTTCATTATACAGCATACGTACGTATATATGGTTTCCATATATTGGAGTTGCCATATATACGGGCCAGCTGGCATGGTTGCGTGACCTAGTCCTACGTATTTTGGGACAGGGGCGTGACAAACGGAATGGGGTGTTACATCCTACCCAACTTAGAAAAAGTCTCATCCTCGAGACTTACTAAGGACAAGCAGTAATCTAGGGTTGAGGCAATCCTAGACAAGTCGTTACACTTGTTTCATTTGGATATTCACTTGCACAAGCTTCAAAATCAGCATATCGCTTAGACTGGATCGTGCGCACTTTCGAAGTGCACTTCTAGCGTGAACACGTCAACCAGCTCAGTGATAGCGAAGTCTTAGCACTCGAGTTTCACCTTTTCTTAAGTCTTGGATGGTGCACTAGTTCAAGGCGTCCCTCGAATAGATGCATTCAACCAAACTTAGGGTTAGTGAAAATCGGACAAGCTACTAGCGATACTCTCAAGGGTTCGCACAGGTTGGCACAAAGGCCACTCGCAGCATACAACCAGACAAGCAAGCATATCAATCAAACCGCATTTTGAAAGTATTTAGACTTATTGTTGGAACATCCCATCGAGGTATTGAGAGAGAGCGTGCACATAACCCACGAACGAGCTTTCGAAACAGAGATATCGAATTGAAGTCCAAAGGCGTAGAAGCCAGGCTCTGATACCAACCTGTCATGCCCCGATCTCCCGCAGGCAAATCGGCCGTTCCCGCTAGGCGGGAATCACCCTCGCCAGCGCTCCCGCGGAACGATCGCTTAACCCATCCGGGCGTGATGCCGCACGAGCGTGATCCACGCCCGTGCAAGGCCATGGTTCATTGGCTGGCGACAAGAGTTCTAAGCCACAGAGTCGCACAGATTGTCCGAGTGCAGCGGAGTCATGAACGCATAGGCGATCGGTAACAGGTTCACTGAGTCGACAAATATAGCGGAAGCATTGTAACAAGTAAAGTAATCTCTTTATTGATATGAAACATGTATTACAGGCGGCGTATAGCCGAGATTACAAGTCGCTCAAGCCTCTCTCTCTGAAACAGTAAAAGCGTGCCAAGTGGCTACAACTGTGGAATGAATGTACAGGCGATGGTCAGGCGATGTTCACAACTTATGTCTTGTATATGTGCTTCAGTTCCGGACGCACCGTTGCAAGGCTTCAGAGGGAACTCCTGGCCTTAGCACGCACGAAGGAGGCGTCCGCACCGCACGAGGTTCCCCCGCACCCTGCATACAAACTGGTGGATTATCAGTACATTGAATGCACTGGTGGGGAAGCTACTCGCCCGCTCGACAAATCCAAACACGTAATACAGGTTCCATGCACAACTATTAAGTTGTCTTTCTAGTTGCCTTAGGATCAGTTTCATGCAAACATTGAACAGCTTAACGTGTCGGCAGTGCGCCGTGCGATGTTAGAGGAAACACGGCGAGACTTACCAACTTACCATCTCCTTCCCTGTCCAAGGCAAACATTGAGGCAAACAGTATAAATTTGAGCAGAGGCATGTATAGACATTCAGGAGGCAAGCATATGCAAACAGGAGGGTCGTTTTAACATGATCGTTCAGGTGTTTAGTTGTTCTTGATGCGATGCAGTGACTCGCACGCGGATAGCCGCTAAGCGAGGATGACTTATCTATATGAACACGGTCGCTGGCAAAGCCATTATGGACACTAGTCTTAAACGAGAGTAGTTTGCAACGAAAGTACAGTGGGTGCTACAAGCCATCTCGTTTAGTACAGTAGACTATACAGTAAGTTCAGCCATGGAGCGGATGGTATGCAGCGAAAGAACGGTAGGTGCTGCACACTATCTCGTCCAGTACAGTTGGCTGAAACAGTGGAGTTCCATCCGGATCGGAGCGGCCCCAGTGCCCCGGAGACCGTCCGTGGAACTATGTCTCGTTTCTGAGTTGTCCGCGACATGCAGGTCAGGGTCAGGGTCAGTTTCCCCTTCACTAGATACTCGAGTACTGTAGAACAGGAGTACAGTGGTACAGTGGTACAGTAGAACAGTATAACAGTAGTACAGTAGTGCAAGATTACAGGAGGTGCTTGAATCATAATTCTGTACAGTGATTAACTTGTCTTGATGCATTCCCCTGGTTCGGGACTGCCTGGTGACCTAACGGTCCCGGATACTTGCAGGAACATTCAGGCACGGAACGACTACGTAGTAGTCTCCCGGGGTTTGGATGAAAATACGGTAACAATCAAGCAGACAAGCATGCGTTCTAAGGAACATAATCAGCACGTTTGCTCGGGCCCGAAGGTAGTCCGAGAGATGAAACCGTTAAGGGACTTAGCATGCGAGTGTCTGAATATAAGAAGTATTTCAATTTCCATGTTCTAGCAAGCAATACAAGTTGGGATTATTCCCTTAGCTAGGTGCGTTGGATTCATTAGCATGCAGGGGGTGATTCACCTAGCGACTAGCATAAACATTCCAGATTTTATGTGTGCTGGCTAAGCAAAGAGTTCACCGTAGCCACCCACCTTAGCGATGATTCGCCTCGGTAGAGCGATACGTCTGAGCGAGCCTCTGAAAGTCCAAGCCGGATTCCTGTAGGGACAAGTCTGGATATCCTTTGCTTCTTGATCGAGGCAAAGTAGGTCGGGGCAGCTGCACTATTGCCGATTGAGACGGCAGTCCGCTTGAACGGAATGGGGTGTTACATCCTACCCAACTTAAAAAAAGTCTCGTCCTCGAGACTTACTAAGGACAAGCAGTAATCTAGGGTTGAGGCAATCCTAGATAAGTCGTTGCACTTGTTTTATTTGGATATTCACTTGCACAAGCTTCGAAATCAGCATATCGCTTAGACTGGATCGTGCGCACTTTCGAAGTGCACTTCTAGCGTGAACACGTCAACCAGCTCAGTGATAGCGAAGTCTTAGCACTCGAGTTTCACCTTTTCTTAAGTCTTGGATGGTGCACTAGTTCAAGGCGTCCCTCGAATAGATGCATTCAACCAAACTTAGGGTTAGTGAAAATCAGACAAGCTACTAGCGATACTCTCAAGGGTTCGCACAGGTTGGCACAAAGGCCACTCGCAGCATACAACTAGACAAGCAAGCATATCAATCAAAATGCATTTTGAAAGTATTTAGACTTATTGTTGGAACATCCCATCGAGGCATTGAGAGAGAGCGTGCACATAACCCACGAACGAGCTTTCGAAACAGAGATATCGAATTGAAGTCCAAAGGCGTAGAAGCCAGGCTCTGATACCAACCTGTCACGCCCCGATCTCTCGCAGGCAAATCGGTCGTTCCCGCTAGGCGGGAATCACCCTCGCCAGCGCTCCCGCGGAACGATCGCTTAACCCATCCGGGCGTGATGCCGCACGAGCGTGATCCACGCCCGTGCAAGGCCATGGTTCATTGGCTGGCGGCAAGAGTTCTAAGCCACAGAGTCGCACAGATTGTCCGAGTGCAGCGGAGTCATGAACGCATAGGCGATCGGTAACAGGTTCACTGAGTCGACAAATATAGCGGAAGCATTGTAACAAGTAAAGTAATCTCTTTATTGATATGAAACATGTATTACAGGCGGCGTATAGCCGAGATTACAAGTCGCTCAAGCCTCTCTCTCTGAAACAGTAAAAGCGTGCCAAGTGGCTACAATTGTGGAATGAATATACAGGCGATAGTCAGGCGATGTTCACAACTTATGTCTTGTATATGTGCTTCAGTTCCGGACGCACCGTTGCAAGGCTTCAGAGGGAACTCCTGGCCTTAGCACGCACGAAGGAGGCATCCGCACCGCACGAGGTTCCCCCGCACCCTGCATACAAACTGGTGGATTATCAGTACATTGAATGCACTGGTGGGGAAGCTACTCGCCCGCTCGACAAATCCAAACACGTAATACAGGTTCCGTGCACAACTATTAAGTTGTCTTTCTAGTTGCCTTAGGATCAGTTTCATGCAAACATTGAACAGCTTAACGTGTCGGCAGTGCACCGTGCGATGTTAGAGGAAACACGGCGAGACTTACCAACTTACCATCTCCTTCCCTGTCCAAGGCAAACATTGAGGCAAACAATATAAATTCGAGCAGAGGCATGTATAGACATTCAGGAGGCAAGCATATGCAAACAGGAGGGTCGTTTTAACATGATCGTTCAGGTGTTTAGTTGTTCTTGATGCGATGCAGTGACTCGCACGCGGATAGCCGCTAAGCGAGGATGACTTATCTATATGAACACGGTCGCTGGCAAAGCCATTATGGACACTAGTCTTAAACGAGAGTAGTTTGCAACGAAAGTACAGTGGGTGCTACAAGCCATCTCGTTTAGTACAGTAGACTATACAGTAAGTTCAGCCATGGAGCGGATGGTATGCAGCGAAAGAACGGTAGGTGCTGCACACTATCTCGTCCAGTACAGTTGGCTGAAACAGTGGAGTTCCATCCGGATCGGAGCGGCCCCAGTGCCCCGGAGACCGTCCGTGGAACTATGCCTCGTTTTCGAGTTGTCCGCGATATCCAGGTCAGGGTCAGGGTTAGTTTCCCCTTCACTAGATACTCGAGTACTGTAGAACAGGAGTACAGTGGTACAGTGGTACAGTGGTACAGTAGAACAGTATAACAGTAGTACAGTAGTGCACGATTACAGGAGGTGCTTGAATCATGATTCTGTACAGTGATTAACTTGTCTTGATGCATTCCCCTGGTTCGGGGCTGCCTGGTGACCTAACGGTCCTGGATACTTGCAGGAACATTCAGGCACGGAACGACTACGTAGTAGTCTCCCGGGGTTTGGATGAAAATACGGTAACAATCAAGCAGACAAGCATGCGTTCTAAGGAACATAATCAGCACGTTTGCTCGGGCCCGAAGGTAGTCCGAGAGATGAAACCGTTAAGGGACTTAGCATGCGAGTGTCTGAATATAAGCAATATTTCAATTTCCATGTTCTAGCAAGCAATACAAGTTGGGATTATTCCCTTAGCTAGGTGCGTTGGATTCATTAGCATGCAGGGGGTGATTCACCTAGCGACTAGCATAAACATTCCAGATTTTATGTGTGCTGGCTAAGCAAAGACAAGTTCACCGTAGCCACCCACCTTAGCGATGATTCGCCTCGGTAGAGCGATACGTCTGAGCGAGCCTCTGAAAGTCCAAGCCGGATTCCTGTAGGGACAAGTCTGGATATCCTTTGCTTCTTGATCGAGGCAAAGCAGGTCGGGACAGCTGCACTATTGCCGATTGAGACGGCAGTCCGCTTGAACGGAATGGGGTGTTACAAGGGGTTCCCCACACAACATCTTTAAGAAAGCAATGAAGAGGAACCAATATATACATATAAGGAGGGGTTGGCCGATCCGATGTGAGACTAAAGGAAAGAAGAAAGTTGAACTTTTGCTCAAGCAAAGCTAACAAGGACAACTTCTCAGGCCCAGCGTGACCTGCAAGATATCGACGTGGCGGATGACTCTTCAAGACTAGACAACAATAAAAGTCAAAAGCGATAACAAAAATTAGCTCCGATTAGGACAACCAAAACTTTGGTACCGACTCTGGCCAGAGAAACTGGACATGTTTATAGGCTGGAACGTGATAGTTAATTATACAACATATATGTATATATTTACTGTTGTAATATGTATTAAATGATTAAATCTAGCTGGATGACGAGTATCATATTGATTGTTGTAGTAGTAAAATATGGTCTAGAAATATAGACCAATTCCTTATAAATTGCAAGAAAAATTAGAGATTTCAAAGGAAAAAAGAAGAAGAAGCTGGATGTGCATGCAGTGGCAGATCTAGAAATTTAAAAGAAGGAGGTTAACGGTAAAGAAAACCAAAAAATATATCCCTATATATACTAAGTCCATAAAAAACAACAAATTCGAGACATTCAAAACCTACAACAATATTCCATTTATGTAAAATCAGTTGTTGATCTTAGTATGGAGAAACCAAAAACAATAAATACAGAACTTTTTCTATCATTTTTTTTTTCCAATAGGATCAGTTGATCCCACTTGCTCTTCCCATGCTCAGCGTCCATGTGTTGACAAAGATGGTAAAGATAGTAAAAGAGTACGTAGTTAGAAATTCAAATAAGAACTTACAATATGAATATGACACGTGAGTTTATTTTTCTGTTTAGATCTCTGATTTTCTTTTTATTTAGATCCTTAAACGAATCAAAATATGAGATACATCTAATCCAACAACTTCTCATTGCCGAACTTTAAAATACAATTGAGGGGGAAGTAAAAAATTGTTGACGTGATTGCAGTAGTACTTTTCTTCCTTCACTTTATAAGCATTCCCACTTCCTAAAAATAAAACAAGATGTAGACGAGAACTTCGGCTGATCTTCTTTTACAAATAATAATAATTTTTCAACTAGTCCTGCAAAAAAATTAAAAAAATCTCAATTACCACTTAAATTTATATTGTTTAATAATAATAATAATAATTAAAATTTTAATATATACAAAAATAATAATGAATAATATCAGTCGGAGTAACCTCACTCTATTTAAAAGTGACAAACCATATCACCTTTTAACTACCACTTTATTATAAATCAAATATAGAAACTACAAAAAGTTACACTTTTCAACTTATTTCAACAACCAATCAAATAAAAAAATTCATAAAATATGATTATGCATGACGTACATATACAATATGTACGCAAACTTTTCACTCCTAAATTTTTTTTATTTCGTTTTATTTCGTTGAACCAAATGCGTCCTAAGACTTTTAATAGGAAAAATAGTTACTAGCTGCTGATAGATACGTTCTCTCCTTAGTTTAATACAAAACTGATATTGTTTCTTATTTCCATCAAAAAAAAAAAAAAATTTGGCTTATTTTACAGGAAATGGACAAAGGTTATTTATTATGAATCCTTTCACAACTATAACAGAAAGATGGGAGCCATTTGTCACGTACCGATTACTGGCGTGGTCTTTAAAGAGCTTTAGTTGAAGCATTGGAATGCATACATTAATGAGTCAGAAAGCGGGACAGAGGCAGACGGATGATTATGACATATTTTTTTGGAGTGTTGAGACGAAGCATCTGCCTCGCCTGCATATTGAAGAGAGGGGGAAAGGGGCTGTGTTTAATGAGATTTGACCTTATGAGAGAGAGACAAAATGTCATTCAATGCTTTGAGGACTTCCACATCACAACCAATTACTGACTTTGTGAGGCTCTTTGGTACAATGTAAAACTTTACAATGTGTCATAATTATTAGAATTTAGTCTCAATATGATAAATTTTGGAACTCAAATATATTTAAAAATTTGTTTCGATATAATTTAAAATTTTATATTAAATATAATATTTGATTAGATTTTAAATTTATATTAAATATTTAATTTGATTATATTTGGACGTTCATAATTAGTGTTGGACTGTTTTAGGTGGAACATGATTCTTATTTTAAGATTTTCTATTTAGGAAACCCTATTATGACCTAAAATAGAATTTTTTTTTATCCTATAAATATAGGAGGAGGGTGGAGGCACAAAGGATAGCACAAGTTGGAGATTCAGGGTGCTCGTCCACAGAAAATCTAAGAGAAAGTCTGTACTTTGCTCTTAGGACTTCGTCATCCAAGACAGAAGAAAGAAAGAGATCTGATCGAGGAGTCGTCGCCTTCGCTCAGGGAGATTGCTACGGGTTGGTGAGTGATTTCAATTGGAATCTATTTCTTTTCTTCTTGAATGTGGTGAGGGGGTTAAATCTATTAGGGCAAAGGATTCAACATTGATTTTGTCAATCTTATAATTTTACCTGAGTTATAAAGGTTAAAATTTGTCCAGGTAAAATAGTCACCGCTATATACTTGTCTTTATCTGTTATTTGTGTTCGTTAGACAGGGGTTGGATATCTCAGGTGTGTTGGCCTAAAATTTTTGCTGCGGGCCCCTTCAGACACACGGTGTCGGAACGCTTGCAGAACGTGTCCGATTCACATCATCTGGTATCAGAGCTACTGGTTTTGGTTCTGCCAACTATGTTTACGGAGCAGATGAACACTCGTATGATCACCCTCACAGGGGAGAATTTGGCGATTTGAAAGTCAAGGATGGAGTATCTACTCTGGTGCAAGGACTTGCATGGTCCGTTGGAGGGCGACAACGCTATGTAATCGGACAAAGCTGCTGAAGACTGAAACGACTGGATCGGAAGGCCATTGGATTCATTCGCCAATGGCTGGACGACTTGATGTTTTACTACGTGTCAATGGAGAGTTCGGCAAAAGCATTGTAGGAGAAGCTGTATTCGCTGTACGAAAGGAAGACGGCTGGCAACAAGGCATTTCTGATTCGCCAACTCGTCAACTTGAAGTACACAGAGGGTTCCCCAGTGGCACAACATCTGAACGAGGTTCAGGGTATTATCAATCAGCTGTCTGCGATGAAGATGGTGATTGATGATAAGCTTCAGGCCCTTTTGCTTTTGAGTTCTCTACTGGAAAGCTGCGAGACATTGATGGTGTCGGTGAGCAACTCCGCACCTGGTAGAGTTGTCACGATGGAGGCAGTCAAAAGCAGCTTGTTGAACGAGACGATCCGGCATAAGCAAGTAGAATTGTCGCAAGAGTCCGCTCTGGTGGCTTCCTACGGGAAGGGAAGACCCAAGTCACAAGCGAGGACATGGGAAAGTTCTCGGGATCCTGTGACTGTGGACCACAAGGAGGGCTGCTATCACTGTGGCATAAGGGGTCATATCAAGAGGAACTGCATGAAGCTATAAGATGAGAAGGCCAAAGGTAAGGATGATCAGGAAGATCTCACGGCTATGGGAGATCTCATCATCGTAACAACCGATGCAGAGGAACCTTGTGACATGTGTCATGATGGCGATTGGGTCATGGATACGGGAGCGTCGTATCACGTCACTCCATATAGGAGAATCTTCACGTCATACCACGACGGTAGGTTTGGACGTGTGAAGATGAGTAATCAGGGGACGACTGCAGTTGAAAGCATCGGTGATGTGCACTTGATAACGGAGCTTGGTGAGAAGCTCGTTCTCAAGGATGTGCGACATGTACCGACTTTGCGCTACAAGTTGGTTTCGGTAGGGAGGTTGTCGGATGATGGTTGTCGCAGTTTGATTGGGGACAAAGATTAGATGCTTACGAAGGGTTCCCAATAGCTGGCTCGGGAAGATTTATGTTTTGGCATGTACAGGCTCAAGCCGCTGAGTTGTACATGCAGGCCACAGACATCGGATGGAGGTTCGAGGGGTATTCGACAGAAGTTGGATCGTCGGGAACTTGCTGAGGAGGGGCTTCGAGATACTTTGAGGATTACCGAGGATTTGGTTCATCAAGACAAAGCGACGAATGGTTATGAGCCAAAGATTGAGGGTTAGTATGTCGGTCCCATGACAGCTGGTCGGTCTCCAGGTGGGGGTTGCTTCATAGATCTGATTTTTGCCGATGGGTGGTTTACCAAAGCTTCACGAAGCAATATTGGTTTCAGCAGTTCGAGCCCAGGAAGGAGATCAATGTTTGCAGCAAACTCAATCTAAGGTAGGAGCGTCACCATTCACACAGTTCCGGGGGAGCTGTGGGTCATCGATGACATGTGTAACGACCTGTTTCGTTCAAGCGGACAGCCGATTCAAACGGCGCAAGTGCAACGATCCGACCCGCTTTGTGTCACGCCCTGGTCCCGTAGGGGCCGTTCGTCCTCGCTTGGTCCCTATGGAACCGATCGTCCTCGCACGAGCGTGATGATGTGCAAGCCTAAAATGTGCTTGCACAAGGCAAAAGCTTGATACAAGAGCAAGTAAGCTATTCAATACAGAAGCATCGACAAATATATTACAGAAAAGTAAAGAACACAATGGCATATGAAAACAAGCTCTTTATTGATAATCGAAAGTGTTACAAGCGGCGCATGGCCGAGGTTACAATTCGCTCAAGCTCTAATTCTCTCGATTACAATGACACCGTTCCATACATTATGTCCCTCTATGCAAAAGCGCTCAAACTCGATACGGCTCTCAAGGCATTGACTCCAGATTTCTGGGTCCTTGGGATGAGGCACGACTATCGCTTCCTCGGATGATCCAGTACCTGAGATCAAGCAAACTGTTGGTGGGTCAGCACTTTTATAAGTACTAGTGAGTATAAAATAACTGAACAGAAGCTACAACCCCATGAAACCCACACTAAGTAAGCATGTGACAAATTATTAAATTACTAGTGATCTTGCTACTTTTACCTAAGTTTATTTCATGCAGCTCAGGATTATAGTCAGTTTACATCTTTTGAAAACATAGCTTTAAAACCGGTTTTACATAATCGATACATACAAGCCAGCTATAGAGACAATGTTCTATCGTGTAGTGCGCAGCATGTATTGCAAGCCATATTCGATCTCTAAGGAACAAAGTCTCTAGTGGACTGTTTATCTCAAATCCAGACAAGCATTAAGTAGACTATTATACTTTCAAGCACACAAGAAGAACGTGTCTACCCTCCCGTAAGTAAGGTTTGTAAGCCTCAGGGTATCTAGATCTCTCCTAGGCCGAACGATCCCAGTGTCCCAGGAAACGCTCGAGAGATAACCTTGTGCACAAGTTGTCCTGACCAAATGCATAAATGCAAGCTCCTATCAGATAAATACCATATGATGCACATGATCCATAACAAGCAAGCAAGCATATCTATCAAGCTATAGAGCCGGAGCTCTCAATACTCTTGCCTAATAGCCATACCCTTCCGTAAGTAAGGACTTCAAGCCTCAGGGCGGACTATTAGTCTAGATGCAAAAGTTCAAGCTTATTTATGAAGTTCTATCTCTTTACAAGCAATCAATGAAACATGTTCAAGCAAAGCTAACTCTTTTAATAAGTAACAAGCAAAAATAGTTCTATAAATCTAGCATGCAAATTCTATCTCTTTTGGACAAGCATTCAAGTATTCTAGTTTAGCATACGATATCAAGAATAAGTGCAAGCAATCTTTTACTCTTTCTTATTAGCATGACAGCGGTTCGTTCGATAGCGGTGTCCGTGTAACTAAGCATGCAATATTTTTATCTTTAGCTAGCATGTCAATGGTTCCATCTCTTAGCCAAGCATACAAGTTGTCTTATTTAGGCAAGCAGATTCGTTTCAATGACAAGCTATAAGAGTTCACTTATTAGCATGCAGATTCAAGTTCTCTATCATTCTTCTTATGAAACCAACTTCTTAGAACAAGCATTCAAAAATTCAGATTCATTATTAAGGCGTGCAAGAATCAGAGAATGCAGTTATGCCCACTCATATTGATCAATCGTCTTGTGGTTTATTGAAAACTCCCTGAGAAGACTTTCGCTCGAGCAAGCAAAGCAATATCACTTGTACATAGTGCCTACGTGAAACGGGGCACTACACTTTGCTCAGCGAGAAGACTTGTTTGAGGCAAAAGATTCCAGACTTGGCCCTTCAGTAGTTCAGACTTAGACTTTCAAAGGCTCGCTCAGAGTATCGCTCGACCGAGACAAATCATCGCTAAGGTGGGTGGCTACGATAAACTTGTCTTTGCTTAGCCAGCACACTTAAAATATGGACGATACATGCTAGTCGCTAGGGGAATCACCCCCTGCATGCTAATAAAGAATACATCGCACCTACCTAAGGAAATAAACCCATATTATATTGCTTGTGTTAGAATATGGAAATGAAACTTGGCTTATAACACCCCTCCGGGACTGGGGGCTCCGAACAGTAACCCGCCCCGAAGCCCTAATATTAAAAAGATAACTGGTCCAGGCCTTGATGTGGGTTAAATTCCCTCTTCGATCTCTTGTCCTTCTTCTTCGAGATCTGTTGGCAAGTGTTGTGGTAGCACAACACTTCCCGGTACACGGCAAGAAATCCTGGATGTTGCTGCTCAAAATCCTCAAACTCCTCATTTGTCGGGGTGTACTCCTCATACAGTTCCTCACCCCAGGGTAACCATGAGACATCGTACATCTCATGAAGGGTAAGACCCATCTCTCTACGGGGAGTAAAGAAGGTCCCGGTACGACAGTTGTACATCTCGGCCAAAGCTACGAACAACGTCGGGCTCTTCTCCAAACCGTAACAGGAACCTCTAATGGAATAATAGAGGTTGGCGTCCTTCAAAGTATTTTCATACTTCCTTAAAACCCATGCTGTTAGGTTGATCCAAGGCAACAAATGAGATACCCAATTGAGCAAGCCCACTTTTCCCTGAGGATAAGATCCCTTGGCTGCAAGCTGGTTCAAGAACATGTCAGTCTCGTAGTAACGGACATTCGGCCCTGTCTCACTCGAGAAGGTTCCAGGTGACAATCCGCGAATGGAATAAGAAAATGATTCCTTGATCTCCGCGGCTTCTTCAGTTTAGAATTGAAACAAATACGGCCGATCTGGGTTCCGTCCTGGTCCGGGGTTAGGTCGCTCGACATCTTCCTTAGAAGGGGTACACTATTGAAAGTTAATAAGGACAAATGATGCTCCATCGTGGGTATATGCACCTTCGTCCCACCGGAGGAGAAATCCCAGGTATGCTTAATCTTCACTACCTTGTGGTCCGAGATAGTGAGGGCATCCCCAAACAAGAAGGTTGTCTTCAAATGAAAGTTGTCGATCCTTTCGGAGTTCATCTGGCTAAGCAGGTAGAACCTGGACTGGACTGCTATTACTTTTAGCTTCACCTCAGACTGATCCTTGTTGATCTGAGCCTAGATATTGGCCACTATGTGATCAAGCCTAACACCTAGGGCAGCCTGAACACGCCCAACCAGTACCTCCCCTGACACAGGCATGGGTAGAATCACTACAAAAATCAAAGGCAGAAGGTCAGTTAGAGACACCGAGATGCCATGCGGCCAAGTTATGCACGGTGCATGCGGTCAAGTCATGAAGGGTACACGCGGCTCAGTTATGCAGGGTCCATGCGGCCAAGTCATAAAAAGTAGATGCGGCTCAGTTATGCCGAGTCCATGCAGCCAAGTCATGAAGAGTACATGAGGCCCAGTGAGGCAGGGTGCATGCGACCAGGTTATGAAGGGTGCATGCGACCGTGTAAAGACCGGTGCATGCGGCCAAAGCAAGACCCACACATAAAGCATGCGACATGGTCATGTGGAAACTCGTGAAGAGGACTGTGTGCAGAGTGTCCATTTGTCCAGAGTTTGCCTCCACCGATCCTTACCCTGGATGGACGATTGAACGTCCGGATGGAAGATGGAGGTTTCATCCTCCGCCCTAGTCGAAGAAGAAGGGTGCTTTCCCTTGTCAACAGCCTTCTTAGCCTTGGACGAGGATGACGAAGCCTTAGGGGCCATTGCAGAATGTTGGAGAGGATGATCAGAAGAAGAGGAAGAGGTGGAGACAACGGTGAAGGAGAGACTCAGGCCGAGAAAGAAAGTTTTATCTCTTCAGCGAAACCCTATTTATAGGCCTAAGGGGGGATACTAGTGACCCTTTGATTCCAGCTCCCGCTATCAGCAGTAATGATGGCAGTAGCCCTTGGTTCTTATCTTCTAAAAAATGTCACTTCGGGTACGTATGAGGAGATAGTCCAGAATCCTAAAGAGATCTAATCAAATCAAGGTATTTAATGAGTGGGTGGCAGCCTGGCAGCGCCATCCATGCGTCAATGCGACCTAATGTCCATGCGATCCAAATATACTTCGTCCACGCGTCTTATTCAAAGTGTTTCAAACTTATCAGTTTGAAAAAATTGATGGGGGTCCTGTAGAAGCATAGAAAAAAATTGGTTCTATGCGTTCAACAACCATGCGGTCTAGAAAAAAGTTCAGCAGAAAATGGACCGCATGATCACCATGCGGCCTAATTAGGCGATAGCCATGTGGACCAAACGACCGAAGGCAGTTTCGGCCACAGATGGATATGACATCACGCTTTGACAACGAGATTACATCTGACACAGGATCCTGACAAATAATAATTTTTTGAACATTTTTAAAGATGTAAACTTACTAAAAGAAAGAAGTCTCAAGAAGTGTGTTGCACTACGTGTACAATATGACAAAAGACTCCTATGCGGCTCTGGCCCATGTGTCCCAGACTTCATGCGTCCCATGCATCCCAGACTCCATGCGCCTCGTGCGTCTGTCCCATACGTCCCAGACTCCATGCGTCCTATGCGGCTGGCCCATGCATCCCAAACTCCATGCGTCCCATGCATCTCTGGCCCAATGTGTCCCAGATTCCATGTGTCCCATGCGGCTCTGGCCCATGCATCCTAGATTCCATACGTCCCATGCGGCTCTGGCCCATGCGTTCCAGCCCCATGCGGTCTTTACGATTCTTGGCTTCGTATGCCTCAAACAAACCAAATCGTGCTGTTGTAACAAGGTGATCCTCTCCAACCAAGTGGCAGGCCACGTGTCCAATTGACCAAGTAGCGCCCATAAAGGACGAGAAACCATCGAGATATTCAGCAATAAGAAAATCTTAACAAATGTCCACATGTCAGCTGAAGCCCGGATTCTCGTGCACAGTTGTAACTCCTTTCTGTTAGGAGAAGACACGTGGTAACTCCCAACGTCCATCTGGCCCGATGTCACGCCCCAGTCCCAAAATGTAAGGAACTAGGCCACGTGGCATTGGCCAGCTGACACGTCACTAAGGGTTTAATCCAATTTAATGGACCCAAAGGAACGTGCTACGCTGTCCTAAAATACTACAAGTCTAATATAGGTAAATCTATCTCATCCACAGAAATATCAGGAGATAGTGCTGAATATATATAATGCTGACTCTGAAAATGTCATAGTACACATCTCGTGGGAACAAACCTACTACAAAAGATAATAATAGTGCAGAAAATAAGATAGACTAAAGTATCGTCTATCTAGGAAAAATAGCTCCATCTCCAGGTGAACGAGCCTCTAGGATCAGGTAGATTCTGATGGTGTCTTTTCTAACTCTTCCTCCGTGGCATGCCTGGTCTTCTGTCCAGGTCCATATACCGTAGGGTAGAAGGCCTCATCTAAATCTGGAAGGGAACCAGGTCCTCAGTGGGACATAACAAGATACAAAAAAATAACATGTCATGTATGTAAATACTGAATAAATAAATAAATACAGGATGCTAACCATCTAAGTGAATGCAACTAAAGACCTTATAGTACGCATGGGAGAGTGTAGGCTTGACATGCGTGTTGACTGGCTAGTATATGTGTCATATGCCCCCGGACACACGGGTAGCTCTGCAATCGACCATCTCCGAGGAGCATGGTACGAAGGATAAAAGACTCATGGAGGGGGTGTCCCATACGTCTACTAGTTATCTTTTCCGCCCAATGTAACTAATGCCAAGTCGTAATTATTTTTGAGTTTTCCTGATTTTATGCTAAGCCGTGATGCACGTCACACGTACTGGTAGCTAATCAAATACACAGCTCGTATCCCAATATATATTGCAACCATGTTGCGTATTCCCGTGACAGGGTCTAGGAGGATATTAGGATACCCTTGCAGATGTTGGTAGGTCTGTAAAGACTAAGTTAATTACACTACGTGTCAACATATCTGTTGACTGTACCCGAGGCAATCTCAGGTACTCATAGTCATATGAAATTCAGGAGCAATAACATATAACAACTTTTGAATTTAAACAGTAAACTTGGCAAGGTATACTTGCCTACTTCCTGATTGTGTTGAAAACCTATATTTGCAATCTAGTCTGGGGGGTCCTGTGACAGGGGGTCACTGACTGCGCTGGAGATAATTTCTGTTTAAGACGTCCAGGGTTCGTAAATATCATATTTAAATAAATGGGTACAATATATTAGTATATATATATATTTATGTAATATATATAGAAGTCTATATATATAGTTAAATATATATATATATATATATATATATATATATATATATATATATATATATATATATATATATATATATATATATAGATATTTATATAGCATATTATATTAGGTATATAGTTAAAACATATATATATATATATATATATATATATATATATATATATATATATATATATATATATATATATATATATATATATATATATATATATATATATATATATAGAGTATTTATTCATATAATATAAAAGTAAAAGCCATATATATATAAGTGTACATATATATATAGTTTATGTAACATATATATATAAATATATATTATATATATATGTAAAAACATAGAAGGGCATATAGTATATACTATAATATATTATGCATATATATCATAATATATATATATATATATATATATATATATATATATATATATATATATATATATATATATATATATATATATATATATATATATAAAGAAATGAAAAAGACATACATATAATATATTATAATATATATATATATACATATATATGTAATATGTATATATACATATATATAAATAAAATAAATAAAAAGGCATACATATATATACATATACAATATATAGATATATATATATATATACATATATATAAAGAAAATGAAAGGTATATATATATATATATATATATATATATATATAATAATAATAATAATAATATACTTACATGATATTTAATTATATATGTATAATACATAAATAAATATATACATATATATATATATATAAAAGAAAAGAAAATATAATAATATATATATATATATACATTGTATATATATATATATATATATATATATATATATATATATATATATATATATATATATATATATATATATATATTTATATATATATATATATATATATTATGTATTAATAATAATAATAATAATAATAATAATAATTATATATATAATATATATATATATAATTACATATATAAATAATACATATATATAAATATATAAATATATATATATATATATATATATATATATATATATATATATATATATATATATATATATATATATATATATATATATATATATATATATATAAGAGAAAAAGAAAATAAAAGATGCATATATATATGTATAATTATATATAATATACTGTATATAATACTGTATTTAAGTATATATATATATATTATATATATAGTAATATATATATATATATAATTATATAATTACATATATATATACATAGATATATATACATAGATATTTATATATTTATATATATATATACATATAAATAATAAATAAATAAAAATGAAAATACAGAAATATAAATGCAAATTTATTTACTGTATATACTGTATTTAAATATTTAATTAAATAATATATAATTAAATATATATATTAATATATATATTAATATATATAAATATATACATATATATACATATATATATATACATACATATAGGAATAATTATGTATTTACGTTTATACATGTATTTTATACCTGACAGGTCGACAGAGGGGGCCCACAGCTAGTCGCAGGCGGGAGGACGGCGGCGGAGGTGGCGGTGGCAGGCCGGAGGGACGGTGGCAGTGGCAACAACGTTTAACAACAGCAGCAGCGGTAGCTTGCGGGGGCCGCTGCGGCCAGGGTGCTGGCGGAGGAGGCGCTTCCTGCCGTTTTGGATAGAGAGAGAGTGAGAGCTGCCCCTTGTTCGGAGCATATCTTCGTAGGCAGACTGGTCGAACTGGACGACCAGTGTCTTCTTCACGGATCCCGCGGATACCGTATCGTGTTGAGCAATAGCTTCCTTATAAGAAGAGAAAGATCGTCCCCAGCAGAGTCGCCATCTTGTTTAGGATAATAAACGAGAAAAGATTTGATGAATGCGGAAAACGAGGTCTTGTGCGAAGACCCACCCTTCTTTTATGTTTACAGGCGGATGGGTCGACGGAAGGGAGGGTGGCGAAGGGCCTGGTGGTGGTGGCGGAGGTCAGGGGTGGCGGTGGTGGCGGTTGGAGGTGGTCGGGATGGGGGTGGCAGTGCTGGTGTGGGTGAGGGCGGAGGGGCTGCGGGGGTGAGGCGGCCGGAGTGGTGGTCGTGGGGGACTGTGGTGGAGGGTTGGTTCGGTGGAGGAAGTCAGGGCGGAGCTGTCGGGGATGGTGGCGGTGGTGGCGAACAGTTCGCCGGAGTTTGGTCGGAGGCGGTGGCCGGAGGGTGGCGGTGTGAGGTTTGGAAGGGGGAGGGGTCGGATATTTATAGGGTTTTAGGGTTAGGTATTTTAGTATTTAAGTTGAAGTTCAAGGGTATTTTGGGATTTTAGGATATTTTCCTAATATTTTCAGGATATTTTGGTGGGTCCCACTGCCACGTGTGCGGTGCACGTTCACCAGCCAATAGGGGGGTGACACCTCACAGGAAAAATTGTAGAAAAACCCCTGTGATTCCGTAAATTGCAAATAGGTCCTAAAATTGGTATTTTACATAATTACGTAATTTGTCTGATTAAAAACACGGATTCCTAAAAATACTGAATTACACAGAAATGAGAGAGAAAGCTGGGAGAGTGCCTTGGGGGGTATGGGGGTGAGCCTGGGCAGGGGCAGGGCCTGGTTCTTTGGTTGATACGGGTCACCGTATTTATTAATTAATAAATACTGCGCACGGTGTTCTTTAATTATTTAGAGGCAGGTAGGGTCATAGTTTTACTACGGTGTCAATACACTAATTGTAGTATATTCAAAGTAGAATATTAACATATTTTTGTTTGGGTAAAACAGGTGCATGTTGGGCCTCAAATCTCTAGGGTACAGAGATGGGTAAAGAGCAGGAAATAAAATAGGAAATAAATACGGACTTTTGTAACGATATTTGTGCGTCTCAAACGAGGCTAAAAATAAAGCATCTGGGAGTTGCACAAAATTCAAAAAAATAGTCTAACATGTCTAGGACAGGTATGTGAACTTTGTTTGGGGATAACAGCTAGTGTAGTGCTCTAATTAATTATGTGAGGGATAGGTGCACAAATCAATAGGATATGTAAGAAAAATAAATTTAAAAAGTTGCAATAATTCTAATTAGCTAAAAATAATCCTAAATTACTGAAATCTGGTCGAGGGAGTTTACAATCTACCCTCCTTAGAATATTTCGTCCTCGAAATAAAAACAGACATATAATGTGAATGTAAGATTGATTTGAAATATTAGGACATATCCTGGTTTGGAAATAGATGGGGAAACGCTGTCGAATATCCTTTTCTCGTTCCCAGGTTGATTCACCTGGTGCATGATGTCTCCATGCAACAGAACTAGAGGGATATTCTGGCCTCGCAACACCTTCTCGCTACGATCTAGGATCTCTACAGGTTCCTCCTGGTACGATAGGCTTGGGCCGACGGTGATCTCTGAATGGTCCAGTACATGACTTGGGTCTGTAATGTACCTCCTCAGTTGAGATACATGGAAGACGTCATGCACTCCTGTCACGACCCGCACCCGGTGTAAGGGCACTAGTCGGAAACAACGCCCAACCTACGCCGCAGAATCGGCGGTAGAACGCTGTCTAGATAATCTATCTAATATAATGAACCACCAAAAACGATAAAATACTCAATCACAGAACTAAGATGGAAAGAGCACGAATCAGATAAAGAAATGAATAGTCACAATACAACTCATGAGTCTAAAGTAATACATCAATGAGTCTGAAGAAAGAACAGAAATAAGCTGGAGACAAATCCAGTACAAAAGAATACTACAAAACTATAAAGCTACAACTCCAGGGTCAACGGTCTCAGTTGGGATAAGTCCCTCTTGAGCCAGGGTCTCAGAATCTAAACCCACAACATCCTGGGGTCCATAGTAGGTAGGGTACTCCTCAATGTCATCTGGAAAAATATATCCAGTCAGGAAAGGAGCAGAGTACAACCCTAACAGCAGTTCTCAAATGATGATAAAAACTATGTAACAGTAAATAGCTGTGGATAAACAAGATGCATAAATAGAGACAAGAATGTAGAGACAATAAGGAAATACTGGAAAGAAATACAATAATGAACAATATGCTGATGGAACAAGAATACTAATGACTAAGTGTGTGAGTACTAGCTTTAACATGTGATCGGCTTGGGAACTTGCACAAGAGTATAATGGCCTGGCTGATTATACGTGCGGTGTACAATCAACACTCACCGAAGTCAGACATTTGTGAACCACTGTTCTTTGACTTCAGCGAGGTACATGTCTCTGATAGTTTCTCATTTATGAGATCCTCTAATGGTTCGTTGTATCTAGTGTAGATATACATGTTTCTCTTGACACTATGTTACACGATTGTATATCCGGATCTCGTCATGAGATGTTATTCCTACTTGCACCATATACACCATATACCAAGGAATAACATCTCATGACGAGATCCGGATATACCAATCCGTGTAACCATAGTGTCAAGAGAAACATGTATATCTACACTAGATACAACGAACATAGAGGATATCATAAATGAGAAACTATCAGAGAATGTACTCGCCTGAAGTCCAAAGAACAGTCTCACAAATGTCTGACTCGGTGCCTCGAAGACCTAGATATGGAATACCACATTAAAAACAAGGTCCCGGAAAGATAACAAGTCAAACTAGACAACTTCTAGGCCAATAAGTCAAATCTAAGTTGAAAGTCAACTACGGTCAACTCTAAAGTCAACTAAGTCAAACATGGTCAAACCTAGGTCAACCTTACAAATCATCTATAAAAATAATATAAAAATAAACTACAATAATTTAGGAATCAAATTAGATTCCAAAAGAATCTACACAAAGTATATTTAATAATACAAATAATATACATCATAAATAATATATATGCAAACCATTATTCATACAATTTAAAATACTATATTATAACAATTATTATACCTCACAAAACACACATATATATATACATATATATATATAACAATAATATAAATAAAACTGCCAAAGTGTCATAGAAAACAGGGAGTTAAAATAATAAAAATGAAAAAAACAGCCTATAGTGACAGTCTTGACTGTCACTGTAAAACTGTCACAGAACTTCTGTGAATTAAAATCCACAGTCGCTAAATAGTGACAGTTAAAACTGTCAGGGAAAACTGTCACTGTTTTGCCGCTCAAACCCGCCGCTGTTACAGTATTTTAATGACAGAAACTGTCATTAATGCTTCAGCGGCTGTTGCTGAGCCCGAGGCTATTAATGACAGAATCTGTCATTAATAGTCTGTCGCAAAACATATGTATAAACTATATATATAATATATATATATAAATCAATATATTAAAATATATAAAACAGTAAGTAAATAAATACTATAAATAAATACTTATGTATATAACCTTATACATATAAACAAATATTTAAAAGCTATAATATACCACCAAATATTAATGTACATATTTTAACATGGCTTAGAAGCACATCAAAAATATATACATTAATCACAAAAAGTACATAATAATTATAATAATACATTTACACAATTAAACATACAAATAATTTTATAAAACATTTTATGTACAAAATATATTATTAACAAGTAGTACATATATATTTCATGCAAGAAGCTATATATTATAATGCACACTATTTTAGCACACACAAAAATATAGATCTATGCTACAATAATTACATAATAAGTACACAAAATAAATATATAATATCTATATATATTTACTAATTTTAAATGAAGAATTGAACCACAATTAATTAGATCTATGCAAAATACACACAATTGGAGAGTATCTCACCGTATCCCACTAGATCTAGGATACGCATGCGACACGAGTCCAACACACAACCAAATGCACCCCGAAGGACACAAACAATTCACAAATAATATTTATGAACAAATCAAAGTGTCAAAAGTAGATCCATGTGTCCGTGTCAAAATACGACATGTTTAAAGCCCCGTGTCGGAGGAAAACCCCCAAATGACACGTATCACCAAATAGTTGGGATACGAACCACAAGTATCCCAATATGGACACGACACTAGCCTCAAACACAAAGTTCATTGTCCAATTGATCTATAGGATCAATTGACACACACAACAAAATGCAAATTCGGAATTCCAACAAAATTAATACAAAAAGCACCATAACTTTCTCCATGGGTCTCCTATGAACACAAAACAAAGTCCTATGGGTAGTACATACATATAGGTTGATTTTACATGATTAAATCCCAGATTTAGAAGCTATTTAAATGGGAAAATCTGAATTATACCTATTGGGAGATGGATTCCCAATTAAACCTCCAATTGAGATGAACTTGCTTCCAATTTGTAGATCCTTGTTCCTCTTTGTAGATCCTTGCTTCCTTCTTCTAGATCCTTGCTTCTCAACTCTCTAATGGTGAATTGGAAAGAATTTGGAATGAATTTGGTAGGGAATTGGATTGGGAATGGAGGGAATTTGGTAGTGGGAGAATTCTAGATCTAGATTTGGAATGAAATGAGAGGAGAGAGAAATTTCCCCCCTCCCTATATAGGCCGGCCATGCCCCCCTCCCCAAGTAATTATGAAATGTCCAATGTACCCCTTGGGGCCTCTCATGAAGAAATAATTAAAGAAGGAAGCTTCTAGTCTAATCACTTAATTAATTTAATCCATCTTCTTAACTATGGGCTTTCTAAATGGGCCAAGTCTAACTAATTAATTCATGTTGGTCCATGGGTCCAAACTAAACTAGTTGGGTCCACTAAAAATAAGTCCAAAATATTTTAATAATATCTAACAACATTTAAATAATTCAACAATTAATTATTTACCATGCACAATATTTATTAAAATAGGAAAATTACTAAAATACCCTTTTTCCTAAAATGTGGTAGTGACAAGTCTACCCTCCTTAAAATAATTTCGTCCTCGAAATTCAAAGACGAAAACTACCCCCAGAAAATCACAGAACAGAACTAAAGAATCACCATTAACTAATGAACAGAACATAACAATGAACAGAACATAACTAGAGAATTAACATACCTCAAGGTACAAACAAATATGGATAACGCTCTCGCATGTCATCCTCTCTCTCCCAGGTCGACTCCTCCGGAGAGTGATGCCTCCATGCGACGCGCACCAAAGGAATAGTCTGGTTCCTCAGCACCTTCTCTCTCCGATCCAGAATTCCAACTGGCTGCTCTGGATAGCTAAGAGTAGGGCCCACCTCTATCTCTGAGTGATCCAATACATGACTAGGATCTGCCACGTATCGTCTCAACTGCGACAACTGAAACACGTTGTGCACTCCCTCCAATGCAGGTGGCAAGTCTAGTCTATAAGCAACTGTACCGACCCTCTCCAGAATAGTGAAAGGTCCGATGAATCGCGGACTAAGCTTTCCGCCTCCACCGAAGCGAATCGTGCCTCGTGTCGGAGAAATCCTCAGAAACACCAAACCACCCACCTAGAACAAAACACCACCTCAAGAACTTATTCTATAACAAACAACCAAGAACAAGCACAAAACAAAATCTAAACTATACCTCAAACTCCAAAGGTCTCCGATGGCTATCGGCCCAATGCCGCTGTCTGTCCTGCGCCACTCGAAGTCTATCTCTGATCAACTGAACCTTCTCTGCTGCATCCACAACCATCTCTGGCCCAAGCAAAACTCTCTCTCCAACATCGTCCCAAGACAAAGGAGTACGATACCTCCGACCATATAGAGCTTCAAAAGGTGACATCTCTATACTGGCCTGGTAACTGTTGTTGTAAGCAAACTCTACCAAATGGAGATGGTCCTCCCAAGAACCCCCGAAATCTAGTACACAAGTACGCAACATATCCTCGAGAGTCTGGATAGTCCTCTCTGACTGCCCATCTGTCTGGGGATGATATGCAGTACTGAACTTGAGCTGAGTGCCCAAACTCTCCTGCAAACTCCTCCAGAAATGAGAAGTGAAACGACTATCCCGATCTGAGACTATGCTGACGGGAACTCCATGTATCCTAACGATCTGCCTCACATACATCTCTGCCAGCTTCTCCGTAGACAAACCCACCTTGAAAGGCAAAAAGTGGGCCGACTTGGTCAATCTATCAACAATGACCCAAATCGCGTCTTTCCCTCCTGGAGATCGTGGTAGTCCGGACACAAAATCCATAGTAATGTGTTCCCACTTCCACTCTGGAATGGGTAATGGCTGAAGTAAACCTCCTGGCCTTGCCTCTCGGCTTTCACCTGCTGGCACACTAAGCATCTGGATACAAACTGTGCCACTTCCCTCTTCATGCCATACCACCACACACTCTCTCGCATATCCCGATACATCTTGTTAGCACCTGGATGTATGGAATACTGAGAGCGATGCGCTTCCTGCAACACTCCTCACGCAACTCCCCACTAGGCACACACAATCTAACTCTATGCCTCAAAGATCCATCCTCTGCAATAGTGAAATCATCCTCCAATCCTGCTCTCACCTGAGCTCTGATACTCCTCAAAGATACGTCATCATACTGTGCTGCCTTGATCCTATCCATCAAATCTGAATGTATCTGCAATCCCCACATCTGCATAGCACACCCAGGAACAATCACCTCAATGCCCAAGCTCTCTAAGTCTTCCAACAAATATCGATCCTGCGTCAAGAACATAGCTACCGGATACCTGCTCAAAGCATCGGCAACTACATTAGCTTTCCCAGGATGATATTGCAAAGAGATATCAAAATCCTTCATCAGTTCCAACCACCGACGCTGTCTCATGTTCAACTCCTTCTGCGTGAAAATGTACTTCAAGCTTTTGTGGTCTGTGAAGATCTCCACACGCTCTCCGTACAAATAATGTTTCCACAACTTCAGAGGGAATATGACGGCTGCCAACTCCAAATCATGGGTAGGATAGTTCTTTTCATGAGGACGCAATTGCCTGGATGCATAGGCAATCACTTTCCCATGCTGCTGAAGAACACAACCTAAACCCTTTCCCGATGCATCACTATAAATAGTGAAACCTCCGGACCCTGATGGCAACGTCAAAATAGGAGCAGACGTCAACCTCTTTTTCAACTCCTCAAAAGCAACCTGACAATCCTCCGTCCAAACAAACTCCACATCCTTCCTTGTGAGTCTGGTCATCGGCTCAGCAATCCTCGAAAAATTTTGCACAAACTTCCTGTAGTAGCCTGCCAATCCCAAGAAACTCCTGATCTCTGCTACCGAACTCGGAGTCTTCCAAGATTCCACTGCTGAAATCTTCTTCGGATCCACTGAAATACCATCACCAGTCACAACATGCCCCAAGAATTCCACCTTGTCCAGGAAAAACTCACACTTGGACAACTTCCCATACAGCTTCTCCTTCCTCAGCACATCCAACACAATCCTCAAATGCTCCTCATGCTCCTCCGGTGTCTTCGAGTATATGAGTATGTCGTCGATGAACACCACCACGAACTTGTCAAGGTACTGGTGGAACACCTTGTTCATCAAGTTCATAAATACCGCCGGTGCATTAGTCAAACCAAACGGCATCACCATAAACTCGTACTGACCATACCGAGTTCTAAAAGCAGTCTTCGGTATGTCCTCCGGCTTCACCTTCACCTGATGGTAGCCTGATCTCAAATCTATCTTAGAAAATACCTTCGCACCACTCAACTGATCAAACAGATCATCAATCCGTGGCAAAGGATACTTATTCTTGATAGTGAGATTATTCAAAGCCCTGTAATCAATGCACATACGCACCGATCCATCCTTCTTCGGTACAAACAATACCGGGGCTCCCCATGGTGAAGAACTCGATCTGATAAACCCCTTATCCTGCAATTCGTCCACCTGCTTCTTCAACTCGACCAGCTCGTTGTTGTTTACTCTATAGACATGCTGCGAAATTGGTTCTGCACCTGGCACCAAGTCTATAGAAAATTCAACATCTTGATCTGGCGGCAATCCTGGCAATTCCTCAGAAACACATCCAAAAATTCTGCTATCAACGGATGCGGCAACTCCTTGTCTTCCACCATAGCTCCACAAATAATGCCTTCTCCCTGCTCTGCAGCTCCTCTAGCAAACTCGAACTCTGGCTCTCCTGGCGAACCAAACAAAACTCTACCTCCTCTACAATCTATGCTAGCACGGTGCCTACTCAACCAATCCATCCCGAGTACAATGTCGTAGCTCGAAAGTGGCATTACAAGTAGACACGCACTCAACTCCCGGCCTCCCAGAGTAACTCTCCGATCCTTGCAAATATCATTAACCAGAATAATGCCTCCCCCGGTCATGATCTTGCAAGTCCTAAGCAAAGACTCAGCTACCAAACCATGCTTTAGAGCAAAAGAAACAGATACAAAACTATGGGAAGCACCACTATCAAACAAAGCTAAAGCTGGAATGGAATCAAGAAGAATAGAACCTGCGATGACATCTCCGGTGGGTTCCTCCTCTTCGACGGTCATAGCAAACGCTCGTCCCTGCCGTGCACCTCCCTGCTGATGCTGGACAAAACGCTGCTGCTGTGTCAGAAGCGGTCCCCTCGGCTGTGCTGCATGTGGTCTCATCTGTGCCCTCGGAGCTGGAGCTGCTCCCTGAACTGCACGACGAGGACACTCCCTCAATTGATGCCCTTCAGTACCACAATACAAACAAACTCCTAGCCTCTTCCTGCAAACTTCCCAGATGTGGCCGGGCTTCTTGCAGAAGTTGCACGGAGCTTGCTGTAACTGTCTCTGCTGCTGAGGTGCCTGGTGAAAAGGCGCTCTAGCTGGAGTCTGGTTCTACTGTGGCTGCTGGAAAGGTCTGGACTGGAAATGAGGACGTTTGGCAGATACTGCACTGCCGTTGGCCCCCAGAAAAGAATCACGGTCTCTCTTGGTCTTCAAACCCAGATCCCGCTCAACCTTGCGTGCCTCCGCAAGTATCTCCGAGTATGTCTCATAAAAAGACGGAATGAGAATCTTCACTTCCCAGTTTAGATCCTCTCGGAAACGAATAGCTCGAACCTCCGGCTCCCTCACCAAGTACTCTGCAAATCGGCTCAGCCTACCGAACTCTGCAGCGTATTCCTCCACAGACATGCTCCCCTGAATGAGACTCTCAAATTGTCTCCCCAAGTCAAGCCTGTCTATCCGAGCGAAAAACTTCTTCTTGAAAAGGTCCTTGAATACCTCCCAAGATTGTCCTGCGTCAACTAGAACCGGCTCATTCCTGAACCAAGTGCGAGCAACGTCGAACAGTTGAAGTCCTACCGCCTCAACCTTCAGATCTTCAGAAAGACGGGACACCCTCATAAGACGCTCAATGTCCTCGAGCCAATCATCAGCATAGACGATGCCCTCCGTCCCTTTGAAAACCTTAGGCTCCAGTTTCTTGAAGTCCTGAATGTTGCCTGGCCGAAGCTGAGCAACTTGAGGAACAACCTGCTGCTGGATCGGAACTCCTCTCTCGACTACAGCACGAGCAAGCTGATGAGCACTCTCGATGCCCTGCCGTAGAACGTCGGTCTGCCTCTGATGTGCCTCTGACTGAGCCCTCTGTGCCTCGAGCATCTCACGAAACAGTGTAAACATCTGTGATGCCTCTGCTGGCACAGGAGGTGGAGGTGGAAGCCCCTCAGATACAGCTGGCACAGTCCTCTGAGTAGGAGGTGGACCTCCGAAAGAAGCTGACACTCCAATCACCGGAGAAGTGACTGGTGCAGGCCCTCGGGATGTCGCAGACCTCTCAGAAACTGCTCTCCCTTGCTGTAATCTAGTCTTAGGCGGCATCCTGAGACAAAGCGAAAGAAAGAATCAATATGGCACAAGATGTAAGATATCAAGGAAAGGACAAGTTTAAGGGATCAAGTATCAATATCAAAGGAGAATAGTTGAATCAAAAGAATTTTCCTAGATGTGATTGAGTATCTCAGCCTATATCCTATATCCTATTGCAGGCTCGCAGTAGTACAACTAAGTTGTCGCACTACCACGACATCACATACTTGTGAAGCTAGACCTGCATGGGCCACCACCAAAAACGTGTCACGACCCGCACCCGGTGTAAGGGCACTAGTCGGAAACAACGCCCAGCCTACGCCGCAGAATCGGCGGTAGAACGCTGTCTAGATAATCTATCTAATATAATGAACCACCAAAAACGATAAAATACTCAATCACAGAACTAAGATGGAAAGAGCACGAATCAGATAAAGAAATGAATAGTCACAATACAACTCATGAGTCTAAAGTAATACATCAATGAGTCTGAAGAAAGAACAGAAATAAGCTGGAGACAAATCCAGTACAAAAGAATACTACAAAACTATAAAGCTACAACTCCAGGGTCAACGGTCTCAGTTGGGATAAGTCCCTCTTGAGCCAGGGTCTCAGAATCTAAACCCACAACATCCTGGGGTCCATAGTAGGTAGGGTACTCCTCAATGTCATCTGGAAAAATATATCCAGTCAGGAAAGGAGCAGAGTACAACCCTAACAGCAGTTCTCAAATGATGATAAAAACTATGTAACAGTAAATAGCTGTGGATAAACAAGATGCATAAATAGAGACAAGAATGTAGAGACAATAAAGAAATACTGGAAAGAAATACAATAATGAACAATATGCTGATGGAACAAGAATACTAATGACTAAGTGTGTGAGTACTAGCTTTAACATGTGATCGGCTTGGGAACTTGCACAAGAGTATAATGGCCTGGCTGATTATACGTGCGGTGTACAATCAACACTCACAAGAAACAAGACATGCACAAGGAGGGTATGATCACATATCTACACTAAAATACTCCCCACCCCGACTGGTATAATAGATCCAACCACGGTACGTTATGGCACGAGATTCCCCAAGAAGAGAGCGACTCCTCCCGAAAATCGGTGTCTGTACATGTACAAGATAACCAATGAAACAATACTTGCACCATATACACCATATACCAAGGAATAATATCTCATGACGAGATCCGGATATACCAATCCGTGTAACCATAGTGTCAAGAGAAACATGTATATCTACACTAGATACAACGAACATAGAGGATATCATAAATGAGAAACTATCAGAGAATGTACTCGCCTGAAGTCCAAAGAACAGTCTCACAAATGTCTGACTCGGTGCCTCGAAGACCTAGATATGGAATACCACATTAAAAACAAGGTCCCGGAAAGATAACAAGTCAAACTAGACAACTTCTAGGCCAATAAGTCAAATCTAAGTTGAAAGTCAACTACGGTCAACTCTAAAGTCAACTAAGTCAAACATGGTCAAACCTAGGTCAACCTTACAAATCATCTATAAAAATAATATAAAAATAAACTACAATAATTTAGGAATCAAATTAGATTCCAAAAGAATCTACACAAAGTATATTTAATAATACAAATAATATACATCATAAATAATATATATGCAAACCATTATTCATACAATTTAAAATACTATATTATAACAATTATTATACCTCACAAAACACACATATATATATACATATATATATATATAACAATAATATAAATAAAACTGCCAAAGTGTCATAGAAAACAGGGAGTTAAAATAATAAAAATGAAAAAAACAGCCTATAGTGACAGTCTTGACTGTCACTGTAAAACTGTCACAGAACTTCTGTGAATTAAAATCCACAGTCGCTAAATAGTGACAGTTAAAACTGTCAGGGAAAACTGTCACTGTTTTGCCGCTCAAACCCGCCGCTGTTACAGTGTTTTAATGACAGAAACTGTCATTAATGCTTCAGCGGCTGTTGCTGAGCCCGAGGCTATTAATGACAGAATCTGTCATTAATAGTCTGTCGCAAAACATATGTATAAACTATATATATAATATATATATATAAATCAATATATTAAAATATATAAAACAGTAAGTAAATAAATACTATAAATAAATACTTATGTATATAACCTTATACATATAAACAAATATTTAAAAGCTATAATATACCACCAAATATTAATGTACATATTTTAACATGGCTTAGAAGCACATCAAAAATATATACATTAATCACAAAAAGTACATAATAATTATAATAATACATTTACACAATTAAACATACAAATAATTTTATAAAACATTTTATGTACAAAATATATTATTAACAAGTAGTACATATATATTTCATGCAAGAAGCTATATATTATAATGCACACTATTTTAGCACACACAAAAATATAGATCTATGCTACAATAATTACATAATAAGTACACAAAATAAATATATAATATCTATATATATTTACTAATTTTAAATGAAGAATTGAACCACAATTAATTAGATCTATGCAAAATACACACAATTGGAGAGTATCTCACCGTATCCCACTAGATCTAGGATACGCATGCGACACGAGTCCAACACACAACCAAATGCACCCCGAAGGACACAAACAATTCACAAATAATATTTATGAACAAATCAAAGTGTCAAAAGTAGATCCATGTGTCCGTGTCAAAATACGACATATTTAAAGCCCCGTGTCGGAGGAAAACCCCCAAATGACACGTATCACCAAATAGTTGGGATACGAACCACAAGTATCCCAATATGGACACGACACTAGCCTCAAACACAAAGTTCATTGTCCAATTGATCTATAGGATCAATTGACACACACAACAAAATGCAAATTCGGAATTCCAACAAAATTAATACAAAAAGCACCATAACTTTCTCCATGGGTCTCCTATGAACACAAAACAAAGTCCTATGGGTAGTACATACATATAGGTTGATTTTACATGATTAAATCCCAGATTTAGAAGCTATTTAAATGGGAAAATCTGAATTATACCTATTGAGAGATGGATTCCCAATTAAACCTCCAATTGAGATGAACTTGCTTCCAATTTGTAGATCCTTGTTCCTCTTTGTAGATCCTTGCTTCCTTCTTCTAGATCCTTGCTTCTCAACTCTCTAATGGTGAATTGGGAAGAATTTGGAATGAATTTGGTAGAGAATTGGATTGGGAATGGAGGGAATTTGGTAGTGGGAGAATTCTAGATCTAGATTTGGAATGAAATGAGAGGAGAGAGAAATTTCCCCCCTCCCTATATAGGCCGGCCATGCCCCCCTCCCCAAGTAATTATGAAATGTCCAATGTACCCCTTGGGGCCTCTCATGAAGAAATAATTAAAGAAGGAAGCTTCTAGTCTAATCACTTAATTAATTTAATCCATCTTCTTAACTATGGGCTTTCTAAATGGGCCAAGTCTAACTAATTAATTCATGTTGGTCCATGGGTCCAAACTAAACTAGTTGGGTCCACTAAAAATAAGTCCAAAATATTTTAATAATATCTAACAACATTTAAATAATTCAACAATTAATTATTTACCATGCACAATATTTATTAAAATAGGAAAATTACTAAAATACCCTTTTTCCTAAAATGTGGTAGGATAGCATTGTTTTGGATTAACCAGTTTAGGATACTACCTTTTCGGCAGTCTAGGATAGCATTGTTTTGGATTAACCAGTTCATGCCTAAGACGACGTCAAAATTTGGCATTGGGAGTACCAAAAATCACTCTCTTAGCTCTCTACTACAAACGACTACCGAGCATGTTTCAATAATGTTGGTAACTGGAACAATGCCTCCTCCGGTAAGAATTTTCTAGCATTTAGGTAGTGGGAAGGTGGCTAGTTTGTGCATGGTTACGAAACTACTAGATATGAATGACAGGGTAGCGCCAGAATCAAATAATGCGGTTGCAGGTAATGATGCAACTAAAATGGTACCTGTGATGGTTTCACCTTCGGGTTCTTCGGCAACTGCAGCTAAAGCAAAGGCCTGCCCGTGCCTTTGCCCTCCAGATTGTTGTCTGGCCTTGTTAAACTGGCTCTCCTGGGTAGCCAGGGGTGCTCCCCTCTGATGTCCTCCAGATGTTGAGGGGTGTTGTGATCCTGGTCTTTGCCCGTTCTGAGGCGCTGCATCTTTGCGTTGTGGGCAATCCCTTGCCATATGCTGGCTAGCTCCACATACAAGGCATAGTCCGTTCTTCTTTCTGCAGTCTTTGATATAATGCCCCTTCTTGCCACAATAGTGACAAGTCGGTAGCTCCTTCTTCTGGTAGGGCCCTATCGTCTGCTGCGTCTGTTTTTGTGGACGACGGATAGGTACTCCTGCTCCTTGCTGATTTTTGGCCAAAATGTTTGGATTAGAGCGTCTTGCTCCTCGGCCAATAGCTTCTTGCACCATTGCTTCTGTAAGAAGCTCCTCGTAGGAGATCCTCGCCTGAGTAGTCGTATACCTCTGGAGCTCGAAGGTGAGGCCGTGGTGGAATCTTTTGGCCTTCTCCAGCTCATTCGGTATCAAGATGGCACCGAAACGACTTAGTCTGCTAAACTCTGCGTCGTAGGCGTCAACAGTCATATTTTCCTGTTCCAAGTGCAGGAACTGGGAGTATAGGGCATCTCGGACTGTTGCTGGGAAGTACTTGGCATTGAAGTGCTCCAAGAATTTTTCCCAAGTCTGGTCTTTGCCGACGCTATGCTCTATAGAATCCCACCAGTTATGGGCGTTGCCTAAGAGCTAGGCCCTCACGGCGATCATCCACAGGTCGGGGGAAAGTTGTGAGCCTTCTAGCAGCATTTCTGTGTTGGAGATCCAGTCAGAGATCTCCTCTGGGGTTTCGCTGCCTTTAAAGGTTCTCGGGTTTATTTGGCGGAAGCCTCGGACTGTGCCCACTGGTTGGACAGGTGCTGGTGCCGGGGCAGTCGTTCTCTCCAAGGCCATCATCAAGGTCTGTCTCAGGACCTCAGTCTGCTGCCACTGAGCCTGTCTCAGTGCTTCAGTCTGTTGCCACTGAGTTTGTAACATGGCTTGGAGGAACTGGAATATTTGAGGTTGGCCCTCAAGCTGTGGCATCAGGGCAGGAAGGGCTGGAGGTGGAGGCAGAGGTGTCTCCACCTGCGGTGTTGGGGCCTGGGAGGTTTGCCCTTCGTGCTGGGCTGGTGTTCCTGTCTGGGCAAGATTTTGGTGAATATATGGGGTCACCGGGTAGACCAGCATCCTTCTAGGGGATTGGTCTCTCGGGGTAGTTGGGGTTCCTTGGACATCGGGCGAGGGGTCTGTTGCTTGGTCAGCCCCATCAATCGCATGTCCACCGGGTATGTCCATATTTCTGAAGAACATAGAATAATTAGAAAAGCACAAGGAATTAATAACTGATAATCAAGCAGGATACAAAAATTTGATGAAGTCAGTGTGGATGAGACCTAGTATTTCTATCCTATTGCAGGCTTGCTGGGCATGTCATCATACCACTAGCAATAACTTGACCTGCATGGGCCACCACTAAAACTATGTCACGCCCCAGTCCCAAAATGTAAGGAACTAGGCCACGTGGCATTGGCCAGCTGACACGTCACTAAGGGTTTAATCCAATTTAATGGACCCAAAGGAACCTGCTACGCTGTCCTAAAATACTACAAGTCTAATATAGTTAAATCTATCTCATCCACAGAAATATCAGGAAATAGTGCTGAATATATATAATGCTGAGTCTGAAAATGTCATAGTACACATCTTGTGGGAACAAACCCACTACAAAAGATAATAATAGTGCAGAAAATAAGATAGACTAAAGTATCGTCTATCTAGAGAAAATAGCTCCATCTCCAGGTGAATGAGCCTCTAGGATCAGGTAGATTCTGATGGTGTCTCTTCTAACTCTTCCTCCGTGGTATGCCTGGTCTCCTGTCCAGGTCCATATACCGTAGGGTAGAAGGCCTCATCTAAATCTGGAAGAAAACCAGGTCCTCAGTGGGACATAACAAGATACAGAAAAACTACATGCCATGTATGTAAATACTGAATAAACAAATAAATACAGGGTGCTAACCATCTAAGTGAATGCAAGTAAAGACCTTGTAGTACGCATGGGAGAGTGTAGGCTTGACATATGCTGACTTAATTCACCAATCGTGTTGACTGGCTAGTATATGTGTCATATGCCCCCGGACACACGGGTAGCTCTGCAATCGACCATCTCCGAGGAGCATGGTACGAAGGATAAAAGACTCATGGAGGGGGTGTCCCATACGTCTACTAGTTATCTTTCCCGCCCAATGTAACTAATGCCAAGTCATAATTATTACTGAGTTTTCCGGATTTTATGCTAAGCCGTGATGCACGTCACACGTACTGGTAGCTAATCAAATACGCAGCTCGCATCCCAATATGTATTGCAACTATGTTGCGTGTTCCCGTGACAGGGTCTAGGAGGATATTATGATACCCTCGCAAATGTTGGTAGGTCTGTAAAGACTAAGTTAATTACACTACGTGTCAACATATCTGTTGACTGTACCCGAGGCAATCTCAGGTACTCATAGTCATATGAAATTCAGGAACAATAACATATAACAACTTTTGAATTTAAACAGTAAACTTGGCAATGTATACTTGCCTACTTCCTGATTGTGTTGAAAACCTGTATTTGCAATCAAGTCTGGGGGGTCCTGTGACAGGGGGTCACTGACTGCGCTGGAGATATTTTCTTTTTAAGACGTCCAGGGTTCGTAAATATCATATTTAAATAAATGGGTACAATATATTAGTATATATATATATTTATGTAATATATATAGAAGTCAATATATATAGTTATATATATATATATACATATAGATATAACATATATATATATATATATAGATATTTATATAGCATATGATATTAGGTATATAGTTAAAACATATATATATATATATATATATATATATATATATATATATATATATATATATATATATATATATATATATATATATATATATATATATAAAAGTGTACATATATATATATTTATGTAACATATATATATAAATATATATTATATATATATGTAAAAACATAGAAGGGGCATATAGTATATACTATAATATATTATGCATATATATCATATATATATATATATATATATATATATATATATATATATATATATATATATATACTTATATAAATATATATATATATATATATATATATACTTATATAAATAAATAAATATATATATATATATAAAAAGAAATAAAAAACACATCCATATAATATATTATAATATATATATATATATATATACATATATATGTAATATGTATATATACATATATATAAATAAAAGAAATAAAAAGGCATACATATATATATACATATACAATATATAGATATATATATACATATATATAAAGAAAATGAAAGGTACATATATATATATATATATATATATATATATATATATATATATATATATATATATATATATATATATATATACATATATATATATAATAATAATATACTTATATGATATTTAATTATATATGTATAATACATAAATAAATATATACATATATATATAGATATATTTGTATAAAAGAAAATATAATATAATAATATATATATATATATATATATATATATATATATATATATATTCTGTATTAATAATAATATATATATATATATATATATATATATATATATATATATATATATATATATATATATATATATATATATATATATATATATATATATATATAAGTACATATATAAATAATACATATATATATATATATATATATATATATATATATATATATATATATATATATATATATATATATATATATATATATATATATATATATATATATATATATATATATATATATATAAGAAAAAAAGAAAATAAAAGATGCATATATATTTGTATAATTATATATAATATACTGTATATAATACTGTATTTAAGTATATATATATATATTATATATATAGTAATATATATATATATAATTATATAATTACATATATATATACATAGATATATATATATATATATATATATATATATATATATATATATTTATATATATATATATATACATATAAATAATAAATAAATAAAAATGAAAATACAGAAATATAAATGCATATTTATTTACTGTATATACTGTATTTAAATATTTAATTAAATAAAATTTAATTAAATATATATAATAACATATATATTAATATATATATTAATATATAAATATATATATATATATACATATATATATATATATATACATATATACATACATATAGGAATAATTATGTATTTACGTATTATACATGTATTTTATACCTGACAGGTCGACAGAGGGGGCCCACAGCTAGTCGCCGGCGGGAGGATGGCGGCGGAGGTGGCGGTGGCTGGCCGGAGGGACGGTGGCAGTGGCAACAACGTTTAACAGCAGCAGCAACAGCGGTGGTTACCGGGGGCCGCTGCGGCCAGGGTGGTGGCGGAGGAGGCGGTGCAGGCGGATGGGTCGACGGAGGGGAGGGTGGCGAAGGGCCTGGTGGTTGTGGCGGAGGTCAGGGGTGGCGGTGGTGGCGGCTGGAGGTGGTCGGGATGGGGGTGGCAGTGCTGGTGTGGGTGAGGGCGGAGGGGCTGCGGGGGTGAGGGCGGCCGGAGTGGTGGTCGTGGGGCGGTGGTGGAGGGTTGGTTCGGTGGAGGAAGTCAGGGCAGAGCTGTCGGGGATGGTGGCGGTGGTGGCAAACAGTTCGCTGGAGTTTGGTCGGAGGCGGTGGCCGGAGGGTGGCGGTGTGAGGTTTGGAAGGGGGAGGGGTCGGGTATTTATAGGGTTTTAGGGTTAGGTATTTTAGTAATTAAGTTGAAGTTCAAGGGTATTTTGGGTTTTTAGGATATTTTCCTGATATTTTCAGGATATTTTGGTGGGTCCCACTGCCACGTGTGCGGTGCACGTTCACCAGCCAATAGGGGGGTGACACCTCACAGGAAAAATTATAGAAAAAACCCTGTAATTTCGTAAATTATAAATAGGTCCTAAAATTGGTATTTTACGTAATTACACAATTTGTCTGATTAAAAACACGGATTCCTAAAAATACTGAATTGCACAGAAATGAGGGGAAAAGCTGGGGGAGTGCTGTAAACCCCTGATTTTTCCTAATTTTTAAATCTTGGAATTTTTCCGATTTTCTGGAATTTTTCGGGAATTTTCTGTAATTAAAATCAAGGTTTTCAATTAATAAAGGATTTTTAATTGTTAATAAATAGTATTAAAATATCATGAAAATAACATTTTTGGGTGTAAAATAGAAAACCAGACTTAGGGTAATTTTCTGGGATTTTATTGGGCATCAGACCTATTTTTAAAAGCCTAAAAACTATTTTCTAAATTAATTAATTAATTAATTAAAATTTATTATATTTATTATTATTATTATTGTTTTATTATTAGTATTTAGGTTTTGGCCGGCCCGGCCCAGTGGGCCGAGCCTAGTGCAACCAGCCCAACCCCTTTGCCATAGCGGGTCGGGCGGGTCCGCTCACCGGATCCGCCGCCCGACCCGACCCGTCCGGCCTCTCCCCTGTCCCACGACCCTGTCTCCCCGATTTTTCCGCCGGCGCCGGAGATCCCGCCACCACGACCGCGTCACCTCCCACGTCGCCTCCCCTCCGGATCCCGCGCCCACGACCGCCCGGCCGAGCCCCACCGAAGCCCTATATAAACCCCCTCTCTCGTTCACCTCCGCCCTCTCCAAAAACCCTAACCCTAGCTACTCCGGCAGCCCGATCCGCCGCCGTAACCTCCCTGCGCCGACCACCCCCGAGACCGCCGTCCAGGCCACCGTCCCCAGGCGAACCACCTCCTCCTCTCCCCTTTCCTCCTCCTCCCCAGGCGGCCAGACCCCCGAGCTCTCCTCCCGCGGCTGCTTTCCCCCTCCGCCGGGTATCCCGAGCCCTCGACGCCGCCGGTGACCTCGCCGCCCCTCGGCTGAGCCGCCGCAGCCCCGGCCCGACCTCGCCGGCCTCCGGCGTACCCTCCAGCAGCGCCGGACACGCCGCGGACGCGACCCAGACGCGGGACACAGCCCGAACGCACTGGACACGTGTCCAGGACACAGAATCGCGTGTCGGACTCGAAATACCCCGACCCCGAGTCCGAGGCCTCCCCTCGGTGCTCCTCCATCAGTTTCCCGGTAGGTGCCCCTTTCAGAATACACTGTCCTTTCCAAACCGCTACCCTGTCCGACCGGGACTGACAGAATAAAGCTCTGTCAATCCCGGGATAGCTTAGAATTTGATAGTAATTAGTTAATGTAATGATTTGTTGGTTTTGGTTAATTAATTAACGATTTAATGCAACGATCCTCAATACGTATATTAATTATATATATAAGAAAATAAAAACCTTAGTAAAATATTACGTAATTAGTAATTATTTAATAGGTAATTTCTGAAATAGTTTTCAGTATTTAAATACTAATTAGTAATTACTTAATAGATAATTTCTGAAATGATTTTTAGTATTTAAATACTAATTAGTAATTATTTAATATATAATTCTGAAATGATTCTCAGTACTCAAAATATAATATGTTTTCCAAAATATTATTTCTCTTATAAATTAATTGCTAAAAACAAACGATATTATGTTATTTTAATCGTACTTTCCTATTTTTCTTATTAGAAACAAAACGACATTTTACCGTAAAATAAAAATATAATATTTTCTACGATAAAATAAATAAGTTTTATTATTATTAAAAAGGGTTTTTGTTTTACGAAATGACTATTACAAATTATTATTTTTAATCGATCGTTGGATTTAAATCATTAACTTAGTTAACTAATCAAGACAGATTAAAACCCTTTGTTTTAATTCTAAAATCAGATTATTAATAATTGTAGGTCCCTGTAACTAAGGTTAAGACCGTCGCGACTTCTCACTCGCGTCACCAAACCAACTCCAGGCAAGTTTCATATAAATCAAAACTGGTATTTTAGTTGTAATTAAATATGTTGCATGTCATATAGATATACTGGGATGACACTTGATTTCACGGAACCGACTGATTGACTGATTGATTGACTCATTGACTCATTGACTCATTGACTATTGCCTTGGGAACTGGGGAGTAAAAGTTAGCACCCGTGGTCAAAGCCCCCTTATTGCCTCATTGTGGATAGCTGAAGTCCAACCTCACTGGACTGACGCCGCACCGTGTTCACGCGAACACAGATTGCCTCCAACCCAGACCGGCCACGGGATGCTACTTTTCTCAAAACACCTTTAGTGATTGTAGTTTGTCATCATTGCTTCATCGACATTTACTGCTCTTGTTTCATATTTGTTGCATACAAAAATATAAATATTGTTCAAAACTATCTCATTGCATCATTTTAATTATCGTTAAGATGCTGGAATTGGATATATGTTCTTGCTCCCTCCTGACTGGAGATTAACAATTTTAGGTGATTGCGGTGACGATGAGGCGTATGATACCTTTTATGGTCCGGACCAGAGTACTGAAGCCCTAGCGGAACCTAGCCAGGAGGCCGATGTTTAGTTGCTTCCCTTTTATTTTCCAAATTGTAATAATCAGGGTTGAAGTAATAACCCTGGACCATGTTTTGTTTGATCTTTGCTTGTATGAGAATTTCCTTTCAGACTTAGCAATAAAAATTGAATTTCCTTCATGTGTTCTGGATGTCTGTGTGTTACTACGGATTGATACAGCTTACTGCCGCCGTCTCACAACGGTGCAGGCTGGGCATGATCCGACTGGACCCAGTTTATTGGGATCGGGTCGTGACATGTTTTAAGTGGTGGCCCATGCAGGTCCAGTTTACAATCTTTGGTCTAGTCAACTTAGGCTAGCCAAACAAACCGACTTGCCTTTGACTTTAGGTTTAGTATGACTTTAGGAAAACAGACTCTAGAAACAATTAGAACACTTAGAATTCTTGAAAAAATTTCAAACTGTCACATCATAGGACCAAATTCTTCTATCTATACATATGTACAATTATTTTTGCTTGCTTATAGAACATAGGTTACCTTGCTTATGTTTGCTTCCTAAACCTTCCAGAAGATGGCACGAGGAAAGACAACCCGTTCCGGCCCAGCAGAAGATGAGGCTTCGTCTTCTGAGCACACCCCAAATCAAGCTCAGTCCGACCCCTCCCCGTTGCAGCTCACAGATCGCCCCCATGCTGCAAGAGCTCCCCGTGCTGCCTACACTTCAGTAGTGCATGCAGCTCCACCCATTCCTCCCAGGACCACATCGATTCCAGCCGATGTGACTCCTCCTGTTGCACCACCTGTGCCAGTGGACCCCGCTGAACTCGTAGGCCTGCTACGAGGAGTTCTTGAAGCCCAGAGGGCCCAAGCTGAAGCAAATCGCGAGCAGACCGCGATTATGAGAGAGGGCATGGAGAACGCCCATAATGTAGCCATGGCAGCGCTAGGAACATCCCGGTCAGAACAGGAGCCTGCCAAGGTAATTAAGGATTTAAAAGCTTGGATTCCACTAATGAATTTCTAATCTAACCACAAACCTGTTATCCAGGTAAGGGTTGGAACTGTAGAAAACTTTAAGAAGTTGGACCCGCGTCCCTTCAAGGGGACCGAAGGCATCATCTACGCAGACGAGTGGCTAGATGATATGGAGCGACTCCTCAGCGTCGCTCGACTCCCAGACGACCTCATGGTTGAGGCCGTAGCACTCCAGCTGAGAGACTTGGCCAACATTTGGTACCGCAACGAGCCAAGATTTCGAGCTGGAGGGATTTCCTGGCGGCTATTCAAGAAGCAGTTCAAGCGGAAGTTCTTTCCAGAGGCTGCCCTCGAAGCTATGGGAAGGCAGTTTCAAGATCTGAAGCAAGGAGACCGCACAATTGAAGAATATGCGGCTGAGTTCAACAGGCTTGGCAGGTTTGCAAGCCACCTGGTGGACAACCCTGTAGAACGTGCTAAGAAGTTCCGGCACGGACTACGTGAAGAGATCCGCACCTTAGTAGCTGCTAACGGTGCGAAGACTTATGACAAGATGTTGAAGGTGGCCCAAGATGTAGAGGCCAGTGCACCTGCTCGACCCAAGAGGGAGCATCCAGGGTCAAGCAACAGCTATCAGGGCAACAACAAGAGGCACAGCAACAACAACAATAGGCCCTCCTATCCCCAGCAGTCCCAGCAACAACAGCCAGCAGCGGCCAACAAAGCGCATCAGTACAACCAACCAAAGGCGGTCAACTGCGTCTACTGCAAAAGGCCAGGTCATACCGCCGAGATCTGCCGGAAGAAATTGGGACACTGCCTTGCTTGTGGATCTGCCACCCATCAAGTAAAGGACTGCCCCACAGCATACAACAAAACTGGAGCTGGACAGCAGAGAGGTCCACTGCCTACCCAGCAGCAGTGCTACAACCAGCACAGAGCCGGGCAAGCTTTTGCCTTGACTGTGGAAGAGCCAGAAGCTGAACCCGAGACGGAAGGAGATGTCATCGCAGGTTCCATTCTACTTCATTCGCACCCTGCCTTAGCATTATTTGATTCTGGAGCATCACACAGTTTTATATCTGCAAACTTCATTTCTGCACACCATCTAGTTACTGGCATAAGTAAGATAATCTGTAGAGTTATGACTGGTGGAGGACCAATACCCATTAGTGAGACTTGTAGCTGCCCAGTCACTATCTCAGGACATGAGTTTTAGACTCAGTTCCTAATAATGCCTCTGCCAAACTATGACGTAGTTTTAGGCATGGATTGGCTTAGTCAACATCATGCTCTGATAGACTGTCGAGAAGGCTGCGTAACTCTAGATCCACCTAGAGGACCTAAACTCAAAGTGATTCGAGCACCTGAAGGCGTGGAATGTGTGTCCTACACATCCATCACTGAAGAAACCGGACCCCCTCATCCTCTCATAGCGGAGTTTATAGACGTCTTCCCAGACAATCTTCCAGGGCTACCCCCTGATCGAGATGTGGAATTCTCGATCGATCTTATACCTGGCGCAGCACCAATCTCCCAACGCTGCTACCGAGTGAATCCCAAGGAGTCCTAGGAGATGAAAGACCAGATTGACGAACTTCAGGCGCAAGGATTCATCAGAACCGGTGCCTCACCCTGGGGTGCACCAGTCTTGTTTGTACCCAAGAAGGATGGGACAGTTAGAATGTGCATAGACTACCGGGCATTGAACAACATCACTATCAAGAACAAGTACCCGCTGCCCCGGATCGACGATCTCTTCGACCAGCTGAGTGGAGCTAAGGTTTTCTCGAAGATAGACCTCAGATCGGGTTACCATCAAATCAAGGTGAGGAAGGAAGATATTCCAAAGACGGCATTCAACACCAAGTATGGACAATTTGAATTCTTGGTCATGCCCTTTGGTCTTACCAATGCCCCAGCAGTGTTCATGAATCTCATGAACAAGGTCTTCCACAAATACCTGGACCAGTTTGTCGTTGTCTTCATTGACGACATTCTGATCTATTCGAAGACCAAGGAAGAACACGAGCAGCATTTGAGGATAGTTTTGGAAACCCTCAGAAAGGAGAAGCTATATGGAAAATTGTCCAAGTGTGAATTCTTCTTAGACAAGGTGGACTTTCTCGGCCACGTTGTCACAGGAGAAGGCATATCAGTGGACCCCAAGAAGATAGCTGCCGTGGAAACATGGAATACTCCCAGGTCAGTTGCAGAGATCAGAAGCTTCTTGGGCTTAGCTGGATATTACAGAAAATTCGTGAAGGACTTTGCAAAGATTGCTGAGCCCATGACCAAGCTAACCAGGAAGAATGAAGAGTTCGTCTGGACCGAAGCGTGCCAGGCGTCATTTGAAGAGCTGAAGAGAAGGCTAACAACAGCACCAATTTTGTCGCTACCCTCAGGATCAGGAGGATTCTCAATTTATAGCGACGCGTCCGGCAAAGGATTAGGATGTGTGCTCCAGCAACATGGAAAGGTAATTGCTTATGCTTCCCGGCAATTACGGACTCATGAGAAAAACTACCCGACGCATGACCTGGAGCTAGCAGCAGTCATCTTCGCCTTGAAGCTGTGGAAGCACTACCTGTACGGCGAAAGAGTAGAGATATACACGGACCACAAAAGTCTCAAGTATGTCTTTACACAGAAGGAGCTCAACATGCGTCAGAGACGATGGTTGGAGCTCATGAAGGACTTTGATATCAGCCTACAGTACCATCCCGGAAAGGCTAATGTGGTCGCCGACGCACTTAGTCGATATCCGATGGCGATGTTCTTGACAACCGATCGGTACCTACTGGAGGACATGGAGAAGCTGGGTTTAGAACTCGTATTGCCTGCAGAGGAAATGAAGAAGCTTGGATGGGAAGCAATAGTACCCGGCGCTGACTTCCCCATGATGCATTTGCAAGTGCAGTCTAGCTTGATGGACAAAATCAAGGAGACTCAATTCGAGGACGGAGCATTGTGCAAGCTCAGGGACCAGGTGTTAGCTGGCACACTGGAGGGATTCTCTATTTCAGACGACGGAACGCTGAGGAATGGCACCAGACTTTGTGTACCTGCTGGTGAATTGAGGGAACAGCTGATGCAGGAAGCGCATCGCTCACAGTATTCCATCCACCCTGGAGCAAATAAGATGTACCAAGATATACGGGAGCACGTATGGTGGTATGGAATGAAGAAGGATGTCTCAAAATTCGTTGGCAGATGCTTGATCTGCCAGCAGGTGAAAGCAGATAGACAAAGACCAGCAGGACTTCTTCAGCCGCTGCCCATTCCAGAATGGAAATGGGAGCACATCACTATGGATTTTGTGTCAGGATTGCCTCGATCCCAAGGAGGGAAGGACGCTATTTGGGTGATCGTAGACAGATTGACTAAGTCTGCCCACTTCATTTCCTTCAAGGTTGGTTTGTCCACCGAGAAGCTAGCTGCCCTATACATGAGGCAAATCGTCCGGATACATGGAGTTCCTGTGAGCATTGTATCAGACCGAGACAGCCGCTTTACTTCTCACTTCTGGAAGAGTTTGCAAGAGAGTCTGGGGACCCAACTGAAGTTCAGCACTGCGTATCACCCACAGACCGACGGACAGTCAGAGAGAACCATCCAGACGTTAGAGGATATGCTGAGATCTTGCGTCCTGGATTTTGGAGGATCATGGGAAGACCACCTACACTTGGTAGAGTTTGCTTACAACAACAGCTACCAGGCCAGCATCGGCATAACTCCTTTTGAGGCTCTGTATGGACGTCGTTGCCGCACTCCCTTGGCTTGGGACGACGTAGGAGAACGAGTCATGCTGGGACCTGAGATGATTACAGATGCGGCTGAAAAAGTCAAGGTGATCAGAGACAGACTTCGGGTGGCTCAAGATCGTCAGAAACATTGGGCGGACAGCCGTCGCCGACTTGTGGAGTTCGAAACAGGTGATAGTGTCTTCGTCAAGATCTCCCCCACCAGAGGAACTATCCGTTTTGGCAGAGCTGGAAAACTGAGTCCCAGGTATATCGGCCCATTCGAGATATTGAGCAGAGTTGGAGAGGTGGCATACAGAGTGGCGTTACCACCTAATCTTGAAGGCGTACACAACGTCTTCCATGTATCGCAGCTGAGGCGTTACATTCCGGACCCGAGCCACATCCTGGATCATTCGGAGTTGGAGATTGGGCCAAGTCTTACAGTACCGGAGCAGCCAGTGAGGATCATAGACCGTATGGAAAAGCAGTTGCGGAACACCGTGATTCCACTGGTCAAAGTTCAGTGGCTCCACCACTCCCCAGGCGAATCCACCTGGGAACGAGAGGCTGAGATGAGGCAGAAGTACCCTCATCTGTTTTGAGGCATGTTTACCCTTTGTTCTCCCTTCAATTGTAGTAAATTTCGAGGACGAAATTTTTATAAGTTGGGTAGGTTGTAAACCCCTGATTTTTCCTAATTTTTAAATCTTGGAATTTTTCCGATTTTCTGGAATTTTTCGGGAATTTTCTGTAATTAAAATCAAGGTTTTCAATTAATAAAGGATTTTTAATTGTTAATAAATAGTATTAAAATATCATGAAAATAATATTTTTGGGTGTAAAATAGAAAACCAGACTTAGGGTAATTTTCTGGGATTTTATTGGGCATCAGACCTATTTTTAAAAGCCTAAAAACTATTTTCTAAATTAATTAATTAATTAATTAAAATTTATTATATTTATTATTATTATTATTGTTTTATTATTAGTATTTAGGTTTTGGGCCGGCCCGGCCCAGTGGGCCGAGCCCAGTGCAACCAGCCCAACCCCTTTGCCATAGCGGGTCGGGCGGGTCCGCTCACCGGATCCGCCGCCCGACCCGACCCGTCCGGCCTCTCCCCTGTCCCACGACCCTGTCTCCCCGATTTTTCCGCCGGCGCCGGAGATCCCGCCACCACGACCGCGTCACCTCCCACGTCGCCTCCCCTCCGGATCCCGCGCCCACGACCGCCCGGCCGAGCCCCACCGAAGCCCTATATAAACCCCCTCTCTCGTTCACCTCCGCCCTCTCCAAAAACCCTAACCCTAGCTACTCCGGCAGCCCGATCCGCCGCCGTAACCTCCCTGCGCCGACCACCCCCGAGACCGCCGTCCAGGCCACCGTCCCCAGGCGAACCACCTCCTCCTCTCCCCTTTCCTCCTCCTCCCCAGGCGGCCAGACCCCCGAGCTCTCCTCCCGCGGCTGCTTTCCCCCTCCGCCGGGTATCCCGAGCCCTCGACGCCGCCGGTGACCTCGCCGCCCCTCGGCTGAGCCGCCGCAGCCCCGGCCCGACCTCGCCGGCCTCCGGCGTACCCTCCAGCAGCGCCGGACACGCCGCGGACGCGACCCAGACGCGGGACACAGCCCGAACGCACTGGACACGTGTCCAGGACACAGAATCGCGTGTCGGACTCGAAATACCCCGACCCCGAGTCCGAGGCCTCCCCTCGGTGCTCCTCCATCAGTTTCCCGGTAGGTGCCCCTTTCAGAATACACTGTCCTTTCCAAACCGCTACCCTGTCCGACCGGGACTGACAGAATAAAGCTCTGTCAATCCCGGGATAGCTTAGAATTTGATAGTAATTAGTTAATGTAATGATTTGTTGGTTTTGGTTAATTAATTAACGATTTAATGCAACGATCCTCAATACGTATATTAATTATATATATAAGAAAATAAAAACCTTAGTAAAATATTACGTAATTAGTAATTATTTAATAGGTAATTTCTGAAATAGTTTTCAGTATTTAAATACTAATTAGTAATTACTTAATAGATAATTTCTGAAATGATTTTTAGTATTTAAATACTAATTAGTAATTATTTAATATATAATTCTGAAATGATTCTCAGTACTCAAAATATAATATGTTTTCCAAAATATTATTTCTCTTATAAATTAATTGCTAAAAACAAACGATATTATGTTATTTTAATCGTACTTTCCTATTTTTCTTATTAGAAACAAAACGACATTTTACCGTAAAATAAAAATATAATATTTTCTACGATAAAATAAATAAGTTTTATTATTATTAAAAAGGGTTTTTGTTTTACGAAATGACTATTACAAATTATTATTTTTAATCGATCGTTGGATTTAAATCATTAACTTAGTTAACTAATCAAGACAGATTAAAACCCTTTGTTTTAATTCTAAAATCAGATTATTAATAATTGTAGGTCCCTGTAACTAAGGTTAAGACCGTCGCGACTTCTCACTCGCGTCACCAAACCAACTCCAGGCAAGTTTCATATAAATCAAAACTGGTATTTTAGTTGTAATTAAATATGTTGCATGTCATATAGATATACTGGGATGACACTTGATTTCACGGAACCGACTGATTGACTGATTGATTGACTCATTGACTCATTGACTCATTGACTATTGCCTTGGGAACTGGGGAGTAAAAGTTAGCACCCGTGGTCAAAGCCCCCTTATTGCCTCATTGTGGATAGCTGAAGTCCAACCTCACTGGACTGACGCCGCACCGTGTTCACGCGAACACAGATTGCCTCCAACCCAGACCGGCCACGGGATGCTACTTTTCTCAAAACACCTTTAGTGATTGTAGTTTGTCATCATTGCTTCATCGACATTTACTGCTCTTGTTTCATATTTGTTGCATACAAAAATATAAATATTGTTCAAAACTATCTCATTGCATCATTTTAATTATCGTTAAGATGCTGGAATTGGATATATGTTCTTGCTCCCTCCTGACTGGAGATTAACAATTTTAGGTGATTGCGGTGACGATGAGGCGTATGATACCTTTTATGGTCCGGACCAGAGTACTGAAGCCCTAGCGGAACCTAGCCAGGAGGCCGATGTTTAGTTGCTTCCCTTTTATTTTCCAAATTGTAATAATCAGGGTTGAAGTAATAACCCTGGACCATGTTTTGTTTGATCTTTGCTTGTATGAGAATTTCCTTTCAGACTTAGCAATAAAAATTGAATTTCCTTCATGTGTTCTGGATGTCTGTGTGTTACTACGGATTGATACAGCTTACTGCCGCCGTCTCACAACGGTGCAGGCTGGGCATGATCCGACTGGACCCAGTTTATTGGGATCGGGTCGTGACAAGTGCCTTGGGGGGTATGGGGGTGAGCCTGGGCAGGGGCAGGGCCTGGTTCTTTGGGTGATACGGGTCACCGTATTTATTAATTAATAAATACTGCGCACGGTGTTCTTTAATTATTTAGAGGCAGGTAGGGTCATAATTTTACTACGGTGTCAATACACTAATTGTATTATATTCAAAGTAGAATATTAACGTATTTTTGTTTGGGTAAAATAGGTGCATGTTGGGCCTCAAATCTCTAGGGGTACAGAGATGGATAAAGAGCAGGAAATAAAATAGGAAATAAATACGGACTTTTGTAACGATATTTGTGCGTCTCAAACGAGGCTAAAAATAAAGCATTTGGGAGTTGCACAAAATTCAGAAAAATAGTCTAACATGTCTAGGACAGGTATGTGAACTTTGTTTGGGGATAACAGCTAGTGTAGTGCTCTAATTAATTGTGTGAGGGATAGGTACACAAATCAATAGGATATGTAAGAAAAATAAATTTAAAAAGTTGTAATAATTCTAATTAGCTAAAAATAATCCTAAATTACTGAAATCTGGTCGAGGAAGTTTACACCCGAAATTCATGCGGTCACTGAACATCTATAAATAACATGGTATTACCCCTATACAACGTCCGACTGGCTATCTGCGAATCTACACTCGAGCAAGAGAGAATAGCTTCTGCATAGGATCGTCCACGGAGTAAAGAGAGTTGCTACACTCCTAACCCTCCATCGTCACCCCCCAAACACAAAATTTGTACTTATATTGTCTTCTAGGACTTTTCTGTACTTTCTTTAGTTTGTTAATCAAATCAAGTTTTTTTAGTTCTCCTTTTGATTTAATGGCAAACAAAGACCAATTATCCGAGCATTGAAAACCTTTACATTCTTTATTGTTAGTTACAAAACTATCATTTTTATCATTTTTTATAACGCAATAAGGTAAATAGAAAAATGATATATAATAAGAAGGCAAGGTAGAAAGAACTCCATTAATAAGGATAAGTCTTCCCCTCTAGACACAAAACAAATCCTCCAAAATGTCTTCTAATAGGTGCTGTACTTTTATCAATTAGAGGTTGTCATTCACTCCCGCCTATTTTACCAAATTTAATTGGAAGACCCAAATATATATTTAATTGAGAATTCCCCAATATTACATTGAATAAAGCTGCAATCTGAGCATCATTAGTATGATTACCATTAAGCTATATAGCACAACTCTTAGAAGAGTTAATATTCATACCTTCATATATAAGTATACAAAGAAACACTTTAAGATTAGTAAAACTGGCATGAGAAAATATAAACAGCAAACTGCATATTTAGAACTAATTGTTCATACATATCGTTGCATTCTATACCTGAAATAAGATTAGCTTGTCTAACATTATATATTAGTCTATGAAGTCCTTCATCCACAAGCACAGATAAAGAAGGTAAATAGAAGAGGTACCCGATCTTTGGCTATCCATTTTTCACTAAATCCTCCAGTCTAGCTCTCATAACTTGATGAAGAAATTCTAATTCCACTTTATCATAAGACTTTTCAAATTTTGATTTTAAAAGAATACACTCTATTTTATTCATATATATGACACACGGAAGTACATGTTTTGGACTCCACCAACACTATCCAAAATAATCCTTCTTTTAAGAAAACCTGATTAATTATGCAATATCCACAACATTATTCAAAACCCTACTCAATCTATCAGCTAGAACCTTCATATAACAATTTTAAGAGTGAAATTTAGTAAACTAATAGGCCTAAATTTACTCACCTTATTAACATACAATTACCATTATAAAATTCTATAAACAACCGAATAATATCATCTTTTATAATATCCCAATATTTTTGACAAAAAAAATCCATAGGTATACCATCAGGCCCAGGTGCTTTATCTAACGGTAAGTCAAATATGGCCTTTTTAATCTCTTCAGCATAAAATTCATCATCTAAAATTAGCAAACATATCTAGTATTTTTCAGGATATAAATCATTCCAATTAGCATCCAATATTCTAAAATGAGGCTGAGTACCCATTAAATTTATATAAAATGTGTAATAAGCATCCATTATGATTAGCAACAAGATCTTGATTTTAGCGACGGATTGTGATTTTCAACACTACAAAAATATACTGTTTTAGCGACGGAATTATCCATCGCTAAAATGCATTTTTTCGTTGCTATTTTATTTTAGCTACGGATTAGCTATGGAAAGGTTCCGTCAGAATAACTAACGTCGCTACGAAAATTCCATCACTAATCGGTCGCTATATCGACGGATTAGCGACAGATTGAGCGACATTAAAATTGTGACGGATCAGCGACGTACAAGTTACGTCGCTAAACTTTTTGACTACTTACCAATGGATTATAGACGGATTATGTGAGACAAAATTTGTCAAATTTTCAGAAGGTTTTGCACATTCAGGGCTCACAGAGTTCGTCTCTAATCCATCGCAAATCCGTCACTCTCGGTGATGAATTAGCGACGGATTTTAGCAACGAATTCTGATACATGTTTGGCACATTTGTATGTATCAGACGTTTTATCTTTCCGTCGCTGGGTAGTCATTGGCCTGATATTTTTCGTCGAAAATCAGTCGCTGACCTGAGATTTTACAGATATTCCATCGCTATTACTTCGCATGTCCGTCTCTAAAGTTAATATTTTTTTTCAGAAATCAATTTTTGTTGAGCATATACCTGTTATACATTCACCAATTTCCACACAAATAAATTTTACACAAGCAAATTCCACACAAACTAATAAAACCCACACAAACATATACAAATATTATATATAAAGTAGAGTAATCCAAACATGTACAAATAACTGTTATACAATCCCACAAAGTCCAATAAATACAATCAAGTCAAAAAAATACAACAAACTAATTTTTTTTTCACAAACTCAAAAAATCCATCAAGTCAACGGTGGAGGCGGATGCGACTGTCGACTAGCCATGCACTGCGCCACAACCATAGCGATGATATCCTAGATCATCAGGATAAACGATAGATGGAGCAGTGGCATGAGCCGTCGAAGGAGCTGGAGGACCCATCGATGCCGTCGTAGGAGCTGGAGCCGTCGGAGTAGCTGGAGGATCTAATGTAGTAGCCATCAGAGGAGCCATCGTAGTAGCCAACGGAGAAGCATGTGTTGCAGCATAACGACTGTCTATCAACTATCAGACCAGTCCATGTAGCTCATGCACAGTCATCGCGATCTGCTCCAGAGACATTGCACCAGAAGGAACGCCGGAGCCGGGCACTGATAGAGCTGGAGTAGTCATCGGAGGAGCTCTAGAAAGAACCGACGGCATCGATGCCAATGATCCGGTACCGTACACGCTGCCGCCTTTACCTCTCCCGAAAGCTTGTGCCCACCGATCGTTTCTCTCAGTCGGCATACTGCTCTCAGCGCCCCTCTAAAGTCTCATACGTCTCCTATATTTATTTATATAAATATGTTTACAGTTAAGGATTTTAGAGTTATATGTGCTATATTTAATTTTGGTTAGAGTTTATATTAGATACTAGATATCATAGTATATGTATATAATTTGAGTTTTATTTTCTATATTTGATTTATATGATATCTTAAAATAGGATATTAACCAAGGTTCAAAGTATCAAAATCGAAATCGGTATCGGACCATTCCTATGAGGTTTAAAGTAAATTGAATAAAATTATAGTTTTTAGTATTTATAGTATTTACAGTGTTGTTTCTTAAAATAGGATATTAACAAAGGTGCACAATTTAAGTATTTACAATGTTGTTTCTTAGTATTTTTGAAATAGAATGACCTAGAGTTGACATAGTTTGACTGTTTTGACCTAGAAAACTAGAATCTAATTAAATTATAAAAATAATCTAATTAAATTGATAAAATTCTATAAAGACAACTTACATATGCTTTGGCGGCCCGCTCACCTACGAGCTTTCCATCATTCTTTCTTTTATTGGTCTGTTGGAAGATTGCTGGAAAGTCGAAGGTCTTGGGGTCTTCCCCGGCCCTGACGGCCTCGTCGTACTGTAAAAATTAAGCAATTAATAAATAAGTAAAAAAATTAGAATTAAAAAAAATGATATACCAGGAAATTTTAATACTAACCATCCGTCGAAAATGCTCGACGGTCGAAATGGATCCACCAGTATGAAGACCACCCTTTGCACAGACAGCCTTTGTTCTCGCACTTGACCTTGTAGGCTGGGGTATCCATCTTCTTCTTTATCTCCTCCCAGTATTCCGCCTTCAGCAACTCTTTGTAGTAATCCAATCCAAGTGACGCCAGCGCCTTTTAGTCATTGATCATATCTCTCAACCTCTTGCTGGGGACCGTCTTGTAGCACTTTCGGATATCACTATCTCTATGATCCGGCCACTAGTACAACCTCTACAAATTAGAAAAATATATTTTATCATTTTAATCAAAAAATAATATATTATTATAAATAAAATTCGTATACATACCCCGAGCTTCTCCAGCCAAGTGAATCGTTGATCGAGCGGGATGTTACTGAAGTGGATATAAGGGCCATCAAAGTAGCCCCACATGATCCCCCAAGATCATTCCCAACATTGATTGGGAATAATCTAAAATAAGTCGACAATATACAATTAAAATACAAAATACAAAATAAATATGTGAATTGACAAATAAATGCTTACGTCGCTCTATCGGCCCATAGCTCGGGATGACAGATATTGGCTGGCTGCTTTGGTAGAGTAGGGGATTTGCAAATCCTGGACAACGAACATATACTCCGTTGTCCACAAGAAGGCCTGGAAATAGATTTGCTCATGTGGGAGAAACTAGTGGAGTAGCTGGTGTAGTAGTGCAGGTAGTGGCTGGAGTAGAAGAAGGGGTATTAGCTGATGGCAATCCGGGAGATGGAGTAGCTCCTTCAATTGAAGAACGAGTATATGGCGGAGATAAACCAGCCGCCGCATCTACGAACTCGTCCTCAGATCGTGTCCGAGAATCTGGGGTAGCAAGCATAGTGGACGGAGGATGATGAAAAAATGATCCTCTCTGAACTTGTCGTCGTCCTCGTCCCGCCATACTATAGGTAAATCTACAGCAAATAAAAAAATAGTTTCATCAAATAGATAATCATAAAGTAATGGTGTAGTAAAATAAGTAAATACTAGTGTGATGATGAAATAAATAATAATCGTGTCATGAAATAATTAAATAAATATCTAAGCTAATGCATATGTGTGTACGTACTAATCCTCTTCATCTTCCGAATTGTCATCATCTTCCGAATAATTTTCTGAATCGTCTTCATCTTCTACTTCTTTATTTTTATTTTCACTTCTACTATCACTATCACCTTCATCTTCTAATTCTTGTTCCTCGCTCGATATCTCCATATCAGAGTTCTCCTCTATATGAGTTAAATCTTCTATCTCAATCTCTTCGTCAACTCTATCATACTCTATGGTAACGTCAACCCCCATACCATCAACACCGGCCAAACTCATATATGCAAGTTGAGGCATGACTACCTCATCCTCTTGGTATGCTAGATCCCCAACATTATATGTGTTTCTAGCTTTAGTTTTGCATACAGCCCACCAATCTTTATTATTGTGCCGTTGACTTGGATAGCTCGTATAATATACTTGAACCATTTCACTAGCCAACACAAATTATTCAAAACCTATATATCTTTTTCCATATTTTATATCAACAAACCCAAACTATTTGTCAAATTTTTATCCTTACTTGGTTGTTGTGTCGAACCAATCACATTTAAACAACATAATTTTTGTCTCATAAGAGTAATCCAGCTCTACGACATCTCTTAGTACACCGTAATAGTCGAATTCTGGATCGGCATCGTAGACTAAACCTCTCACACATACTCCAGAATTTTTTGTATAAATAGCCTCATCATCGACAAATGATTGATTAATAGGCTTATTAGTGGTTCTAAATTTGAAGCCATGGATGGTGTATCCATCCCAACACTTTGCCCTCTTGCTTGATCCGATAGCTAATGCTCGAAGTCGTTCTTTCTGTAAGTCTGTACCATGACAAAAAACCTAAAATATCACGTATCATATACACATTAGACAAAGATTGGTCTGAATGCTAAATTTAGAATGCTTAATGTTTAGGTTTCGTACATAATTATGGAACCACGATGAATTTTTTTTATCAATCTCTGTAGCAAGATTATCTTCATTAATATTATGTCTCTCCATTTTTACCTCAGCTCTAAAAGTACTGTGATAATAAGGAGAACAGTTAGAGAAATTATTTTCCAAGTATATTCAAAATTAAAATATCTAGGAAAGATGTATCGCTTACTTCTCAATATCAATATCTAGAAAAGATGTATTGCTTACTTCTCAATATAACTTGTATCTCTTTTATACCACTATTTAACAGTATATACCGATGAGCGGCTTCAAACTCATCGTCTTCCAACCAACATACTTTAGTAGCACTTATAGGCTTCCCTCCCAGATTGAAGATAGTGTGGATTATACTATTCGGGACATCAACCCCACCGTCATCATTCCTTGGGGATCTATTGCGATTTGTTCTGACATGAGTATCAAAGTAGATGGAGAAAAAGTTTGAAACCTCCTCAATGATATATGCTTCGTATATCGAAGCTTCTACATGAGCCTTATTTCCAACCTTCTTCTTCAGGTGATGTAGATACGTATAGATAATATATTGAATCTTAGAATTATTTGAATAAAGAATTTATTAGTATAAAGAATTTATACATCTCAAATAGATACATCCATCGATAATGGAAGGGAGTACCGACGCGTGCTTCGTATGCAAGATGAATCGGCAAATGCTCTATACTATCAAAAAAATTAGGGGGAAGCACCATTTCTAACTTACACAATGTCAATACAGTCTTCTCCTCAAGTTCTATTATATGTTGCACCGTCAACTTGCTTGAGCACAAATCTCTAAAGAATATAGATAATTCGGCTAACGGAGTCCATACTTGATGAAGCAACATCTCTCTCAGCGCAATAGGTAGTAACCTCTCCATAAATACATGGCAATCATGACTCTTCATTCCTGTCATCTTGCGTTCGTTGAGATTAACACATCTTGCCAGATTTGACACGTAGCCGTCAGGAAATCTCAACTTTGAAATCCAGTTGCATATTATCAATTTGTCCTCCCTACTCAATGTAAATGGTGCCAGAGGCTTGACCCAATTGCCATTGCCACTTTGTTTTAGATGCAAATCTGAACACCTGTAAACAATTTCCAAGTCCTTTCTTGCTTTGACATTGTCGTTCGTTTTTCCCTTGTATCCATCACCGTATTGAATATTTTGTCAAATACATTCTTTTTGATATGCATGACATCAAGATTGTGCCTTATGAGATTTTTCTTCCAATAAGGTAAGTCCCAAAAGATACTCTACTTCGTCCAATTATGCCTACGTCTGAACCCTTCAAAGTGATTGGCCGATATCGGATCTTCCATCACAGTCAGCAATCCATCTACCTATTTCCAAACTTTGTCTCATGTCAGTCTCAAAGGGGGAGGAGATAGTTCCTGTTTACGAGCTCTAAAGGCATCTATACACAAGAATGAACTGATGGTAATAATAAAAAAGTAGCTTTTCCTCCATTTTGTAGACGGAATACCTTACTCTTTTTCATACATATTTGAATAGGCAAAGTACAATGAGTACTCCACTACGATAGCATCCCATATGCTGGAAAATTGTTGATGGTCCACATGAGAGATGCTATTATCTGAAAGTTCTGCTCCTTCGATATATCATATGTCTGAACGCCGAATTGCCACAATTATTTTAACTCATCCACCAACGGTTGTAAGTAGATATCGATGTTCTTTTTTGGACCGGGTATGATAAGTGTCAAGAACATATAAGGAATCTTCATACACATCCACGGTGGTAGATTGTAAGGAGTCAAAATTATCAGCCAACAAGAGTACTAAGATCCCGACTGTCCGAAAGGAGTGAATCCATCAGAAAATAAATCCAATCGGACATTCTTGGGCTCCGCAGGAAATTCAGGATGACACAGATTAAAATGTTTTCATGCCTCTCCATCGGAAGGATGAGATAATTCTCCTTCATCCATCTTTCGTTCCTTGCTATGTCATGTCATGTGTTGTGCTGTATTTGCGGACATATACATCCTCTGCAGCCTCTTTGTGATCGACAAAAACTATATGTACCTGTCAGGACGCAACCTTGTTCGGGCAGTTGACTTTCCTTTGTAGTGCCCCACTCCGTGTTGGCACTATGTATAAGAGATATCTCTTTGCTGCTCGAGCGGAAGCATTCTCGAAGAGTTTTTTGATCGAAACACAAGACGATTAATCTAGGTTAGTGGGCAAAATTTTATTCTCTGATTCTTTCACACCTTAATAATGAATCTGAATTTTATAATGCCTGTTGCTAAGAAGATTATTGTTTCTTTTGCATGAATAATATGTCTCTGCATGCTTAACTAGAACTTGTTTGCTTGTCAATAGAAGAACCTTGCCATGCTAATAAGAAGAGAAAGAGATTGCTTGCATGTTACCTTATCGTTTCTGCATAGATAGAACAATATGAAATGTTTGAACGGTATCAGAGAGATGGCGGCCTGTCTGCATAGAGATAAAGATAAAAGAAGAACTATTGTTATGCTTGTTAAATAAAAAATTAGTTACATATTACCTTATTATTGTATAAAGATAGATGGAATAGAAAGCTTGTATTGTCATGTTGTGTTATGCTTGTTATCGAGAAGATGTGAGACTAATAGTGCGTCCTGAGCTCGAGGTGTGGCTATTAGAATAGTGGATTGAGGCAAATGACTAGTTTGGAGACTAATAGTGCGCCATGAGATCGGGGTGTGGCTAAGTGGATGGAGGCTATTGACGGGGTGAGACTAATAGTGCACCCTGAGGGTATGGCTATTAGATGGGAGATGGTGCTTCTGTTAGAAAGATTTTGATTTAGAGAAGTTAGCATGTTCATGGAGATAGCTGTATTTCAGGTAGTTCGGGCGCATGCTAGGCTAGCTTTCTTGAATACCTAACTGTTTAATGCAGAGATGGATAGAAAATAAAACATATGTGTTTATAAAAATTATTGCTAACTTGTATGTCAACTGCAGGGATAACCGTTTGGCAAGGGGTAAAAAAAAATCACTAAATAAGTGATATGTTGATTTTGCTTATTGTCTTGCATCGTACCTAGACTTGCATGCTTACTTGATTATGATGACCGCCTTGTATTATAAAAAGATAGTCCACTAGATGCTGCATTATCCTTAGAGTCTTTGAGTATAGCTCACGAGACACACTGCGCACACTCTGATAGTATAATAATCGACATATCTTGCTTGAACTGCTTGTCCTGAATTGAACATAAACTCTGATTTCAAAGATGTTTCAAAAAATAAGTAATATGACTCTTCTCCTGTACTGCATGTAACGAACCTAGGTAAAACTAGAAAGATCACTAGTAATATAATAATTTATTACATGCTTACTTAGTGTTGGTTTTAGTAAATGTAGCTTTTGTTCGTTGATTTTATACTCACCAGTACTTTTCCTAAAGTGCTGACCCCCACTAGTTTTTTGTTCGCAAGTACTGGATCGTCCAAAGAAGTGATAATCAAGCCTTATCCCCAGGACCCATAAATCTATTGTCGATGCCTTGAGCTGTATCGAAATGTTTTGATTTGTTTTTGTATAGAGGGACATAATGTATGAAACTATGTCATTGTATTCTGAGAGCCTCATGCATTGAGATTCTCTTCATATACTCAGATGGATAATTTATTATAACACTGCTCCTCCGCTAAAAACTCGATCAGTTCGATGATAACCAAGACGACTAATATTATTTCCTTTACGAGGGCAACTCTAGGCTCTCACGGCATCACGTCCTGAGGGGAACGACCATCCCACGGGAGAGCTGGCGCGGTGATTCATGCCCTGCGGGGGCGATCGGGACCGCAGGAGATCGGTGAGTAACAAAGTGGTAGATCGGGGCATGACATCCTTTGCCCCGAATTGGCTTGTACCGGTTCGCATGATAGAAAATATATTTATCTTTATCATTGTTCTCCTTGTAGTACATATAACTATTTCTATCTTTTCGTAGCCTAATCCGAGTTTTCGTATCATCATCTTCGATTGTAGAAGTTTTTAGGCAATACCTTCGATCCTTTTGGCAATAACTCACTAACAAACTTATTATCTGGTCGTAACATTCCTGTGGCAAGTTAAAATTAGACTTTAGGTTCAACTGTTGCATCACCACCAATATGACAAAATAAGAATCACAACCCGGGTATAATAGAGTATCGACATTCTCGAACATATCATAGAATTCCTTAGCATCTGGATTAACATTCTCCAGATCAAAACTTGGACCGGCCGCATGAAATACCAACTAACGGGTGAGGTTTCGCGGTCGATATTCAAAGTTATCTCCGAGAGTGAACACTTCTACCTCCGTATTGAAGGAGGAATGATGATATTACAAAAACAAAGGTTCTTCTTGAGCCGTCCATTCCTTATTGTTCGGTACGAAATCCTTCTTGTAGAGATGCTCCCTCAAGAGATCCACCTCTTTGAATGGTATATTACGATATTTAACACAAGGACACTTGATGTGCCTCTCATCCATGAATTAAGGTTGACTACGGGCGTATTTGAGAAATTCCTCAACGTCCGCCATAAAATAATCTGTCAAACCAATCCTACTCTCATATCGCCGATTGCACATCCATGATTGGTCAACTAAGTATTGACTCATTGATTCTGCATGTACAATATATATTAATTCAAAAAATATAGATTAATTATATTCAAGATGAGTTAAGATATTTTCTAAATGATTAGTTATTTTTATGTTTCTAGTGAAATATAATTAATATATTATTTTTACGTTTCTAGTAAAATAGAATTAATTTGTGAAATAGAATTCAAACAATATAGCATCCAATTTTACTTTTCTAGTGAAATAGAATTAATCTGTTATTTTTAAACAGCTCAATTTTGTTTCTATTTTTCACAAAAAAAACTAACTAATTTGGTCTCCATTGTGATTTCTACATGGAGATTTATGCTCATTTTGGGAGAATTACAAGATTGATGCACCAAGTGTGTGTCATGAGACCAATTTGGTCTAACTAGACTTAGATCGAGTTTGTAAGACTAGCTACGTATCCACAATTGGATACGATTAGGCCGTATCACGATATGGTGTGATACTTTACGATACGTGGCTCATTTTGGGTTATTTGTGTTAGTTTTCTTCAATTCCTATTATAACTAGTTATATTAGTTATTATTATATGTAATTGAGATATATATATATATGTTTATTATGGAGAATGGTGAGTTTTGACTCTTTATTTGGGTGCATGTCATATAATATCTTGCATATGCATACTAGGTATTTGATTCAATGATTTAGTTTGTATCCTAATATGTTATGGCATAGGTATGTCACATGAGATTTTGGTTGGATACTTGTGGGTCTATCATGACATCTTAAGTGTTTGACTAAATACCTACTAGTGTTAGTGTGGGTAAGTCTATGAATATATGGTGTTGCATGTAATATTCAATTATGTTTTATCCACATAAGATCTATATATATATATATATATATATATATATATATATATATATATATATAAGGATGGGATGTGTTCACTGTGTTAAGTGATTAGATCATTGTGTGTATGTGTAATTTGTGAGGGACCAAGGAGTGTCGGGTTGGTCTGATAAAGTGAGCAGCAGAAGCAAGATGTATTAGCTGCTGCTGTTGTTGTTGATATTATTGATATTATTGATGTTGTCGAGGTTGTGACTGATACTGTGTGAGCAGATTAGTTGGATGTGTACTGATATGTTCATGAAGGGGGTAATCCAAAGAGGCAGTAGTGCACCTAGTACGCTACTCTATGAGCAAGAGCTCTTGGTAGTGGGTATTTGCAGTACGGAAAAGTGATACCATGTATCAGTTGGGATGTCGGGTTTGGATGAAAGGAAGGGCAATATATCATTCATGATACATGACAGCAGTAGGTATCAACAGTGTAGGGGGTACTGTACAGTACTCCATTATGAGTGTTGTGATGGTGAATATCAGTGGGTATAAGAGATGTGTGTGTGTGTATCGAGTTAGAAGTTCTTGGGTTCATATGGGTAGGTAGATATTCATTAGATGAAGGTACCAGTGTTAATACCAAAGAGTGGACAGTTGGGTAATGTGGGATATATTAGTGTAGGATATGGGTATGAGTTAAGGTTAACTTGAGGGTATTTAAATATTAAGTATTATATAAGTTAAGGTATTGAGTAAAACTCATCAAAGTTTCTTTTAATTGTGTAAAAGACACAAATTTTGGCAAATTTATGAATTCAGCACCAATACATACTAATTTAGGGCATAAATTATATTTTTTAATTCTTTTTTTTCCGATTAGGTTTATGTAGTATCAATTAGGATTTTATGCCCTATAATAGGGCGTCTGTGTCCAGCGTATCGTGTATGTCTGTACGTGTCTGTGTCCATCATATCGTGTCTGTGTTCAGCGTATCAAAAATATCAAACCATTTTTTTTCATGTCCGTGTCTAGCGTATCGTGTCTGTACGTGTGTCCATACCCCACAATCTAAATGCTATAATTAACTAAATCAAAATGAGGGTTAAGATTATCTTAGCCGGAGAAGAAGACGATCTGACAGAGGCGGAGGGGGTCAGGGTGGAGGAGTAGGACTTGGGGATCGGACACCGGAGGAGGAGGAGGAGTATATGGGGTTGGGGTTGGTGGAGGAGGAGGAGGAGGATAGGGCGAGTGAATGGGAGGGGCTGCCGGAGAGAGGGAGGTCGCCGGAGAGGGGGAGGAGGTCGGGGGAGGGTTGCCGGAGAGATCGAGATCGAGATCGAGAGAGAGAGAGAGAGAGAGAGAGAGAGAGAGATTGAGAAGGGGGGAATAAAATACGACTGAGAATTTTAAGTTTTCGCAACGACGGATTTTATTGTCGCTAATCCGTCGCTGAAATAACAGCGACGGATTAGCTACAGATTTTTAACAAAAAATAATATATTTTGTTTACATAAATAACTTAGTCATTTTTTCGTAGAATTTTTGTCGCTGACTCAGCGACGAATTTTTTTTTGTCGCTAAGATCCGCCGCTATTTAACAGTATTTTTGTAGTGAGATTACCCTTCAAATTAAAACTAGAGACATCTCATTTTTATCCCCTAATGTAACCAATCTATCTAAGTGTACTGCATAATGCATCACGATAGAAATATTGCAAAGATTACCTCAAGATAACAGACTATATATGATTCTTCTGTCGTCATTTCTCTCCTATTATTAAGCAACCAGCTTCTTGCAGGAAGTTTGTTTGGTGTACGCTTAATTATACATTTGTAGTATTAGTTTGAAATTTATGATCATGATATATATAGAACCCCTTTTGAGCTGCAACAACCAATGACATAAAAATATTAAGTTATTAAGCAACCAACTTCTTGCAGGAAGTTTGTTTGGTGTACGCTCTCACCACTCCCATCAAGATGAGCTATAGATATCAATTATCCCCATCTTGTCACATAGTTTAGAAAGACTCGATGAATTAAGGCCCTTAGTCAAACAATCTGTAACTTGTTCTTCTAAGCGAACATGATCGATCTTTAATATTCCTTTTTCTAGCTTCTCTTTGATGAAGAACCCATCGATCTCCATGTGCTTAGTTTTTTCATGCTGGAGTGGATTATTAGCTATACTTATTGTAGATTGACTGTCACTCATAAGACTCAACAGAGTTTCCTGGTCCAGCTTTAACTCTGACAACAGTACTCTTATCCACTGTAACTCTAACACTCCCAAAGCCATAGATCTATACTCTACTTCAGCAGTTGATCGTGCTACCACTGACTGTTTATTGCTTCTCCATGAGATAAGGTTACCCCCCACAAAGACACAGTACCGTGAGGTAGACCTTCTATCGTCCATACAACTTGTCCAATCTGCATCGCAGTACCCCTCAACATCCAGGTATCCATTTTTCTTAAACCAAAGCCCTCTTCCAGGAGTCCCCTTTAGATATCCCAGGATGCAAAAAACTGCATCCATGTAACCCTTCCTTGGATCATGTATGTAGCGACTCATTACACTCATATCAAATAAGATATCAGGGCGAGTGTGGCCTAGATAAATTAATATGACTACAAGTCTCTGATATCTCTCACGATCAACATGCTCTCATACCTCTGCACCCAACTTATCTTTCTGATCGATTGGATTGACTGTTGATCGACATTCCAGCATAATAGTCTCAGTGAGCAGGTCTAGTACATACTTCCTCTGAGATAGGATGACCCCATCTCTTCCTCGGGCTACCCCGATCCCTAGAAAATACCTTATCAACTCAAGTCCTTCACTTCAAACTTCTTGGCGAGTTTTGACTTCAGATGGGTGATATCCTCCTCATTATCACCTGTGATCACTGTATCATCCATATACACTGCAAGTATGGTGATGTGGCCTCTTGTATGCTGGAAGAAAACCCTGTAATCTGTATTGGTCTGGCGGTACCCCATGCCTGTGACAGCCTTCCTGAATCTATCAAACCAGGCTCGAGGAGATTGCTTGAGCCCATACTATGATTTCTTTAGCTTGTACACCTTTTTCGTCCACTACTTCGTGCAAAACCTAGATGAGAGGTCTCCATATATACTTTCTCTTGTAGGTCCCCATGAAGAAAAGTGTTCTTCACATCTAATTGATACAGCTGCCACCCATAGTTTGCAACAAAGGAGACCAGGGTTCTCACAGTGCTCATCTTTGCCACTAGAGAAAATATCTCATCATAGTCGATGCCATATGATTGAGTGAACCCCGTTGCAACCAACCTTGTCTTGTATCGTTCCACCTTTCCTTATGGCATCTTATTTACTATAAAGACCTATTTTTATCCAACTGCTATATTTTCTTTAGGCAATGAAACAAGCTCCCATGTCCTATTTCTTTCGAGTGTCCCAAGTTTCTTCAATATTGTAACTCTCCCCCTTGGATCTTTCTTCGCTTCCTGCCAATACATAGGCAAAGATGTGGTATCTAACGATACAATAAATGCTTGATAGGTAGGGAGTATATTAGAGTAGGATAAGAAATTGGCAATTTTATGTTCATAACCATAATGATTAGGGGCTTTTCTCGCATTACTATGAGAAGATCTCCTTAAGGTAATATGAAAAAGTGCTGAAGATATCATACCATCAAATCAGAGGAATCTGCATCAGAATCAGAGGGATCCGGTACGGGTGGTGCATCTTCAAAAGTTGCGGTAGGGTTAGGCGAGGGAGATAGCACAGTAGGGGAAATAGGCACAGTAGTGGACAGTTGCTTTCTCCTTCTGTAGACTTGGAGCTCTGTAGATTATTCTATACTTTGTTCCTCCACCTGCACTAGAGCATCATTTTCTTCCTCCCGATTGTCACTACATTCTTCCTCATGATTATGTGTATCATCATCACTTTCCTCACCCTCTCTATCTTTCCCTTGTTCTCTTGGACAACCTTCCATCATTGGACATGGAACTGACCCGACAATCACGCTTGGGCCTATCCCCCCTCACTCCTAATACCTTTTGTGTTAGGTGTGTCACCAAATACGGAGCCTTCACCTGAACCATTAAGGTAGTATGGTTCTGTCACGACCCGCACCCGGTATAGGGGCACGAGAGCGTGGGTACGTCCAGCCTACGCCGCAGCATCGGCGGTAGAACGCTGTCTAGGTCACAATACTAGCTAATCACTCTCACATGAATATCTAACTCCATAAGGAGACACAGATATCACGATATAATATGGAATATACTCAATCACATAAGTTAAATCACGATGAGATATCGAAGCAAGCAATAAAATATAAGATAAATCTAAACAACAATAAATAGTCTAACCTGCAATCAATAACATCCAATCTCCAAGTATGTTGGAAACAAGTCTTCTATGTCACAGTCTGGAAAAAATATCCAGTCAGGATTGGAACGAAATACACCTCCAACAGCAGTTCTACATATATTGACAAAAACTATAACACAGTGTAAAGAAATACAAGACAGATATGAAAACTGGCAATAAGAAATACTAGAATAAGGGAATGCTGGAATAAAGAAATACTGGAATAAATGGAATACTGGAACATCGTCATCAATATACATCTAGCAATGAAATAGAAATCCAAGTACACGCAAGAACAATGAACTGGTATATAAGTGTGTACAAGAACAATAACTAGAACATGTGGAGATGCTAGATTAATATACTAGATACATGTCAAGAATCATCTAACTAATATATATATAGAGGAGAGAGAGTGCAGCCGTGGCTCGGAGAGCGCCACATGGCAGCCATCCAATATAGCCCTTCCAAATCGGATGGTCATAGTTCGATGCGGCTCGGCTCAGCTGAGTCCGAGTCGAACTCTGACTCGGCTCGGCTCGAGGTCGGCTCGGCTCGTCTCGCACCCACCCCGCAGTCACTGACAGGCGGGCCCGACACTGTTTGCTGTGGAAGGCTGACAGGTGGGCCCCCTGTTTGCTGACTGGACAGAATTAATTAATTTTTGGGTTTTCTTTTTTAGAAATTAATTTTTAATTCAGTTTTTCATAATTAACTCAAAATAAATGCTAAAAATAATCAGAAAATTCCCAAAACATTCTAGAAAATATATTTGATTATTTACAACCTAAAATAAAAGTTTGGGATATTTTTAATTATATTTAACCCTAAAATAAATTCTTGAAAGTCCTAGGAAACTAGGGTTACTAGTTTTTAATTAACAAAAAATTATAAAAAAATCCCACTAGCCCCAAATTAACCTAAAAATAATATTTAAGCAAGAATTTTAAGATACGGAGGTTACAAGTCTACCCACCTTAAAGAAATTTCGTCCTTAAAATTTAAAATCCTCAATAGTTGTATGTATTCATTTATATTATTTTACAATCAAAATTAAATTCATCAAACCATATAATCATGAAATAAATCCATATTGCTATAAAACTTCCAAAATTCTATAGATATCATATTCCTAAAATCTTCAAATTTAAAATCGAATTCCATTCGTATCGTAATCTCCTCAAAATTTTTATGCTAATTACTAAATACAAAATTTAATATCCAATCCTCTAATTTTAAATCCACTCAATGTATATTTATAAAATTTAAAAATCTCGTCCAAAAAGTTTGTATTCAAATACTAACCTATTAATCATCTTACTCAAATTTTGAGTAAATCACTAAATACAAAATTTACTATCATATCCTTTAATTGAAATTCCGTCAATGCATATTTATAAAATTTAAAAAAAATCTCATCCGAAAATACTATTCCATTATAGAATTTAAATCCTCATCCCAAAATTTGAATTCAAACACTAATCCATTAGTGATCTTATTCCTCGATTCTTTTTTCCACACAATACTCAAATAATATAATAATCGCAAAATCTTCAATTGCAATATTCAAAATAAATCTATATATTGCAGTCAAATAAATATAATGATAATCTTCTTCATTCCTTAAAATTTAATAACAATTTCAATCATATTGTAATCTTCGTAAAAATCAATGTTTTAACTAATCGTCAATTCTGCCATATTGAGTTCTCAACTCTTCATTTAAATTAATGTTTATCCTCAAAATTTAAGGCACATTGTCTCTCTCTATCAAACCATAACCTTTTCATTAATCTTTACTACGGTCAAACCTCCAACAATAAAGGTCTAAGAAAATCCTACCTACCATCATACAATATACAATCTAGAAAAACATATATGGTTATGGTCTCCTTTGTCATGGTATTGTAGTCTCTGCTAGGGTGTACTACTAACTATATTCTAACAAAAAAATTATTAATACAAGCTATGGTACTAAGGAATCAATCAATCAAACAAACTGATGGAAAAGGAATATGAGGAAAGAACAGAACATAGCCTTCTAACCCATTACTTGGACAACTTAATACTCTAATATACACTTAACTGTGGCATATTCACTCACTAATTTCTTGTCCCTATACACTGATACCCATATCAACTAATCACTAGTCCACAACATCCATGAATACATCCTCATTGCATACACTTGTCTATTGATACCTAGATATGATACCAAGAATCTCTAACACAACCATAGTTTAATAATGCATCCAAAGTTTGATACCTCTATCCCTTGGTACTACTGTTTCTACTACAAGCACACTCACTACTAGCTCTCTTACCTACTGTAATTGTTTATACTAGTCGTTCTTATCACTCAAGTGCACACCAAGTGCAACACACCATACTAAGTACTGCTCCTTCTAATACAACTCTAGATGGACACCCAAGTTTGTTTGCAGTGCCATCTCAAGCATTCTAAAGCCAATAGATCCTTACACATGCATATCAACCACTCATATACTATTATACATTTCTTACCCACCATAAAATTTTATCCTCAAAATAAAATTATCAAAATTTAACTTCTCGAACAATTTAAAATAAAATGCATATACCTTCCTCAAAAGTCAAATACTCAAATATCGAAATAAAATTTTTTAATCACTTCCAAAAATTTTATAGTTTTGACTATGTTTAATGAATTGAATTTGAATCCTCAAAATTTAATAACATAAAATCTTAACTCCTCAAAAATTCTGTAAAAATTGAAATTCATTTTCACTTTTCAAATTATAAATTTAATCCACAAGCATCTAAGTACACATATATGCTCACAGTCTCTAATACTCAAGGTGCACACACATATATCAATTATCTACAACTCTCAACTGTGTACTGAATATTGTACTGCCTGGATTACTTTCACTATTACTTCCAATAATTAAAGTTATCATCACACATATTTTCTCCAATAATTTTCTATCTATATTAACTAGTACACCAATCTAATTATCATCACACGAAGTACTTACTGTCATTAGCACCTTGCTCAACAAATCTTTGATATAGAATCACTAGCACTATTGGTATGGTAACACTAGCTTCCATCATTAGATCACCTCGTCACATTGACTAGAACTTATGATCACTTGCAATTTATATAATACCCATGCTTGACTTCAATCTCAAGGACAGGCATATGGTTCCATATCTCGATTGATGTATAAGCATATCTCTTAAACCTTTTATAGCCTGTTAAACTAATATGTGATACATTTCATAACTTTCATTACCAATCTTGATATTTCTCAACTCATGGCATCTCATTAAAACCCTTTATGCATATACATTTTTTTTTACTCTTAACATACCCGGTATCAATCATCCAATTGAACATCATGCTCCATTAATCTTTAACACAATTTCTTGATACTTAATTGTTTACATAGATCATCCAATTACATAATTTAATGACTATCCAGGACTGGCATGCTGATTCTGACACTTACTCTTGGAACCATCATTGATACTCTTACTCCTTCTTCTACCTATAGTACCAATATTAACTATAATAACACCTATCATAGAACTATTGCTACAAGGTACTATGCTATGGGTATCTCTAGATTAATGCCTACTGCTCACATGTCCAACTAAGAAACACTTACAAATCACAAGTCACACTCAGTCAACACTAATATAAGACACAGACAAAATTGTAAGTCACTAATTATCATACTAACAAGGAATCCTCAAAGAAAAGAAGCTAAAAAAGAAACGGGATTAAGGACTGAAGGTATCTTTACTGCTAGTAAAGAAAAGAAGCGATGGAACAAAGTCCTGGAATAACAGAAATAGATAAGTCTTGAGATGATACTTTAAGAACCAATTTAAGATACAACCTGATAATCATACACGTCTATCAGAAATCATGACACTCAGAATCCTCGCCACGCCAGTAAGCATAGATGAGATAAACGACAAGTTCCGTAACTAAGGTATGCAACTCTATAATCATGTCATCTAGAATCTTCGCCACGCCAACAGGTATGGCTGCGAGAAATTCTATATTTCATAACTAAAGTATGTACATCCAAGTCAGGTTCCTACGTTCTCATCACGACAACTAATGTGGCTGCAATAAACTCTAGGTTCCATAACCAAAGTAGACATTTTACCTTTCTCACTGTCCTCATCAACATATGTCATTAGATGATACCGTAAATTTTAGTCCATAAAATTCATCTCGATATAAAATCAACTCAACAACGATACCAAGAATTAAATTTAATAACTGGTCAACAAGAATCAAACTCAACAATGATACCAAGATTTAAATTTAATAACTGATCAACAAGAATTAAGTTCAATAACAACAAGTGAGAGCAGACGGGAACAACGAGAAAAGATTTAAATTGGAAATTCTAATAAGATTCTCAAGGGTCGTCCCAGGAATCTCTCAAGAATTTGTGATTGAGTATCCTCTCTCATCCTAGTATCCTATGTCCTATATTCTATAGCAGGCACGTAGTAGTACAACTAAGACGTCGCACTACTACGATATCGCACAAATTGTGAAGTCAGACCTGCATGGGCCACCACTAAAAACGTGTCACGACCCGCACCCGGTATAGGAGTACGAGAGCGTGGGTACGTCCAGCCTACGCCACAGCATCGGCGGTAGAATGCTGTCTAGGTCACAATACTAGCTAATCACTCTCACATGAATATCTAACTCCATAAGGAGACACAGATATCATGATATAATATGGAATATACTCAATCATATAAGTTAAAGCACGATGAGATATCGAAGCAAGCAATGAAATACAAGATAAATCTAAACAACAATAAATAGTCTAACCTGCAATCAATAACATCCAATCTCCAAGTATGTTGGAAACAAGTCTTCTATGTCACAGTCTAAAAAAAATATCCAGTCAGGATTGGAACGAAATACACCTCCAACAGCAGTTCGACATATATTGACAAAAACTATAACACAGTGTAAAGAAATACAAGACAGATATAAAAACTGGCAATGAGAAATACTAGAATAAGGGAATGCTGGAAAAAAAATACTGGAATAAATGGAATACTGGAACATCGTCATCAATATACATCTAGCAATGAAATAGAAATCCAAGTACACGCAAGAACAATGAACTGGTATATAAGTGTGTACAAGAACAATAACTAGAACATGTGGAGATGCTAGATTAATATACTAGATACATGTCAAGAATCATCTAACTAAGTGTGTGAAATATCAGCATATTATGTGATCGACTTGGGACTATATGACTCATTACATTGATTAGCGATCATCCCCAACAAGTCCAGCTAACCATATGTAACAACGATGAGGCATGTAAGGGTCAGGCTGCACCAACGTGAGGTGTGGGTGAGCTATGATGCATGTAAAGTTTGGGTATGATTACATAAGCTACTAATATTTCCCCATTTTCCTCCAGCTAGCACGATGGATTCCAATCACGACTCCTCGTGACAGGTCTCGATGATGCCAACTCGTGTAAAGAACAGTGTCAGAGTCATGTATGCTATACAACAAGAATGATAGAGATGATCAATATAATAGAAACTGTCAGAGAATATACTCGTCTGGGGTCCTGCTGCTGGTATGAATCAGAGTCCAAGTCACAGTCCAAATAGCCTATGTATTACAATTTACCATGTCAAAAGATAATTTATTTTAATTTATTTAATTCTGAAATAATTACTCTAAAATCCTATTTTAATCTTATTGTTCTAATTTTTAGGTTAATGACTAAATTTTGTCCAAAGGAACTGAATTTTATCAACTCGAGACTCATGGCACGCAAATCGAGGCGATATATTAACCAAAAAGTAAACCGACACAAACTCAACTTTCATGCATAAATTCCTGTAGATTTCAGCGTAAAAAATATGCTGGAATTTATGGCTCGTCCGTATTCAAATTCGTTTGGGAATTATGGCACATACAAGTTTCGTATTGTGCACCGATGGTTAAATTCTAACCTAGAATTTCTACAGAATTAACAGTATGTAAATACTTTGAAGTAAATTCTGGGAAAAACATATGTCAATGATCTCAACATTAGATTTCTGAAACTTTAAACGGTTCTTGATTCTGATTCCTGGTTCTCCCGAAATCACGAAAACATCAAAACACGTCTATTTTCGGATATGCTGTGCTCTATAAATTTTCCAGAATTTAATACTCATAATTTCGTAAAAAAAATTATATAATCAGAAAGCTAACCTCAATATCGTTCTAACACAAAAAATTAGGCCTCGTTTGGAGTCCGGAGCTATGCGCAATGGCTTCTGGAAGATGAAGGAACCCTAGATGGTAATTCTCCAAAATTCGGCTGAAGAAAAACCCTAAAAATAAATAACTAAACTAATATATATATAGAGGAGAGAGAGTGCAGCCGCGGCTCGGAGAGCGCCACGTGACAGCCATCCAACGCAGCCCGCCCAAATCAGATGGTCACAGTTCGATGCGGCTCGGCTCAGCTGAGTCCGAGTCGAACTCTGACTCGGCTCGGCTCAAGGTCGGCTCGGCTCGCACCCACCCCGCAGTCACTGACAGGCGGGCCCGATACTGTTTGCTGCGGGAGGCTGACAGGTGGGCCCCCTGTTTGCTGACTGGGCAGAATTAATTACTTTTTGGGTTTTCTTTTTCAGAAATTAGTTTTTAATTCAGTTTTTCATAATTAACTCAAAATAAATGCTAAAAATAATCAGAAAATTCCCAAAATATTCTAGAAAATATATTTGATAATTTAGAACCTAAAATAAAAGTTTGGGATATTTTTAATTATATTTGACCCTAAAATAAATTCTTGAAAGTCCTAGGAAATTAGGGTTACTAGTTTTTAATTAACAAAAAATTATGGAAAAATCCCACTAGCCCCAAATTAACCTAAAAATAATATTTAAGCACGAATTTCAGGATACGGAGGTTACAGGTTCCATCTCTCTCAATATAACGTCCATGCTTACAAAGAGCATTCGCTCCATCGGACTCCAATAAGTGTATCCCTTCTGAGTCCCTGAGATCCACTTCACTGCCCGAGGGTCAAATTTTTCTACCGTATGTCTGTTATCTTTCATAAAATATACACATCCAAATAACTTTGGGGGAACAATGTAATTATTCTCTCCTGTAAGTATCTCAAACGGTATTTTCTATCCTAACACCTGAGAGGGCATCCTGTTGATGAGATATGTAGCCGTCAACATGGCATGCCCCCATAAGTGTTGAGGAACATTCATGACAAATATCATTGACCGTGCTACTTCCAACATATGCCTATTCTTCCGCTCTGCCACGCCATTATGTGATATTTTATAGGCACACCAAGTCTGATGATGTATCTTATAGGCTGATAAATACTCTTCAATAGCCTTGTTGGAGTATTCTGTCCTATTATCAGATCTCAAAATTATTAACTCCAGTTGTAGTACAAGGTTCCCGTACATCAGAGTGTATCATATCAAAAATAGCTAAACTTCTATTTTCAGAACTCACATAAGAGCTTCTGGTATATTTTCTAAGCTTATAAGCATCACAAACCAACTTTTGTTTATTAGTCTTTTGATACATAGATTGATACATCCGACTCTGTAGACTGAATAAAGAGTATCCCATGCGCTAATGTTGAAGTAATAATTCTTCTTTCACTAATCTTCGTAGCTCCTTCGGTTGTGCTTCTTCCACCAGTTATGCTAGTGTTGCGTCCAGCCCACCACTGTCCAAGTACCATAGCCACTTATGCTAAGTGCCAGTCTCCAACCGTTTTTCTGTTCCCTTCTCCTGAAAAATTACCTTAGAAATATCAAAGGAAACAACACAATTAAGTTGAAGAACAATGACACTAAGGGACAATAGATTAACAAAAAAATATGGAGCATGTAAGACATCATTAAGGGTTATGCAAGGGGTCCATTCAACTGTGCCTTTACCCATAATGGGTCAAGCCGTAACATCAGCAGTTTGAATGCTTTCAGGCATCGTCAGGTAAGTGTAATATTGAAACTCATTATAGGCACCCGTGATATGGCGGGATACCCCAGAGTCAATTATCCAACCTGGTTTGTGGATAGACGCCAGGGCATGAGTAGGTATACCTGTGTTGGTATGGGCACAGTGGATGATGTTACCCTCGGTGGTGGTTGATGTTGATGCCTTAGAGGTGTTGGTTCGATTGTCGCTAGTATCAAGCTTCATGCTTCTTAATATGTCTAGCATTTTTCTCTCACTATGGGTCATATCGGGTAACTAACTCTCACTTCCTTCTTCTGCCAGCTTTGTCTTGTGTCCTCCGGAATGATTACTTTTGCCACCAGCATAGCCTCCTCTACCACCCCTACGTCCTCCACGGCTGCGTCCACGGTCGCTGGACTGGCCTCTCAGGGATTTCGTACAGAATATGATGAAGTATCCAGGGTCTCCACAGTTGTAGCACCCTCCCCCTCCGGAAGAATTTGGGTTAAAAAATGCTAGAGCTAATTTTTTTTCTCCAGAGAGCTAGTGGTGCTAGGCATCAGTTTCAGTCATTCTACTTCTTGTGCCATAGCATCTATGGCCTCCTCCATTAATGGCAGCCTTGAGAAAGTAGGATATTCCTCCTCTGCTCGAATGTTGGGTAGAGCTCCTTCCGAAACTTCATCATCCTCTGTTGCGAAGCATACTCCATGAACTTCTTATAATGTTTACCAAATAATGGTTCCACTTGCTCATTTTCTACGCAAATTGGGTCATAGTGGTCGAGATCTGACCAATACTTCTTCAGCAGATCCGCATACTCATGGATGATGTGATCTTCTTGGACCACCTTATCAAGTCCATATTATAGTTGGAAAATCACTAACTCTATCCTAACACCTGAGAGGGCATCCTATTGATGCGATATACAGCCGTTGTCACGACCCGTGCCCGAAAAATCGGGCATGAGTCGTGGGTACGTCCAGCCTACGCTGCAGCACAAAGAAAAGTCTAACAGGTACTAATAAAGCACACAACAAGGAATGGAAAAGGACAGAAAGAAGAACAAAGAGATAGACCTGCTAACTCGACACCCGTAGCATCGGCCTCCTCGACCGTCAACGCATAAGCCCTGCCCTGCTGGGGTGTATCCCTCTGCTGGTGCAGGGCATGATGCTGTGCCACAGGTGGCCTAGATCCAACTCTTTGATCCTTTGCTCCACTAAATGGAGGTGCAGTGGGGCAATCTCGTATCTGGTGAGCAGCGGATCCACAGAACAAACACACCTTCAGCCTCCTCCTACAAATATCCCAAGTGTGTCCTGCCTTCCTGCAGTAGGCATAAGTGGGCACCCTCTGATCCTGACCCTGCTGGGCTGCCTTCTGCACATAGGGACGCTTAGCCGGTCCTGCACAACCACTCGCACTGCCTGAATCATCCCTGCCTCTCTTGGACTTGAGCTCTAAGTCATCCTCTGCTCTCTGAGCATCTCCTACTATCTGCTCGAAAGTTGCCTCGCGGTCGCTCCTGGTCAAAGACTTGACCGCCATAACCAAACCCTTGCGAAACTTCCTCGCCTTTGCTGCCTCACTCAAGCCATCTACAAATTTGCCCAGATGGTAGAACTCCGCTGCGTACTCGTCCACCGTCATGCTCCCTTGGACGAGTGCCTCGAACTGGCTCTCCAAAGCACTGAGCTCCACATCTGGGAAAAATTTCTCCTTAAAAAGCCTCTTAAAAGCCAACCAAGTAAGCCATGGTGCCGCGATCCTCGTATCTGTGCGATACCATGTCAAAGAGAGGTCGAACATCTGACTGCCTGCTGCCTCTATCTGTATGCTGTCTGGAATCTGTGTCAGCCTGAAGGTTCCCTTGATCTGCTCTATCCAGTCATGAGCGTACAGGATCCCTTCTGTACCATGGAACTCCTTGGGCCGCATCCTCTGGAAGTCAATAATGCTGCCTGGCCTCGGATGCTGTGCCTGATCTGCCTGTGGCTGAATCTGTGCCACCCTGTCCACTGCCGTCATGGCCACCTGGTGGGCGTTCTTAATGTCCAGCCTCATCACATCCACCTGACGGTGCTGCGCGTCCATCATCTCCCTGAAGAACGCAAACAACTGTGCGGCATCTACTGGAGCAGGAAGTGGTGGAGGAACCACCGGAACGAGTGGGGTAGTCCTCGGATCGACAGGTGAAGGAGGATCCCCGAGAGAAGCAGATGCTCCCTCAACCGCAGAAGTGGTGAGTGGAGCGGTAGCAGCTGCCTGAATACGAGCTGGACGAGAGGTAGCAGACCTCTCAGTAGCAACTGCTGGGGTGGTACGATGAGATCGTATCTTCGGAGGCATCCTGAACACAGATCAAAAGAAGTCAATATGGCGCAATATACGATACCATCAAAGAAGGACAGTAATATTTCAAAAGAAGCAATTTCAGAATAATTAGATTGGAATTATTCCTAGTCATGATTGAGTACACTCTCATTCTAGATCCTAGATCCTATAGCAGGCTCGCAGCAGTACAACTAAGTTGTTGTACCACCACGATATCGCACTAATTGCGAATCAGGACCTGCATGGGCCGCCACCTAAAACGTGTTACGACACGTGCCCGAAAAATCGGGCATGAGTCGTGGGTACGTCCAGCCTACGCCACAACATCGACGGAAGAACGCTGTCTAGGTCAACTATCTAGATAATAATCTCACGCAATCAATATATAAACCTGCCAAGATCTCAACTCCAAACGGAGGAGCAATATCATAATGATAATCACAAGTACTCAATCACGAATCTAAGCACGATAAGATAACAAAGAAGACTAACAACTATAAGGTCTAACCAACAACAACTACTACAACAACCACAACATCAATAATAATAATACATCATCCAAAATAATATACAATACAAGGTCTCAATCCAAAACCGGAGACAAATCCGATGCTAAAAGCTAATAAAACAATAACAAGGTCTTAGTGATCCCGGCTACCAACCCGAAAATTACTTCTAAACTAGAGGGTCCCTGTCTGCACCATCAACAGGCTCAGGTCCATAAAACGTCGGACACCACTCCTCCGGATACTCTGAAAAATATGTCCAGTCAGGACTGGAACAAGTACATCTCTAACAGCAGTTCCATTTAAATGATAAAAACTATAAAACAGTTATAGCAAGTAGCAAGAAGAATAAAGCAAGTATGAAACAAGAAATATATATGTATCACTGGTGCATAAAGGTAAACATGCAAGAATATCAGAACAAGATAGTAATAACAGCAAGATACAAGAATCTAAACTAAGATCAGGTCCGTGCACATGAACCTGTAGTGAGTCCAGCATGAAATACATGTAGTGAGTCAAGTCCAGAAATATGTAAGTGAGGCCAACAAGAATGCAAGAGAGTCCAGACTATACATAATGAATTCGGTGTCTTTGAAATACTTGTTTCGATATGTAAACGGCTAGGGGTAAGTACGGCTCACCGCGCACTGGGTACGCGGCTGCTATCATTCCAGATTAGACCAGAGGGAGTGATTTCTGATGATTCCAGATAGGAATATTTACATGTCTACTCGAGTATTTCTCCGCCCCGACTAATACAAGTGAATCCAAGACCCGACACGTAAATCAAGATGAGTCCAGCCTGAAACATGAGTGATGCCTGTAGGTGATGCCCGTAGTGATTCCAGAATAGAGGCCAGAAACATGAAATGTACGTGTCACAAGTAAATAAATCCAGAAATATCAGTCAGTGTCCCATGTTGTGCCAGAATAATCAGATGATACTATACTAGAAGCTGAATCATAATAATCATCAGATAATGAAAACTATCAGAGAATGTACTCGCCTGACGTCCTGAGCAACTGGCGATCCAAACTGGTGTCGCAAGGACCTATTATAAAAAGCAAGGTTAAACATGGTTCTAATGAGTTAAACAGATATAAAATAACTAAAAATAGGCTTCTAGGGTCGTTCAAGGTCAAACGGGTCAAACCGGTGAAATCTGGGTCAAAAAGTCAACACTGGGTCCAAAAAGTCAACCCTAGGTCAAAACTAGGTCAAAAGTTGACTTTGGTGGTCAACCGGGTCAACTACGGTCAAGTCTAGGTCAAACTAGGGTGCTCCTGAAATTCTAGGTCAAACCGAGCTCATTAGGCTAAAAAACTCTCAAACTCGCCTCCTTGGGATACCAGGATACCCTCGGTATCCGATACATCAACCTAGGCTACGCACCCCGCCTAAACCCGCTAAAATCTATGCTAGCATGCGTATATATATACACATAAGCATATAAAAATCACTCCAATACTATTCCTAGGCTATTGCTCAAATACCCCGCTCGAAACTCAATACCATGGATATGTCAAGGTATTGAGATACCTCGGTATCTCAAGGTATTGATATACCTCTCTAAACTCAACCCTACTACCCCTCTAGCTAACTAACTATGCATAAACATATATATCTAGCTATAATCTAGGCTAATATATATATATATATCTATTACATATAGGCATATACCTAGGTATCTACATATATATATGTCTCACATACACACATATACACATACCTTATATATCTTACCTTACCTTACCTATACATATATATATATATATATATATATATATATAATATATATATATATATATATATATATATATATATATATATATATATATATATATATATCTAGCTATAATATATATCTAGCTATATGTATTTATATATCTATACCTATAGATATATATCTATCTAACTATCTATCTAAATCTATCCATCTATCTATCTAGTTATATATATCTATCTATGAATCTACGTATCTATCTAACTATCTATTTAACTATTCATCTATGTATCTATGTATCTAGATATCTATCTACCTAGGTATCTATCCATCTATTAATCTAGCTATCTATAGATCTATTTATCGACAATCTATGTATCTATTTATCTATTTACCTATCTATAGATATCTATCTATCTATCTTATACCTATCTATATATATCTAACTAAAATTCTATCTAACTATCTAGTTATATATATATATATATATATATATATATATATATATATATATATATTATATATATATATATATATATATATATATATATATATATCCACCTATTCATTTATCTATCTAACTATATCTAGCTATCTAGATATATATTTACCTATGTATCTATCTATAGATATCTATCTATTAATCTACCTATTCACCTACCTAGTTATCTATCTATCTATATATCTAGTTAACCATCTATCTACCAATGTATCTCTCTAACAATCTATCTAACTATCTATTCCTCTCTCGCACTTGGCTACTAGCTACTAACCTCGCCACGCGCCTCGCTGAACACTGCTGTTGCTGTCCTCCTAAAAACTGCTGCTGCTGCCCCCCCTTAAAAACTGCTGCTGCCCCTGCTACATAAACTGCTGCTGCTGTGCAGCTGCTGTTGTGGTGGCTGCTGCCCCACACAGCAGCTGCTGCTGTTGCTGTTCTGTTTCAGTCCAGCCCCCCCTCTCATTCTCACACACACACACGACCACATACAGACACACATATAGATACATATATATATATATATATATATATATATATATATATATATATATATATATATATATATATATCTATATATATATATACAACCATATATATATGCACACACTCTCTCTATATATATATATCTACACACACACACACACACTAACATATATATTCATACACACACAAACACTAACATATAAATACACACACATACATACAAGCACATATATATATATATATATATATATATATATATATATATATATATATATATATATAAACACACATATATATATATACACACATATATCTATATATATATATATATACATATACATATACACACTCACACTCAAACATATATATATATATATATATATATATATATATATATATATATATATATATATATATATATATATATATATATATATATATATACCCTTACTCACACACTCACTCTCACACACCCTCACACACACACGCTCACCTACACACTCACACAAGCACTCACTAACACACTCACACAAGCACTCACTAACACTCTCACACAAGCACAAAAACACATACATATATAAATATATATACATATAGAGACACACATACAAATATATATATATATATATATATATATATATATATATATATATATATATATATATATATATATATATATATATATATATATATATATATATACATACCTATATATATATAAATACAACACACAACGCTCACAACGCTCCACCAACGCGCGCCCAAGCACCCCGACACGCACAAACACCTATAAATAAATAAAATATAGCCCGAAAATTCTAGCACATACTCCCCGATGCTAACCCAACGCGCTCACAAGCCCGAAACTAGAAAACCACGCCGAAATGGCCGTTCGATTATTTCGACGAACACCCGTTGTGCGGTTCGGAAAACCTCCTGAAACGCACACCAAACCAACTCAGAATCGGCCCAAAATTTACCCACGGATCCTAAACGATGTCTAGATCCTAGAAAAAATGCTAACGCGTCAATTCTAGGTCCATGGCGAAAACGCGCACGCACTTAGAATCGGCGACGACGAAAACCCCAAAAATGCCCGAAACGTCCGTTTCTCCGTGACACGGCTTCCCGTGTCCGAACGGAGACACGCACTCACCCTCAAGACACCCGACAACGTCTACCTAGGTCCGTCTAACCTAGGGCATCACCCAAAATTGGGCCAAATTCGGATTCCACCCGAAATTGACACAAAACCTAGTGTTAAAGTCTCCAAACACTACCAAACTTGTTCTAACTTTCTCCCACGGGTAGCCTAAGGGTCCAGGAAGATTCTAAACTAATAATTACACTATATAAAAGTAATTACAAGGAAGAAAATTAGGGTTTACCTCTTGGGAATTGGAATCCCAAGCCAAAATCTTTAAAAGCTCCAAATCCACCAAACCAAGCTTCCAAGCTCCCAAATCTTGCTCCAACACCAAATCTAAGCTCTACCCACCTAGGTTAGGGAAGAATGTAGGGTTAGGGTTAACATAAAGAAGAAGGAATGGAAGAAAGAAGGAAGAAAAATGAAGAAGAACTTACTTTGGAAGAATGAAGGAAGAAAAATGAAGAAGTGGAGAAGAAGAAGAAGTGAAGAAGAAGAAGAAGTAGGGGGCTGCTGGTTTTAGGTCGGGTGTGGGCTGAAAAAGGGGTCGGCCAAGCAAATAAAAGGGTTTACATAATTCTCCAAATGCCCAAAATGCCCTCCCCTAAATTGGTTTTGGGTTTCGGGTTCCAAAAGCACTCAAACTAACTCCAAATCTCTCCAACTAACCCACTAAAAATATAATAAATATTCTAAACCCAAAAATAGGTCTCACAGGGGTGTGGACTGGGTCGAACATGGGTCCACTAGGGTCTGACATGGGTCCAGGCTAGCCAAAACCCTAAAACAATCATTAAAATATAATACAATCATTAATTAAATATAAATATAATTAATTATAAATAATACATAATTAACTAAATTAAAATAAAAAAATATCCGGCTCTGAAAATGGGGTGGTGACATGGGCCACCACCTAAAACGTGTCACGACCCGTGCCCGAAAAATCGGGCATGAGTCGTGGGTACGTCCAGCCTACGCCGTAGCACAAATAAAAGTCTAACAGGTACTAATGACGCACACCACAAGGAATGGAAAACAGGTCCCTGTCTGTACCATCAACAGGTCCCTGTCTGCACCATCAACAGGCACAGGTCCATAAAACGTCGGACACCACTCCTCCGGATACTCTGAAAAATATGTCCAGTCAGGACTGGAGCAAGTACATCTCTAACAGCAGTTCCATTTAAATGATAAAAACTATAAAACAGTTATAGAAAGTAGCAAAAAGAATGAAGCTAGTATAAAACAAGAAATATACATGTATCACTGGTGCATAAAGGTAAAGATGCAGGAATATCAGAACAAGATAGTAATAACTGCAAGATACAAGAATCTAAACTAAGATCAAGTCCGTGCACATGAACGTGTAGTGAGTCCAGCATGAAATACATGTAGTGAGTCAAGTCCAGAAATATGTAAGTGAGACCAACAAGAATGCAAGAGAGTCCAGACTATAAAGAATGAACTCGGTGTCTTTAAAATACTTATTTCGACATGTAAACGGCTAGGGGTAAGTACGGCTCACCGCGCACTGGGTGCACGACTGCTATCATTCCAGATTAGACCAGAGGGAGTGATTCCTGATGATTCCAGATGGGAATATTTACATGTCTACTCGAGTATTTCTCCGCCCCGACTAATACAAGTGAATCCAAGACCCGATACGTAAATCAAGATGAGTCCAGCCTGAAACATGAGTGATGCCTGTAGGTGATACCAGTAGTGATTCCAGAATAGAGGCCAAAAACATGAAATGTACGTGTCACAAGTAAATAAATCCAGAAATATCAGTCAGTGTCCCGTGTTGTGCCAGAATAATCAGATGATACTATACTAGAAGCTGAATCATAATAATTATCAGATAATAAAAACTATCAGAGAATGTACTCGCCTGACGTCCTGAGCAACTGGCGATCCGAACCGGTGTCGCAAGGACCTATTACGAAAAGCAAGGTTAAACATGGTTCTAATAAGTTAAACAGATATAAAATAACTAAAAATAGGCTTCTAGGGTCGTTCTAGGTCAAACGGGTCAAACCAGTGAAATTTGGGTCAATAAGTCAACCCTGGGTCCAAAAAGTCAACCCTAGGTCAAAACTAGGTCAAAAGTTGACTTTGGCGGTCAACCGGGTCAACTACGGTCAAGTCTAGGTCAAACTAGGGTGCTCCTGAAATTCTAGATCAAACCAAGCTCATTAGGCTAAAAAACTCTCAAACTCGTCTCCTTGAGATACCGGGATACCCTCGGTATCCGATACCTCAACCTAGGCTACGCACCCCGCCTAAACCCGCTAAAACTTATGCTAGCACGCGTAAATATATACACATAAGCATATAAAAATCACTCCAATACTATTCCTAGGCTATTGCTCAAATACCCCGCTCGAAACTCAATACCTCGGTATCTCAAGGTATTGAGATACCTCTCTAAACTCAACCCTACTACCCCTCTAGCTAACCAACTATGCATAAACATATATATCTAGCTATAATCTAGGCTAAAATATATATATCTATTACAAATAGGCATATACCTAGGTATCTACATATATATATATCTCACATACACACATATACACATACCTTATATATCTTACCTTACCTATATATATATATATATATATATATATATATATATATATATATATATATATATATATATATATATATATATATATATATATATATATATATATATATATAGCTATATGTATTTATATATCTATACCTATAGATATATATATCTATTTAACTATCTATCTAAATCTATCCATCTATCTATCTAGTTATATATATCTATCTATGAATCTACGTATCTATCTAACTATCTATTTAACTATTCATCTATGTATCTAGATATCTATCTACCTAGGTATCTATCCATCTATTAATCTAGCTATCTATAGATCTATCTATTGACTCTCTATGTATCTATTTATCTATTTACCTATCTATAGATATCTATCTATCTATCTTATACCTATCTATATATCTAACTAAAATTCTACCTAACTATCTAGTTATATATATATAGCTATCTAGATATATATTTACCTATGTATCTATCTATAGATATCTATCTATTAATCTACCTATTCACCTACCTAGTTACCTATCTATCTATCTATATATCTAGTTAACCATCTATCTACCAATCAATCTCTCTAACAATCTATCTAACTATCTATTCCTCTCTCGTACTTGGTTACTAGCTGCTAACCTCGCCACGCGTCTCGCTGAACACTGCTGCTGCTGTCCTCCTAAAAACTGTTGCTGCTGCCCCTCCTTAAAAACTGCTGCTGCCCTTACTACATAAACTGCTGCTGCTGTGCAGCTGTTGTTGTGGTGGCTGCTGCCCCACACAGCAGCTGCTGCTGTTGCTATTCTGTTTCAGTCCAGCCCCCCCTCTCACTCTCACACACACACACGACCACATACAGACACACACATATATATATATATATATATATATATATATATATATATATATATATATATATATATATATATATATATATATATACAACCATATATATATGCACACACTCTCTCTCTATATATATATCTACACACACACACACACACACACACACTAACATATATATTCATACACACACAAACACTAACATATAAATACACACACACACATACAAGCACATACATATATCTATATATATATATATATAAACACACATCTATATATATATACACACATATATCTATATATATATATATATACATATACACACTCACACTCAAACATATATATATATATATACCCTCACTCACACACACTCACTCTCACACACCCTCACACACACACACTCACCTACACACTCACACAAGCACTCACTAACACACTCACACAAGCACTCACTAACACTCTCACACAAGCACAAAAACACATACATATATAAATATATATACATATAGAGACACACATACAAATATATATATATACATACATACATATATATATATATATATATATATATATATATATATATATATAAATACAACACACACACAACACACAACACACAACACACAACGCTCACAACGCTCCACCAACGCGCGTCCAACGACCCCGACACGCACAAACATCTATAAATATATAAAATATAGCCCGAGAATTCTAGTACACACTCCCCGATGCTAACCCAACGCGTTCACAAGTCCAAAACTAGAAAACCATGCCGAAATGGCCGTTCGGTTATTTCGACGAACATGTGGTGTGCGGTTCGGAAAACCTCCTGAAACGTACACCAAACCAACTTGGAATCGGCCCAAAATTTACCCACGAGTCCTAAACGATGTCTATATCCTAGAAAAAATACTAACGCGTTGATTCTAGGTCCGTGGCGAAAACACGCACGCACGCACTTAGAATCAGCGACGACGAAAACCCCAAAAATGCCCGAAATGCCCGTTTCACCGCGACACGGCTTCCCGTGTCCGAACGGAGACACGCACTCACCCTCAAGACACCCGACAACGTCTACCTTGGTCCGTCTAACCTAGGGCATCATCCAAAATTGGGCCAAATTCGGATTCCACCCGAAATTGACACAAAACCTAGTGTTAAAGTCTCCAAACACTACCAAACTAGTTCCAACTTCCTCCCACGGGTAGCCTAAGGGTCCAGGAAGGTTCTAAACTATTAATTACACTATATAAAAGTAATTACAAGGAGAAAAATTAGGGTTTACCTCTTGGGAGTTGGAATCCCAAGCCAAAATCTCCAAAAGCTCCAAATCCACCAAACCAAGCTTCCAAGCTCCCAAATCTAGCTCTAATACCAAATCTAAGCTCTACCCACCTAGGTTGGGGAAGAATGTAGGGTTAGGGTTAACATAAAGAAGAAGTAATGGAAGAAAGAAGGAAGAAAAATGAAGAAGAACTTACTTCGGAAGAAGGAAGGAAGAAAAATGAAGAAGTGGAGAAGAAGAAGAAGTGAAGAAGAAGAAGAAGAAGAAGTAGGGGGCTGCTGGTTTTAGGTCGGGTGTGGGCTGGAAAAGGGGTCGGCCAAGCAAATAAAAGGGTTTACATAATTCTCCAAATGCTCAAAATGCCCCCCCTAAATTGGTTTTGGGTTTCGGGTTCCAAAAGCACTCAAACTAACTCCAAATCTCTCCAACTAACCCACTAAAAATATAATAAATATTCTAAACCCAAAAATAGGTCTCACAGGGGTGTGGGCTGGGTCGGACATGGGTTCACTAGGGTCTGACATGGGTCAAGGCTAGCCAAAACCCTAAAACAATCAATAAAATATAATACAATCATTAATTAAATATAAATATAATTAATTATAAATAATACACAATTAACTAAATTAAAATAAAAAAAATACCCGGCTCTGAAAATGGGGTGGTGACAGCCGTCAACATGGCATGCCCCCATAAGTGTTTAGGAACATTCATGGCAAACATCATTGACCGTGTTACTTCCAACATGTGCCTGTTCTTTCGCTCTACCATACCATTCTGTGCTGTTGTATAGGCACACCAAGTCTGATGATGTATCTTATGGGCTGATAAGTACTCTTCAATAGCCTTATTGGTGTATTCTGTCCCATTGTCAGATCTCAAAATCATTAACTCCAGTTGTAGTACAAGGTTCCCACACATCAGAGTGTATCATATCAAAAGCAGCTAAACTTCTATTTTCAGAACTCACATAAGAGCTTTTGGTATATTTTCCAAGCTCACAAGCATCACAAATCAACTTTTGTTTATTAGCATTTTGATACATAGATGGATACATCCGACTTTGTAGGCTGAATGAAGAGTATCCCATGCACTGATGTTGAAGTAATAATTCTTCTTCCACTATTCTTTGTGGCTCCTTCGGTTGTACTTCTTCTACCAGTGATGCTAGTGCTGCATCCAGCCCACCACTGTCCAAGTACCATAGCCCCTTATGCTAAGTGCCAGTCCCCAACCGTCTCTCTGTTTCCTTCTCCTGAAAAATTACCTTAGAAATATCAAAGTTAACAACACAATTAAGTTGAAGAACAGTGGCACTAATGGACAATAGATTTACAAAAAAATATGGAGCATGTAAGACATCATTAAGGGTTATGCAAGGGGTCTATTCAACTGTGCCTTTATCCATAATGGGTCTAGCCGTACCATCAGCAGTCTGAATGCTTTCAAGCATCGTCAGGTAAGTATAATCTTGGAACTCATCATGGGCACCCATGATATGGCAGGATGCCCCAAGTCAATTATCCAACCTGGTCTGTGGATAGACGCTAGGGCATGAGTAGGTATACCTGTGCTTGTATGGGTATAGTAGGTGATGTTACCCTCGGTGGTGGTTGATGTTGATGCTTCAAAGGTGTTGGTTCGATTGTCGCTGGTTTCATGCTTCATCATTCTCCATATCTCTAGCATTTTCCCCTCACTATGGGTCATAACGGGTAACTGACTCTCACTTTCTTCTTCTGTCAGGTTTGTCTTGTGTCCTCCGGAATGATTACTTCTGCCACCAACATAGCCTCCTCTACCACCCCTATGTCCTCCACGGCCGCGTTCGCGATTGCTGGACTAGCCTCTCAGGGATTTCGTACAGAATATGATAAAGTATCCAGGGTCTCCACAGTTGTAGCACCCTCCCCCTCCGAAAAAATTTGGGTTAAAAACTGCTAAAGCTGATTTTTTTCTTCTCCAGAGAGCTAGTGGTGCTAGGCATCAGTTTCAGTCGTTCCACTTCTTGAGCCATATCAGCTATGGCCCCCTCTAGTGATGACAGCCTTAAGAAAGTAGGATATTCCTCCTCTGCTCGAATGCCGGGTTGAGCTCCTTCTGGAACATCATCATCCGATGTCGCAAAATATACTCCATGAACTTCTTATAATATTTTCCAAATGCTGGTTCCACTTGCTCATCGTCCACGCCAATTGGGTCATAGTGGTCGAGATCTGACCAATACTTCTTCAGCAGAGCCGCATACTCATGGATGATGTGATCTTCTTGTACCACCTTATCATGTCCATATTGTAGTTGGAAAATCCTCATAGGGTTGCCTGACCCTGAGTACATTTCTCTCAGCGTCATCCAAATGTCACCAACACCCTCCATTGCTTTCACGTTGTCCGACATTAGGTCGGTCAATGAGGTTGTCAACCATCCAGTGACAACATTATTGACGATCTCCCACACAAAAAATTTCTGTAAGGAGTGATATTCAGGTGCCATGGTTTGGCCATTCACATAGCCCACTAAGTCTCTTGCCTTCAGAGTCCGCATCGCCTGACGCGACCACTTTAAGTAGTTGGAAGTACCCTCCAACTTTATCTCCAGTTTTTCCATCTTTTCCATTTTGTATGGTGAATGATCCATATCTGCGTGTGCACCACATGAGCTAGTCTCGGTCAGTCTCTTGGAGAAGAGATCGCCACCAAAGCCTTCATTTCTTGGGCCGTCAGCTTGTTGTAGATCGTCTCCATCGTCTTTTTCTTGTCCTCTTCCATCAGCAAGACGGTGACAGTTCTAGATTATCTCCACCTTTGATCACCGTCTTCTCCATGTCTACTATTCCTCCTTCAGTGGCAACAGTGTCCCTGAGAGTCGTTGCTGATGTCCCGTGCATGACTTCGACCCGATGTCGCATGACCTGACGAGAAGGAGGAACCGACAGTTGTAGTCGAGATCAGGAGTTCACACAAGAGTTCCCTCACTGATATACCCCGATCAAACAAGCAACAATTTAATATTTCGATTACAACTTACAGCTCAAAACAATAATCAGATAATTAAATTTCTCGGTTTTCCATGCATATGGACAGAACCGAGTTACAACTTGCAGGAGAGAAGACGAAGAAGAAAATTGTCGGAGTCGGGGGTCGTGGGATCCCAGCGAAAACAATAGTAGTCGCGACAATAGCCGCAAAGCAGCAGCCGCGGCGGCGTAGCAGGACGGCGGCGCGCGGACAGGCCGTCGCCAAGGCCGGCGAAGAAAGAGGAAGAGGGGAGGGGGGGGGGGGGGACGGCTGTGAGAGGGTTAGTGTTAGGATTTGGAGAAGGGTGGAGGAGATTTGGCTCTGATACAAAATATAAACTTGGTTTAATACTTGGCTTAATTTTATTGATGAATGAGACTACATATATATAGAAGAGGCTAAACCCTCTTTATACTATTCTACTAGATGTGGGACTAAACACCCACTAATACTCTCAACAAATATCAGCAAGCAATAAAATTATGTATGGCTTTTTGCTAAATCGATTGTGCATGGCTACAGGGAATGGAAGTAGAATACCGTTGATGCTTTAAAACCAATTTACCTATGAATTTCTTCACAGTGGAAAAATACCATTTCAGCTCAAGAAAGATCAAACAAATGCTGTGGCAATCACTTTTCAGTTCAGGGTGTTCTCTCAAAGACCTTTTGGTTCTGGATGGACAACTATTAATTGAACCAATGGCGAATGAAGTTGATCTTCAAGATCACTCATTTGAAATAAGTGAACAATCTGCACAAATTACATGGACACAAAAACTAAAATAATGGTGGCATATCAGTTTTCATCATCAAAATACCTTCAAAACTACTGAAATAATGAAAGTAGGGTTTTACAAAGTAGAGGATTTTGACCAGCACACTTTTTTTTTGGGCCATATTACAATATAACATCATGCAAACATAGATAAGAAGCTTGCTTAATATTCAAATCTCGACAATGTAAAATATGCAATCTTAGCAATTTGGTTTCAGTGGTTGTTCGTCTAGAACTGAGTCTGGAGCCAGTCCACTGTCTTCTCGTCCACTTGGAAGGCCTTGACGAGAACATCATCAGATATTTCAGGTTTGGGACCAAAGACGGCATTTGCAATGGTTATCGCCCCGGGGTTCTGGCTACTGAGTGCTACGATTGCCACGGCACTTTTATTACCGTAATTAAACTCGAAATGGATGAGTCCTTGGGGGAACACGAACACATCGCCCTTGCAGAGAGTCCTATTGAAGAGTTTGTTATCAGGGTTGGATGTTACGAATCCAACGTAGAGCGAGCCTTCTAGAACGGTTAGGATCTGGGTCGCTCTGGGATGGGTGTGAGGCGGATTGAGTCCATAGGGCGCGTAGTCGATGCGGGCCAAGGAGATGCCAAGGGTGTTGAGGCCAGCAATTTTAGCCACATTGACAGCAGTCACATTGGAACCGAGTTTGTTTGCTGTGTCGCCAAGCTTGTCGAGGCCTGAGAAGAAGAAATCTTCGGCTACCGCAAGCTTCGGGTCCTTGCACGCTAATCCATTCACGAACACTGCATCGCACCGTACCACACCGTGTTAGCTATATATATGTTGACAGTGAACAAATTAAGTCGAATCAGGAAAACCTGATCACAGAATGTACGTACCATTGTACATCTTATCGGCAACACAGAAATCTTGGAGAGGACTAGGATCCGAAGCAGATATTGAAATAGTAAAGCTGATAAAATGAAGAGCGAGCACTGCGAATAAGCGAGCATCCATTTAATTTTGTTTCTGTAAGTCTTAATTAGGAACTGGATATGTAGAAAATTTAAGAAAAAAATATAAAAATAAAAGCTTTCAATTGTAAGTAAACTAGATATGATGGCTTGGAGGTGAGCATGGGTATATATATAAGAACGACAATGTGGGAAAGTTCTTGGAAAGAACTGTCGACTACTAAACTATTGTCAAACCTTGTTTCGGGAAATAGTCGTCTTAGTTATCGTCCTAGTTGGTAAAAAGTTCAATGAAAGTTAACATCAGCACAATATGACTATGTCTATTCGAATATAATTAGATTTGAAAAATGTCATAGCACCCAAATCTCCATCTTGACGTTAATGTTGGCGAAATTAACAATGGAATTGCTTTGCAGATATGAATATGACGTCTAGAAAATATATAAATTAATGTGAATACAGATAAATAATGTGTAAGTTATCCCAATATATGGGGGTTGTTTGATCTGTTCAATCTGTAAACGCGCAAAATGGCGTCAGTTTACGAATTAGATATCGAATTATTTTGCCTATATATTTGAACTGTCACTTTAAGATATGGTTTTTTTTTCTATTTTCTTAGCAACGCCTATTCATCATGAATTAATAATAAATTTGTACGGGGGAAACAGCTGGAATTATCAATACTTGTCAATAGTACAAGGACAAGAATGTTTTTATTCCCAAAAAATTGTCAGTGCACATCATATATATATATATATATATATATATATATATATATATATATATATATATATATATATATATTTGCACAGGTTCTCATCTGCTGCCCATGTAGAAGAACATGGACGGACAAAACAGCCGAAATTGTAGTCATGCTGCCGAGTCCAATGGCATATTGTGTGTTTATTCTAATATAGCTGCAAACAGTACATTAGGTGTTAGTTTCGAGACTTAATCAAAAGATGGTAGAATAAGACCAGTAACAGAGGTTCACGTAAACTTTATTCTTTACCCTCTATTTGATCCTGAAGTTGTAGTCGAGATCAGATGTTCATACAAAAGTTTTCTCTCTGACTATCACCGATTCCAATGAAGAACAACTATAATATGTCTCGATTACAACTTGCAAACTAGATTACAATAATTAGAAATCGAACTATCGTTCTTCTTTGCAAACGCAGTTAAAATTGAGACATAACGTAATACAACTTAGCAGATGAGAAGTAGAAGAAGAAGATCTGATATCTGCTTGCTGGGGAAATGAAGATCATCGTTGCTCAAAGCAAGATTTGTCCCACACGATCTGTTCCCAGAAACCAGCAAGTTCGCGTAGAACTTCTAGAACGCTCGTTATCACCTCTTTTCTGGACTCGCATGAACTCCTCTGGACTCCAATGACGACAGAAGCAATAACTCTCTTCGCCTCTCAATTTAAAAGTAATTAAGTTCTCAAAGGGGGGCACAAAAATAGTATTTATAGAGAAGGGTGGAAACCCTAACCCTTGTCATGGCTGCCAACTGATTATGGAAAGATAAGAACGAATTAAATTAAATCCCACAAAAATCAGATCTGAATTAAAGACCAAATCATTCCATAACAGTTCAAATCCCGCAATCAACGGAATCATGCGCCTACTATGCTATTTGAGCATACGCACCCAGCAACAAAGCCGTAGCTGCTCCTACGCACATAAGCCAGCAGTACAGCAGCCCATGTGCGCATACACGCAGCTGTGCAGCAGCGCATGTGCGCATAGCCCGTGCATAGCCGCGCATCGCCTGCGCTAAGCCTGCGCATGTAACTCGAGCAACTATTGCGCACAAGGGTCATGCGACGATGCTGACGTGCTAAGTGCAAAGTGCAGCCCGAGCCCGAGCCCGAGTTTGAGTCCGAGTCGCTAAGTGCCTTTGGGACTTAGCTCCTAAGGGAATTTTTTCAAGAAAGTGACAAAAAGTATAAATGTTTTCTTTGATCGGAGCTAATACTTTTTTCTCTTAGAAAACAACCCCATATGGCACCCATATGTGCTCCATCACACCCCATGTGCACACCTCAACACAAGCAAAGCATTATATTGAGATATCCATTTAGAGGTGTAGCCAATGTGGGAATATTTTAACTAGTCCAAAGAAAATGACTTCAATATTAGGAATAAATCTATCTCATGAAAAGGTGACGGTCTTACTAAGACAATTGTACGTTTCTAGGATGACGACAACCCTTCAATATTTCTGGTTTTGATGTACGTGACCATATAAGTTGTTATTTCCATAATACAATAAACGTACGAAGTACGTGAAAAAACCAAAAAATACAACTGCCACCCCCACATTTCAGATTAGGGGTATTTTCGTCTTTTTATAATTAATGTGTAAATGATTGCATGATAATTAATTATATTTAAATTGCTGTGATTTTATTTGATTGTTGCACATTACCATTGTTTCGATAATTAGAGCACTATACTAGCCATTGTCTTCCAACCAATTTTACACTATTGTCCTAGACGTGCCAATCTTTCATTCTGACTTTTGTGTAACTCATAAATATGCCCTTTTGTATTTTATTTTAGTCGCACAATATTCATCGCGAACCGATTGTATTAATTCTTTATAAATCAAACCTTGTATCCTTGTGCGTTCTTATCGAAATTGGAGACACAATCTCGACCCATTCTGAGCAACCCAAATTAGGGTAATATTTTTTTCCGAGTCTACTTCATTCATGAAACTTGTGTCCCACTTAATTCCAGCCCTTTGTACTTCTAATTAATTTTAGAACATCATTTGTATTTATTTTAATTAATTAAAATCATAAACCTCACTTTGTGTAATTTTCCAATCGTTGGGCACTTTTGTGCAAAAGTGCATTAAGGTATCCACCCCGTTGGACACGACACGTGAATAAATCCATTCTCCTTCATAATTTTCGGGAGTGTGCAATGAAACATAAATCTCCTTGAACTATGGCCTTCAAAACCTTGAACCAATGCAATTTTAGTAATTTCATTCGAATTTATTGAATCCTAGCCCTTGAAAATATCCATGACAAGGCCCAATCCTAAGAGGGTTTTGACCAAGCCTAATTCTAGGTCAACCCATTGTACCTAGCCCTTGAAAGTTAACATCAGCACAATATGACTATGTCTATTCGAATATAATTAGATTTGAAAAATGTCATAGCACCCGAATCTCTCTCTTGACATTAATGTTGGTGAAATTAACAATGGAATTGCTTTGCAGATATGAATGTGACGTCTAGAACATATATAAATTAATGTGAATACAGATAATTAATGTGTAAGTTGTCCCAATATATAGGGGTTGTTTGATCTGTTCAATCTGTAAACGCGGAAAATGGCGTCACTTTACAAATTAGATATCGAATTATTTTGCCGATATATTTGAACTGTCACAGATATGGTTTTTTTTTTTCTATTTTCTTAGCAACGCCTATTCATCATGAATTAATAATAAATTTGTACGTGGGAAACAGCTGGAATTATCAATACTTGTCAATAGTACAAGGACAAGAATGTTTTTATTCCCAAAAAATTGTCAGTGCACATCATATATATATATATATATATATATATATATATATATATTTGCACAGGTTCTCATCTGCTGCCCATGTAGAAGAACATGGACGGACAAAACAGCCGGAATTGTAGTCATGCTGCCGAGTCCAATGGCATATTGTGTGTTTATTCTAATATAGCTGCAAACAGTACATTAGGTGTTAGTTTTGAGACTTAATCAAAAGATGGTAGAATAAGACCAGTAACAGAGGTTCACGTAAACTTTATTCTTTACCCTCTATTTGATCCTGAAGTTGTAGTCGAGATCAGATGTTCATACAAAAGTTTTCTCCTTGACTATCACCGATTCCAATGAAGAACAACTATAATATATCTCGATTACAACTTGCAAACTAGATTACAATAATTAGAAATCGAACTATCGTTCTTCTTTGCAAACGCAGTTAAAATTGAGACATAACGTAATACAACTTAGCAGATGAGAAGTAGAAGAAGAAGATCTGATATCTGCTTGCTGGGGAAATGAAGATCATCGTTGCTCAAAGCAAGATTTGCCCCACACGATCTGCTCCCAGAAACCAGCAAGTTCGCGTAGAACTTCTAGAACGCTCGTTATCACCTCTTTTCTGGACTCGCATGAACTCCTCTGGACTCCAATGACGACAGAAGCAATAACTCTCTTCGCCTCTCAATTTAAAAGTAATTAAGTTCTCAAAGGGGGGCACAAAAATAGTATTTATAGAGAAGGGTGGAAACCCTAACCCTTGTCATGGCTGCCAACTGATTATGGAAAGATAAGAACGAATTAAATTAAATCCCACAAAAATCAGATCTGAATTAAAGACCAAATCATTCCATAACAGTTCAAATCCCGCAATCAACGGAATCATGTGCCTACTATGCTATTTGAGCATACGCACCCAGCAACAAAGCCGTAGCTGCTCCTACGCACATAAGCCAGCAGTACAGCAGCCCATGTGCGCATACAAGCAGCTGTGCAGCAGCGCATGTGCGCATAGCCCGTGCATAGCCGCGCATCGCCTGCGCTAAGCCTGCGCATGTAACTCGAGCAACTATTGTGCACAAGGGTCATGCGACGATGCTGACGTGCTAAGTGCAAAGTGCAGCCCGAGCCCGAGCCCGAGTTTGAGTCCGAGTTGCTAAGTGCCTTTGGGACTTAGCTCCTAAGGGAATTTTTTCAAGAAAGTGACAAAAAGTATAAATGTTTTCTTTGATCGGAGCTAATACTTTTTTCTCTTAGAAAACAACCCCATATGGCACCCATATGTGCTCCATCACACCCCATGTGCACACCTCAACACAAGCAAAGCATTATATTGAGATATCCATTTAGAGGTGTAGCCAATGTGGGAATATTTTAACTAGTCCAAAGAAAACGACTTCAATATTAGGAACAAATCTATCTCATGAAAAGGTGACGGTCTTACTAAGACAATTGTACGTTTCTAGGATGACGACAACCCTTCAATTTTCTGGTTTTGATGTACGTGACCATATAAGTTGTTATTTCCATAATACAATAAACGTACGAAGTACGTAAAAAAAACCAAAAAATACAACTGTCACCCCCACATTTCAGATTAGGGGTATTTTCGTCTTTTTATAATTAATGTGTAAATGATTGCATGATAATTAATTATATTTAAATTGCTGTAATTTTATTTGATTATTGCACATTACCATTGTTTCGATAATTAGAGCACTATACTAGCCATTGTCTTCCAACCAATTTTACACTATTGTCCTAGACGTGCCAATCTTTCATTCTGACTTTTGTGTAACTCATAAATATGCCCTTTTGTGCTTTATTTTTGTCGCACAATATTCATCGCGAACCGATTGTATTAATTCTTTATAAATCAAACCTTGTATCCTTGTGCGTTCTAATCGAAATTGGAGACACAATCTCGACCCATTCTGAGCAACCCAAATTAGGGTAATATTTTTTTCCGAGTCTACTTCATTCATGAAACTTGTGTCCCACTTAATTCTAGCCCTTTGTACTTCTAATTAATTTTAGAACACCATTTGTATTTATTTTAATTAATTAAAATCATAAACCTCACTTTGTATAATTTTCCAATCGTTGGGCACTTTTGTGCAAAAGTGCATTAAGGTATCCACCCCGTTGGACACGACACGTGAATAAACCCATTCTCCTTCATAATTTTTGGGAGTGTGCAATGAAACATAAATCTCCTTGAACTATGGCCTTCAAAATCTTGAACCAATGCAATTTTAGTAATTTCATTCGAATTTATTGAATCCTAGCCCTTGAAAATATCCATGACAAGGCCCAATCCTAAGAGGGTTTTGACCAAGCCTAATTCTAGGTCAACCCATTGTACCTAGATATAAATATCCCTTTTCCTTTTCCTTTTCTTTTCTTTTTAACCTAATACAAACTAAACCTACAGCCGATTTCCTGTTCCTATCTCCCTGCCGACCACCATCTTCCATGTTTTCTCGACTTCAACCGCCGGACATCCCCGACCAATACCGCCTCCATACGACCCTGAAGAACCCGCCTCACCGTTCTCCTCCGTCGAGCATACTTCACCGCCTCCACTCGCCCAACCCCGCTGGAACCAACGACCTGACGCCTCATCCCGCTGTCCCTGACCCGCTGTACTGCACGACCGCCTCGCCACCATTGCCTGAGCGGATCCCCGTCGCTTCCACCAGAGTCCCCGCCATCTCGATAACCCGCCTTCATCTCAATCGATACCCCTGAACGCCGGAAACCGACCCTGCACCGAGCCCGCTGCCATCCCATCGACTTCGAACCCGCCTGCACCGAGCCACTGTTCGCCTGAACGCCTGCGTCGAACTCGCCCAGCCGACCGGAGCAACGACCTCGACCGGCCAGACCCGCTGAACCTGCTGTCATCGATTCTCCTGAATGCCTGAGACTCACCGGAGACGCTGCCAACCGCCGAATTCTTCGACACAGCAGCAGTAAGAGCAGTCGAGCACCCCCTTCGCGACGACCTCGACACGCACGTCTCGTCCCACGTACCCAGGTTTGAGTCCCCTCTCGCGTACATGTACACATACACGCATACGCGTAGTTCTTCATTGTATGCATGCGTATTTGTAGTTGGTATTGGTATGTGTATTAGTATATGTTTAATATTAATATCGGTGTATATATATATATATATATATATATATATATATATATATAGTAAATCGCTCAATTAGTATATATACATATGTATATGTATTGTATATGTATCCCTAGTATATGTTTAATATATATATACATAGTATAAATTCTATTAAGTGTATATACATATATCTATTATATATGTAATTAATGAGTATTAATGTATATGTTAGTTAATAATATGTATAATATGTCTATGTACTAGATGACCCGAGTGTAACCACGGATACCCCGTAGTTACATTGACCTGTAACCATGTAACATGATAGCAGACTGCCATATGTACACCGACATACTGGCAAGACCCGTATCATTGACTGTTTGTTATACACAGCAACTACAGACGTGACACCCCTAGCGTAGTCTCTGAGATCATTGTGTTTTGATTGTGTGTGTTAGTGTAATGTCTGATACAATATTGTATTATATGATATGTCTATAGGACTGTTGGATCATTCAGACGATAATTTGGAACCAGGACATTGGTATTGCCAGCTAAGGACCACAGGCGAGTACATTATCTAACAGTTTCCATTATATTGATTATCTCTATAATTCTAGTTATACTGCATACATGACTCTGACACTGTAGTTTACACGAGTTGGCATTATCGAGACCTGTCACGAGGAGTCGTGATTTAGAATCCATCATGGTAGCTGGGAAAAACGGAAAAATATTAGTAGATTATGTGATCATACCCAACTCTACATGCATCATAGCTCACCCACACCTCACGTCGGTGCAGCCTGACCATTACATGCCTCATAACCTGTTATGTATGATTAGCCTGACTATTGCTTGCATCATAGTTATCCGGATGGTTAGCCTGACCTTACATGAATCATAGCTAGTCATACATAGCAAGCCTGATCAGTCCTAAGCCGATCACATGATATGCTGATGTTTCACACACTTAGCTAGATGTTCTTGACATGTATCTCTAGTATATTGATCTAGCATCTCTACATGTTCTAGTTATTGTTCTAGTACTCATTATATTCTAGATCATTATTCTAGCATGCACTTATATTTCTATTTCATTGCTAGATGTACATTGATGATGATGTTCCAATATTTCTTTATTCCAGCATTTTTTCCAGTACTTTATTATGTCCAGTATCTCTTATTGCCAGTATTCATATCTGTCTTCTATTTCTTTACACTGTGTTATAGTTTTTGTCAATATATGTGGAACTACTGTTAGTGCTTGTACTTCATTCCAATCCTGACTGGATATTTTTTCAGAGGATCGTGAGGATTTTTGTACCACGCACTATGGACCGGGTATAGATGCAGACTGCACACCAGAGATTTTAGAGGAGACTATTCCTTTAGAAGAGACGTTACCTGCGTTATCTAGACAATATTTATCTTATGCACTAAGACTTATTTGAGGTTATTGAGTTTATGTTTAGACTTATTCGTAGTTTATGTTGAGACTTGTAGAGACTTTATGTTGGACAGCTAGACTGTGGTTTATCCTTATTTTGAGACATGGTGTTGACTATGTCATTCTTCTTATCTTTATCGTGCCTTATACTCATATAGTTGTTGTGATTGAGTTTACATTATGAGATATTATGAGATGTATATTGTCCTCCTTATGGAGATTGATATCATTGACAGGTTGTGAGTTATATTAGTGTTATTGTGACCTAGACAGCGTTCTACCGCCGATACTGCAGCGTAGGCTGGACGTACCCACGTACTCGTGCCCAAATTCTGGGTGCGTGTCGTGACAACAACTATTAAAAATGACCCTTGCAATGACAGAGAACAAAGATTACAAACTGATTTCTGAAAAACAGAATTGAAACTGCAACAAAGTTGCTATAATGGAATAATGTCAGGAAGATTCACGTAGGCCAAACACTCCCACACTCGAATAATATTCAAGTTATGTCTGACTTTGAACCAAAGTTTATGAGAAGTAATATATGATTTGGCAAACGATACTCTGTTAAGAATGAATGTAGTTGTCAGAGCAGCTTCTCGAAAAAAAAAAAATTTGGAACAAAGTTAAGCTTACCCTGGTCTGTGTCTTTCTGTTTTTACTTTGGCTTGGACCTGCAGGCCTTCTTGTAGTGGCCCTTCTTGTCACAGTTGTAACAAGTCTTCGTTGCTATACTTGGGCCTGAAAGAAGCTGACTTCACCTTCAGATGATTGAAGTCATTCTTCTTGTTGTTGTGGAAAGTCTTCTGGTTTTCCTTTGTGTCTTCGACATGCACACTGTTTATCTTAGCAAAATATTTAGACAGAGTATCCACTTTGATTTGAGTCTCCTGGTTTTATCTTCAACATGAATCCAGTACAAAAGAACTTCTTGTTCAATCTTCATCTTTTTTTGGTACATGTCATTTGTGAGTTTGTTCCACCTAGGTGGGGGCTTGGAGACTATAGCTCCCATAATAAACTTGTCTTCTTAATGCATGCCTTCCTTCTTAAGATTTAGCTGCAACTTAAGTAATTCTTGGACTTGAGATAATATGGCCTGGTCATTCTCAGATTGCATCTTGAAGAACTTGTCGATGAGATAAATCTTGAAAATTTTCTCGTTAGTCTTTTAGTATTTCTCCCAAACATCTCTTGTGTTAATCTTCTTAGTATACGATTCTACCATAGAGTCATCCATGGCGTTGAAAATCAACAACTTACATAGGTTATTATCCTTCTTCCACTTGTACTGCCTGTCAATTTTGTTAACAATTACAAGTACATCTCCAGTCTCAAGAATGGTAGGCTCTGGATCAGTCAGCACATATTCAATGTTGACAAGTTAAAGATCGAGACTGATCTTCCTCTTCCAAATATTGAAGTGTGTTCTCTATTGAACTTGTCAAGTTTGTTGAAACTTGTGTTGATGGGAGGTTTGGTATTCTATCTTCTGCTATATCATTTTTTGAATATTTTCTTTGAGATTGTTATTCCGAGAATACAATAAATGTATGAAGTTCGTGAAAAAATAACAACTATTACAAATGACACTTGCAATGACAGAGAATGAAGATTATAAACTTAATTCTGAAAAATATAATTGAAACTGCAACAAATTTGATACAATGGAAAGAAGATATAAATATAAATTTTCGAGAATGCTCGCTGGGGTGATCAAAACTATCATTCCTCAAAGTAAGATTCGGCCTCGATCTACTCCCAGGAACCAACAAGTTCAGAGTCATGAACTTCTGGAATGCTCCTTTGTTAATCTTCATAAACTCCTCGGACAAACTCTGACTTCTTGAACAGACAGAACTTCGTTGCTCCAACTATACTCCAGCGGCTATCTCTCGCACTATGGAGATTCTATTATTTTATTCCAAAAAAATAAAGATCACATTGATATATATATATATATATATATATATATATATATATATATATATATATATATATATATATATATATATATATATATATATATATAGGGAGAGCCAGCCCCTTTAGCAGCTAACTATCTCATAGTGGAAAGTTATTTTGGAGTTAACTGTTCATTTAGTGGGCGGTTACAGCAGTAACATCCCCACTAAATGGACACTTATTTCTCTGGAGTAACCGAATAGCCACGTGTAGACAGCTCCGCGCAACATTTTTGCCTCGTGTCCGATGCGTTCGTGTGAAGTGCAAAGTGCAACATCAAAGCGATAGTTTGCGCCCTTCTTCCTTCATCCGAATCGGAGTCGCTAAGCCCCTTTCATAAGGATTTGAACCTTCCACCTCTAGTTAAACACCCCACAATCTCAACAACATAGGCTATCATACCCCATGTGCAAATGTCAATACAAAGCATAACCTTATATTTGATACCCACTTGGGGTTCTAGGGAATCTGGGACTATCTATCTAGAGTCCAATGCTAAAAAATCTAATTTTTTTTAATTCTATGCTAATGGAAGGGGTAACTTATAAGAAGTTAAGAGTAATGTTATCAGGAGAGGAACATATGAATCATCAATTTGGTTTGACTTGCATGCCCCCACTCTCCTTGGGTTTACCAACAATTTGGTTGAATTTGAAGTAGGCATTCACGACCTAAGGCCATCTCCAACCCATACCTTGGATCACCTATTTGACGCTTTCTAACCCGTGCTCAAATTAACAGAATTTTTTGAGGGAGGGGAGAAATGGTCCTCAAATTTAAGAAGGACACAATTTTTTTAATTTAAGGATCTACTATTTATGCTTATTTTGTCCTATATCTTTTAATGCACAAATAAATTTGATATTGTTGGATTGTATTTCATTTTTGGTTGAGCGTTCAAGGGGGGGTGACAATGGATTTGGTAATTTAGTCCCACATCAGATAGGAGGTGGGATCATGAGGTGTAGATAATTTTGATTGGTTCAGGGCTTACATGGAAAATTCCTTTTAAGGCATACGGACCAAATAAAATATCGCACATCATGGGCCAACTCCGGTTCGGGTCACACCGTATTCCAACAAGTGTTATCAGAGCCAGGTTATGAGACTAGTTTGGACGGCTATAAAAGAATCGAGATAGATTATGCTGAACATTCTTAGATTATACAGACACTTTTCAAGTTGGAGTATAAGCATCAACTACACGAATTGGCTTTAAAGGTGGATTTGACGAGTCCAATATGGAGCAAGGAGTTGTGGTTGGCACACAATGGTGGTATGGATGAATGTGTCAGGTTTGGTTCTGTGGTTGAACGGATCGAGATAACAATATTTTGGATCTTCTTGGTGCTCGGTTAGCGGGAACGAACAAAGGTAGCCGGGGTGTGCTATAGTTGTTCGGTTAGCGGGAACGAGTGTGTTTCACAGTATTCATATTTTATGTGGATACGTATTTTATGCTAGTTATTACATTTTATTGGATCTCGAGGAAGCTAAAAAATTCTTAAAAATTAAAATTTTACTACCTGACCGGTATACCGAAAGTATACTACAATATACCGATGGTATAATGTCCGACAGATATTTGTTTCACCTTCGATATATTTTTAAGATATTTCTCTATAAAGAGTACTTGAGATATTTTATTTATTTATTTCTCTTTCTCTTTCTCTCTCATCTCTTCTTCATTTCTCTCTCGAGCATGGAAGCGTGGTCTTCAGACCTGGAGTGTGGTTTCTGAACCCCTTCGTGATGGTGGACTAGAAGGTTTAGGCTGGGAGCCCGTGTTAGGCAAGTACACCTTGTCGATTTCGTGAATTTCCTTTACTTTCTATTATTTTACTTTCCTGGAGCTTGGTTATTGATTTTTACCTTAGACTTACTTTATTAATGTTGTTTATATCATGATTTCTAGCCTAGTTACCGTCTCGGTTTTAATTTTTGGTAGAATTTTGTCCCATCTCTTTTTGGTAACTCGGTAATGAAAACGGTACTGGAGTTATTACCGTGATATTTAGTCCATATTGTGATATGAGACTTACCCTAGACTTGACTTTTTGTTAGACTTAGTTCTGAAAATTTTTGGGGTTTGATTTGGGTCCCGAAAATCAGACTTGATTTAACCATGTTTATTCTTGAAAACCGGCATACCGACGGTATACCGATTTTCACCGACTTGATTTCTAAATAGTTTATGTGAACCCTATCAGCATACCGATGGTGTACTACAATATACCGATCCTGCCGATATACCGACGACGTATTGGGCTGTGCCAACGGTATACCGATTTGTGGAACTTTATTTTTCAGTAAATTTTTGCCTACTTGGAACGTCATACCGATGGTATACTACAGTATATCGATGTTATACCAATTTGTTGAAATCCATAATTTGCTGTATTTTTTCTATCTCTGGACCTGTGTACCGACGGTATACTAGACTGTACTGACGGTATACCGATCGTGCTCTTTCTTTAGGAATTCTTGGTTTTTTATGATTTTATATTGAAACTTTTGGCTTTTGTTTAAATACGAGATGACTTGACCAGATTTAGACATGAACTTACATGGCTTCAGATGACTTGACTTGGCTTTACTCAATTTTACTTGGCTTTGCTCGGCTACACGTGATGACATGATTGACTAGACTTGACTTGATATGACTTTACATGGCTTTATCTGACATAACTTGATTTAGTTTTATCTGGTTGGACATGGCTTCACAGGGTTGTACATGACTTTAACTGGCTTCACCTGGATTGACATGGCTTCACTTGGCTTTACCTGGCTTCACTTGGTGACACGTGGCTTAGTTGTTATCGTGGCTTGCATGAGTCTGTTTGTGCAATGTATATTAAATTTTTTTATATTACTATTAGAACTTGTTTTGTTCCATCATGTCTAGGATGGGTTCTGCGGAATACCATACCCGAATTCATACAAGAAACTGCTAGGGGTTAATAACTAGAGATTCACTTAGTACATGGCTGGGGATTTTCCTAGATTGCATGCAGTCCCGATTATTCATACTGTTATCTTGAGGAGTATCCAGTAGTTTATATTATGGAGTATCTTGAGGAGTATCCGGTGCTGGTTTGTGCGTATGGATATCCCGGACAGACTGTAGGAGGATGCGACCAGAAGGAACTCTAGCATCGTGTTGCATTATAATTGTTAGTAATTAGGATTGTGATAACCCTAGTTAGCTAAAGTATCAAGTCGTACATATATGATTTATCATGATTTGTGGATGATGGATAGTCTAGGATTTATATGTTCACACTTTTACATTCTGCACTTGTTACTCTATTGAGCATTAGTTCAGGATATATCTTATTGCAGGTTTACAATATTTCCTTTATTATCTTGAGATCTTTTACATTCAGTCTTTATTTCAGTATTTATATTGCTTGTGTTGTTGGTTTAAGTTCCTAGATTAGCTTCCTTTGTGGTACTTGCTATTTGGGGGTCTGACCCCACTGGTTTTGTATGGCCAGATCCAGTAGCAGCACCGGAGGATCTTTTGTACTTTTCTGAGGATGGTGGCTACCAGGAGTTCCAGACCGCTTGAGTGAGTTTTCTTACTTTTTCACCCTGATGTACATTCTATTTTGTGGGCGTTTAGCCATCGAGTAGATGTTTAGCTCATGTTTTGGTTTGATCAGTTAGCCTACGGGCATTAGCATGATTGACAGATCCTAGGGTTAATCATGTATGACTCAGATTCTGGCTAGTTTATTCATTCTGTGTTTACTAGCATCATGATCATCTGTATACTATAGTTTGTGTCATGCCCCACTCCCAGAATACTTGGTAAATACGGAGACTGACATGGCCAACCTCACATTGCAGAATATCGAAGTAAGTCGCAATATGTTAAGGTTGTCGAGAAGAAAGATGTGTGAACTCTAGCATGCTATGACGTCAGTCCTAAGATCGACTAATCCTATTATCTCAATCCAACAACACAAGTATAAGAGTATATCATACACGAAAGTAAAGAGGTATCACAAATTACATGTCACATATGATAATGAAGCTAGTAAATACAAAATGCTGCACTAGCAGAGTATAAATATACATGATCAAATATACCAGCCATGGTCTAATATTGTCACGCCCCAGTCCCAAAATACGTAGGACTAGGACAAGTACATGCCAGCCGCATGGATATGACAACTCCAATATATGGAAACTAAAATCCACACGTACGCTGTAATATGAATATCAATCTACAAGTGGTATAAACATATGTCACAAGTCATAGGGTACAATCTAAATCTCATCCACGAAATCAAATATAAATAAATAACCAGTATCTATAAAACTAGATCTCAATCTAAGTATCTAAGGATGATAGTTGGGTGGAAACAAATCCACTACCAACTCAAATGGAAAAGTAAATACAATATAAGTACAACACAACAACACAATATAAGATACCAACTATCAATCACGACTTTAAGAGAAGACATCCTCGAATCCCATGTAACCATCCGAATCTGCGCTCCTGTGAATACTCAAGAACAGATACATCTGGCAGGGGACCAGGTCCTTAGAGGGACATAACAAGATACTTAAACACATGCCAATAAAGTACTGAAATAAATATTCAATTGGTCGCCTAACCGTCTAAAGTTAATGCAGTTAAGAACAACTTTTCCCACAAGTGAGCTATCTGGCTGAAAACTGGGATTTGGCATGGTTCTCTATTAGAGATCCAGGGGCCTAAAAGGCACGTCGTCTTTTGAACGCCGGTGGCCCGTCTAATAGTACATAATATATAGTGGTCATCACCACCCGTATCTCCAGCGGAGAATCCGGGCGCACAATAGAAAAAGTGCAAAGGAGCTCAAATGCGGTACTTGTTGTTCTCTCCACCCCATGCTCTAAGCATGTCACATCCATGACACAATTTGGTTCATAGCCTATTCTTAGTACCCTAGTCCAAATCCTGCAACCAAACAAGGAAAAGGATGGGGCCACCGTACTACAATAAGCTATGTCCATGGACCTCTAATAACTGCCAAGTCTACTAGCATGCAAAATTTCTAACAGCAGTTATTCCTAATTCACGGCCCACGCGTACCAATGATTAGTCAATACGTACGTCCGTGATCTATTTGAGACTCACAACTCGTGTAAAAATGTGTCACAGTCAAAAGAACCTAATGATGCTGCATGATAATGGGGTAGTCTCATAAACAAGGTCATTGCAATACATAGATAAAAACATATCACGACGACACCGTCACGCGCATTTTATATAACAGTTAAAATATATGAACTAAAGACAGAAAATAAAGATGCATACAACATATGGAATATAAATAACAGTACAATGGCAAGGTATACTTGCCTGGCAAGGAAGCTGCAAAGTACCAATAATCTGCTCCAGAAATCGTGCAGAACAAATCCAATATCCTATGTACACATAAATATAATATAATAGAATCATTAGTCTTTACACTAGCACATACACAACCACATTTACACTGGACTCAGGGGGTATACTAGGGGTAACACTAGTCATCTAACACGGTCAATTATGCGTTGAATTACGCGGGTGTCGCGTCTTCAAGTACTGTACGAAATCAGTCAGTCAACTGACTGGTGTCTATGCCAGTACGTTAATGTACGCAAGGCGGACAAATTCACAAGTTCTTAGGATCAACATGGTTAAGGTAAGTATGGGATAGTCCACGGTGTCCTAGGGTCGTACAGTCTGAATATTTAGTCATAATTATCAATTAGCATTTACTTACATATATATTCATATAACTATATAATAATATAACCATCAATTTATTTTCATAACTATTGGAATACATATAGTAATTACGTACATAAATATATATACCAAACTGAATAATATTTGCGTACATGTAAATGTACGAACGCGCGTTGGGTTCTCCGACTCAGGGTCTGATGTAAACTAACCGTGGTGGCTAAATACTACATCCTACTGGAACACTGTCAGAGAATATACTCGCCTGGGGTCCTGCTATTGGTATGAATAAGAGTCCAAGTCACAGTCCAAATAGCCTATGTATTACAAATTTATCACGTCAAAAGATAATTTATTTTAATTTATTTAATTCTGGAATAATTACTAAAATCCTATTTTAATCTTATTATTCTGATTTTTATGTTAATTCCTAAATTTTGTCCAAAGAAACTGAATTTTATCAACTCGAGACTCATGGCACGCAAATCGAGGCGATCTGTTGACCAAAAAGTCAACCGACACAAACTCAACTTTCATGCATAATTTCCTGTAAATTTCAGCATAAAAAATATGCTAGAATTTACGGCTCGTCCAAATTCAAATTCGTTTGGGAATTATGGCACATACAAATTTTGTATTGTGCACCGATGGTTAAATTCTAACCTAGAAGTTCTACAGAATTAACAGTATATAAATACTTCGAATTAAATTCTGGGAAAAATATATGTCAATTATCTAGACATTAGATTTTCGAAACTTTAAACGGTTCATGATTCTGAATTCTGTTTCTCCCAGAATCGCGAAAACATCAAAACACGTCTATTTTTGGACATGCTATACTCTACAAATTTTCCAGAATTTAATACTCATAATTTTGTAAAAAAAATTTATATAATAAGAAATCTAACCTCAATATCGTTCTAACACAAAAAACTAGGCCTCATTTGGAGTCCGGAGCTATGCGTAATGGCTTCTGGAAGATGAAGGAATCCTAGATGGCAATTCTCCAAAAATTGGCTCAAGAAAAACCCTAGAAAATAACTTAAACTATTATATATATAGAGGAGAGAGAGAGTGAAGTCGCAGCTCGGAGTTGACACGTGTCAGCCATCCGTGCATCCCCGCCCAAATCGGACGATCATGGTTTGACCCGGCTCGGCTAAGCTGAGTCCGAGTCGAACTCTGACTCGGCTCGGCTCGAGGTCGGCTCGGCTCGCACCCACCCCGCGGTCACTGACAGGCGGGTCCGGCACTATTCGCTGCGGGAGGCTGACATGTGGGCCCACTGTTTGCTGACTGGGCAGAATTAATTACTTTATGGATTTTTTTTTCAGAAATTAGTTTTTAATTCAGTTTTTCATAATTAACTCAAAATAAATGCTAAAAATAATCAGAAAATTCCCAAATAATTCTAGAAAATTTATTTTATTATTTAAAACCTAAAATAAAAGTTTAGGATATTTTTATTTAAGTTTGAATATAAAATAAATTCTTCAAAATCCTAGAAAATTAGTGTTACTAGTTTTTAATTAACTAAAAATTATGGAAAAAATCCCAATAATCTAAAATAGCCTAAAAATAATTCTAAATAAATATTTATATAAGTAAATATACTAAAAATAATTTATTTTCTAATTAACTAAAAGAATACTCTAAATAAATTCAACATCTATAATAAATATAATAATATAAAATATACACAAAATACCTATTTTGGTTTAGGGAGTTTACAATCTACACAACTTAAAACAATTTCGTCCTCGAAATTAAAATAAGGCATAATTTGTTAAATCCTTCACATTCGTACATATGGTACGTCAATCGCAATCTCTTCCAAAAATTTAAATAACAAAATCTATTCAAATCTATCGCGATCACTTCAAAATTAAGATAATCATTGTTCAAATCAAAATTTAACCTATTGTAATCTCTTCTCACTTTTTCAAATCATTAATATCCAAATTTAAATTGAATTCATATAATATCTTCAAGATTTAAATAATCCATATCAAATTTTACCTCATGATCTCCAACTATCATAATCTCTTCTAGAAGTAATTCGAGTCCAATATTATTCCTATTTTCACTTATAAATTTTTGTATTCTTCAACTTTTTAAATTCCATTCACATCCTCAATATTTTAAATAGGTAGTCCAACCATTAAATTTTAATTCTTAATTTAAATCATCAAATTGAAAAGTAATTTAAATGCAGTCCACCAATGTTCAAGTCTGAAATTATATATTTATCCTTCAAATTCAAATTGATGATTTTACCTTCAATACTCAAAAATTTAAATTATGTACTTAAGGTATAAATATTGGGTCCTCAATATCAAGATTTTTAAAATTTATTAATCCTCATCATCTTAGTCATTCTTCTAAAATTCTCAAAATTAAAATGGCTTGAACCTCTCCCAATCTAATCTTACTCGATCACAATCTAAAAGAAATTCCTCTCGAGTTGCCAATGCACTGCTACCCAACTTAGAATTTACCCATCTATCACAGAAGGCTATATACTTTAAGAAAAATATTCTTTAATTTATTTACTCATGTCATTCAATCCTCAAAACTTCAACGCCGATTATATTATATATGATATGTCCTTAATTACGAAAGAATAATCCTCAAGTATGTGATCGGCCTATGGGGTATATCTAGTACTCTCTGTGTATCAAACTTATACCAAGCACGAGGTTTTGTCTTTCCGAAATAAGGGTAGATGGAGATCAATAATAAAGAGTTCAAGGGCGAGGTAATAGAATAGAAGTATCGGGATCAAGGCGTTTAAAGAATTCAAATAGGAATTGTCAAAGCAGTTATGGATTGAAGTCCTATTTTGGTAATTCCTATTCACATGCTCGTATTAGTACAGTTATGTAGCCGATACGATACGCTCAGACATGTCTAGAGGGCAAGTACATTCGTCTACTAATTACTATATATCTCAATCCACGTAAAGTAGTTATGCGAAGGACGAACCAAGTGCACTAAGGTTAGCTAGGCCTTAATACACTGGTTCTGAAATGTATTAGTGTGGGCCTCCCCAATAATACATATGTCATGAACAAGCTCGATAAAGAATAAGCTTGCAAAAAACTAGGCTATAATAGCAGCATAAGTCAAGGTAGTACAATAAATATAAATACGCTGAATTATGATGAAAGAAGGTACATAACAATTTAAGTTCACAAAGAAATAAGATTCTACAATCGCTACAGTTATCATACTAATTTCTTGTCTAAGTCGCTAGTCGATCAAATAGGGGCATGGACCTCTAAATTCTATCGTCTGAATAAATACTGTTGTCTTATGCTATCATACAATTAATGTCATTCAATTACACTTCAATAATGGGTCAAAAGACTATGTGATACTAGGGTGTGAGGTATACTACCTAACTTATAACAATTAAACTACTATTGTAATTGTCTTAAGGATACCATAGAAGCTCTTGTTAAGGTCTGCAAGAAAGGGTCTTAGTACCTATTAGGGTATCCTCCTATGTTACATAGGTCATGGTCGTCTTAAGCCTTAGTCATAGTGCTTATAGAACAAGTATCAATAGTAAGGATAGAAGAGTTACTAGCCTCAAGGGAAAATGAGATATAACTTATATTGAGGTGGGGTACAAGTTACATGACTTAAAACTAAGGGGTAATCATTAGGTCATAATCTACAAATAATAACTTAAACTGTCAAGTTCTAATTACCAATCACATAATTCAAAAATTTAAGAGTAACAACCAAAATCCTAGCAAGCTATATATATCCTAAAATAGAATAAAATCACTTGGTCTATAATCAGAAGTGTCAGATGGTACGAGTTGAAAGAGGAAGAAAGAAGAACGTAATTTTTTTTTAGTCGTCGCACAATTAGCGAACGTTAAGGCCGCAGAGGAACAACATATAAAATTAAAATAGAGGGCTCTAGATATCATCATGGTTTTCTAAGGGGGAGTGGTATGCTAGTTGCTATGTTCGAGGTATGATCAAGGAAAAAGTGTTAATTACATTCCTCTAGGCTTCCTAAGGTGCTGTCTACTAATAATAAGACAATGATCTAAGTTTTATAGTTCTCCAATACTATCCAATTATGAAGGTTAGGTTCAGTCCTAATGTTCAATATTGGTTCTCCATTGGTTCCTCAATACTAGGGTCAAACATTATGGTAAAACTTCTAACTATCTCTAGTAGTGTCTATACTACTCTCAAGTCTTCTTAATACATCAAGGGGTAATGGTATACCAATATAAAGATAAGGAATTCTAGGGTTCACTAGATATTCTAAACTTAGTGATGTATCTATATTCTTGTTGTATTATTAATAGGTGTGCTACTCCAATTATAATACTAATAACAGGGGTTCCTATATTCTAGCAGAAGGCTATATATACTCAAGGAACTTATTAGGGAAGTACAGGAATCAAGCAGGATACAATTGTTCGAATAGAACAAAGAGGAGGAAGATGAATAATAGTCAATTGTGGATGAGATCCTATACTCTAGTCCTAGGTGCTGGCTTGTTCGGTACAGTAACATAACCGAGACAATATGCTCTCGACTTGCATGGGCCACCACTAAAATATGTCACGCCCCACTCCCAAAATACGTAGGACTAGGACAAGTACATGCCAGCCGCATGGATATGACAACTCTAATATATAGAAACCAAAATCCACACGTATGCTATAATATGAATATCAATCCACAAGTGGTATAAACATATGTCACAAGTCATAGGGTACAATCTAAATCTCATCCACGAAATCAAATATAAATAAATAACCAGTATCTATAAAACTAGATCGCAATATAAGTATCTAAGGATGATAGTTGGGTGGAAACAAATCCACTACCAACTCGAATGGAAAAGTAAATACAATATAAGTACAACACAACAATACAATATAAGATACCAGCTATCAATCACGACTTGAAGAGAAGACATCCTCGAATCCCATGTAACCATCCGAATCTGCGCTCCTGCGAATACTCAAGAACAGATACACCTGGCAGGGGACCAGGTCCTCAGAGGGACATAACAAGATACTTAAATACATGCCAATAAAGTACTGAAATAAATATCCAATTGGTCGCCTAACCGTCTAAAGTGAATACAGTTAAGAACAACTTTCCCCACAAGTGAGCTATCTGGCTGAAAACTGGGATTTGGCATGGTTCTCTATTAGAGATCCAGGGGCCTAAAAGGCACATCATCTTTTGAACGCTGGTGGCCCGCCTGATAGTACATAATATATAGTGGTCATCACCACCCGTATCTCCAGCGGAGAATCCGGGCGCACAATAAAAAAAGTGCAAAGGAGCTCAAATGCGGTACTTGTTGTTCTTCCCACCCCATGCTCTAAGCATGTCACATCCATAACACAATTTGGTTCATAGCCTATTCTTAGTACCCTAGCCCAAATCCTGCAACCAAACAAGGACAAGGATGGGGCTACCGTACTACAATAAGCTATGTCCCTGGACCTCTAATAACTGCCAAGTCTACTAGCATACAAAGTTTCTAACAACAGTTATTCCTAACGCACGGCCAACACGTACCAATGATCAGTCAATACGTACATCCGTGATCTATATGAGACTCACAACTCGTGTAAAAATGTGTCACAGTCAAAAGAACCTAATGATGCTGCATGATAATGGGGTAGTCTCATAAACAAGGTCAATGCAATACATAGATAAAAACATATCGCGACGATACCGTCACGCACATTTTATATAACAGTTAAAATATATGAACTAAAGACAGAAAATAAAGATGCATGCAACATATGGAATATAAATAACAGTACAATGGCAAGGTATACTTGCCTGGCAAGGAAGCTGCAAAGTACCAATAATCTGCTCGAGAAATCGCGCAGAACAAATCCAATATCCTATGTACACATAAATATAATATAATAGAATCATTAGTCTTTATACTAGCACATACACAACCATATTTACACTGGACTCAGGGGGTATACTAGGGGTAATACTAGTCATCTAACACGGTCAATTACGCGTTGAATTACGCGGGTGTCGCGTCTTCAAGTACTGTATAAAATCAGTCAGTCAACTGACAGGTGTCTATGCCAGTACATTAATGTACGCAAGGCGGACAAATTTATAAGTTCTTAGGGTCAACATGGTCAAGGTAAGTATGGGATAGTCTACGGTGTCCTAGGATCGTACAGTCTGAATATTTAGTCATAATTATCAATTAGCATTTACTTACATATATATTCATATAAATATATAATAATATAACCATCAATTTATTTTTATAACTATTGGAATACATATAGTAATTATGTACATAAATATATATACCAAACTGAATAATATTTGCGTACATGTAAATGTACGAACGCGCGTTGGGTTCTCCGACTCAGGGTCTGATGTAAACTAACCGTGGTGGCTAAATACTACGTCCTACTGGAACACTGTCAGAGAATGTACTCGCCTGGGGTCCTGCTGCTGGTATGAATCAGAGTCCAAGTCATAGTCCAAATAGCCTATGTATTACAAATTTATCACGTCAAAAGATAATTTATTTTAATTTATTTAATTTTGGAATAATTACTCTAAATCCTATTTTAATCTTATTATTCTGATTTTTATGTTAATTCCTAAATTTTGTCCAAAGAAAATGAATTTTATCAACTCGAGACTCATGGCACGCAAATCGAGACGATCTGTTGACCGAAAAGTCAACCAACACAAACTCAACTTTCATGCATGATTTTCTATAGATTTCAGCGTCAAAAACATGCTAGAATTTACGGCTCGTCCGAATTCAAATTCGTTTGGGATTTATGGCACATACAAATTTTGTATTGTGAACCGATGGTTAAATTCTAACCTAGAAGTTCTACAAAATTAACGGTATATAAATACTTCGAATTAAATTCTAATAAAAATATATGTCAATTATCTAGACATTATCTTTCCGAAACTTTAAACGGTTCATGATTCTGATTCCTGGTTCGCCCGAAATCACAAAAATATTGAAACACGTCTATTTTTGGATATGCTATGCTCTTCGAATTTTCTAGAATTTAATACTCATAATTTCGTAAAAAAAATTTATATAATCAGAAAGCTAACCTCAATATTGTTCTAACACAAAAAACTAGGCCTCATTTGGAGTCCGAAGCTATGCGCAATGGCTTCTGGAAGATGAAGGAATCCTAGATGGCAATTCTCCAAAAAATGGCTCAAGAAAAACCCTAGAAAATAACTTAAACTATTATATATAGAGAGGAGAGAGAGAGTGCGGCCGCAGCTCGTAGTTGACACATGTTAGCCATCCGCGAAGCCCCGCCCAAATCGGACGATCATGGTTTGACCCGGCTCGGCTAAGCTGAGTCCGAGTCGAACTCTGACTCGGCTCGGCTCGAGGTCGGCTCGGCTCGGCTCGCACCCACCCCGCGGTCACTGACAGGCGGGCCCGACACTGTTCGCTGCGGGAGGCTGACAGGTGGGCCCACTGTTTGCTGACTGGGCAGAATTAATTACTTTTTGGATTTTTTTTTCAGAAATTAGTTTTTAATTCAGTTTTTCATAATTAACTCAAACTAAATGCTAAAAATAATCAGAAAATTCCCAAAAAATTCTAGAAAATATATTTTATTATTTAGAACCTAAATTAAAAGTTTAGGATATTTTTAATTAAGTTTGAACATAAAATAAATTCTTCAAAGTCCTAAAAAATTAGTGTTACTAGTTTTTAATTAACTAAAAATTATGGAAAAAATCCCAATAATCTAAAATAGCCTAAAAATAATTCAAATAAATATTTATATAAGTAAATATACTAAAAATAATTTATTTTCTAATTAACTAAGAGAATACTCTAAATAAATTCAACATCTATAATAAATATAATAATATAAAATATACACAAAATACCTATTTTGGTTTAGGGAGTTTACAAATATAGACATTATGTTGACCGTAGTCTCACAAATATAATGAGCTAACGATGCTCCTTGCTAACACCACAAAATGAAGTAATCAAGTCGAGGGGTGGAAGAAGGAAACCCACTCGCGAGCTTCGGCCATAGTCCTACGAGTGCAAGCCATCTTGCTGAAAGCGCAGTGGATCCTGGTTCTCTTCAGGATAACCTGGCCATGCAAAGCCAGTGGAGTTAGAACCCCAAGCAACAAGTACCACAAAGAAGCTCGAGGTGATAGACCAAACATATCACAACATAAGCAAAAGAAATATATAAGAAATAATTATTGATCGAGAATTATACGGTACCAATGTACTGGTCTCAAGAAAAATACATGAAGAACTGATAATAAAAGCGATAATGAAAGTAAGGCGACAAGCGGCAAGAGAGCATAGAAACTACTCTGGATCAGGACCACAACCCTTAAACCAAACAAGGACCAGGGTTGCAGACCTTCACCCGAGCAGAACTTAGCACCCTAACCACGCGCCGGAAGAAAATAAAACTAGAATAGCAGCTACAATAAAAGTAACATCATTCATCGTACGGCCAAACAACTTTACGGCTTGCTACGATTAACTAGCTAGGGTTGTCACAGACTTTAATTACTAAATGTATGTTTTAAGAATATTGCTACCACCGACACTGCAGTTAAGCCGGATGGTGAAGGGTATGCTTGTCTAGTAAATTTAAATGCACATATCAACCATAAAATAACATAACTTGTTACTTGTCACAAACAGAAATTGAACTTATAAGCATAAACTCAAACTTAAAATCATAAACTTGCTTTTTAAACATAAACATGTATTGTAACATAAACTTGTATATAAACTTGTCTTGTAAGTGTCGTAGCACGCATAAACTTGGTCAGTCATGGAGCCCTTGCCTAACAGGGTTGTCCATGCTGCATGGGGTCCTTGGAGATCGGGGTAGTCGGTAGCACAATATTCTTTCCTTCCAAGATTCTAGGTAAATCTTACCTTGTTTAATTATTACTAAATTATTTCAAGTTCTCGTGTCGTGGACACTTGAGAACTCCCTAAAATGACTAGTCCCAAATATGAGCTTTTCATGAGTTATCGTATTCACGACACGCGATACACTGGAAACTACACACACTCGATTGCCTGATGCCAAATGCAATAAATTTTTATACACAAATATCTCCACGGTATTGTGAGGATGGTGAACTTGTACATAAACTTGTCTTATGAACTCACATGCAAAACTTGTTTGGTATCATAAACTTGTATCAATATAAGGTAGCACACAACAATAATCACTAAAAGGAATTTCTAAGAGAACATAACAACAGGGAACACAAAATGCATACAAGAATTCCTGGCAGCATGCTCCCACTGGCCGCATGGACTCTCTGGCCGTATGCACCCACTGAGTCATGCACCCACTGGCTACATGGATTCACTGGCCGCATGTACCACTGGCTGCATGGACTCTCTGGCCGTATGCACCCACTGGACGCATGGAGACTTCGTCTTCTCCAACAGCAGGTTTAGTCATGGCCGAAAGCTCCAAAAATAAAAAAATTTGTTTTCTTCATAACAACTTTATTTTAACTCCAAAAAAAAGCCAATTATCATAAAATGAAATGCTATAACATAAGGAACCACTAGTTTTTGAAAACAATAAGTTTTAATAGATCAAAACAAAAAAAACTCATAGAAAATTTAAAAATTTTAAACTTGAAACTCAGATCTACAAAAATCTATACATCAAAATCTAAAAATCCAGGAACTAAATATGATCAGCAACTCAAGGAGAACACTTTCCATCAAATATATTTTTAAAACAACAACATATAAAAAACTCCAAAAATTTATGACTTCACCATTGAGCAAGATGTACTTGCCTTGGGTGGCTCCTAGCCTCTACCTCTCACGGTCCAAATCGCAGCAACTTTTTCTTAGGGTTAGAGTTAGGGTTAGGGGGATCTTGAGGGATAAAAGGAAGAAGGAAATGAAAATGAAGAAGAAGAAAGAGAGGAAAGAGAGAAAATCTTATATATATACTAAGAGAGGAGAGAAAGAGGGTTTAGTCATGGGTTCATCCAAAATGAATCAAACCAAGGATCCCTTCTACATGCGAGTCCTCAACCCAGTCTTTGGCAATGCCAATGAGTATTCTACTGGTCTCGGGTAGTCTCTCTCAACAACAGAAAAAATAAAATAATAAATAAAATGACAGGAACCAACACGAAAAATACAGCTGGAATACGTCATCAGGAAAATTAAATTTTAGAAATTTAAGAAATACTAAATCTGGAATCAGGTGTGACAGTTTGGGACGCTTTACTATTATATTTCAGCTGATCTTATATCTTGTTATTATTTCTGTTGTTCTTGTGATTGAGACACTAGGATTTGTTGGACCTAGACTTGACTGATGGTTTATAGTAGTGACCCCTCATGTCTTACATCTTCACTGTATATGTAGAGTACCAGAGTGATCTAAGTATACGTAGCTAGCCTTGTCAGCCCCGCTCTCCAATATTCTAGTTCTGGTGCATGACATAGTTTTAGTGGTGGCCCATGCAGGTCAGTCTGAGCGGATTATGTCTGTCTGAGAAAATTTGATCTAGTTTTTACAGATATGTAGGGGTACTTATTGTTGATAGATGTACTCAATCTTAAACTGTTTCTCTTGATCGTAGTTATTTTTTTTGTCCCTGATTCTTGATCTGATATCTGCTTATTCGTTGATCTATTATGTTCTTCGTTTGATTCTTGTGTCCTTAACTTTTAGAGGCACTGTTCTTGTTACTATTGGCCAGATGAATCAAGTGCATCTCGAGGAGGGTCAGCATTTGGGAGTCCCGTATATTCCTGGAGATCGGCCTTAGCATTCAGGGGCAGAGTATAGATTAGATCCCTAGATAGATCAGTTGGTAGTATCAGACCAGCAGGCAGCACCTGTGCACCTAGTTCAGCCCGAGCAGCCACAGGGTGTTGGCCGAGCAATGATGGATGTCTTTCGAGGTTTTATGATGACCTAGCAGTACTAGAGTAATATACTCACTCAGTCGGTCCAGACAGCGTTGGAGTGAGGTGGTTCTCAGATCCATAATTCTGCGACTAGCTTCAGGCGTCTTAGTCCTCCGTACTTTTATGGCACAGAGGACTCAATTTTGTCTGATGCTTGGCTGCAGGACACTGAGGCTATCTTGGAGGCAGCAGGGACTCCGGCTAGAGAGCGTGTAGCTGTAGTTAGGCTACAGTTGTTGGACTTGGCTCGGGACTGGTGGAAAGTACATGAGGTTTTTCTCACAACACCGATTCCATGGGCGGTTTTTACTGATAGGTTTCAGGAGAGGTATTTTGATGTAGCGTGAGTTACGAGCTTCAGTAGAGGAATAACAATCTTAGGCAGGAGAGCAGGACCATCGACAGTTACACGACAGAGTTTGCGAGATTTAGTCGGTTTGCTCCCATTTTGGTAGCGACCGAGTTGGAGAGAGTGAGGTGGTTCCATCAAGGACTCCATTTAGAAATTATCTTGGCAGTGGAGCAGCATGAGTTTCAGACTTATGATGCTGTGATGCGTGCAACCATGAGGTATGAGTACACATGACAGAGGATTATCGATCGAGTTGGGAGCCAGAAGAGGCCCAATATTTCAGGAGGATCAACATCCTAGTCATCAGCACCAGCTTCAGTAGTTCGATACTTGACGATTGGATACTCAAGGAGGATAACATCATCTCAGCAGTCTTCCCAGACATTCCCTAAGCAAATATGTCACATTCTTCTTCTTCCCGTAGTTATTTTCATTACGAAAAACCTAGGCATATAGTATCAGAGTGCCGTAGGGCACAGGGATTATGCTTGGTGTGTGGGGCATCAGACCATATGGTCGGAGCATGTCCTAGGAGAAACCAGACAGGATCATCATTAGCCCAGTCAGTAGTTCGGCCAGTAACACCATAGTACAGGGCACCAGCATCAGTACAGCAGCAGCAGTAGGATCAAAGGCCTTTGCCTCCACAGGCTCAGGTATTCCAGCACAGGCCACAGTAGTATGCCCAGGCCCAGGCACAGGCGAGACCTAGAGGTTAGCAACAGAAGGGAACAGCACCCAGAGGGAAAGGTCAAGCCTTTTTGTTATCGATGGAGGGGGCTTTGGCAGCAGAAGAGGTGGTAGCAGGTACTATTCTCGTCCACTTTCATTCAGCTTCAGTTTTATTTAATTCTGGTGCATCGCATTTATTTATATCTGCACGCTTTGTGACACGAGTTGAATTGGAGTCTGAGTCCTTACTTGTAAGGTTGAATATACTTACTGGTAACGACCTCGTGGAAGTAGATAGAGTATATCCCTTGTGTAGAGTTATAGTGTGTGGGATAGAGTTTCTCGTGAGGTTGATAGAGTTTCCTATGGGCGATTATGATATCGTTCTTAGGATGGATTGGTTGAATGCGAGACACGCGAAGATAGATTGCCATAGTGGAAAGGTTATCTTTCGTGTACCTGGTGGGGATGAGTTCTCATTCTTGAGAGGTGCAGTAGAGTCACCGATGGTTACATTGTTGATGACGGATATCGAGGAGGCACAGTTTCCCAGGGTTGTTTGTGAGTTTCCTGACGTACCTCCCGGCGAGCTACCAGGTGTACCACCAGTTAGAGACGTGGAGTTCTATATTGATTTGATTCTGCGAGCAGAGACAGTTTCAGAGAAGGTTTATAGGATGTCACTATCTGAGTTAGAGATCTTGTACCTGATGATTGAGGAGTTGAGAGCCAAGGAATTCATTAAACCTAGTGCATCACCTTGGGGAGCCCTGTTACTTCTTGTTAAAAAAAAGGATGGTTCATCGCATTTAGTTATTAATTATAGAACATTAAATGTGGAAAACATTAAGAACAAATATCCCTTGCCCAGGATAGATGACTTGTTTGATCAGCTCAGTGGGGCAACTATATTTTCTAAGATCGATTTGTGGTCTGGGTATCATCAGATCAGAGTCAGAGAGAAGGATATACCCAAGATGGTGTTCAGATCTAGATGTGGTCATTGAGAGTTCCTAGTTATGCTATTTGGAGCAACCAATGCACCAACTATATTAATGTCTCTCATGAATAGCATCTTCATGTCTTACCTATACCAGTTTATGATAGTGTTTATTGATGATATCTTTGTCTATAGTCAGAGTGAGGAAGAGCATGAGCACCATATTCGCGTAGTTCTTCAGATTATTTGAGAGCATCAGTTGTATGCGAAGTTCAACAAGTGTGAGTTCTAGCTTGATCATATCTCATTCTTGTAGACTTGACTTCGATGGATCTTTGGAGGACCACTTGCATTTAGTAGAGTTATCCTATAACAATAGCTTCCAAGCGAGCATTCAGATGGCACCTTTCAAGGCTTTGTATGGTAGGAGATACAAATCACAGTTAGCTTAGGATGACATTGGCGAGAGGCAGATGCTTGGTTCAGAGATGATTGCTCAGTCGATTAAAGTGATCAGGCAGATCAGAGAGCATCTCAGAGTGGCTCAGGATTGACAGCATCATAGGGCAGATCAGCACCGTCGTCATCTTGAGTTCTCTGTTGGCGACCATATATTTTTGAGGATTTTTGTCACACCCCAGTCCCAAATACGTTGGACTAGGAATATGTAACACGCCAGCCGTATGTATACGAACTCCAATATATAGAAACCATATACCCACGTACGCTGTACATGAATATCCAATCCACAGTTGTAATATACTGTCACAACAAGTCACACGCAATCTATATCTCATCCACAGCACAAATAATAGATAAATGGAAATCAATAACTGAATATCAAATAAGCAGTCTCAAAGTATGATAGTCGGATGGAAACAAATCAACTGCAAATCGACTATAACCAAAACTACTAAAGATAGAAGAGAATAAACTCTAATATAAGAATAAATGTCTCGAAAAGAATAGCAGCTAGAATCTCTAAACAGCTGTAATGAATCACATATAATCCGAAGGTAAGATCTCCTCAGACTGATAGGTAGCGTCAGGTCCAGGTCCATACTCCTGCGGGTACTCCTGCTCATCTATATCTGGAAAGGTACCAGGTCCTCAGAGGTACGTAATAAGATACATAATAATATGCCAATAAAGTACTGAAATATAAACATCCATTGGGGTCGCCTAACCATCTATGTGAATGCAGTTTGAGAACAACTTTCCACCAAGTGGGCTATCTGGCTAAAATGGGATTGGCATGGTTCTCTTGGAGATCCAAGGGCCTACAAAGGCACGCCGTCTTTTGAACGCCGGAGGCCCGTCTGATAATATTTAATATATAGTGGTCATCATGACCGCGCATCTCCGGCGGAGCGTACGGGTTACACAAGGAAAGTGCAAAGGAGCCCAAATGCCTTACTTGTTGTTCTCCCCACCCAATGCTCTAAGCATGTCATGTTCATGACATGATAATACCTTTAATAACCGCCAGGTCTACTAGCATGCAAAGTTTCTATTGGTAGTTATCCCTATCCGTCGCACGACCTATACGTACCAGTGGCCAACCGAGTACGCAAGTCCGTATCCTACATGTGACTCACACTCGTGTAAGAATAGCGTCATAGCCAATGAAACATAAATGCCTCATGAAGATGGGGTAGTCTCATAAAGTAGGTCCAATGCATATACATAAATAAAAACATAGTACGACGACACCGTCGTTGCTCCCAAGTTTCCTTGGACGCGCATTTTATATAGCAGTTAAAATAAATGAACTAAAATAAACAAAAATAAACATGCACGCATCATATAGAATGTAAATACAGTACAATGACATGGTATACTTGCCTGACAATAAATCTGTAAAGTGTACGCGCCCAAATGTCAAGGACACGGAACTTGAAACTAAGGCCTCCGAACAAACATCTCCGGATGCTGAAATAAATATCACCAATATTTCTGGAATGAGCAAAATAGCTAAAAAGCACTCCCCTTTCGTCCAATTTGGACACAGGGGCAAAATGGTAATTTTGGGTAAAAGTGGGGTCCACGTGTGGCCCACTTTGCACCAAAAAGTGTGTCAAGGGTAACAGTCTCTAAATAGGACAAATTATAGGTCAAACAACTCTAAATGTCAATACGAACCCAACGGGCATGTCCAAATGTGTATTTCGATGGGCCGAACATAATTTTGTCCAAAAAGTCAACTATGGGGCCCGCCAATTGGCGACTTGGTCAACCGTCTCAGAATTGCGTAAAGATTGGGTCACGGGACCAGCGCGTTACCACGAGTCCAGTGGCGCAAGTTTTGTCGCAATCTGACAAGCGTGCACAAAATACGTGCGACTTCCACAAAAGTTGTGACACAGGGTGTGTCCGCGGATACGGGCTGATTTCGGCGCGCACACGTGTCCGAATCAGTTTTTACAAATTTTTACGTGTCCGTTTACGCTGTGCGCACCATTAGGTACACTTGGTACACAATGGGGCGGTCCCGTTTGGCGGGGCGCGCTCCGTTTTACAACTTTTGTAAATCTGGAAAAAGTGGGTTCGTGGGGTTTTGTGACAAATTTAATTCCGTACACAACAGTTAATAATCTAGGGTTATTTAACAGAAAATAAATTAGGTCAAGTAGTCTACGTATACCAAAAAGAATCACCGAATTTGGATCTCTGTGGTGGGAGATACAAACTCGGCAACATGGGTAGTCACCGTAGTTTTCTGTGATCCATGAATTCGATCTGCTTGCGCCAACTTGGGCGCTGTTTTTGCCTATAGGTACACGTTATTCGAGGTCTGCTATCAAATAGATATGGAAGAGGGTTAAGGGGTGAGCGTACCGGTGAAGATGAAACGACGTTTGGTTGAGCGAGTCGACGGGAAGCAACTCCGGAACAAAGGTACCTCGTGTGGGAATCTGCAGTGCGCGGGATCGCGGTCATCTGGATTGGTTTGGACGGCCTAGCGGGGTTCTCTGGCTGCGGTGACGGCTCTCTCTAGGTCTAGATGAGAAGAGGAGGGTCTGGAGGTTTTAGGTTAGGGTTTTATGAAAGATAATATATATATATATATATATATATATATATATATATATATATATATATCGAATAGGGAGGGAGAATGGAGTGGGTTGGCGGGTCCGTGTGGAATTGTAAGGGGGGCGGGTCTATGCTGCTAGTGTGCGTTGGTGGAATGGTGTTTGCTAGCAAGTTGCTTGCTAAGTTTTGCTTGTGTTTTGTTGGAATAGATTTGCTTAAGGTTATTAGTAATAGTATTATTATTAGTTGATTATTACTTGTTTTTTAATACTTTCTTTTCTTTTCTTTTCTTTTCCTTTTTCTTTTTAAATATATATATACATATATATATATATATATTTGTTTATATATATATATATATTTGTTTATATATATATATATATATATATATATATATATATATATATATATATATATACTCATAAGAAAATTTATAGATTATATTAATGCACACCGTTAAGCTAGCAACTGCTCAAGGGGTCTCCTACATGGAATAAATTTTGAAAAATTCCTAATGGTCCCATAAATCCTCTAAGTGCACCAACACCTAAAATAAAAATTATTAAAAATCTATTTCTCCTGTTTAGCCACTAATTAATATAATTAAATTAATAATTAATAAATAAAAAGGTATATACAATTTTTAGGAAGGGGGTTTTACATTCTACCCAACTTATAAAAATTTTGTCCTCAAAATTAAAATTAAGCCATGATAGAATGCAAGGATGGTATGAGATATAAATTAACAATGTAAATTCATACCTTGGTCTGCGAATAGGTTCGGAAAACACTTGCGCATGTCGTCCTCGCGCTCCCAAGTTGATTCTCCTGGCGTGCCATGCCTCCATGCTACGCGAACCAAGGGAATAGACTGGTTCCTCAACACTTTCTCTCGACGATCAAGGATTCCCACGGGTTACTCTTGGTAAGACAAGCTCGGCCCAATGGTGATCTCTGAATGGTCGAGAACATGAGTGCTGTCTGCCACATATCGCCTGAGCTGCGACACATGGAATACGTCATGTACTCCCTCCAGTGAAGGTGGTAGTGCAAGTCGATATGCCACCTCTCCAACTCTCTCGAGCACGTCAAATGGTCCAATATACCTTGGACTCAACTTACCGTGCCCTCCGAATCGGATGGTGCCTCTGGTCGGTGATATCCTCAAGAAGACGTGATCGCCCTCTTTGAACTCCAAGGGGCGACGATGAAGGTCTACCCACTGCTTCTGTCTATCTTGTGCTGCTCGCAAGTGTCCCTGAATCTTCTTGACTGTATCTACAGTGTTGACCACCAACTCTGGTCCCAGAATCTGACGTTCTCCCACGTCACTCCAACACACAGGAGACCTACATTTTCTTCCATACAATGCTTCAAACGGAGCCATCTGAATACTCGCTTGATAGCTATTATTGTAAGAAAACTCCACAAGATGTAGGTGGTCCTCCCATGATCCTCCGAAGTCTAACATGCAAGCCCTCAACATATCCTCCAAGGTCTAAATAGTACGCTCCGACTGCCCATCTGTCTGCGGGTGGTAAGATGTACTGAACTTCAGACGAGTAAGACTCTCTTGCATGCTCCTCCAAAAGTGCGATGTAAAGCGCGAATCTCTGTCAGATACAATGCTGACTGGTATGCCGTGCAATCTCACAATCTGTCTCATATATAAGTCAGCTAAAGCTTCTGTAGACTGACCCACTCTAAAAGGTATAAAATGGGCTGACTTGGTGAGTCGGTCCACTATTACCCACACTGCATCTCTCCCACTTGGATTCTTGGGAAAACTCGTGATGAAGTCCATAGTGATGTGCTCCCACTTCCACTCTGGAATCGAAAGTGGTTGCAATAAGCCTGCTGTCCTCTGGTGCTCCGTCTTTACTTGTTGACATACCAGACATTTAGCTACAAATCAAGCTATCTCTCTCTTCATTCTATGCCACCAAAAGTGTTGTCATAAGTCGCGATACATCTTGGTGCCTCCAGGATGAATAGAATAAATCGAACTATGAGCCTTTGTTATCAGCTCCTGTCGAATCTCTCCATTTGGAACATAAAGACGATCACCACATCATAATGTCCCATCCTCATAAATGCGCAATCCTGTCTGCTCTTCGGCCTATGTCCTTTCCTTCAGTCTTCGAAATCTGGCGTCTGTAGGCAAAGCTGCCTTAATCCTCTCTACCAATGATGATTATACTTGCAAGTTGGCTAGTGTTCCATCTTCTCTGGGTAATATCACTTCAATGCCAAGCTCTTGCAAGTCCTCCAATAGTTCCCTCTGTGCTGTCAAGAAGTAAGCTGTTGGCTTCCGGCTTAACGTGTCTGCTATAACGTTAGCCTTGCCTGGATGATAATGTAGCTCTATCTCGAAATCTTTCATCAACTTGAGCCATCAACGTTGTCTCATATTTAACTCCTTCTGTGTGAAGACGTACTTGAGGCTTTTGTGGTCTGCATAGATTTCTACTCGTTCTCCATATAAGTAATGTCTCCATAGCTTCAGAGCAAATACAACGGCTGCAAGTTCCAAGTCATGAGTCGGATAATTCTTCTCATATACTCGTAATTGTCTAGATGCGTATGCAATCACCTTGCCGTGCTGCATCAATACGCATCCCAAGCCTTTCCCTGATACGTCACTGTAGATCACATAACCTCCTGATCCGGGCGGAATAGTCAACACTGGTGCTGTAGTCAGTCGCTTCTTCAACTCTTCAAAGGCGGCTTGACACTCGTCGGTCCATAAAAATTCTTGATCCTTACAAGTCAAGCGAGTCATAGGTACCGCTATCCTTGAGAAGTTTTCCACGAACCGTCGGTAATATCCCACAAGTCCAAGGAACTCCTCACCTCTGCTGCTGCTTTAGGAATATGCCATGTCTCAACTGCTGAGATCTTCTTTGGATCAACAGAAATACCATCTCCTGTAACAACATGCCCAAAAAATGAAACTCTGTCCAAGAAGAACTCACATTTGCTGAGCTTAACATATAACTGCTCTCTCCTCAAAGTCTCTAGAATAATCTACAAATGCTCCTCGTGCTCCTCGTGGCTCTTCGAATAGACAAGTATATCATCTATGAAGACGACCACGAACTGGTCCAAGTACTGGTGGAAGACTCGATTTATCAAGTCCATGAAGATCGCTGGAGCATTGGTCAATCCAAATGGCATGACCAAAAACTCGTAGTGCCCATATCTTGTTCTGAATGCGGTCTTCGGAATGTCCTACTTTCGTACCTTCACCTGGTGATATCCCAATCTCAAATCTAACTTCGAGAATACCTTGGCTCCACTGAGTTGATCAAATAAGTCATTAATGCGTGGCAATATATATTTGTTCTTCACTGTCACTGCATTTAGGGCTCTGTAGTCAATGCACATCATTACTGACCCATCCTTCTTGGGTACAAACAATACTGGTGCTCCCCAGGGTGATGCACTCGGTCGGATGAAACCTTTCTCTTCTAGCTCTTTTAACTGTGCCTTCAGCTCGTCCATCTCCTTCTTCGCCAGTCTGTAAACATGCGATGCTATAGGTGCTGCTCCGGGTGCTAGTTCAATTGAAAACTCTATGTCTCTGTCTGGGGGTAGTCCTGGCAAATCCTCTGGAAAGACGTCTAGAAATTCTGAAATAATAGGATGATAGACAACATCGTCCATTGCGAGCTGCATACCATCAAGGATTTCTGTGGATCCTCGGGCAAACTCAAGTTCAGGCTGGTCTGGTACCTTAAAAAGAATGCTTCCTCCAAAACAATCGAAGAAAGCGTGGTACTTGCTTAGCCAGTCCATTCCAAGCACAATATCAAAAGATGGCATAGAAAGGACTAAGAGTTGGGCGTTCATCTCTCTGCCACGTATCACTATAGGACCCGATCTACAAACTCGGCTAACTGGTACAACTTCTCCTCCGGTTAGAATTCTAACACAACTAGATAAAGGTGTAGAAGCAATGTTGTGTTTGGCAATAAAACTAGATGATATGAATGAGTGGGTGGCTCCCGTATCAAATAATATTATCGCAGGAAAAGTAAAAGCAAGGGTAATACCTGCTATGACATCCACCTCATGATCCATGTCATCTACCTCCAATGCAAAAGCTCGCCCGTTCCTCTGCGGCTGTCCATGTCCGGCCCTCATATACTGCTCCTCCTAGGTAGGTAGCGGTGGTCCTCTCTGAAATCCTCTTGCTACTGGGGGTCGAGGTGCTCCCGGTCCAGTCATCTGCTGGGCTGGCTTCGGTGCTGGAAGCGCTAGTCTCTGAACTGGTGGTGGGAGTGTCGATGTCTGCATTGGGCAGTCTCTCACCATGTGCTGTCCGGAGCCACATCTCATACACTGACCCAAGCGAGTCCGACAATCTCTCGATATATGTCTGCGTTTCCCACAATAATTACAGTATGGCTTCTCTGGATTCTGGTATGGTCCGGCTCTGTGTTGTTGATGCTGCTGTGCCAAGGGACGTCTGATAGGTCCTCCCTGTTGTGTCCTGGCTGGTCCCTGCTGTGTCCTTGTCGATCCTTGTTGTGTCCTCAGCTGACCTCCTTTTCCTCTGCTAATGGTTTGTTGCAATCAGGCCTCTGTCAGTAGTTCAGCATAAGAGACTCGGAACTGCGAGCTTGTATAATATTGTAGCTCCTGGGTCAGTCCTCGATGAAACCTCTTAGCCTTAGCCAAGTCATTTGGTATCAATGCAGCACCATATTTGCTGAGTCGACTAAACTCGGCATCATACTCGTCCACTGTTCGGTTCCCCTGCTCCAAGTGAAGAAACTGATCGTACAATGTATCTCTGACGGTGTCCGGGAAGTACTTTCCCTCAAAGCACTCCAAGAACTGCTCCCAAGTCTGGTAAGTACCCAACTGGCGCTCCATGGATTCCCACCAGTGATGAGCATTACCATCTAGAAGCGTTCGTACACCCGTCATCCATAGGTCCATAGGTAACTGCGATGCCTCCAGTAGCTTCTACGTGTGAGTGATCCAGTTGGTAGTCTCCTCTGGGCTCTCAGTGCCCTTGTACGGCCTCAGACCCATCTGAAAAAAATTCTTTACTGATCCAACCCTAGCTCGAGGTACTGGAGCTAGTGCTTGGGCTGGTATAGTAGCCTGTGCAGCCATCCTCTCCAATGCTGCCAAAAATTCTTGCCTCTGCTCGGCTTCCTGCTGCCTCTGTTCCTGTATCATCATCTGAAATAATTAGAACATCTGCGCTTGGCCATCTTGCGGTACTGGGAAAGCTGGAAGGTTCCCAATAGGTGAAGCAGAAAGATCAGATGGAACTGGAGTGTGAGTCTGTCCATCTGGTCCCGGAAGCCTAGGAATCGTTGGGGTCCCTCCTTGAGTCTGACCATTGACTCCAGAAGTTGTGTCGCCATCGGCGGCAGTACATCCATTTTGCAAATCCATCTCTCTGCAGGTGATGTACGAAACGATTAGAAAAAGTACAGGAATCAAACATGATGCAAGTATTAAATAGGAAGGATGAGTTTCAGTCAAGCGTGGATGAGATCCTTATACTCTATTCCTATACGCAGGCTTGTTCGGTACAGTTACGTAACCGAGACAATATATTCTCGACCTGCATGGGCCACCACTAAAAATATGTCACGCCCCAGTCCCAAATACGTAGGACTAGGAATACGTAACACCCCAGCCGTATGTATACGAACTCCAATATATGGAAACTATATACACACATACGCTGTACATGAATATCCAATCCACAGTGGTAATATATAAGCTAATAATATATGAAATTAAAGAATTCAAGGTGAAGGTGATAGAATACAAGTACGAGGTTCAAAGAGATTAAGGAATTCGAAAAGAGAGTTGTCAGGACAGTTGTGGATTGAAATCCTATTTTTGGTAATTTCCTATTTACATGCTCGTATCAGTACAGTTACGTAACTGATACGATATATCAGACATGTCTAGGGGCAAGTATATTCATCTACTACCATATATCTCAATCCACATAAAGTAGTCATGCGAAGAGCGAACCAAGAGCACTAAGGTTAGCTAGACCTTAATACACCGATTCTGATTAGACAATTGTATCATTGTGTGCACCCAATAATACATATGTCATGAGCAAGCTCGATGAAAGAATAAGCTTGCAAAAACTAGGCTATAATAGCAGCATAAGTCAAGGTAGTACAGAAAATATAAGTATGCTAGATTATGATGAGAGAAGTTACAAAATAATCCAAGTTCACAAAGAAGATAAGACTCTTATAATCTCTACAGTTGTCATACTAACTCCTTGTCTAAGTCGATAGTCGACCAAATAGGGTCTAAGCTCTACAGTCTGATGAAACATTATCTTCTTATGCTAGCATACAAGTAATATCATTCAGTTACACTTCAATAATAGGTCAAAAGACTATGTGATACTAGGTTGTGAGGCACACTACCCACCTTAAAACAATAAACTAATATTGTACTGTCTTAAGGATACCGTAGAAACTCCTATTAAGGTCTACGAGAAAGGGTCTTGGTACTTATTAGGGTATCCTCTTATATTACATAGGTCATGGTCGTCTTAAGTCTTAGTCATAGCGCTTATAGAGCAAGTGTCAATAGTAAGAATGGAAAGTTACTGGCCTTCAAGGGAAAAAGAGGATATAACTCGTATCGAGGTGTGGTACAAGTTACGCAATTAAAACTAAGGGATAATCATCAGGTCGTAATCTACCAGAATAACTTAAAACTATCAAGTTCTAATTACCAATCACATAATTCAAAAATTCAAGAGTAACAACCAAAATCCTAGCAAGCTATATATCCTAATCATAGAATAAAACACTTGGTCTATAATCTGAGGTGTCAGGTGGCACGAGTTAAAAAATGAAGAAAAGAAGAATCTAATTTAGTCGTCGCACAATTAACGAACGCTAAGGTCGCAGAGGAACAATATATGAAATTAAAATAGGGACTCTAGATAGCATCGTGGTTTTCTAAGGAGGAGTGGTATGCTAGTTGCTATGTTCGAGTTATGACCAAGAGAAATATTATATTCATTGCTCTTGGCTTCCTAAGGTACTGTCTGCTACTAATAAGACTATGATCTAAGTTTATAGTTCTCCAATACTATCTAACTATGAAGGTTAGGTTCAGTCATAATATTCAATTTTGGTTTTCTATTGGTTCCTCAATACTAGGGTCAAACATTATGGTAAAACTTCTAACTAACTCTAGTAGCGTCTATACTACTCTCAAGTCTTCATAATACATCAAGGGGTAAGGGTAAACCAATCTATAGGTAAGGAATTATAGGGTTCACTAGATATTCTAAACTTAGTGGTGTGTCTATATTCTCGTTGTATTCTTAATAGGTGTGCTACCATAATTATTATCCTAATAATAGGGGTTCCTATATTCTAGCAGAAGGCTATTCTCAAAGAACTATTAGGGAAGTACAGGAATCAAGCATGATGCAATTATTCAGATAGAACAGATAGAAGGAAGATGAATCATAGTCAATTGTGGATGAGATCCTATACTCTATTCCTAGGTGCAGGCTTGTTCGGTACAATAACGTAACCGAGATAATATGCTCTCGACCTGCATGGGCCACCACAAAAATATGTCACGCCCAGTCCCAAATTACGTAGGACTAGGAACACGTAAGCATGCCAGCCGTATGTATATGGCAACTCCAATATATGGATACCATAATACACACGTACGCTGTAATATGAAATAAAACTCACATGTGGTATATATAAAGTCACAAGTCACAGATATGCTAATCTCATCCACATAACAAGTCATAGAAAAGAAATACTAAACTAGAATAAGGAGTCCGAAATATCCAAAATAATAGTCGGGTGGAGACAAATCCACTACCAATGACTATATCCAAAACTAAAATGAGAGAGGAGTATAAAGTCTCTAATATAAAATAATGTGAAGACAGAAGTGCATCAGCTAAAAGAATCCATCGCTAGATAATCAACGATGCTCAGAAGGTAAGACCTCCTCGGCAGAAAGTAATGCGTCAGGTCCAGGCCCGTACTCCTGCAAATACTCAAGAGCAGATACACCTGGCAGAGGACCAGGTCCTCAGAGGGACGTAACAAGATACAGAAAAGCGAGCCGACTTGAGTACAGTAAACATGCATATAATTTGAAAATAAATAAGTACGATGTACAAGACAATCTATATGAATGCAAATGAGGACAACTTTTCGACGTATGGACAAGGGTAGACTACTCGATCTACCTCATAACTCACACACACGTCAATGGACATCAGAAATCGACATACCGCGGAGGTAGCGACCAGCGAGACTCCAAAAATCGACATACCGCGGGGGTAGCGACCAGCGCGACACACGCCCGTAGTGCGAACTATATACTACGGTTTACCAGAGTGGTTAAAAGCCCATACGCCTAATGATTGTCCTCTTATGATACTAGGTGCCATGTGTGTGTCAACATATCTAATATATAGTATGACTGAAAGAAACTACACATACAATAAATAAACAGAAATGCAATAAATATAAAGAAATATACTAAGCATGCAAAATACTGTAAGCAATTTGGCAAGGTATCTTGCCTGGTCTGAAAAGGATGAAGTCCCAACTCAAGGCGTCGTCCGATCTACCCGTCACATAAATTAAATAAGTTAGGTTACAAAAGTGGGTGAATAGGTTCCTCTATTTTAATCTATTTTAATTTTGAATAAAATAACCTAAAATAGTATTTTAATCTTATTATAATCTGATTTTATTGTTAAGCTCTAATTTTGGTCCAAAAAAAGTCAACTTTAAGGATTTATGATCCGTGACACGCAAATCGAGGCAATCCATTGATCAAAAAGTCAACCGACTCAAATTCTGGATTTGTGTATGGAATCCTATATATTTCAATGCTACATGAATACTGGAATAGACGATTTCATAAAATCATAAGTCAGTAAAGAGTTATGGCTACAAGGGCGCATAGATGACAGTTTTCGATGGTTTCCTATTTACGTCTACGTTGCACAAATTTTACAGTAGAATAAACTTATATTTTAAATTCTGGAAAAATAATTTTTTGGAAGTTCATCATGTCATCTTTCCGAAAATTCAAACGGTTCATAATTCTGAGTTCGGGATCTCCCGAAATCTCGAAAATACCAAAACGCATCTGATTTCGAACAACTGACACTTTTAGAATTTTCTGGAAAAATAGGTTCTGAAATTATTAAAATAATTTATATATTCAGAAAACTAACCTTGATATAATTCTAACAAAAAAAACTGGAGCGAGGCTGAATTTATGACGAATTTTGACTATTTTTGGATGAAAAAGAGGTGAATTTGGGAAAGAAAAATATGAAGGATGAGGTATTTATAATGGTGGACAATACTTAATTAAATACGACTAGGATTGGTTAATTTGGATAGGATTATGATAAATTTAAATAAGGATAGGATATGCATGAAGTTGCTTTCCTAGTAGGTTCCGGATTTGAATTAATTTAAAATAGAGTTTAAGTTTATCTCAATAATTTATAAATCTTAAATATAATTAAAAATAATACAAATAATTTATATATAATCTTATTAATATTTATTAACACTAAATTAGCATCTATCTAATATTAAGACTATATATATCAAAATAAATCCTAAATAATTTTAAAAATATAAATAAATTTCTTTAAATTCTAAATAAATTACAAAAAAATATAATTAAATATTTTAACCTAAAATAAATATTTGGTAGGAACAATATACAAGTATAGTCTCAAAGTAAATCATAGAAGTCCTAGAAATTTACGTTCCCTATGTTTTAATTACCTAAAAATTCTAGAAAAATCTTCAAAAATCTAAAATAACCTAAAAATGATTCTAAATAAATATTTATATAAGTAAATATATCAAGAAATTCATTTGCTAATTAACTAAGAGAATACTCAAAAGAAAATCAATATATCAATATAATAATATAAAATATAAATAAAATATCTATTTTGGGTGAGGGAGTTTACAGTGGTGGTGGACTAGAAAGTTTAGGCTGGGAGCTCGTGTTAGGCAAGTACACCATGCCGATTTCGTGAACTTTCTTTAATTTCGATCATTTTACTTTCCTGGAGCTTGGTTATTACTTTTTAGCTTAGACTTGCTTTATTATTATTATTATTTATATCGTGATTTCTAGCCAAGTGACCGTCTCAGTTTTAATTTCTGGTAGAATCTTGTCCCGTCCCTTTTTGGCAACTCGGTAACAAAAATGGTACGAAGTTGTGACCGTAAAATTTAGTCCATATTGTGATATGAGACTTACCCTAGACTTAACTTCTTGTTAGACTTGGTTCTGGAAATTTTTGGGGTTTGATTTGTGTCCCCAAAATCAGACATGATTTAACCATGTTTATTCTTGGAAACCTGTATACCGATGGTATACTATACCGACGGTGTACCAATTTCGATCGACTTAATTTTTAGATAGTTTCTGTGAACCCTATCGATATACTGACAGTGTACTACAGTATACCGACGGTATATCGATCCTGCCGACTTTGGTTGACCGACTTCAGGATATTTGTCTTGGCCGGCATACCGACGACATATTGGGCTGTATCGACGATATACCGATTTATAGAACTTTATTTTTCAGTAACTTTTTGCCTACTTGGAACAGCATACCGACGGTATACAAATTTGTTGGAATCCAAAACTTGCTATATTTTTTCTATCTCTGGATCGGTATACCGATGGTATACTGGACTGTACCAATGGTATATTGATCATGCTCTTTCTTTATGAATTCTTGTTTTTTCGTGATTTTATGTTAAAACTTATGGCTTTTGTCTGGATACACAATGACTTGGCCAGATTTTGACATTAACTTACATGGCTTCTGATGACTTGGCTTGACTTGGCTTTACTCGATTTTACCTGACTTTGTCCGGCTACACGTGTTGACATGATTAACTGGACTTGACTTGACATGACTTTACATGGCTTCATCGTACATGACTTGACTTGGTTTTATCTGGTTGGATATGGCTTCACATGGTTGTACATGGCTTTACCTGATTTTACTTGGCTTTACCTGGCTTCACCTGGATTGACATGGCTTCACTTGGCTTTACCTGGCTTCACTTGGTGACACGTGGCTTGGTTGTTATCATGGCTTACATGAGTCCATTTATGCAATATATATTAAACTTGTTTATATTACTATTAAAACTTGTTTTATTGCATCATGTCTAGGATAAATTCTGCGGAATGCCACACCCGGATTCATACAAGAAACTGCTAGGGGTTAATAACTAGAGATACACTTAGTACATGGTTAGAGATTTTTCTAGATTGTATGCAGTCCCGGTTATTCATACAACTATCTTGAGGAGTACCTAGTGGCTTATATTATGGAGTATCTTGAGGAGTATCCAGTGCTGGTTTGTGCGTATGGATATCCTGGATAGACTGCAGGGGCATACGATCAGAAGAAAATCTAGCATCGTATTGCATTATAATTGTTAGTAATTAGGATTGTGATAACCCTAGTTAGCTAAAGTATCAAGCCATACCTGTATGATTTGCCTTAATTTATGGATGATGGATAGTCTAGGCTTTACATGATCATATTTTTATTTTTCGTACTTGTTACTCTATTGATCATCTGTTCAGGATATGTCTCATTACATATTTATAGTATTTTTTTATTATCCTGAGTTCTTTTACATTCAGTCTTTATTTTATTATTTATATTGCTTATGTTGTTAGTATAAGTTCCTAGATTGGCTTCCTTTTTGGTACTTGTTATTTGGGGGTCTGACCCCACTGGTTTTGTATGGCCAGATCCAGTAGCAGCACCGGAGGATCTTTTGCCACAAGGAGCACCAGACTGTTTGGGTAGATTTTTTTACTTTCCCACCATGATGTACATTCCATTTTGTGGGCATTTAGCCATCGAGCGCATGTCTAGCAAAAATAAGCAAAACGTAGCTGGGTTGTGCGAAGGTTGTTCAGCTAGCAAAAATTAGCTAAGGTAGAGATTGTTGGATTGTATCTCGTTTCTGATTGAGCGCTCAAAGGGAGTGACAATATAGTAGGTAATTTAGTCCCACATCAGATAGGAGGTAGGATCATGAGGTATAGATAATTGAGATTGGTTCATGCCGAACATAGGAATTCCCTTTTAAGGCATATGGACCCAATCTAATATCGTAAATCATGGGTCAACTTCGGTTCAGGTCACACCGTATTCCAACAGATATAATAATTATACTATTTAAAAATTATTTTTGAGATATTTTAATAGAGTATAATATTGAATATATTTTTATTAGTATTAGTTCTTTTTTGTAGAATTTTAGAGGATTTTGGAATGGTTAAAAAATTATATAATATTCTATTTTTTATAAAAATTTAGATATAAATAAATGTATAATAATATAGTATATAAAAAGGGAAACTAAACAGATTCATTAGAGCATCCACAGTGGGACATGTTTCAAGTGCTACATTTTGACTTTAGTTAAATTTTGTAGCACTTGAAGGTTGTAGTGGACACTAGTACATACTTAAAAATTGTTAGAAAGTTACGAGATACTCCAGATTTGGAGCGTGTCCTAACTCCTTTATATTAATTGATGGACCCACCAAAAGTAACCAAATAGGACAGAAAAATAAATAGGGAAAAGAGGGAGGGAAAAATTACCAAATAGGGAAGAAAAAAAAGAAAAAAAAGAGGAAACGAAAAGAGGAGATTAATTTAGAGTGTACCATTGTGTGCAAATATCATGGAGATACTCCAAAAGTAATTATTTATATAATTTTTAATAATTTAGAGTATGTGTTTAGAGTGTCCCCATTGTGGGTGCTCTTAGGAGGGACCGAGTCGGTCCTGTCCCAGAATTTAATCTGGATAGATCGGGCCAATTTGTGTTATAAAGATCATTTTCGGTTAACATCATCATTATCATCAAAAGAGTAATCATTTATAAGATGCACATGATTTGATAACTGGCACAGGACGAAGACCTAATGGAAACATAATTTTTATGAAATAAAATATTTATAAAAAAATTGGGTACGAAAAATTTAAATAAAATATGAAGAATTACTACTATAAATTTATTACAAAAATTATAATAGAAAGGAAAATTAAGAATTAGAAATACCAGAATGGTGTGTTAGTTACGTCAACGTCGGAGAAGAGAAGAAAATATGATAGAGATTCAAACTTTAATTCTTCGAATCATAACTTCTAAACTTACAAATTATTTATAGACTATAAATCCATCGAAAGAAGATAAAATAAATCTCTAAATACTTATTCATAAGATAAGTCAAATCCCTAATCAACTTTAACTAACTCAAGAGACAAAATTGTTCTTATTTTGGTTTATCCTAACAAAAAATAAAGAAAATAAAAAAGATTACCAAAATTTAAGTTGTTCTCTATCATTCTCATCGGCTTCGAAAATATTCACCTTCTGGTGAATCATATAAGTGTAAAATTAAAAAATTATGGTCCTGGCGATATCCTCTAAATCAGTCATGGTGTAGGCCTTTTCTTTGACAAGCTAGTCATGTTGAAGCTTCTGATAAGATGATAAAACTTCATGGTTGTACTGTCGGTTGCGGAAGTGGAACAAGTAGAATGTCCAATATGTACCTATCATCTAGATCCTCAATAATTTGTGGTTGTCTTGATGCGTCCAAAGAAGCAAAATGATCGTCCATACAATTAATTAGTATATATTTTCTACAAACTATTACAATTATTTGTAACAAACAAATAATAGAAATTTCTCACAGGCCTAACTATTGGGACATATTTAGATAACACAATAGGGTATTAAAATTCATTAGAATGATCAGACCTATTTAATTCTTCTAGTGATGATATGTAAATATCAATATTGATTTTTGTTTTAATATATACCTAGTTCCAACCACATACCTAATTTCAGCCTTAATTATGGTATATTCATTGGATTCAACAAATTTATACTCTAACGACGTGCATGGTCGACTCCGGGTTGAACTCTACTTGTGTAGATAAGTCAACTGTTTTAGGTTCGTTAGATTCAACTAATAAATTTTGTAAGGATGTAGGATCATCGTTAGCAATAATTTCTATCTTAATATCATTAAAATATTATTTGGGCAACTTTTTTATGTTGATATGCATTTTATCATAGGCAACATCGATTATCGCACAAATTTCTTGTGAGATATTTTATGGAGATATTTTGTATGCGTCTTACCTACATATACAAATATTCCTAAACCAAGGTTTAATTACCTCTGATACCAATTTGACGCTGGATGAAGATACCTAAAGAAAATATGATTTTTATGAAACAAAAAATTTATGAAAAATTAAGCTCGAAAGATTTAAATAAAATATAAATAATTAATTAAGATAAATTTATTATAAAAATTATAATAAAAATACAAAAATAATAATTAGAAATATCAGAATGACGTTTTGGTGATGACAACGTCTGCGATGGAGAAGAAAATAAGATCTACTTTAGGAGTTTGACATAGCACCATACAAACTCAAAATAGATTTTTTTTCATTCTTCATTTCTTTGATTCATAATTTCTAAACTGAAAAACTATTTATAGACTATAAACCAATCAAAAGAAGATAAAATAAATCTCTAAATACTTATCCATAATATAAGTCAAATCCCTAACCAACTCTAGCCCAGTCAAGAGATAAAATTCTCCTTATTTTGATTTATCCTAATAAACAAACTAAAAAGAAAAATCTAAAAAATAACCAAAAATTCAAGTTGTTCTCGGTCAATAATTATACACACTATTTTGATAACTTCTAAAAGTTTGGAGCATGCATGATGGTATATGAATCCTTATATAACAAAAGCTTATTTTAACGAACTCGAGTGGCTCTTGTGGTTACCGTGGAGAGGTATAAGACCTTGGCTGGGTGGCAGAAGATCAGTGGATCGAGTCACGGGGGCGTATTATTTCTCCATTTATAAAATGGTAGGAGTTGGGGGAAGTGGGCCGAAAGACATACAATGCAGTGTGCATATATTCTCGAGCGTTATTCTGGACCCCGAGCGTTATGCCGAAAATTCAAGAACAAAAAAAATCTTATTTCTATTATGATAACTATACATAATAGGTTTAACCCAAATACTTCTAAGGATTTGTAAAATCTATCAAAATCTAATTCCCAAGTAAATTATTTAAATTTAGATTCTTTAAATTTAAAATACTAATCTCCCATCTTGTTTATCTTTCTAAATTAAAGACAAATTATGTCATTCCCCGATTCCGTAGAATGGATAGCCGTCCCCCGGGCATGATGTCGTGCGTGCCTAGGTTGCACAACGCACAAGGCCAAGGTATTTTATATAATGACCACATATTCAGAGTACGCAGATAATTAAAACAACATATTGAAACTTGGAAAAGTTCTGTTTATTCATTATGAAAATCTTTTACAAACTCTTGAACGAGTCAGATAATTGCCTCACGGCTTACAAAAATGGACGCAAAATGAGATAACTGTCCTATACATTACATCATTTTACTAAAACATTAAAGCTATAGACACATTCGAGCGAAGCTGTCGCCTTTCCATGGAGCTCCATAAGGTATGTGTACGAGCTCCTGGAAACTTCAAAACACGCTTCAAGGGCACGAACTGGATGTGCCGGTAGGTGGACTGGATTGGGAAGTTGCTCTAGCTTATTGTAGGATCTCCTTGGTATGGGAAACCTGTTGCAACGAGGGTCAGTACATCGAAATACACTAGTGAAGGTGAGCTAACCCAACTATACTAATCAACACGTTATTTATATGAAGCACGCAAGTTATTTTGTTATCTTTCTATCTTGCTTTAGTTTATTTTACAAACATGCAATAAATATAAAATTTTACTAAAATAAAAATGTCACTGCTCGGTGACTTTTACCTGCCCGTCTGAAATACCTGCACAATACTTACCATAACCTTCCCTGATACGTAGATATAGTTAGCTTGTACAGTTTAAATATATGAGAGGATCACTGGCACATAGCCATAGTGGATGAGTTATAGTCTCAAGATGGAATGACATGCAACACATGGAATATGGGCATCACAGGCCATCCCGTCCGAAGCATAAGACTATCAGGGAGTTCCGTCCGGATCGAATCAGTGCCGGTACCCCACTGATCGTCCGTAGGAACTAAAATCTTGTGCACAAGTTGTCCGTGACCAAGCGAAGCCTACTAAGTTATTAATTGAGACAGTTTAAGACAACACAAGCACGAGAAAAGTAATATGGCATAATCTGTTTTGCATAGTCTTCATGATTAGTTTGTTTTATAGCAAGGTGTGTTCTATACATAGCTCAATAATAGAAAAAGTATATATATTCTAACTAGAATTAAAACAGGATGAAAGAATATTCCAAATGAACTAGCATGCAACAAGGTAACTGTTCACAAGTTGATTCACAAGCAAAAGTAATCCAAGTCTATTTTATTTTATCTTGACATTTTTTAGTTATTATGGTATCGTTTGATCGAAACAATCAAGAAGGCAATATTTTAGATATGCAGACTTGGAAGAAGGGTTAATTAAATTGAATTATAGCCACTCACAAGTTTGTGGGAAGAGAAAAGAAAAGTGGTACTGCTTTAAGACTCCGCTTGCATGATATCTACTGCACGATCACCTGCATTGCCACAAACAGATGATCAATACCTCTTATACTCTTTCCAAGCTTGAAATTAAATATAGTTCAGCGAACAAAAGTAATAAAATCCATCAAAACCGTTCAAGAAAACACAAATCCGAAAACCAACTCAAAAGCATGAAAGCAACAAGGCAACAACGAAAACTAGGCAAGAAAACTTGCAGCGGAGAGGTCTCTCTTGACTCTACCGCTAAGTCCATCCTTGGGGCACGGTCCACTAAATATGGGAATCGATTCTGAAGAAGTAAATCCATAAAAAAAAAAATCTTGATTCAATCTATCCCGATCGAACGATACCGAAAGTATTTCTTAGCCGCGCTCCCCAAAAAGGGGGAACGGGGCACTACAAATTATGTGGTATTATTTTCCTTTTACTAAGATAAATAGTCCCACACTAGTTACACCACCAAGTGTGTATCTCAATATAATACTTTTTATGAGTTGAGGTGTGCACATGGGGTGTGGTGGGGTATATGGGTACCATGTGGTGGTATTTTATTAGGAGAAAAAATGATCAACTCATCAATGAAAGGTTTTAAGCTTTTTGTCATGCTCTTGGATATTATTCCATAGGATCCAAGACTTTGACTTAGACTCAGGCTCAAATACAAACTCGGTCTCAAGGGCGCAAAGTGATAATGTTTTGGCGTACTTTGCACTTAACACGTCAGCATCGTCGCAAGGCACTTATGCACTCATTCTTGGGTTGTATGCACGTGTTGCATGAGCGGGCGCTGAACGGACGCTGAGCGGGCTATGCATTGGACTACGATTGTGGGATATAAATTTTGTATATTGGTTTTTTAGTCCCATATCGGAAAGAAGAGGAGGATGGGCTTCCATCCTTCCCTATATAAAGAGCCCTCTAGCCTTATTTTGAGATATACCAAAAATTAAAAAGAAGAGTCCAAAAGAAGTCTATTCGAGTCATACAAAGAGGTGACTACAAGCATTCCAGAATTTCTTTTGAGAACTTTCTAGCTCTTGGGAGCAGATCGTTGATAGATGATGAATCTTTCTTTGAGCAACGGTGGTCTTCACCACCCTAGAAAGAATTGTTAGTCTCGAGGCTTAAACAAACCTGGTAGAACAAGAAGTTGAAGCCAAGATCAGGAGTTCACAAAAAAGTTTTCTCTCTGATATATCTCGATCTAACAAAAAACTATATAATTATACAATATACTAGCTGATTATAACTCCTTCTGAATCATATAATTCAAGAACCAAAAATACGTTCTTCCTTGTAAACACAATTTCAATTGGGACAGAACATTACAACTAAAAGAAGATGAGAGGAATATAGAATAAAAATTATTCTTGCTGGGGTGGTAAAGACCACCATTGCTCAAAGCAAGATTCGTCCTTTATCGAAGATCTGCTCCGAGGAGCCAGCAAGTTCTCAAGATAACTTCTGGAACATTCGTAGTCACCTCTTTGTGCGACTAGAACGGACTCCTTTTGGACTCCTCTTTCTAATTTTTGGTATATCTCAAAAGGAGGCTAGAGGGCTCTTTATATAGGGAAGGATAGAAGTCCATCCTCCTCTTCTTTCCAATTTGAGACTAAAAAATAATATACAAAATTGATATCCCACAATCGCAGCCCAATGTATAGCCCGCTAAGTGTCTGTTCAGCACCCGCTAAGCGTCCGCTCATGCAACACACGCATGCAACACGTGCATACACCCCGAGCATAAAACTAGTGCATAAAACGAGCGCACGAACGCAACAAAAGTGCCTTGCGACAATGCTAAGTGCAAAGTATGCCATCAAAGCGCCACTTTGTGCCCTTGGGCCTGAGTCCGAGTCGCTAAGCCCCTTTGGGGCTTAGCTCCTATGGAATAATACCCAATAGCGTGATAAAAAGATTAAAAGCTTTCATTGAGGAGTTAATCATTTTTTCTCGTATAAAATACCCCCATATGGCACCCATGTGCCCTACCATACCCCATGTGCATACCTTAACTCATACAAAGTATTATATTGAGATACACACTTGGTGGTATTGCCAATGTGGGACTATTTTTCTTAGTCAAAAGGAAACAACACCAATAATCCTCCACATATCTCAATATATGGGTTGAGCGTTCCCCACAGTGACTGCCCATTATGCATTAGGATAGATGTCGCTTCAACTTGAATCTTTCTGCATGGGTCAAATAACAGTATGATAAGAATGATACAAGAATGGACTATGTCTTGAATTCTACATCATATCTGCAATTCTTCCCACTCACACAATGAATCTTTCCTTTGCACGCCTGGTTTCGGTGTATGTATCTTGGACATCTACAACTTTACCTTCAAGAGACGGCCTATATCTCTTTCCACATACTCTAGGTAAGTTCTTTTAAAGAGTCATTGGCATGAAGCCTTGTGCTTCCTTGCATTGCTACTACGCCATGACAAGGTCCCACCTTATTGTGGTATCATCCACTGTAGTATGAGGTCCTGACCTCTTTGTTGTGCCAAACTACCCAGCATGAAGTATTGTGCTTCCTTGCGGTGTTACGCCGATGTGATATGGCTCACGTAGTCGAGGCTTTACCCTCTCTAGGTACCTCTTAGTGATGTTATACCACTGTAACATGAGGTCAACGGCCTCTTTGTAGTGTTGTCTACCAATCTTTATATTATAATATTAGGCCACCTACCTATATGCGATGCTACGCTGCTGTGACATGGCTCACAAAGCCGAGACATTACCCTATCGAGGAACCTTATGGTGGTGTCACCCACTGTAGCATGGATTCATTCGCTCCTTTGTAGTGTTGTGCTACCGTGCTTCCTGTAAGGCACGCCAGGCATTTCAAATGCCCTAGAACTCATTAGGGCATCTAAGCCATCCTCCCATCGAACTTTGTTCTACTCAGAGAACAGATAGTAGACAACAATGGTTCTGGGTCCATAACCCCTCAATATCTCAAAGGACTACCCACTATTCCTGATATTCTCTCACTCAATGATCCTTCTTTGAACCAAAAGCTAAATGCCTAGTAGATCTCTCTTTGAACTAATAGCATAAAACTTTATGGTAGAATTACAAAGAAAGAATATCAAAAGTTCTCTAAACCCATGTATGTTGTTTTCTTGACTATATGCGGTATTACACTGCTATGAAATATCTACCCTGTCAAGGTACCTTATGTGGTGTCTCCACTATAACATGGAGTACTACGCTCCTTTATAGTTCTTATGATCAGCTAGCGCTTGAGGTATTATATGAACGGATCCGCTAGACCCTCCTGACTCCGTATAAACTACTGTAATGATGCCATCTTTAATGCACTCATGTAGTGTCGTTAATGGACCTGCTAGAATCACCTAGCTCTGAACATTAACCGCTACCATGATGCCATCCTTGATGCGCTCAAACACCACCGTGTGCCTTAGCCGTACATATCTCTTCTAACCATTGAAGAGAAAAAAATTGATGCCACCATTACAGTTGCCTGGTTGTCGCAGTGAATCGGTACCGCCGAATATGCCCACCAACCACTAGAAGATCATACTTGAGCTTCCAAAGTCATCATGCTTTCTCTGATGCAGCCGCCAGTACATAGAACTCAGATTCCTTTGAGGAATGAAAGTGCATTATCTGCTTCTTCGTCTTCCATGATATAATAGCTCCACCCTTTGAGAATACATATCCTCGTATGGACCTTTATCTCTTATCTTCTGAACACCAGTTTGTATTACTGAAGCCTTCCACTACGGTCGGATTACCGTTGTAGTGCAATGCATACTTATGAGTCCTCTTGAGATATCTCATTTCTCTTCTCATAGTATTTCATTGCTTAACACCTAGATTTCTCGTGAATCGACTCAGCATCCTGACGGTGAAAACTATGTTAGGCCTTATGGCAGTTGTTGCGTACACCAAACTTCCAATGTCGCTTGAATACTCTAGCTGCCTGACACTATTCCTAGGATTTGGCTTCAGTTTCTTGTCACACCTGTATGGAGTATCGATCCTTGGAAGATCCTGATATCCATAGCATATGAGCATATTTTTAATATAATAAGACTGTGACAGCGCCACTCAAGTGCCCATCCGGATGACCTTGATCCTCAGGATTACACCAGCTCCCCCAAGTCCTTCATACTGAACTTGGATAAGAGTAACTTCTTTGTATCAGTGACACGTGCACGATCCGTACCCAGGATCAACATGTCATTCACGTATAGACAAATAATGACTCCTCTTCCGTCAAAAAATTTTGTGTAAACACACTTGTCCGTCTCGTTGACCCTGTAGCAGTTTGATCTTATGACCTTTATCAAACTTCTTATGCCATATTTTGGGAGCTTGCTTTAGACCGTATAACAATTTCACCGACTTGCAGACTTTGACTTCAAGGCCCTTGACGATGAATCCTTCTGGTTGTTGATGTAAATCTCTTTGGTCAATTATCCATTAAGGAATGCTGTTTTAACATCCATCTGATATATAACTAGCTTATGAATTATACTCAGACTAATTAATATCCAGATGGTTGTCATCCATGCTACTGGAATATATGTGTTAAAGTAGTCGATCCCCTGCTTCTGAGAAAATTCTTTGGCTACTAGCCTTGCCTTAAACTTGTCAACAGTTCCATCAGCCTTCATCTTCTTCTTGAAGATCCGATTGGTTTAGCTCCTTCAGGTAGATCGACTAACACCCAACTGTCATTGGAGATTATTGAGTCACACTCATTATTTATAGCCTCCCTCTAGAAGATAGCGTCTCTAGTCTAGGAAAAGAGTCTGCTTTCACATAATAGGTGACGAAGTCATCTCCGAAGTCCTTATGTCTCTTTACTCACTTAGACATCGGTTACGATCTCTGGTTTGAACGTTATCTCTGGAATGACAACTTCTTCTTGGACTACATCTTCATTGGAAGCATTAGCCTCCTCTACACTCACACTATTCTTCGAAGTGTCCACAAAATGTTCTTGTGTATTGCAAATTTATCTTCAAAGAATTTTGTGTCACAAGATTTTGATGATATAATTTGACTCAATATCAAGGAACCTCCAAGCATTACTCTTCTCAGCATATCCCAGGAAGATTGTAGTCCTCGTTCCTAACTTCTGAATTTTTAAGTCTGAAATCTTTACATACGCCACACACCCCCACACTCGAATGGCATTCAAGCTGGGTCTGACTTTAAACTAGAGTTCATGAGGAGTAACATCGGATGCTGCGTACGACACTCTTTTCAGGATGAACGTAGAACAGGATGAACGTAGCCGTCAGCACAGCTTCTCCCCAGAAGCAGTTTAAAGACCCACAGTTAACCGTATTGACTTTACCATCTCTGTCAATGTTACGTTCTACCGTTCAGCTACTCCATTTATTTGAGGAGAATTCAAAGCAGTCATCTCATTGACAATTCTATGTTCTTTGCAGAACGATGTGTCACGACCCTCACCCAGATTTTGGGGCACGAGTACGTGGGTACGTCCAGCCTACGCCGCATCATCGACGGTAGAACGCTGTCTAGGTAAAAATACTATCTAAACAATCTCACACGAGTATCCAACTCCATAAGGAGACATAGATAACACAATATAATATGAACAACATAATCACATTACTACAGCACGATAAGATATTGAAAAAATAAATAAATCAAAATACAACACAAGTCTAAACAAAATAGTCTAACTCAAATAATAACATCCATGTCTCGCAGTATGCCGAAAACAAATCCGGTACCATAAACTGCTAAAGAAACTAACTAAATAACTAGTGATCCTGGCTAGACCTCCTGGAATCACAACTGAACTACCAGATCCAAGTCTGCAGCTACTCTCCCTGTGGTCCATAAAATGTCGGACACCGGTCCTCTAAGGCGCAGTCTGGAAAAATATTTTCAGTCAGGATGGAGCAAAGTACATCTCTAATAGCAGTTCTACATCAATGATATAAACTATGTAGCAGTAAATAGATGGAAATATACAAGATGCATATACATGTACGAGAGATATACAATAAAGGAAATACTGTAAATAAATACAGGAAGGAACAATATATCAATGAACAAGAATGCTATGACTAAGTCTGTGAGTACTAGCTTTAACATGTGATCGGCTTGGGACTTGTACGAGAGCTATATGGCCTGGCTAATCATACGTGCAATGTATAACCAACACTTACGAGAGAACAAGACTTGTACATGAAGGGTATGATCACATATCTACACTAAAATACTTTCCACCCCCGACTAGTATAGTAGATCCAACCATGGTACGCTATGGCACGGGATTCTCCAGGAAGATAGCGACTCTCCCCGAGAATCAGTGTCTGTACATGTACAAGATAAACAATGACACAAGACTTGTACAAGATACACCATGAACAAGAAATAACATCTCATGATAAGATTCGGATATACCAATCCGTATAACCATCGTGTCGAGAAATATGGATATCTACACTAAATACAATAAACATAGAGGATATCATAAATAATAAACTATTAAAAAATGTACTCACCTGGGGTCCTTAGCTGGTAATACCAATGTCCTGCTCCTGAAGTCTCACAGAATAATCCAACAGTCCTATAGACATATCATATAATACAATATTGCATCAGACATTACACTAACACACACAAAACACAAAGAACTCAGAGACTACGCTAGGGTTGTCACGTCTGTAGTTGCTGTGCATAACAGACGGTCAATGATACGGTCTCGTCAGTATGTCAATGTATATAAGACAGTCAACTCACAATACTCAGGGTTACAAGGTCATGTGCAACTACGGGATATCCGCAGCTATACCTAGGGGTCATACAGCATGTACACATTGCAGTCATAATTAACATTATCATTTAATTACTTATAATATGTATATACATACCATATATTTATATATGTATATAACAACAAATAATTATATGTATACTAAAGAATACATATACTGAATATATATATATATACATATACCAAGTGAATAATATACATATACTATATATATATATATATATATATATATATATATGTACCTATTGAATACATATACTATATACATGTATATATGTATAAATATATACCAATACATACATACTAACATATACTATTGAATACATATATACTAATTTGAGAAATATACTATATATATGTATAAGTGTATATATACCAATCATACATATTAAATATATATATACTACATACATACACTAATACATACTAATACATACACCCTCAAAATACGTATACGCGTACGTGTACGCAAGGGGAAGAACGCGAACCTGTGTACATGCACGAGATCGACGATGACGACGGTGTCCACGATGTTGATGACGATGATGAAGACGACGAAGGTGATGACGAAGATGACGATGATGACGACGATTACGATGACGACGATGACGACGACGACGAAGACGACGACGATGACGAAGATTATGGTGAAGAGTGGTGGTGCTGGTAGTGTGAGGGAGGTCGTATTGGTGGTGTAGGGTGGTGGTGGTGGTGGTACGGGGTGGTGGTGGTGCTGGTGGTATGGGGTGGTGGTGAAGGTGTTGATGGTGATGATGTGATGGAGAACGTGGCGGGGTCATACTCGACTGGAGGAGGAGCGGGTGGTGGTCGACTGAAGGAGGAGAAGTGGCCGGGGGGGAGCTTGGCCGGAGGGGGAGGCTCGGCCGTCGTGCTGGCGGTGGTGGAAGCATGGGGTGGAGTCCGGCTCGATGGAGGAGATGAATGGGGGGAGAAGAAGAGGGTGGTCGGGACAGTGGCAGTAGCAGCCGGTTGATCGATGGTGCTGGGGTCGTAGGGGACTGCGGGTGATGCTGGAGGGAGGAGGAGTGGCCGGGTGGTTGGCAAGCGCAGGTGATTGGAGAAGACGATGGTGATAACTGTGGTGGCTGAACTGATGATGGCAGGAGAGGAACTCGGCTGTCGTCGTGCTGGCGGTGCGGGCTCGCCGGGGTAGAGGAACTCGAGGGTCGTGGGGAAGAGGGAGTAGTCGTGAAGGAGAGCTCGGCTGGTTCTGGTGGTCGTTGCCGGAGTAGGGGCCGGCCGAGGTGGCAGGTTGGGTTCAGTTGATGATGGAAGGAAGGAGATGAATAAGAAGAAGAAGAAGAAGAAGAAGAGAAGAAGAAGAAGAAGAGAAAGGGAGAAGAAAGAGGCTTCGGTTTTCGTGAGAAGGGAGGAGAGAGAGAGGGTGTGGGTTTTTCTAGGTTTGGGGATTAGGGCTTGCTCTTGGGAAGGGTGTGAGGAGACGTTAAATAGGGATTTGTGATGGTGAGTGTGTGGCGATGATGAGTCCCGTTCTGAATGGGTGGCTCAGATTCAACATGAAGAATATACATATAAAGGAGGGAGAGAGGAGATAGGTTGACTAGTCAATGGGTTGGGGTTTCTCCATTTGGTTTGAACCAATGGGATGATGACACCTAATGCGACATTTGTAAATAGGCCCCTTAAATTTGGGTATTTGCACAGACACATAAAATAATAAAAAAATGGTAGACGATTTGGTGTTGGTATTTTGTAGGGTGAGGGGGCGTTGTGGGTTTTGCATGGGCTTAATTAATGGGGTATTTGGATTAAATTTAGGTTAAAATAAGATTAGTCAAAGTTGGTATCTCCAATTTAATTAAAGAATAAACGTAAGTGGTGTTCTAAAATTAATTGAAAGTACATGGGGCTAAAATTAGTTGGGACACAAGTGTCATGAACATAGAAGATTCAGAATAGAATTATATCCTAATTTGGGTTGCTCAAAATGGATCGAGATTGTGTCTCCAATTTTGATTGGAACGCACAACGATACAAAGTTGAATTTTATTTAGAATTAAAATAAATGTCCACGACGAATATTATGCGGCTAAAATGAAGCACAAGAGAGATAATTATGAGTTACACAAAGGTCATGAAAGGTGTAGGCCTGGTGTCAGTCTTGGACCCTTTAATTGGTCTGGCTAAACAGATTGAGTTGGTGTCTCAAAATTGATGACAACGACACATGTGCGCGACACAGGATTAAATAATGCATTTCGGACACGGAAAGTTGTGCAATTAAATTAGAGCACAAAGGATTATGATTTTGAGTGACGGAAAAGTCCAGCGCCTAAGTTGGTGTGTCACGTCTAGAATGCAATAACTTGTTAGAAATTATTGGCTAATGTTGGGCTCCGAATATTGCAACAACGCTATGGTGTAACAATTTCGGTAATTAATTACAACCTCAATAAATTAATCCTAAAATAATACAAATTAAATTCATAACCCTACATTTCGGTCAGTGGTTCATCTAGTGGGCTTCTAGGTCAAGTCTACTAACTCAAACATTAATGAACACTATACAATCATATATATATATAAATACACATATCATGCAATTATTTTAAATTAAATACACACAATACTTATAATAAACAAAAAGTCAAAAATATTCATATTTTTAGAAAGTGGTAGTGACAAGTCTACCCTCCTTAAAAGAATTCCGTCCTCGAAATTTAAGATCCTCAACAGTTGTATTTACTCGTTATATTATTTTTCATCAAAATTTAAATTCGTCAACCCACATAATCATGAAGTAATCCACATTGTCATTTCACAATTTTTCAAAATTTCGTAATTATCGTATTCCTGAAAATCCTCGAAATAAAAATCAAATTCTATTTTTATCACAATTTTCTCCAAAACTTTAAGTTAATAATTAAATACTCAAAAATTTAATATCCAATCCTCTAATTTAATTCCAATCAATGTATATTTATAAAATTTGAAATCTCATCCGAAAAGTTTGAATTCAAATACTAATCCATTATTCATCTTACTCCTCAAATTTTAAGTCCAATTGATGCGTATTTATAAAATTTAAATCCTCACCCCAAAATTTGAATTCAACACTAATCCATTTATTTTCTTATTCCTCAATTTTTTTTCCATACAATACTAAAATAATGTAATAGTTATAAAATCTTTAAATACCACATACATTCAAATATAAGTTTATATCTTGCAGTCAAATATATATAATGATAATCTCCTAAAATTTCCTCGAATTGTAATGACAATTCAATCATATCATAATCTTCCTAAAATTAATAAATCATCAATTTTGCCATATTAAATTCTTAACTCTTTATTTAAATTAATATTTATCCTCAAAATTTAAGGCACATTGTCTCTCTCTGTCAAGTCATAACCTCTTCATCTTATTCTTTACTACGGTCAAACTTCCAACGATCAAACTCTAAGAAAATCCTACCTATAGTCATACAACATGCAATCAAAAGAAAACATATATAGTTATGGTCACTTTTGTCACGGTATTGCAGTCTCTGCCAGGGTGTACTAATAATTATATTCTAACAAAAAATCACTAATACAAGCTATGGTACTAAGGAATCAATCAATCAATTAAATAGAAAGGAATAGAAGGAAAGAAAAGAATAGAACCTGCTAACACGTCACCTGCAGTATCGGTCTCCTCGACCGTAATCACAAATGTCCCGACCTGCTGGGGTGGCTCCCTTCGCGGGTTCTGAGCAATCTGCGGTTCCATAGGTGGACTAACTGGATCTCTATGATTTGGAGCTGCTTGCTGGCCGGGAAGTTAGGAGCTAGAAGACAATCCCTTACTCGATGTCCCGCAGCGCCACAGTTCAAACAAAGTCCTAGCCTCGCTCTACATCTCTTCCTAAGATGACCTGGCTTCTTACAGTAATGACAAGTCTGCTGATCCTGCTGAACATGAACCGGTGCCTGGTACTGCTGGTGGTTATACTGAAACGTCCTCGGCTGCTGCTGGCCAGGATACTGATGGTGGTTATACTAAAATATCCTTGGCTGCTGCTGTCCAGGATACTGCTGGGCAACTCTCTCAACTGCCTGTAGTGCCATCTGGTGAGCGTTCTCCATTCTCTCTCTCATCAGTTCAGTCTGCGCTTGGTGTGCCTCTGCCTGCACTCTCAGAGCCTCAGCTTAAACTCGCTGAGCGTCTTCCGTCACTCTCTGGGCATCTACCATGCCATGGATCAAAGTAAATATCTGTGCCCCGTCAATGGACATACCTGCGGGAAGCGGAGTCGGTGGAGGAGGAAGGTTGTCTGTCATAGCTGGGGCAACACATGGAAAAAATGGGAGAGGAGGAACTCCAGATGTCTATCCGTCAGGTGGAGAGCTGGCAGACCCCTCTGAAGTTGATGCTCTCACTCTCATAGATCTTGTCTTCGGCGGCATCCTGAAGACAGACCGAAAAGAATCAATCAAGGCAATAGATGCGATCATCAAGGGAGGACAGTAAAATTCTAAGGAAGCAACATTCAGAAGGAAAAGATAAGGACAACAAGATAATAGATTAAAAATATTCCTAGTTGTGATTGAGTATTCGCTCTTATCCTAGTATGCTATATCCTAGATCCTATCGCAGGCACGCAGTAGTATAACTAAGGTGTCACACTACCACGACATCGCTCTAATTGCGAAGTCTGACCTGCATGGGCCACCACTAAAACAATGTAAATTCAATTGACCTAAATTCTCTACTTCGACCACTTCTAAGTCTCTTAAGTTGTTTCCCTGTTCGACGTTCAGCCTCAGCCCTGAACTCCTTGAACTTTTTGAATGTTTCGTCTTTTGTCTTGAGCAGATAGATGAGCGCGTACTTCGAGTATTCGTCGATGAAGGTAATAAAATACTTTATCATGGTCTTTGTGGAGAACTGTTTGAAGTCACAGATATCTGAGTGTACCAACTCCAGAAAATTTATACTTCGATTTACCTGTTTGAACAATTTTTTTATAATCTTTGTCTGCGTATAGACCTCACACTTCTCCTCCTCCTTACTCCCATATTTGGAGATAAGCCATACACTAGACATCTTACGGTACAGATTATATGCCCTAGTCTTGGTTTTCCAAAATACTTGTAATGAGACTCTACTTACAAGCAGAAGCTCGAACATCTATCTGATACTGAAGCCTTGTTTCAAAGTATGTCTCCTACCAAGATCACCATCTGGCAACTATGGATGTTCACCCTCAAGTCTGCAACCGACTTCCTGAGATCAGTTCCTTGGTAATCATTGGTACTTTGCTATACATACTTCTTTGACTGTAACTTCTCGAAGTCCAGAACCATTGTCTAATTCCCAAATCCTCTGCTTGATCCTTGTTCGCTATCGAGATCTTTGGCCTTCTTCGGTGATAGAATTGATCTCGATGAATTGCTCTTCCTAGAGCTCTCGTGGCTTGATGCACTAGTGTCCTTTCACCAGTCAGCAACCACACCAGATGACTTAACCTGTGCAATCATAGCAACCAAGTTAAGTAATCAAAGTAACCAAGTTAAGCTTTTACCTTGCTATTTTTGTTTGAAATTTGATCTGCAATCCTCATTCTCATGGTCCTTCATGCTTGAAGAGACATCCTCCAAGGTGCTCATAGCCCTATGAGCATAACCTGGTTGTGCATAGACCTTGCTTAGAGCTGGCCACATAGACGCTTCCATGTGCCAAGTCCTACCATGCACCAAAAGAATACCATGCGCAGTGACTACTACACTGAGCTCGCCATGCGTAATAAGTGCCCTGTGCTGAGACTGCTTATGTGCCGAGTTCTTTCATGTTATAATTGTTGCCATGCGTTGATGCATAGTGTCAGTCTCTTTTCGGTAACCGTAGTAGACTTCTCCATGCGGCTACTAGCTTTAGATATCTTTATGCGCTAACTTGCATCAGATGTCGACTTCATTTCCCTTGGAATATGCGTCTCCAGTGACGCCAGATCAAGATCACTTCCATCCGCAGGAATGGTAGATCCTGGATCTCTCTACCCACGTCCAATATTTGACAGATGACTCCTTCCTCATCCAAATGATTAAAGTATAGCCTGTCAATCTTCTCAAGTTTATAAAAACTTGTGTCGAGAAGACTTGTACAGTTGTTCTCTATCTTACTCAGATCTTGCTTTGAGATTGTTAGTCCCGAGGCTTAATAAAAGATGGTAGAACAAGAAGTTGAAGTCGAGATCAGGAGTTCACACAAAAGTTTTCTCTCTGATATACCTCAATCTAATAAAAAACTATATAATTATACAATATATTAGCTGATTATAACTCCTTCTGAATCACAGAATTCAAGAACCAAAAATACGTTCTTCTTTTTTATGTAGGTATATCAGAGAGAAAATTTTGTATGAACTCCTGATCTTGACTTCAACTTCTTGTTCTACCATCTTTGATTAAGTCTCAGAACTAACAAAGTATATCCATGCATTGAAAACCTTTATATTCTTTATTACTCGGGAAGGCAAGGTAGAAAGAACTGCATTAATAAAGGTAAGTATTTTCCTCTAAACATATAACAACGCCTCCAAGTATCCAATATGAGCTCTACTTTATCAATTAGAGGTTGCCATTCACTCCTGCCTATTTTACCAACTTTAATTTGAAGACCCAGATATTTAATTAAGAATTTCCCAATATTATATTGAATAAAGCTGCAATCTGACCATTATTAATATGATTACCATTAAGCCATATAGCACTAGTCTTAGAAAAGTTAATATTCATACCTTCATACATATATAAACAACACTTTAAGTGTACTCATGATAGAAATATTGCAAGGATCACCTATAAGAGATTATATATAATTCTTCTGTCGTCGTTTCTCTCCTCTCACTAAGCAACTAACTTTCTTCTTGCAGGAAGTTTCTTTTGTTGAAGCATTAGTTTGAAATTTATGATATATATATATATATATATATATATATATATATATATATATATATACATATATATATATATATATATACATATATATATATATATATATATATATATATATACATATATATATATATATATACATATATATATATATATTCCGACAAATAAAAGATTTTTAAAAGATTGTAAAAAAAAAAAATTATACTAATGCTTATATTCAAACCATTGGTTCTCAATTGGTTAGAATAGAAACTGTCCTTGATAAAGTTCTTTATAAGATAATTTCTATTTTAAAATTACCTAATACTTTTTCTAAAGCTTCTACTTCTAAAAAAGTTAGGACCAATAATATACCAATAAAGCCAGCTAGTGACACTAGTGGTTTTAAATTATCTTCTCTTGAGGTTATAAAGGAAGAAATAAAAAAGTTAATTAAAAAGTTACAAGCTACCTCTTTAGGTGAAAATAAATATAAAAGTAATTTGGCAGTACTTGATGGAAATTCTTCCATAGTTGATGATTCAGATATTTAATCTAATAATGAGAGTTATTCTCAGATATCTGAAGATCATTTAGATTCTGATCAGATACATGCTATTCAACAGTCTTTTAAAGGTGATCATAGAACTTCAAATATGATTCTGCCCATGCACCAGCAACATAAGAAGCCTAATCTTCAAAAGTATTACTATAAACGTCCTACTCCAATGGATGTATTATATGAAAAAAATGATAATATCATTCAAAATAACTACAGTGGTGGCAATATTTATGAATGGAACATAGATGGTTGTTCTGACAAACAAATATGTGACCAAATGCACAGAATGTTAATGTTTGTTACATTTTGTCGTTCAAACAATAACACTGATCAAGATATTGCTAGCTTTATTATATGTGATTTTACCGGAACTTTGAAAGGCTGGTGGGATCATTGTCTATCTACTGAACAAAAGACAGACATAAATAATGCTGTCAAAATTAAAAATAATAATGAAATACAAGATAGTGTTATGACTTTGATAGTCACTATCTTTGATCATTTCACTGGTTTAGTTTCTGATAATGGTGAGCGAATCAAAACTCTACTGCAAAATCTTCGGTGTCCTACTCTAACCCATTTTAGATGGTATAAAGATACTTTTCTAAATAGAGTAATGTAATTAAGTGATGCAAACTCTGCACAATGGAAATCAAAGTTTATTGATGGTCTTCCTAATTTGTTTGCAGAAAGAGTTAGACAACAAACGTGGACTAAAAATGATAGAATTATACCATACAGTGATTTCACTTATGGTAACTTAGTTAACGCATGCATTCAAGAGGGGTTATCTCTTTGTAATGACTTGAAATTAAAAAATCAATTAAAATATCAAAGGTTATCTAAGAGAAAATAATTGGGAGAATTCTGTAGCCAACTCGCTATGGAAACTATTAAACCTCTAGATAATAATAAATATTTCTTTAAATAGAAGTCTTACAGAAAGAAGAGTTGTTCTTCTAAAAGAAAATATCACAAGGATTTTACTGAAGAGAAAAAAATTTCCTACAAGGAAAAAATAATTCAAAAAATTTCCTACAAGAAAAAAATAATTCTCAAAAATAAAAGTTCCAATAAAAATGTTAAGTGTTTCAAGTATGGCAAAGTTGGTCATTACTTGAATAAATATTACACTAAACAAAAGATCGATATGATCGAAGATGAAGGGTTGAAAAGACTCTACTAAAAGTCATGATTAATTCTGATCATGAATCTGATTCATCCAGTGATGAGTCTCTGAATTATGATAGTAATTGCGGTACTGATTAAAATTAAAAAGCATGTACCTTTAACAGTAAAGCAGATTACTTTAAGTGTATTGTTGAAATGAATGGTCTCTCAATTAATGTATTGACCAGTCAAAATAAAAAAGAAATTTTGGAATCACTATTGACTAATAAAAAAAATTGTATCAAAGACTAAGAAAAAATCCATCTCCTTGGAGTATTAGTCATACTAAAGTTGTTCGGCTTATTAAACAAAAGGTTAAAAGATTACCTTGCTTACAATTAGCCAATCCTTATTGGTTTAAAATTGTTGAGACTGTTGCCAGTTACATTGACTACGGAAGAATTCTCAAGCAGACATTATCCCAATAATAGTCATACTATTCTTGTTAGATACCATTCTGGAAAATGGGATGATACCAAAATTAATTACTCTATGATAAAGAAATCTTTCTATTATCAAATGCATTCATAAATTCCAAGATGATTTATTAAATAGAAAATTCTTACTTGGAATAGATTGTAGTTCTGCTAAATCTGTTCTTGAAAAAGATGTTAAGAATCTTACATCTAAACAAATTTTTGCTAGATGGCAAGCTGAACTAGCAATATTTGATTTTGATATTGAATTTATTAATGGCAAAGATAATTCTCTTCCTGACTTTCTGACTTGTAAATTTTTACAGCAAGATGTCCAGCCAAGCCAAAGGGAGAGGCAGGTCTAAGGGGACATTACATCATCAAGACTCATTTGCTCATCAAAAAATAATTAGCAATAGGCCTACTGAAGCTGGATCCAGCTTCAATGCCAAAGACAAGTAGCCTGCCAATAGTGACACTACCACTTTTTCTTACAAAGAAGCAATGGAAGTTGAGTCCATCTTCTATGAGATGCTAAATTTTGAAAAAATTATCAAACTCGATAGCAGTGATATTTCTCTTGTAAAGGATCCATGGAAACTTAATAAACGATATCTCGAGAGCAGTTTTATTCCAGCTATGGGTAAACCTGTCAATATTTACGAAGGAATTTTAATCACCACAAAATCCATAACTATGGAACATTCTACTAAACTACATTCTCTGGAAGTGGCTACAGTAAAGTTATTATTAAAAATATTCTCACACCGCAATCTTGACGTCTACATCCTAACAGGTAACAACAACTCTCGAAAGTTATTGTTTGTAGTTATAATTATTGGGATTATATACAAGCATTTTACAACTTCTTATACTACGAGAATTCCCAAATGACCCATTCTTGGTTCATCAGGATTTGTCCTGAAGTTCTTCAGAACGAAATTTCTTCATGGTTCTATGACTGGTGGCTTAAGCTTGGAGTTACCTTGAAAATTCTTTCAAATCCTATTCAAGAACAACTCTCTAAATGGATTCTCTCATGTCCTCATTGTCAAGAGGATCATCTTTTTGGAGGGGAGAGTACATTCTATTATTTTGTTCAATTCTAGATTCCATATATATTTCATTGGACTATTAAATGTGAGTTTGATTGCAATAATATACCTATTTTGTCATAATTTTTTTTTGTGAAATGGTGGCAGAGAATTGATGAAAAGGATAAACTAATGGAAGTTATTGCCTCCATCAAAGAGAATGAAGCTCATATGGACAAGAAAATCCAAAAAGAAATATTATGTGATAATACAATCACCAAGTTAAAGGAATCTCTTCTCAGGAAGAACCCTAGCATATCTGAGGATGAATTAAAAATGAAATGCTTTCAATTTATGAAAGCACATTTTGATGCCAATTTTAATATGGACATTTCAGGTAATACCTCTGAGGCCAACCTGGAAGATATGACAGCTGACGAATTTTATCAGTCGATTACAACTACCTAATCCACCGGAGAAAAATAATTCCTTCCACTTTGGAGGGTCCCATCTTCCTTTAATCACGGGAAGAGTGGTTGGCTTTTTTCAACTTTTTGTTAGTGGGTTCTACACTCATTGGTTGCGCTGGACGGTCATGCTGCAAACAACTATTAAAGTGTTCCGACACTTACCTGCTTGATTTGTGGCATCCTTCTTTTTCTACTACACGTTCCTAAAGGAAGATTCGGTGGAAGACAGCTGGATGGCTCTAAGTAAAGTTGTTGCCTTCGTTCTGAAGCAATGTTGTAATATATATAGGGGAGTCCCCTAAGTGTGATGTGTGTGTTTTTCAATTTCTACAATTTCTACTTCTTCTTGCATTGTACTTCTGTGTGTTACTTATCATCGATCATTTAGTATCGATATTAATAAAAGATTTCAAGATTTCGCTTAAACGAGTTATTTTTAAGACCTTCTTTGTATATATATATATAACAATAGTCAGAAAAGTTTATATATATATATATATATATATATATATATATATATATATATATATATATATATTACAACCAACGACATAAAAATATTAGATCATACAATTTATTAGGAAAGAAAAGATCAAACATACATTAAGTAAACCAATCTTTGTGAATATGGGAATGAGATTAAATTAAAATAATTACATGGATACAAAAATTAAAATAATGGTGGCATATCAGTTTTCATAATTATCCGATATCAAAATACCTTAAAAATCAAACATATAACTGAAATACTGAAAAGTTGGGTTTTACAAAGTAGAGGATTTTGGGCAGCACACTTTTTTTTTGCCATATTACAATATAACATCATGCAAACATACATAAGAAATTTGCTTAATTAATATTCAAAACTCAACAACGTAAGATATGCAATCTTAACAATCATAATAATTCGTAATGCATTTGGTTTTAATTAATGGTTATTCGTCTAGAACTGAGCCTGGAGCCAGTCCACTGTCTTCTTGTCCACCTGAAAGGCCTTGGCGAGAACATCATCAGATATTTCTGGTTTCGGACCGAAGACGGCATTTGCAACGGTTATCGCCCCGGGGTTCTGGCTACTGAGGGCTACGATTGCCACCGCACTTCCATTACCATAATTAAATTCGAAATGTACGAGTCCCTGGGGGAACACAAACACATCGCCCTTGTAGAGAGTCTTATTGAAGAGTTTGTTATCAGGGTTGGAGGTTACGAATCCAACGTAGAGCGAGCCTTCAAGAACGGTTAGGATCTCGGTGGCTCTGGGATGGGTGTGAGGTGGATTGAGTCCATAGGGTGCGTAGTCGATGCGAGCCAAGGAGATGCCAAGGGTGTTGAGGCCAGCAATTCTAGCCACATTGACAGCAGTCACATTGGAACCGAGTTTGTTTGCTGTGTCGCCAGGCTTGTCAAGGCCTGAGAAGAAGAAATCATCAGCTACGGCAAGCTTCGGGTCCTTGCACACTAATCCATTCACTAACACTGCACCAGCCAAGGGGGAAAAGAAAAAGAAAAAAACCCAGTAATTAGCTGTGTGTTGATAATGAAGAATGGTGAATTAATTAAAATGTGACAAAATAAGAAGCCTAATTAGCGTACCATTGGGCATTTTATCAGCAACACAGAAGTCTTGGAGAGGACTAGGATCCGAAGCAAATGAGAGAGTGAAGGTGAAAACAAGGAGAGCGAGCACTGGGATTAAGTGAGCGGCCATTTTGTTCCTCTGCCTAATTAATTAGCAAGAAACTTAAGAAGTTTTCTGAGTGTTGATGGCTTGGAGGTGAATATGGGTATATATAGAATATGGATTATAATGTGGATAGTTCCTGGAAAGAACTAACTACTAATATAATACGAATATAAGAATGGAGATTTGTTGAATTTTAAAACGCGGTAGGGCGGCACAATTATACAAATACAAGAATGAAGATTTACTAGGGAAGCAGCTAGCTAGCTAGCTGAAATTGTCAAGCACTTGTCAATAGCACAAAGAAAAGAATATTTTCTTAATTTCCCCTAGCTAAATAATATTGTCAACGCACATAGACATATAATAAAGGTATTGGTATGGATTTTCTCAGATTCTCATTTCTTGCACAAGTAAGATATGGAGACAAATTAAACAGTTTATACATATATCACGTGTTTAATTCAAGATAGCTTCGAGCAATAACATTAAGATTTTGTCAACTCCAACCTGATCTTTCCTCAAACAACAAATAACTATTACCTATTTATACATATTGTACAATTATTTTTAATATAATCATATATACTATATTATCATACATTTATATATACCTAAAATTTTCTTTAAAAACAAAATTCTCTATAATTTTGTGCACCATTCCAAAATATCCTCTGAGATTCTACCGAAAATATAATTAATACTAATAACAAATATATTCAATATTATACTCTATTAGAAGATCTCAACAATAATGGTATAATTATTGTATCAACTATATTTGTAAATTAAAAGATACAGGACAAAATAAGCATAAATAGTAGATCCTCTGCAAATTTGGAAAAGAAGAAGAAGAAGTTATGGCCTCCTTAAATTTGAGCACCATTTCTCCCCTGCCTCAAGAAAATTATGTTAATTTGAGAATGGGTTGGAAAGCCTCAAATAGATGATTCAGATGTTCCTCCTCCTGATAACATAAACTTACTTTTTTAGCAACCTTCTACCATGAAATCTTAACTTCTTGCAAGTTACCCCGGCCCTTCCATTAGCATAGAATCAAACTTATAGGGTCAAGTACATCAGAAGAACAAATATTGTTAGGGTTGTAGTCCTTCTAGAAACAATTGTCTTAATAAGGCTATCACCTTTTCATGATCACACAATGTGCCATCGGACTCAGCAGCATTACTACGTACAATTCCGACTGTTTTGCCCGTCCATCTTCTTCTACTTGGGCAGCAGATAGAACCTGAGCAAATCTATATCAGTACCTTAATATAATTCTGATCTGCATTGCAAGTGACGTCTAGCCTAGCGGTTAAGACCGATGCATACTATCTAGGAGGTTGCGGGTTCAAGCCTTAGAAAGAAAAGAAAAGAATTATGATGTGCATTAAAAAATTTTGGGGAATAAAAACAATATTCTTGTCCTTGTACTATTGACAAGTATTGATAATTCCATATGCTTCCTACATACAGCATAATTATTAATTCATGATGAATAAACGTTGCTAAGAAAATAGCCAAAATCCATACTTTAAGTGGCAGTTCAAATATATAGGCAAAATATTTCGATATCCAATTTGTAAACTTATGCCACCTGCCGCGTTTACAGATTCAACAGATGATCGATAGATCAAACAACCCCTATATATTGTGTCAATACCTTACACATTAATTATCTGTGTTCACATTTATATATGTTCTAGACACATTCTTTTGTTTTCTTTTTTTGAATTCTATGTACTAGACACATTCATATCTACAAAGCAATTCCATTGTTAATTTCACCAACATTACTGTCAAGATAGATATTTGGGTGCAGTGACATTTTTCAATTCTAATTATATTCGAATAGACATAGTCATATTGTGCTGAGTCTAATGTCGGGTGTTAAACTTTAATATATGGACGATTTGGTTACACTTGGATAACATTGAGATGTCTAGTATTAATTTGGAGGTTTGTCTTGTTGATAATCAGAATAGATGCCTCTTTCACATTTTACAAAAATATAATGGGTACTCAGCCTCATTAGATTGGATGCTAATTGGAATGATTAATATCCTTTAAAATACTATATACATATATATATATGGTTGCTAATTTAGATGATTAATTTTCAGCTGAAGAGATTTAAAAAAGGCCATATTTGACTTGCCAGGAGATGAAGCACCTGGCCTGATGGTTTTTTCTATAAACAATATTGGGATATATGTTATAAAAGACGCTATTATTTGGTTGTTTGGAGAATTTTATAATGGTAATTGTATGACTGATAGACTTAAAAATATAATGGGTGAGTAAATTTAGGCATATAAGTTCAATAAATTTCACTTTTAAATTTGTTATGAACGTTCTATCTAATACATTGAGTAGGTTTTTGAATAATTTAATGGATAATGCTTAATTAATCATGTTTTCTTAAAATAGAGCTTATTTTGGATAGTGTTGCTGGAGTAAGGACATGTTTCATATGTGTCATGTCAATAAAATAGTGTATTCTTTTTAAAATCAGATTGTGAAAAGGCTTATGATGAAGTGGAATGGGAATTTTTTTTCATCAAGTTATGAGAGCTAGACTAGAGGATTTAGTGAAAAATGGATAGCCTGGATTATGAGCAGCCTAAGATCTGGTACTTCTTCTATTCATATTAATAGGGTGAATGGAAAAAAGTATATATGTTAGGCAGAGGATCCTATTTTGCCTTTGTTATCTGTGCTTATGGCTGAAGCTCTTCATAGATTAATATATAATGTTAGACAAGCTGATCTTATTTCAGGTATAGAATGCAACGATATGTATGAACAAGTTCTAAATATGTAGTTTGTTGTTTATACTTTCTCATACCAGTTTTACTAATCTTAAAGTGTTGTTTATATATATATATATATATATATATATATATATATATATATATATATATATATATATATGAAGGTATGAATATCAACTTTTCTAAGAGTTGTGGTATATGGCTTAATGGTAATCATATTAATAATGCTCAGATTTCATGCAGCTTTATTCAATGTAATATTGGGGAATTCTCAATTAAATAAATATTTCGGTCTTCCAATTAAATTTTTGGCAGTGTACATTATCCAAGTTAGTCTCGGACGGAGCAAAACATTAGTTTTCAAGAATTAATACCTGAGCAAATCCATATGGATACTTTAATATATCTGATGTGCATTGACAATATATGTTTGCGGAATAAAATCATATTCTTGTCCGTCCATGTACTATTGATAATTTCAGCTGCGTCCGGCATACAACTTAATTATCAATTCATGATGAATAAACGATGATAAGAAAATAGACGAAAACGACATCTTAAAGTGGCAGTTCAAATATACAGGCAAAATATTTCGATATTTGTAAACTTATATGTGCCACATGTCACGATTACAGATCAAACAACCCCGGCCTATTGTGTCAACTTACACAATAATTATCTGTGTTCACATTTATATATCTTCAAGACACATTCATATCTTCCATTGTTAATTTCACCAAATAGAGATTTGGGTGCCTATATATCACATTTTTCCATCGATTCTAATTATATTCGATCGAATAGACATAGTCATATTGTGCTGAGTCTAATGTCGCGTGTTAATTAAATAGTCATATTGTGCTGAGTCTAATGTCGCGTGTTAACTTTAATTAACTAAGACTGACTAATTCCGAAACATGAGGACAACAATCTAGTAGTACTGTATATAGTAGACAGTTCTTTCCACATTGTCCTTCTTCTTCTTCTTCTTCGTCTTCTTCTTCTATATATACCCATATATATACCCATGCATGCTCGCCTCCAAGCCATCATATATATCAAGTACTTCATCAACACTAGAAATTATAAGCTTTTATTTCTTCTTAATTTTTCTATATATCGATCCAATTCCTAATTAAGACATTGATTTAAACAAAATGGCTGCTCGCTTATTCGCAGTGCTCGCTCTTGTTTTTATCAGCTTTACAATCTCAATATCTGCTTCGGATCCTAGTCCTCTCCAAGATTTCTGTGTTGCCGATAAGATGTCCAGTGGTACGTACATTCTTAATTGGTCAGGTTTCCTTATTCGACTATGTTCACTGTCAACATATATATAGCTAATTACTATTTTTCTTTTGGCTGTGGTGCGGTGCGGTGTAGTGTTCGTGAATGGATTAGTGTGCAAGGACCTGAAGCTTGCGGTAGCTGAAGATTTCTTCTTCTCAGGCCTTGACAAGCCTGGCGACACATCAAACAAACTCGGTTCCAATGTGACTGCTGTCAATGTGGCTCAAATTGCTGGCCTCAACACCCTTGGCATCTCCTTGGCTCGCATCGACTACGCACCCTATGGACTCAATCCGCCTCACACCCATCCCAGAGCGACCGAGATCCTAACCGTTCTAGAAGGCTCACTCTACGTTGGATTCGTAACATCCAACCCTGATAACAAACTCTTCAATAAGACTCTCTACAAGGGCGATGTGTTTGTGTTCCCCCAAGGACTCGTACATTTCGAATTTAATTATGGTAATGAAAGTGCCGTGGCAATCGCAGCTCTCAGTAGCCAGAACCCCGGGGCGATAACTGTTGCAAATGCCGTCTTTGGTCCGAAACCAGAAGTATCTGATGATGTTCTCGCCAAGGCCTTCCAGGTGGACAAGAAGACAGTGGACTGGCTCCAGGCTCAGTTTTGGACGAACAACCATTAAAACGAAATGCGTTATGAACAATTATGATTACTAAGATTGCATATTTACATTCTTGAGTTTTGAATAAGCAAACTTTGTAAGATGAGAGAAGTATTTGATTCTTTATCAGAATAATTTTGTGTGTTTATTCAACCTCAACTTGGCCGTTAAATAGCCATTTACAACTCTAACAGAATGCATAAAAGTAGCACCCTCCAACCATATTCTAACTAGTGATAACAAATCAAAAGCATAGATCAAATAACAAAATTCCTAAAGACTAGAATTTATTGAAACCCAAATAACAACCTCTTCAACCTCCTCAACAGGATTAACTCTAACAAATCATCCCATAAGCCTGTTGCATGAGATTCACCTCTATGACGCTGAGTTTCTGTCTCATCTCAATGAACTTGACTCGCCCGAGCGCCTTGGTCAGAATGTCTGTGAGCTGCTCTTCAGTGTTGATGTACTCGACCTCAACCTTCCCTCTCTCGACACACTCCCGAATGAAATGATACCTTCTATCAATATGTTTTCTTGCTGAGGGAGATGGCGGACTTGTTATCTACCTTGAGCATGACGTTGCCGGCCTCCTTGTTCTTCAAGTCACCAAGGAGTTTTGCAAGCCAAATGCCTTGGCATGTCGCCGTTGTCGCGGCAATGTACTCGGCCTCGCAGGATGACAATGCCACGACCTTGTGCTTTTGAGATTGCCAGCTAATGAGGCTACGACCGAGGAAGAATAACACGCCAGTGGTGCTCTTGTGGGTGTCGATGTCTCCTGCCTTGTCACTATCGTTGTAGCCAATCAGCCGTGGTTCCTCCACATTCTTTGCATAGAGACAACCAAAGTGACGTGTGCCAGCGACGTAGCGAAGGATGCGCTTGACAGCAGCAAGGTGTTCGCTGGTCGAATTCTCCATGAACCGACTTACATAGCCTACCGCGTACGAGATGTCTGGGCGCATGTGCACCAAGTACCGGAGGCTTCCGACGATGCTCCTGCTAGATGTGGCGTCATTCGGAGGGGCTGATCTCACCTTGCTTAGCTTGAACCTCGGTTCCATAGGGATGTGGCACGGGTTGCAATCCACCATGCCACTCTTCTCCAAGATTTTGAGCGCATATGCCTCCTGACTGAGGGTGATGAAGCCATTGGACTGCTGCACCTCCATGCCGAGGTAGAAGGTGAGCAATCCCAAGTCACTCATTTTGAACAAGGCCTTCATCTCCTCCTTGAACTTGGCAATCTCTTGTGGGTCCGTCCCGGTGATGATGAGATCGTCGACGTACACACCCACAAGTAGGCGAGATGGACCTTTGTCGCGTGTATACACAGCGTGCTCCTGTGCACTCTGGTGGAATCCAAGTGACAATAGACAACTATCAAGCTTGGTGTTCTAATCTCTCGGTGCTTGCCGCAGCCCGTATAGTGGTTTGTCAAGTTTTAGCACTTTGTGCTCTTGTCCTTCGATAACAAAGCCGGAAGGTTGGGCGACGTACACCTCCTCCTTGAGGTCGCCGTTGAGGAACGCTGTCTTTACGTCCATGTGGTACAACGCCCACCCCTCATGCCTGGCGAGTGCGATCAACAAACGGACGGACTCGAGGGGACCAACCGGCAATAACACTTCCTCAAAGTCCACTCCTTGCCTTTGCACATAGCTTTTTTCCACGAGCCACGCCTTGTGCTTGAGGACGACGCCATGCTAGTCCTTCTTGAGCTTGTAGACCCACCTCAAACTGATCGGCCGGTGGCCAGATGGGAGGTCTACGAGGTGCCATGTACGGTTTTTCTCAATGGAGCTCATCTCCTCGAGCATCACTTGGTGCCAACATCAGTGTTTCTCGGCTTCAAAGAAAGTGACAGGTTCCTCGTTAACCATGAGGAGCATCCTGTCGACATCGAGCTCGAGGACGATGGTCGTGTCAAGCAAGCTCGCCAAGGTCCTGTACCTGTGCGACCCGTCGTCATCGGTGTCGAGCATGGCAGAGGCGTTGGTGGGTGGCGAGACAAATTCTACTCCATGTTGTACCACCAAGTCGAATGTTTCTGCCCCGTGCACCGGCGTGCCTTCGTATTCAACATATGGTATGGGGATCATAGTATACTCAACAGTAAATGTCTCACCTATGTTGTCTTGTACGCCCCAGTCCCACTTGGCTTTCTCGTCGAAGACAACGTCGCGTGTGACATACACGCGCTTGTCGGAGGGGTCGTATACCCGGTACGCCTTGGTGCTGGGCTCGTAGCCGATGAAGACCATGTGCTTGCTGCGATCTTCTAGCCTATGTAAGTTTGGCTTGACCACCTTGACTTGTGCGACACAACCGAAGGTGCGAAGGAAGTGCACGCTTGGCTTGTGTCTGTGTCATGTCTCGTACGGCGTCTACCGTCGACGTTCCGTGTCGACGAGCGATTGAGGATGTAGACAGCCATCGTGACCGCCTCGCCCAAGAACTTCTCGGGCATATCCTTAGCCTTCAGAAGGCTGCACTCCATCTCGACGACCGTCTGGTTTCGGCACTCGATGATGTCGTTCTGCTGTTGTGAGTACGGCATTATGAGTTGTCGTTTGATGCCGAGGCCCGTGCAATACTCGCCAAATGCTACGGATGTGAACTCATCCTAACGATCAGTACGGAGCGCGCAGTTTGTGCCCTATCTCCACCTCGATATGGGCTTAAAAGTATTTGATGGCTGTCGGCACTTCATCCTTCGAGCCCAGTAACGTCAACCACATGTAGCGGCTGAAATCGTCGACAAGGAGCAAGAAGTAGCACTTACCACCGGGTGTCACCGGTGTGATCGGCCCGTAGATATCACTGTGAACGAGATCTAGCAGGTTTTCAGTACGGTACTTGGTCTCCAACAGAAATGGCGTGCGATGCTGCTTCCCGGCAAGGCAACTATCGCATATTTGATTGACGTGTTTGATCTGTGGTAGCCCGTGCACCATGTTGCGAAAGCTAACTTCCTGAGTTCTTCGAAGTTGAGGTGGCTGAACCGTGCATGCCACCGCCATGCATTGACATTGAGTCTTGCTGCTAAACACACTGGTTGTACAATATCAAGAGATGGAATGTACAGTCAGTTTCGGGCATGTTTTACTTTGGCGATGAGGCATTACTGACGATCTCAAATCAAGAGCACGCTGCCTTCGATCAAGACTTGGCAGCCGTTCTCATTGAGCTGCCCAAGGCTGATGATATTGCTTCTTAGCTTCGGGATAAAGTATACGCCGGTGAGGGCACGGTGCTCGCCGTTCTGGCATGTAAACATCACCATGCCACGCCCTCGGATGTCGATGACGGATCTGCCCCCAAACTTGATGGAGCCCGTGACTCCAGTATCCAGCTCGGCGAAGACCTCCTTGCAGCCCGTCATGTGATTGCTGGCACCGGTGTCGAGGTACCATGCTTCACCATGGTGGTCGTCCTCACGGCCCAGATACACCTAAGCGTGCACCTCGTCGAGTACGACGTTGTTGGTCGTGCCCATGGTGGTCTCAGCGAGCGTATACTCCTACGCCATCAGCAGTGCGGGCTTATCATCGTCGACTTGCATCAGATTGGTGCGCTCATCGCGCTTTGGCTTGCGGCAGTCCTTCGCCCAGTGGCCGTAGATGCCACAATTGTGGCACTTACCCTTCTTGTCACGCGTGCCACCGGACTCGTTGTCGTTGTTTGTGTCGCCGCGGCCACGACCTCTTGTCTTGCCGCGCCCGCGACCACACGTTTTGCTACCGTCGGAGTAGGCCTTGCCTTCCTTCCTCTGCTTCGTGCAAGCGAGCCACTTCTCTTCGGAGAGGAGAAGGCGGCTACTTGTGTCGCCGGAGTTGCTGCCAAGATCTTACTGCTCCTCGACGGCTAGAAGACGACCGGTAAGCTCTTCAATTGATAGCGTCTTGAGATCCACTAAAGTCTCGATGGCGATGGCGACTTGGTGTACTTGGATGGAACAACTCGAAGGAATTTTTTAACTACTTTCTCGTCGTCCATTTCGTCGCCGAGTAGTTGCAGGTCGCTGACGAGTCCCTTAAGCCGCATTGTGAAGTCCTTGACGGACTCGCCGTCCTTGAACTTCGTTGATTCAAAGTTGGCGCACAATTTCTGCGCCTTGGCCTCGCGCACGCGCTCGACGCCCATCTGTATCATCTTTACAGCGTCCCATGCTTCCTTTGTAGTGTCTTTCACTTCCAGTGTCTGCAGCATCTCTGGCGGTACGGCACGGTACGGAGTATGAAGGACATGGCCATCGTGTCGTCACGGTAGTCGGCTTTTCCGGATTTGATCGCCTCCTACAAGCCTTGTGCCTACATGTTGACTCTCATTAAGAGAGCCCAATCCGCGTAGTTGGTCCGTGTCAGCATGGGGTACTTGGAGGTGAATGAGGTCTCTTTCATAGATGTCAGCGTCGTGGGGCTTTGCTCGTCGTTGGTTGCCATAGCTCTGATACCAAATGTAAGATGAGAGGAGTATTTGATTCTTGATCAGAATAATTTTGTGTGTTTGTTCAACCTCAACTTGGCCTTTAAATAGCCATTTACAACTCTAACATAATGCATAAAAGTAGCACCCTCTAACCATATTCTAACTAAGTGATAACAAATCAAAACAAATCAAAAGCATAGATCAAATAACAAAATTCCAAAAGACTATGATTTATTAAAACCTAAATAACAACCTCTTCAACCTCCTCAACATGATTAACTCTAACAAACTTCTTATGTATGTTTTATTGTTGTATGGCCAAAAAAAAGTGTGCAGGCCAAAATCCTGTACTTTGTCAAACCCAACTTCCAGTATTTCAGTTGATATATGTTTAGTTTTGAAGGTATTTTGATGTCAGATAATTATGAAAACTGATATGCCACCATTATTTTAGTTTTTGTATCCATGTAATTAGTGCAGATCAACTTCATTCGCCATTGGTTCAATTAATAGTTGTCTATCCAGAACTGAAAGGTCTTTGAGAGAACATCACCCCACATATGTCCGGTTTAAATCCAATACGGTTTTGGCTACCGAGGGGTATGATTGCCACAATATTTGTTTGATCTTTATTGAACTGAAATGGTATTTTTCATTCCTTGTCGCCATCAGTGGCGTAGTCAAAAATTTTTATTCAAGGGATATGGTACTTACTATTAAATTTTTGGGCTAATTAGAGTTTATACCAGCTTGGTCTTTAGGCTCTGACATGTCCATTTAGAAAGTTTGATCCATAGATTTAGTATTTTTTGATCCTAAAATGTGCACTATAATACTAAATTCAAGAGCTAAATTCTCTAAATGGATATGTCAAGGCCTCAACTCTAAGTTGATATAAACTCTAGGGTATAAACTCTAATTAGCCCTAATTTGTTTTACAATACACGCATTTATAATCTCCATATATTAATATCAAATGTGATAGATTAATATGAATATGAACATGAATATTATAAAATACCAACCAAGTATGAATATGAATAATATGATTCATCTATCAATTTAGGTTAAGTGATTCTATTCATTAGGTTGACTTCGAATAAGGAATATGATGTCACTATAATCAATTACATTAAAGTTTCAATGGACCTATTTGCATTTGAATCTGACTCTGTTGCACCTCTCAAAGTCAATTATATCAGTTTAAGATTTTAATATTCAAGATAGCCCACATGAGAAGTTGTGTATTACATACACATCTCGAATACCAGCTTGGTCAAAATTAAATTTGCTCATATGAGATCTAGACAATGACATCAACTTAATTTTTTATTTTTTTTGCAGACATTCTTATGAGGCTAGATAAGAAAAAAATGAACCGTGATGATGGATCATTTTTTACATTTAGTTCCACTATAAATGATGCTAGTGCTTTCCAGTTCTTCAATAATAAACATATTTTTTATAGCATCGTATAATACTTTGAAGTTAAGAAATGCCTGCCTGTCACACTCCGATCTCCCGCAGGAATCGGCCGTCCCCGCTAGGCGCGAATCATCGCGCCAGTGCTCCCGCAGGACAATCGTTTCCATCGGGGCACGATGCCGTACGAGCCTGGGATTGCGCCCACGCAAGGCAAATACCGAAACGACCGTTGTAAACTAGTTTGCAGAGTCTCCATAGCGGAAACATAGAATAAACACAAGTATTGAATCCAAATCAAGCTCTTTATTGATATGAAGTAAATATTACAAGCAGCGCTAGGCCGAGATTACAAGTCGCTCATGCTCTCTCTCTCTCTATAATAAATATGCCCTTAGGATTAGAACTGATTCAAACGATCTGGATGATGATATTCCCATACATTATGTCTCATATTTGTGAGCTCCAGGTCCGCGCGCCATGCTCCAAGACGCCAAGTGCGGTCCGGCACCTCATTGCGTTAAGCGATCTCCGAATCCATATGAGTGCCCCCTGCACCCTGCATACAGACTGGTTGGGTATCAGTACATTGAATGCACTGGTGGGGAGGCCTCTCGCCCATGCCACAAAACAAGCACGTTCATTAATTAGTTATGTGCATCGACAGATTTTGTTGTCTTTCTAGTCTTTTGCCTTAGGATCAGTTACATGGCAATATAATGAAAGTAATATCCGTGTCTGCTCAAGAGTGTCATAATAGTGAGCAACTGAGTTTGTCTTACCATTTCTTACCATTCGGCCTTCCCTGTCATATGCAGCAATATAAACAATGATCTACTGAATACAAAGAACATTTATGAAGTCCAAGTATTATATCGTATCTCTACCTCAAACCCATTCTACTCGAACTATGTTTATTACCGTGCATCCATTCTAATTATGCAAAATATCGTACAAATATACTCCTTCACGTTACTCCTCTTCTGAATGCGGATAACCGCTATGCAAGCATGACTTATCTATATGAAGGTCACTGTCTCTGTTAGCCATATTGGACATGATCTGCGATGGACGACTGTCTTTCCAACTCGGTTGCTAGCCTTGCTAGGCCTCCCGAACCGTCTAACGAGTCGACGCCCATCCAGGTCGGTAGCAAGCCTTGCTGGATGTTCCGCTCTCGTCCACTAGTCATCAACTAGCGTATTACCAGGACTACACTGGCACTGTCCTCCCGGGCCGACACGATTCAGATGCGTCATTAATCGTGTCGAGGATTCTCTCTACCTGGTGCGCAACCAGTTGTCCGTGACCATGCAACTACTCCCCCACTTCCAATCCTAACCGAGAAATAACTTGGTTCAATCTTTGCCGAGGACTACACTCGGATCTTTCTTCCTTTACGCAGCTCCCTGATTTGAGACTGCCTCGGTGATCTGCATATCCTGAGTACTTTTCTTTCCTTCCTTCTCCCGACTCGGATGACTACTTGATAGTCTTCCTCGTCTATGTATGCAACATGATTATACTCTATCCTATGTCCTATTCCGTGCGGTGTGATGCCTCAGTATGAACTCAAACTACTTTTGTGGCATATATGTAAGAAGCTACTACATTTCAACTCAATAAGCCCAACTACGCAAATAGCAAGTAAGATCTTCATGTTCTATACAATGATAAGGCGGTGTTATCCCCTTAGCTATGTGCATTCATCTCTTTTATTAGCATGCAAAGGTTGTCGCCTAAAAACTAGCATGTATCATTTATTTTCTTAGTGTACAGCTAAGTAGAGACAGGTTCACCGGGGCCACCCCCTTAGCGATGAATCGCATCGGTCGAGCAAGACTCCGAGCGCGCCTCTGAAAGCCTAAGTCTGACTCCATTTGAAGATCCAAATCTAAATGCCTTTGCATCGAACGAGCCATCTCGCTGAGTTAGGCGGGTCAGTTCGCTACATTTGTGCCATTTGAATCGGCCCTCCGGGTTGAGCAGAGCGGGTCGTTACATTATACACCACTCAGAACAAGTCTCGTCTTGGAGACTTCCTGAGCGAAACTTGTATTATAGCACAACTTCTAAACCAAACTCTATACATCTTGTCTAAATTCCAAGGACTGTCTCAATACTACTTTTATTTATTTCCTCACCACGCGTTACGTACATGTTTAGCCAATTCTCATCTAATGACTCTATCATTCAATGTTATCGAACTATACTCAACTTAGTTGTTGCACTCTTGACTCAAAATCTACTGCGCCTGGCGCAGGGCTGTATTACTCAAGCACAGGGTATTCTATAATTCAATGGGCACTTGAAACTCAGACTTTGGGTGGACTTGCCCAACTGTTATATTCTATCCATACGAACCCAACGCATCTGACTGATTACTTGACGTCGCCTATCGAAATCCATCATTACGCCTAAACCCAAAAGCTCGAATCTTAGCTAACTTTCTAATCTTGTTTGCATCAATATCTCTCTGAGTCACCGTCCAATCTCGCTAAGTAAATCTACTGTCGGCCAAGGTCATCGCATTAAATGGCCTACGTCTTCTGACTCTGTCTTTATTGCGCCTTAGCGCAGAGCTAAATTACCCACTTGGTATGTTCTAATCATTCATGTCTTTAGTCCAATCAAATTTAACTTCCTATTCGTTTTACTCGTTCTGTTTTGCACGAGTGCTTAATCACTTTTTATAGAATGATTCTTTCGTTCAACTATTGCATTCCCAAACTTAGTCTCTTTACTGCACCTTAGCACAGATCAATTTTGATCGCACGGGGTATGTTACAATCTTTCCTTTATGAAAGTCTAGGTTGGGGCTAACTTATTTTAGTTGCCATACTCATTCATGCGAATCTGGACATTTTTTATTTGTAGCTGCATCCAAGTTATGCATATAGCTAAGTCTGGATCGTACCCATATTCAAGGCATCCTCCAAATATGTGTATTTCAACCAAGCTTAGTGACAGCTAAGTCGGACAAGGTACCCATAAAAAAAATTTTGAATCGCCGATCGTTTTGCTACACGAATAACCGAACTCTGGTTCATTTTAGTTATCGTCTACTCCAATCTCATCTAAATTCAAGTATTGCACTACTAGTAACGCACATCTTCCAAGTAACGATCCAACTCGTTATGCCAACTTATCTTCAATATCACCAATTCTAATCGTAAGGGTTCCGTCCAACAATTCTCTAATATCGTCTTATTCCTCATCGTCGCATAACCTATCCAACCAAATCAATTATTACCCGAGTCCTATCTCCCAATTGCGTTCATTTTAATGCCAACGTCGCTAGCATACACTCCCAGTTTCAAGTCCTAACTCTAAGTCTCGTTGCCCCAGTTCTATCATTTTCCTGAACGATTACTCTGAAGGCAGCTACTCTAGTTTTAACTCAAGGCATAGGGTCGTCTGCCTAGCCACGATGTCAGCTCACAAGGTCATAGATACAGTTCGAGTTTGTGGCTCATCGTGCAATCGCATTGCATAAAGCTCGTTCCAAATACCCTAAGGTCAAACCATTATTCTTTTATATGGCTATTCTACCCAAGCTCATTTTACTCAAATTTTTAAACATCGAGCATAGATCATCCTATCACACCAACACGTTCGTTCAACCGAACCTACGATATGCCCACGTTGCATGTCCAACCTATCGATTTGCATAGTCTATCCCTTCCATTACATTTGATAGAATCTACCTATCCATCCTTTTTTAAGCCTGGACCACTAAGTCACAATCTCATTCTAGATCATCGATGTATATCATAAACTCTAAGTTGTCCAACATGATCTACGTATCCGTTCATAAAACCATCCAACATATCTTATTCTATATTCTAGACTAACTCCTTCTCAAAAATACTTAGCTTCATTTGTATCCTGAAACTCGTCTTATCGTGTCGAACCACAAATCAAGACGATCATTTAATTATCATGCTCCAATCTCCTACAAGTTTAGTCATCCACGTTAGACGTAAAATCACCACGACAACACTCCCGCGGGATAATCGTCCTAATCCGGGCGTGATGCATGCACGAGCATAGAGTTACGCTCGCACAAGACAAGAACGTCGAATAATATGGTTATCACAGAAATAATCGAGATACCTTATTATTTTACTTTGCGCCATCCAGGTTATATATACTTATCTATCAAGTCATGTTCGTTCATCCCGTATTTTAGAATTCGTCTTAACAAAATCATCCAACTTCAATGTTTTCGTTTGATAAATCCATAGTCCACTTCTAGCATTCCTCGAACAACTAAGTTTCACATCCCAAACCCAAAGTCTATCAATTTTGATACGTTCCATTCATCGAGTCCTTTTGGAATAATCATCGAACATGTTCCCTTGATTTCGATTATCCCCGCCTTACGTAAAATTACCACGCCGGCGCTCCCGCAGGATAATCGTTCTTGCTGGGACTAATTTTGAATGTTATCCTTCCGAACTTTGATTTCAAGATCGTTCTTCCAAACTCCAAGCCAAATCCGTTATCGCTCATCTCTTCATCGAACCACAATATTCTTTTTTGGGCTAGCTTATATTCGAGCGATATTATATTCAAGTTTAATCCATTTGTTTCAATCCGAAATCGCACGAGACATATGAATCCGTTTGGATATTTCTAAATGATCCATACAACACTCAGAATTGAGTCATCCAAATCAATTCCTCAATTGATGTTCGCATCAATTGCTAAAATATTTGCCAAGTCATTCCTAGAATTTCTGCACTATACATAAGCATCGCCTAGTAACTCTGTCTCGTATACATCTATCCCGTTTAAAGTCATCCAAGTAAACCATATTCGATTTGTATCTTCTGACATGAAATACCGTTCGAGCTATCTCCCAAAATTCAAGCACAATTCTCTATATTCGCCTAAGCGATAATCTGATAAGGTTCCATCGGTTGCCGTTCTAAGTCTTCCTTACCCCTTTTTCAACTCATTCTAACTCGTTCGAACCAAGTCTTGCATTCTTCCTTCGCGTTCGCTTACTTGCTAGGCATTGTTTATTTATACTAAGGCTTTACAAAATATCGTTGCTTGCTGCTAGACTCGTTTAATACTCCGAAATCCATGATTCGTTTGAATATTTCTAAGCCAACCAATACACCACTCAGGGTTCAAGATATACTCTATGAATCTTTATAACTCATTATATCCTCAATTCGCCTTATTCGAACATGGGACTATCGTATACATAACTCAAGAATCGAGTCATCCTATTAACTCTTGAACCACATTCGCATCCTTCACTCGTATATCCAATTCGTTTCTTATAACTCCAGCACGATCCCTATTTGTCGCCTTAACAATCTTAAGCTCGTATGCACCTCTATCCATAGTCCTCCATATAAACTATATTTTGAATCATAACTTATACTATATTTTGAATCATAACTTATCGCTACGAATAACCATCTTAACTATACCTCAATATCCATACACGATTTTCGTTATTCGCCTTAGCGGTACTCTGATAACGTCTCTATCGATTTCCCTACTAAGTCCAACTTTATTTTTATCCGAACGATACCCAAATTTTACTGCAACTCACTAGTACCAAGGGTCTTGGCGCACGATACTCAACACAACTTGGCCAAAAGGCCGTGTGTATAGGCAACTATCCAAACGATATTCTATCTCGCACACTAACCCCCTTGGTGTTTTCGTATAGGCATTCGGGCTCACATGTAACTTACCAATTCTAACACGAGTCTATTCCCACGATGTCTGACACAGGTTGGCACAAAGGCCCCCGCATTATAATCCTGTTCAAGCCATTATTTCATTTACATGCACCTTTTAAAAATATTTAGACTTATTGTATGGAACATTCATCGAACATCGAGAGAGAGCATCTATCACTTTTTAATACACAAGTTCAAGACTGAGAGAATCGATACGAATTTCAAGGACATAAAGCCGTGCTCTGATACCAAAATGTCATACCACGATCTTCCGCAGGAATTAGTCGTCCCCGCTAGGCGTGAATCACCGCGCCAGCGCTCCCGCAGGACGATAGTTTCCATCGAGGCATAATGCCGGGCGAGCCTGGGGTTGCGCCCGCGCAAGGCAAATACCAAAACGGCCGTTGATAACTAGTTCGCAGAGTCGCTATAGCGGAAACATAGAATAAATACAAGTATTGAATCCAAATTAAGCTCTTTATTGATATGAAGTAAATATTACAAGCGGCGCCAGGCCGAGATTACAAGTCGCTCATGCTCTCTCTCTCTACAATGAATATGCCCTTAGGCTTAGAACTGATTCAAACGATCTAGATGATGATGTTCCCATATATTATGTCTCATATATGTGAGCTCCAGGTCCGTATGCCATGCTCCAAGACGCCAAGTGCGGTCCGGCACCTCATTGCGTTAAGCGATCTCCGAAACCATACGAGTGCCCCCTACGGCCTGCATGTAGACTGGTTGGGTATCATTATATTGAAGGCACTGGTGGGGAGGCCTCTCATCCATGCCACAAAATAAGCACGTTCATTAGTTATGTGCACCGACTGATTTTGTTGTCTTTCTAGTCTTTTGCCTTAGGATCAGTTACATGTCAATATAATAAAAGTAATATTCGTGTCTGCTCAAGAGTGTCATAATAGTGAGCAACTGAGTTCATCTTATAATTTCTTACCATTCGGCCTTCTCTGTCATATGCAGCAATATAAACAATGATCTACTGAATACAAAGAATATTTATGAAGTCCAAGTGTTATATCATGTCTCTGCCTCAAACCCATTCTACTCGAACTATGTTTGTTACCGTGCATCCATTCTATTTATGCAGAATATTGTACAACTGTACTCCTTCATGTTACTCCTCTTCTGAATGTGGATAGCCACTATGCAAGCATGACTTATCTATATGAAGGTCACTGGCCCTGTTAGCCATATTGAACATGATCTGCGATGGACGACTGTCTTTCCAGCTCGGTTGCTAGCATTGCTGGGCCTCCCGAACCATCTGACGAGTCGGTGCCCATCTAGGTCGGTAGCAAGGCTTGCTGGATGTCCCGCTCTTGCCCGCTAGTCATCAGCTAGCATATTACCAGGACTACACTGGCACTGTCCTCCCGAGCCAACAAGATTCGGATGCCTCAGCAATCGTATCGAGGACTCTCTCTACCTAGTGCGCAACCAATTGTCTGTGACCATGCAGCTACTCTCCCACTTCCAATCCTAGCCGAGAAACAACTCGGTTCAATCTTTGTCGAGGACTAAACTCGAATCTTTCTTCCTTTACGCAGCTCCCTGATTTGAGACTGCCTCGATGATCTACATATCCCGAGTACTTTCCTTTTCTTTCCTCTCCTAACTCGGAATGACTACTTGATAGTCTTTCTCGTCTATGTATGCAACATGATGAAGATCACCGTTGCTTAAAGCAAGATTCGTCCCATACGATCTGCTCCCAGGGACCAGCAAGTTCACGTAGAACTTCTAGAACGCTCGCTGTCACCTCTTTCCTGGACTAGCACAAAAACTCTGTACTTTAATGGCGACAACAGCAGAACCTCTCTCCGTCACCCTATTTTTGAAGTAAGTTCTCAAAGGAGCTACGAATAGAGTATTTATACAGAGGGGGCGCAAACTCAAGCCGCCAATCAGTTACGAAAAGATATGAACGATTTAAATTTAAATACCACAAAAACGGATCTGAATAACTGATCATATCTTTCAATAACCGTCAAATCCCGCAATCAGTAGAATCATGCACCCTCGACTCATGCGCCTTTGCACGCAGCAGCGCATAGCCGCACAATGCCCGCGTAGCACCCACTCAGCACCCGCGCATGCACCTGTGCATGCAACTCGTACATAAAATAAGTGTATCAAATGCGTACAAGCGCCATGCGTCGATTCTGATGTGCTACATGCAAAGTGCGCCAACAAAGCATTACTTTACGCCCTTGAGCCCGAGTCTGAGATCAAGTCCGAGTTGCTAAGCCCCTTTGGAGCTTAGCTCCTAAGAGAATATTTTCAAGATAGTGACAAAATGCATAAATACTTTCTTTGAGGAGTTAATAATTTTTTTCTCGTATGAAAATACTCCCACATGACACCCATGTGCCCCACCACACCCCATATGCACACCTTAACTCATGCAAAGTATTATATTGAGATACTCGGTTGTGTAGCAAATGTGGGACTATTCTCACTAGTCCAAAGGAAACAACACCAATAATCCACCACATATCTCAATATATATAGGATGAGCGTACCCCACAGTGACTGTCCATCATGCATTAGGATAGATGTCGCTTCGACTTGAATCTTCCCGCATGGGTCGAATAACAGTATGATACAAGAATGGACTAAGCCTTGAATTTTGCACCATAACTGCAATTCTTTCCACTGACACAATGACATCAGCTGTGCTTTCGGATGGATATTAATGGCCCTGTGCATGCCTGCTTTTGGTGTGTGTATCTTGGGCGTCTACAAACTTACCCTCAAGATATGACCTATATCTCTTTCCACACACTCTAGGTGAGTTCTGTTGGCCCAATGTTTAAGTTGCATTTTTTTGAATATGGCTAATATTTTAAGTTTAGCATTATGATAATCGTACAATCACTATAGCAACTTGTAACTTCTACTTAAACTCAGTATTATCCGTATTAGATCTAAGTGTTATCATATATATATTTGCTTATGTACATTGCTTTGTTCGTCTAACATGTATTTGCAAAAAAGTAATGGACATATGCAACAAAGAAATGATGATGAGCCAAAGACTGCGTCAACCCAGAAGATTTCTCTGAACCGCCTACGACTTATCCGGAGCCTCGTACTCGAGGGTTTTGCTGCCCGGTCAGCGGAAGGAGGTCGAGGGGGCAGTGCCCCTCGAGGGAGTTAGGGGGCGAAGCCCCTGAAAGTTATACAGATTTTCATATCTGGCTATCTTTGGATAATTGCTGTAAAAAAAAGCGTCTTCAAGTCAGCGAACGTTTCAAAAGTTTGGCGTCATCAAGTTCTCTTGGTTTTATCTTTTATTTTTTTATTTATACTACCAAATACACATCGGGTTCGCTGTTGGCACTAGGAAGCTCAAACTCATATTAGACCATAACAAAATCCACTCAAAACAGCCTGAACCAAACAAAATCTTGAACCCAACTTACTGGAAATAGACCAACAGAGTTTAGACCGAACTCCGACCGAACTCGGGCCAAACTCGGTCAAGGTCAAACCAAAAAACTGAGTCAGCCTCCTCTTCCAGATAACCAGGCTCTAACGTTCAAAATTTTGATCGTTGGGCATCCGAACTCGGCTCGAACTCGGTTCAGAAAAACCCCATAAATAGATTGGAATTTTATACCATTTTTATCAAGTCATTCACTCAAAGCATTTCACTTTCCTACTCTATTCTTGAGCTATAAACCTTCTTATTCCCAAGATCAACTCTAGCCTTCTAGTGCCAACGCGGTTCCGATTTAGAAGTCTGATCGAGTTTTAAAGCTTGGTTTACAAGTTTGTCTTCCATACAAGTTTAAAGTCAGCGTGCCCTTCGCATCAAATGCACGTGTGAAGTCTTTCGAGCCTTCGGATTAATGCTCAATGTTGTAAGAAGTCTGCAAACCTTCGGTTCAAAGCTTGTGATCTACTATTGGTGAATATAGTAGAAAAAACTCTGAGCAAGAGTTCTCGAAAAACCAGTATATATTATGGTGTTTGTGTTTGCCCTCTTGTCTCTATTTATTGCTTTATATATCTGTCTTGCATATACATTGCTAGTTTGTAACTGCCTTTACTGAGCTTAATTTTTAATTGGGTTATTACTTCCGCTACACTCTATTCACCCCCCTCTATAGTTGTCTATCGATCCTATAAGTTCTTTTAAAGAGTCATTGGCATGAAGTCTTGAGCTTCCTAGCGGTGCTACGCCTCTATGATATGGCCCAAAGCCGAGGCTATACCTCATCGTGGTGTCATACCACTGTAGCATGAGGTCCCAGCCTCTTTGTAGTGCCATACTACCCAACATGAAGCCTTGCGCTTCATTGCGGTGTTACGCCGCTGTGGCATGGCTCGCATAGCCGAGGCTTTACATCTTTTACCTCTTTGTGATTTTACGTCGCTGTAACATGAGGTCACCAGCCTCTTTATAGTGCTGCCTACCACTCTTCATTCTACCGCATTATGCTACCTACCTATGTGCGTTGCTACACCGCTGTGACATGGCTCACAAAGCCGAGGTACTACCCTATCAAGGAACCTCATCGTGGTGTCACACCACTGTAGCATGGAGTATTTATGCTCCTTTGAACTATTGTACTACCGTACTTCCTATACAGCACACCAGATATTCAAAATGCCTTAGAGAACTTATTAAGGCGTCTAAGCCATCCTCCCACAGGACTTGTTCTACACAAAGAATAAATAGAAGACAAAAGTGGTTCTAGGTCTGTAATCCCTCAATGTCTCAAAGGACTACCCACTGTTCCTGATATTTATCTAGTCAATGATCCTTTCTTGAACCAATAGCTAGGGTAGTGCCCCACTTTCAACGATTTACTAACGTAATACCAACGACTTTGACTCGGTTAAAAATTGAGTATCGGAAAAACCTTACCACACAATCGATCACAGACAAAATGCAATAAACCCTTCCAAGTGATGGAACAAAAATGAGTCCAAGAGCTTTTCTTGGTTGTTTTCGTTAGTTTTTGTGTTGCTTTGATGATTTGGTTTTCATAGTTCACTTTTCTCGCTTGCGCGTTCATTTCGAATCGTAAAAGAAAGAGATCTAAGGATGCTAATTAAGTGTTATTGTAATTTCAGGACGCATAACCAGGGAGTGATCGTTGCGTGAGGCTTCCCTATTCTCTCGCATTGATTCAATCGGTGAGTGGCTTTGCCCTTCGATGAATCCTTTGTCTTCACGCCTTAATAAAAATGATCTCTAGTCCACTCAGTTACTTGTTCCTATATTTAATGTTACTTCACTAAACAAAATAATATAAACTAAAATAAATTGTATGCTTATATATATATATATATATATATATATATAATTATTGTAATGCCTGCTCAAATAGATGCTTACATGTTCCTTACTCACTTGTGCACGAAGAGATGTTTAGAGGAACCTCGCACTGTTCATCAGAGAAAAGAGATAGAGTTCACTTATAGTCTAAATGTTGCATAGTAAGAGTTTATCTGATAGAGTTGCGTACCATGCATTGGTCTTTAGACAACTTGTGCACAAGGGTAGTCCCACGACCGGTTTTGGGGCACTGGAATCGTTTGACCTAGGGGAGGATCAGAGGAACACCTTGAGGCAATGAAGTCCTCGCGATCAGAGGGGTGTTCATGTCTATTAGAGAGACGGGATTATACGCCCCAACCACTAATCAAGGGTTTCCCGTGGAACATCATGTAGTTAGGTCGTATGCTAGTTTACCTTCTTCCATACCTAACATTTGATGCCATCATAGATAGATGCATGAGTTTCATACATATATGCAAACTTTTATTAACTTGTGTGTCTGCTGCAGGGATAACCGTTCGGCCAGAGTAAGAATTATCATGTTTTGGTTTATTCTACTGTCTATACTTCTTTGTATGAATTGTTAAAAAGATACTAGACAACTAGAAAGATCAAATAATAATTATGCTAGCACATCTTTACTTAGTGTTGATATTGGGTGAGTTTGGCTACGGTTGCTCACCAGTACATGATGAGTACTGACCCACTTTTGTGCGTATCTCCAGGTTCAGGTAGTGAGAGCTTGGCGAGCATTTTGAACCGGTAGGAGCGCGCCCATCTAGTTGAGCCATACTCGTTGCTTTCAGTTTCCCTTCCAGTCTGCTAGTTCCTTCCAGTTTGCAAGCTTTTGTTTCTAGATGTTTTATTTGTCCTACTAAAAGGATATGATGTATGGGCATTATGGCTAGTTTTGGATTTATAAAAAGAGATGTAAGCCAACTATGACATATTTTGTAATCAGCCAATCAACTACATTGTAATCCAATTTTAAGTATTTAATAAAGATAGTATTTTTTTGTTTCTATCAAATGTGTTCAACTTTGGTCCTCAACATTATAAATTTTGTGCTTCTATATGTATATATCTTGTCTATTTTGTGTTATATGCAAGTACTATGCCTTGTGCAAGCACAACCTAGGCTTACACAGCATCACGCCCATGCGAGGACGATCGGGTCTGCAAGGCCCAAAGCGAGGACGATCGGTTCTGCAAGGCCCAAAGCGAGGACGATCGGCCCTTGCGGGACCGGGGTAGGACAGCTAGATGCCTAGTAGATTTCTCTTTGAACTAATAGCATAAAACTAAATGGTAGAATTACAAAGACACAATATCAGAAGTCCTCCAATCCCATATATGTTGTGTCCATGACTATATGCAGTGTTACGTCGCTATGACATGGCCTAAAGTCGAGGCTTTACCCTATTGAGGTACCTCATATGGTGTTTCCATTGTAACATGGAGTACTACACTCCTTTACAGTGCTTGGCTCTAACTATATGTGCTACTGCCGCTGTGACATGGTCTAAAGTCAAGGCTTTACCCTATCGAGGTACCTCATGTGGTGTCACCCCACGGTAGCATGGAGTACTAAGCTCCTTTATAGTTCTTATGATCCGCTGGCGCTTGACGCCTTACATGAACGGATCCGCCAGACCTTCCGGGCTCCGATCATCAAGTACTGTAATGATGCCATCCTCGATACATTCATTCAATATAGTGTCTTCTGTGAACAAATCTGCCAAAATTACCTGGCTCTGAACATTAACTACTACAATAATGACATCCTTGATGCGCTCACTCAGTGCTTTGTGCTAAACCGTACAGTACTTTTCTTACCATTGAATAGATTATTTGATGCCACCACTGCAGTTGCCTGGTTGTCGCAGTATATCGGTACCGTCAAAATCTGTACACCAACCACTGGAAGATCATATATGAGCTCCCAAAGCCACTCTGCTTCATCTGTTGCAGCCGCCAGTGCATAGAACTTAGATTCCATTGAGAAATAGGAGAGCATTGTCTTCTTCTTCGATTTTCATCATATACCAGCTCCACCCATGAAGAAAATGTATCCTCATGTGGACCTTTCGCTCTCTACTTCTGAATACCAACTTGTATCACTGAAGCCTTCCACTACTGTCGGATACCCATTCTAGTGCAGTGCATACTTCTGAGTCCTCTTGAGATATCGTATTACTCTCTTACAGGTTCCAGTTCTCCACACTTGGGTTGCTCGTGAATTGACTCAACATCCCCACAGCAAAATCTATCTAAGGCTTTGTGGGAGTTGTTGCATACATCAAACTCCCGATGAAGCTTGTGTAATCCAGCTGCCTGGTACTCTTCCTAGGATTTGGCTTCAATTTCTTATCTCACATATACGGGGTATCAATCTCTGGAAGATCCTGAAATCTGTATCATGTAAGCATCTTCTCAATATAATATGACTGTGACAGCACCACTCCAGTGTCCGTCCGGATGATCTTTATTGTGGTGTCCCGTTTCCCCTTTTTGGGGAGTGCGACTAAGAAATATTTTCGGTATCATTCAATCAGGATAGATAGAATCAAGATCTTTTCCTCATTATGGATTTGTTTCTTCAGAATTGATTCCCATATTCTGTGGACCGTGCCCCAAGGATGAACTTAGCAGCAGAGTCAAGAAGGACCTCTACACTGCAAGTTTTCTTGCCTAGTTTTCGCTATCGCCTTGTTGCTTTCGTACTTTTGAGTTATTTTTGAATTTGCGTTTTCTTGAACAATTTTGATAGATTTTATTGTTTTTGTTCGTTGAACTGCATTTTTATTCCGAGCATAGAAAGAGTAGAAGAGGTATTGATCATCTGTTTATAGCAATACAGGTGATCGTGTAGTAGACGTCGCAAAAGCGGAGTCTTGAAGCACCTCTTTCCTTTCCTATCTCCAACAAACTTGTGAGTGGCTATAATTCGATTAGTTGACCCTTCTTCCAAGTCTTCATATCTAAAATCTATCCTTCTTGATTGTTTCGATCAAACGATATCATAATAACTAAAAGATGTCAAGATAAAATAGAATATACTTGGATTACCTTATGCTTGTCGATCAACTTGTGAATGGTTACCTTGTTGCATGCTAGTTCGCTTAGAATATTCTTTCATCGTGTTTCAATTTTAGTTAGAATATATACTTCTTCTATAATTGTGCTATGTATAGAACACACCTTGCTATGAAATAAACTAATCAGAAAGACTATGCAAAACAGATTATGCCATGTTACTTGTCTCGTGCTCGTGTTGCTTTGAACTACATCAATTAATAACTTAGTATAGACATCGTTTATCGCGAACAACTTGTGCACAAGGTTTATGGTTCCAGCGGATGGTCACTGGGGCACTGGCACCGATCCGATCCAGACGGAACTTCATGATAGTCTCATGTGCTGGACGGGATGGTTTATAGTACCTCATGAATCTTCGTTGGATACCATTCTCGTCCAAGACTATAACTCATCTACTATGGCATCATGCCAGTGATTCCCACGTATATTTAAACTGTGGAAGCTAACTATGTCTTCGTGGCATGGAAGATAATGGTAAGTATTGTGCAGGTGGTTCAGACGGGCAGGTAAAAGTCACCGAACGGTGACATAATTATTTCAGTAAAAATCTATATCTATTGCATGCTTATAAATTGAACTAAGACAAGATATAAAGACCACATAATAACTTGCATGCTTCACATAAACAACGTGTTGATTGGTATAGTTGGGTTAGCTCGCCTGGTAAACCCCCTCAACCAAAATATGTATTTTGTGTGAATTTTATATTATTATATTTATTATAGATTATTTTATATATTAAATTTCTTTAGAGTATTCTATTAGTTAATTAGAAAATAAATTTCTTGATATATTTACTTATATAAATATTTATTTAGAATTATTTTTAGGCTATTTTAGATTTTTGGATATTTTTCTAGAATTTTTTGGGTAATTAAAACATAGGAAACGTAAATTTCTAGGACTTTCATGATTTACTATGAGACCATACTTGTATATTATTTCTACCAATTATTTATTTTAGTTTAAAATATTTAATTATATTTTTCTGTAATTTATTTAAAATTTTAAGAAATTTATTTAAAATTTTGAAATTATTTAGGATTTATTTGGATATATATAGTCTTAATATTAGATAGATGCTAATTTAGTGTTAATAGATATTAATAAGATTATATATAAATTATTTGTATTATTATTAATTCTATTTAAGATTATAAATTATTAAGATAAAATCAAACTCTACTTTAAATTAATTCAAATCCTGAGTCTACTAGGAAAGCAACTTCATGCATATCTTATCCTTATTTAAACTCATCCTAATCATATCTGAATTAGCAAATCCTAGTCGTATTTAATTAAGTAGTCTCCACCATTATAAATACCAATTAGAATTATGGAATAAACTCATCTTTCATATTTTTGTTCCCCAAACTCCTCTCTTTTTCATCAAAAAATAGTCAAAATTTGTCATAAATTCAGCCTCATTTTCTAGAAGTTATGACAATTTAAAAAGACGATATCTCCTAGCTCCGGACTCCAAACGTGCTCCACTTTTTTTAGAACCGTATCAAGGTTAGTTTTCTGAATATATAAATTATTTTAATAATTTTTGAACCTATTTTTCCATAAAATTCTAAAAATGTCAATTGTCCGAAATCAGACGCATTTTGGTATTCGAGATTTCGGGAGATCCCGAACTCAGAATTATGAGCTGTTTGAAGTTTCGAAAAGCTAACATGATAAAATTACATAAAACTATTTTTCCAAAATTTAACATGCAAGTTTAATCTATTTTAAAATTTGTGCAACATAGACATAAATAGGAAACCACAAAAAACTGTCATATGTGCGCCCTTGTGGCCATAACTCTTTACCGACTTGTAATTTTATGAAACCGTCGATTTCGGCATTCATGTAGCGTTAAAATCTATAGGATTCCACACATAAATTCAGGATTTTGGTTGGTTGACTTTTTGGTCAACGGATCGCCTCGATTTGCGTGCCATGGATTCCAAATCCGTATAGTTGACTTTCTTTGGACCAAAATTAGGGTTTAGCAATAAAATCAAATTATAATAAGATTAAAATACTATTTTAGGTTATTTTATTCAGAATTAAAATAGATTAAAATGGAGGAACCTATTCACCCACTTTTGTAACCTAATTTGTTTAATTTATGTGACGGGTAGATCGGACGACGCCTTGAGTTGAGACTTTATTCTTTTTCAGAGCAGGCAAGTATACCTTGCCAAATTGCTTAAAGTATTTTTCGTGCTTAATATATTTTTATATATTTATTATATATGTATTTTTTTCAGTCATAATTATATATTATATATGTTGACACACACTTGACACATAGTATCATGGGAGGGGAGGACAGTCAGTAGGCGTATGGGCTACACACTTTGGTAAACCGTAGTAACTAGGATGCACTACGGTAGTTGTGTCGCGATGGTCGCTACCCTCACGGTATGTCGATTGATGGTGTCACGATGGTCGCTACCCTCGTGATATGTCGATTGATGGTACATGTACGTGTATGTGAGTATTCATGAGCTATGAGATAGCATGTGTATTAGAGTAGCCTACACCTGCCCATACGTTAAAAAGTTGTCCTCATTATGCATATTCATATAGATTGTCTAGTACTGCGTACTTATATATTTTATGTCTATTATGCATGTTTTACGGTATTCAATTGGCTTGCTTCTATGTATCTTGTTATGTCCCTCTGGGGACCTGGTGTCACGCCCCAGTTCCAAAATATCGAGGGACTAGACACGTGGCAATGGCCAGCAGCACACACCGATGGACAACCCCAATTTAATGGATCCATCGGAGCATACTTAAGCTGTAATACAATAATAATGTCTACTAATCTCATCCACAGAATAAATACAGTAATATCAACAAAAGGAAATAAACATCATCCAGTCACAAGTAAATAAAATCGAAGAACAACCCGATATTAAGTCTGTTATAATTGTTCATTAAACAAGAATTAAAAGAGTTCAATAGCAGCAAGACTGAGCATAGAAGAAGCAGATATTTAGGAAAAATCCTCGGCGATCACCTCGTCCTCAGGTGCTGGTACTGCTCCGAGAAGTGCTCATGTTCCATACACCTCAGGATAGATATCCTCTGATAACCCTGGGGACATAATCCAGATACAGGTCCTCAGGGGACATAGCAAGGTACAAAATAACTCAAGCCAAAATAAATGCAGTGCAGCAATAAATGAAATAATAGGGTAAACTATATAACCAACTAAGTGATATGCAAGTTGAGAGCATCACTAAAACTCAGGCTGAGACCACTACAAGCTCTGTGTTTGGGAGCCTGTAGCAGTGTTACTATATATTTTACTATATAATTTACTATGTAGTATATATATAAAATCAGCCTGTAGCCTGTGTGTCTCTCCCCACCCAATGTAATCACACGTCTCATGTCCACGATGCCTCATGTCCATGTCACGTAAGATCATATCTAATGCAGCAAGTCATATAATAAGATCTAAGAAAATATTGTCTATGTCATGAAACCTGTATCCTATACAGAATTACCTTGAATATTTTAGGAAGATTATGTCTCATGATTAGTGTCAGGTATCCTGGGTTATAACATACTTGATAATGCAACCACGAGAAGTATAGGGTCTCGGTATCCATGTCTAGATGACGTTACACAACTCCGCGTACGGTATTGGCACCCGACTCTTAATCGGATGCTAAGTAAGTCACACAGTCCTAGGTTTAAGCATGTACAAGATATAAATAAGACAGAGAAATATGTAACAAGAACTGCAAGTTTTGGCAAGGTACACTTGCTTGTGGTTCTGGCTCCAACTGTAGCTCTGGTCTCAATGGGATTTGTAGGTACTGCTCCAGTTGCTGAAATAAACATCATCATCAGATTCAAAAAATATCAAATAGCTAGAAACGTCTGTCCTTGAGTCAAATTTGGACACAGGGGCAAAAATTATAATTTTTGGTCAAAGTGGGGTCCCCATGTGGCCCGCTTCGTACCAAAAACGTGTCAGAACCAATGGTCTCCAAATTCGTCAAACTTAGTGTCAACAAGTCCAGAATGATGATACGAACCTAACGAAACTTCCAGAATTGGATTCCGATGAGCCGATCACAAAATCACCCGTCAAATAGAGCCGCGGGGCCCATGATACGCAATTTTGTCAACGTTCTCAGAATCGAACCAAACTTGGGTCACAGGACCAGCGTATTGCTTCGAGTCCGATGGCACAAGTTTCGTTTTGATCGGACGTGTGTACACCAAGTTACAGCGAGATCCAAAATAGGCGGATACGGGGCGTTGTTGGCGGATAAGCGTTGATTCCGGTGTGCACGCACATCCAAATCAACTTCTGCAAAATCCCGCACGTCCGTATCAACGGTGCGCACCTATCGGTGAAGACCGCACGCGACCAAGGCGTCCCGTTTGGTGGGGCACACTCAGTTTCAGGGAAAACGAGGTATTATTTTTCCTGTTTTTGGATCGCGGTTCACGATCGCCACAGGATGCGACGCACCAGACGGGTTGCACGGGCATCGAGAGGGTCACGCAGCCTATGCGTCACAACTGACGGAACAAAAAATGGAGCAACGAGGAGAGAGAACGGTTTACCTGAACAGGGCTCCTTAAAAATCGAATTCTCGTGTCCGTGAGTCATCTTGACACGATACGACACAGTGGACACGACACTGTTCACCCTGTTCTAGGGTTTGGGTTCCGGCGACTGCTCAGGACGGCCTGAGCTTCGCCGGAGGAGGGCAGAGTCGGCTCGGCTCGGCTGGTCGAGGCGGCCGGGGTTCTAGGGCGAGGTCGGGCTGCGCTGGTGGCCGGAGCTCGGGTGCTACGGTGGAACGGAGGGAGCTGGAGGAGTCGGGGCGAGGGCAGCGGCGAGGGGAGAGGCTAGGGCGGCTGAGATGGCTGCGGCGGAAAGAGAAGCTAGGGCAGCTCTGGGTTGAGGCGACGCTGGGGGCTGGTCGGCCGGAGAAGACGGAGGCGCTGGGAGTGGAGGTGGTAGTCGGGTGGCCGGGAATCGGGGGCTCTGACGGAGGAGATGGGATTTATAGGGCGAGGGAGGGAGCTAGGCCGCCGACCGTTGCTGGCAGGGGAGGCGGAGCGGCTGGGGGAGCTGAGCAGCCGGCAGAGAACGGCCGGAGCGGGAGAGGCGCGGCGTTACGCGGTGGAGACGAATCGCCACGGTCGGGGGAAGGAGAAAGGGTTTCGGGTCGGGCGGAGCCGGGTCAGGTCAAGCGGCGGATCCGGCCCGAACCACTAAGGCTAGGGTGCGGGTCGGGTTAGTGGGTCGGGTCTGGGTTTTGGGCCCGGATCCGACCCAATAAGGATTTGGGTTGGGTTTAGTTAAACCGGTCCGGTTCGAGTTGGTTTGGTTTATTTAAAATAAACCGGGTTTATTTTAGGGTTTATTTTGGTTTATTATAAACTTGGTTTTTAGGTCTTTAAAAATATTTTCGGGGTCCAATAAATTCTCGAAAAATTACCCTATGTCTAATTTTTTATTTTACACCCAAAAATATTATTTTCATAATATTTTAATATTATTTAACATTATTTAAAAATTATTTAAATATAAAATACCTAGGTTTTAATTACAGAAAATTCTAAAAAATTCTAGAAAAATGTGAGAAATTAATTTTAAAAATTCCTTAAAAATCAGGGGGTTTACAATCTATCCCCCTTAAGAGGATTGCGTCCTCGCAATAAAAGAATAACCGGTCAACAGAGATGACACAGTTGCAAAACTTTGTTCGAAGCACATCATTATCAAGGAGAATCAAGGTTGAGGTTTTAAGAAAACACATAGAAAAATCATTTCCCTAAGTAATGGAAATTATGCAATTTCCAGAAGAAATTCTAGAAAACTACAGTTTTTAGAAAACTAGGTTATCACTTAAGAATATACTAGGTTATCAGTTATAAAACATTCTAGGTTATCAATTATTAGCAAGTTCAAAATTACTAGGTTAAGGCTGAGGTCACGAACCAACAGGCACGAACTAAAGCAATACTAGAAACGGATAACTATGAAAAAAACTTACGCACATTAGCTACTCCAAGAGTCTGCACGTCCTCCAAAGTCATCGCGAAAGCTTGTCCGCGTCCTTGAGGTGGTGCCCTCTGTTGTTGCTGGGCCTGCTGGAAGAGTGCTGATCTGCTTGATTGCCTTGTTGAGTTGATTGACCTCTATCTTCTGGTGTTACTATATCTTCGTAGGTGACCACAGCACCTTGTGGTATTCCTGCAGGAGTCTCGTTGCTTGATTGTGATTCTATTACTCTGCATCCAAAATAAACTATAAAAGGCGCACAGGAATCAAGGCAGGATGCAAGTCAAGAAATAAATTCGAATTCGATATAGATGTCAAGAACGTTTCAAGCAAGTGGATGAGATCCTAAAAACTTATCATTTCTTATTGCAGGCTTGCTCGGTCCCTAAGTTGAAACTGGACAATTTAGTCGTTGACCTGCATGGGCCACCACAAAAACCATGTCATGCCCCAATCCCAAAATATCGAGGGACTAGACACCTGGGAATGGCCATCAGTATACACCGATGGACAAACCCAATTTAATGGATCCATCGGGACATACTTAAGCTGTAATACAACAATAAGGTCTACTAATCTCATCCACAGAATAAATATAGCAATATCAACAAAAGAAAATAAACATCATCCAGTCACAAGTAAATAAAATCGGGGAACAACCCGATATTAAGTCTGTTATAATTGTTTATTAAACAAGAATTAAAAGAGTTCAATAGCAGCAAGACTGAGCATAGAAGAAGCAGATATTCAGGAAAAATCCTCGACGATCATCTCGTCCTCAGGTGCTGGTACTGCTCCGAGAAGTGCTCATGTTCCGTACACCTCAGGATAGATATCCTCTGCTAACCCTGGGGACATAATCCAGATCCAGGTCCTCAGGGGACATAGCAAGGTACAAAATAACTCAAGCCAAAATAAATGCAGTGCAGCAATAAATGAAACAATAGGGTAAACTATATAACCAGCTAAGTGATATGCAAGTTGAGAGCATCACTAAAACTCAGGCTGAGACCACTACAAGCTCTGTGTCTGGGAGCCTGTAGCAGTGTTACTATATATTTTACTATATAATTTACTATGTAGTATATATATGAAATCAGCCTGTAGCCTGTGTGTCTCTCTCCACCCAATGTAATTACACGTCTCATGTCCACGATGCCTCATATCCATGTCACGTAAGATCATATCTAATGCAGCAAGTCATATAATAAGATCTAAGAAAATAATGTCTATGTCATGAAACCTGTATCCTATACAGAATCACCTTGAATATTTTAGGAAGATTCTGTCTCATGATTAGTGTCAGGTATCCTGGGTTATAACATACTTGATAATGCAAGCACGAGAAGTATAGGGTCTCGGTATCCATGTCTAGATGACGTTACACAACTCCGCGTACGGTATTGGCACCCGACTCTTAATCGGACGCTAAGTAAGTCACACGGTCCTAGGTTTAAGCATGTACAAGATATAAATAAGACAGAGAAATATGTAACAAGAACTGCAAGTTTTGGCAAGGTACACTTGCTTGTGGTTCTGGCTCCAACTATAGCTCTGGTCTCAATGGGATTTGTAGGTACTGCTCCAGTTGCTGAAATAAACATCATCATCAGATTCAAAAAATATCAAATAGCTAGAAACGTCTGTCCTTGAGTCCAATTTGGACACAGGGGCAAAAATTATAATTTTCGGTCAAAGTGGGGTCCCCATGTGGCCCGCTTCGTACCAAAAACGTGTCAGAACCAATGGTCTCCAAATTCGTCAAACTTAGTGTCAACAAGTCCAGAACGATGATACGAACCTAACGGAACTTCCAGAATTGGATTCCGATGAGCCGATCACAAAATCACCCGTCAAATGGAGCCGCGGGGCCCACGATACGCGATTTTGTCAACGTTCTCAGAATCGAACCAAACTTGGGTCACAGGACCAGCATATTGCTACGAGTCCGATGGCGTAAGTTTTGTTTCGATCGGACGTGTGTACACCAAGTTACAGCGAGATCCAGAACAGGCAGATATGGGGCGTTGTCGGCGGATACGCGTTGATTCCGGTGTGCACGCACATCCAAATCAACTTCTGCGAAATCCCGTACGTCCGTACCAATGGCGCACACCTATCGGTGAAGACCGCACGCGACCAAGTCATCCCGTTTGGTGGGGCACACTCAGTTCCGGGGAAAATAGGGTATTATTTTTCCTGTTTTTTGATCGCGGTTCGTGATCGCCACAGGACGCGACGCACCGAGCGGGTTGCACGGGCATCGAGAGGGTCACGCAGCCTACGCGTCACAACTGACGGAACAAAAAATGGAGCAACGAGGAGAGAGTACGGTTTACCTGAACAGGGCTCCATGAAAACCGAATTCTCGTGTCCGTGAGTCGTATTGACATGACACGACACAGTGGACACGGCACTGTTCACCCTGTTCTAGGGTTTGGGTTTCGGTGACTGCTCAAGGCGGCCGGAGCTTCGCCGGAGGAGGGTGAAGTCGGCTGGGCTCGGCTGGTCGAGGTGGCCAGGGCTCTGGCGGCGAGGTCGGGCTGCGTTGGTGGCCGGAGCTCGGGTGCTGCGGGGGAACGGAGGGTGCTGGAGGAGTCGGGGAGAGGGCAGCGACAAGGGGAGAGGCTAGGGCAGCTGAGATGGCTGCGACGGGGAGAGAAACGGGGGCAGCTCTGGGCTAAGGCGGCGCTGGGGGCTGAGTCGGCCGGAGAAGACAGAGGCGCTCGGAGTGGAGGTGGTGGTCGGGTGGCCGGGAATCGGGGTCTCTGACGGAGGAGATGGGATTTATAGGGCGAGAGAGGGAGCTGGGCCGCCGGCCGTTGCTGGCAGGGTAGGCGGAGCGGCTGGGGGAGCTGAGCAGCAGGCAAAGAACGGCCGGAGCGGGGGAGGCGTGGCATTACGCGGCGGAGACGAATCGCCACGGTCGGGGTAAGGAGAAAGGGTTTCGGGTCGGGCGACGGATCCGGCCCGAACCACTAAGTCTAGGGTGCGGGTCAGGTTAGTGGGTCGGGTCTGGGTTTTGGGCCCGGATCCGACCCAATAAGGATTTGGGTTGGGTTTAGTTAAACTGGTCCGATTCGAGTTGGTTTGGTTTATTTAAAATAAACCAGGTTTATTTTAGGGTTATTTTGGTTTATTATAAACTTGGTTTTTAGGTCTTTAAAAATATTTTCGGGGTCCAATAAATTCTCAGAAAATTACCCTATGTCTAATTTTTCATTTTACACACAAAAATATTATTTTTTTAATATTTTAATATTATTTAACATCATTTAAATACAAAATACTTAGGTTTTAATTACAAAAAATTCCAAAAAATTCCAGAAAAATGTGAGAAATTAATTTTAAAAATTCTTGAAAAATCAGGGGGTTTACACCTGGTCCATTTCCAGGTGTAAACAATCTTGACTGTTTGTAGGAGCATGGATCTGAACTTGCTACTTATCTCTCTTTCGAGGAGGTCTTCCCTTTGAGCCTCATTGATCATTAGATTTACTTATTTTATTTTTCTTTTATTCTAGTTTGGTAGTGGATTTGTCTCCACCCTACTAATTATTTTTATCAAGTATTTTATACTTGATTCAGTTATATAGTTGATTGGTTATTTATTTCTATTTGATTCTGTGGATGAGATCTAGTTATGCCCTGTGACTTATGACATAAATCTATACTTGTGAATTATTATTCATATTACAGCGTACGTGTGTATTATGGTATCCATATATTGGATTTGCCATATACATACGGTTGGAATGCTTACGTTTTCCTAGTCCTACGTATTTGGGACTGGGACATGACATATTTTTGTGGTGGTCCATGAAAGTCGAGAGCATATTGTCTCGATTACGTTACTGTACCTAGCAAGCCTGCGTATAGGATTAGAGTATCAGATCTCATCCACTTATTTAATCACCTCCCTTGATTTTATTTCGCATTCTTATTTGATTGCTTGCATTGCATCTTGCTTGATTCTTTCACAACATTAATCTTATATTTTCTTTCGTGATTGATAGGGGTCAAAAATGTGACTTCTACTAGGTATATTCACTATATTATTCAATAACACTATTAGTTAATTTTTGTAAGTTGGGTAGTATACCTCATAACCTAGTATCACATAGTCATTTTGACCCATTAATGAAGTGTAATTGAATGACACCAACTATAGGCTTGCATAAGAAGATAGTGTTTATCCAGACTGTAGAACTTAGAGGCGCATACCCTCATTTGGTCGACTAGAGACTTAGACAAGAAGTTAGTATGGCAACTATAGAGGCACAACATCGGACGAGTCTTATCTTCTTAGTGAACTTGAATTATTTTGTACCTTCCTTCATCATAATCCAGCGTACTTATATTTTCTGGACTACCTCGACTTATGCTGCTATTATAGCCTAGTTTTGTAAGCTTATTCTTTTATCGAGCTTGTTCATGACATATGTGTTATTTGGAGCCCACTCTAATATATTTGTCTATTTAGAATTAGTGTATTACGGTCTGATCAACCTTAGTGCGCTTGGTTCGCTCTTCGCATGATTAGTTTACGTGGATTGAGATATAGTTGACTCAGCATGTTAGACGAATATACTTGCCCTTTAGACAGGTCAGAGCATATTATATCAGGTACATAACTGTTCTGATATGAGCATGACAACTCTCTTTTTGAATTCTTTAATCGCCTTGAACCCCGTACTTGTATTCTATTACCTCCTCATTGAATTCTTTATTATCATTTTTAGTCTTCCTCTATTTCGAAAAGACAAAATCTCGTGCTTGGTATAAGTTTGATATACGGATAGTATTAGATATACCCATAGGCCAATCATATTACTTGGTGACTATCTTTTATAATTAAAGGCATAAAATATGTAAGATATTTTGTGGATTGAATAACACGATTAAATAATTTGAGAAAGTTTTTTTTTAAATGTATAGCCTATGTGATAGATCGATAAATTCTAAGTTGGGTAGAAGTTGCATTGTCAACTTGAGGTAAAAAATTTTAGATTGTGATCAAATAAGATTAGATTGAGAGATTTAAGTTATTTTAATTTTGAGAATTTTTAGAAGAATAATTTAGATGATGAGGATTTAACTCTAAAGATAAGAATGTCTTATAGAATGAATTTTAAAATTTTGATATTACAGACCAAATATTTATAATTTGAGCACATGATTTAAATTTTGAATATTGGAGATTGAATTAACGATTTAAATCTTGAGAAAAAAAATTTGAACTCTAAGCATGAACATTGATGGATTGAATTCAAAATTTTATAATTTGATGATTTGAATTAAAAGTTAAATTTTGATTGTTAGATCACCTATTTGAAATATTGATAATAGAAATTAAATTTAAAATTTGAAGAGTACTAAATTCTTAAGTTGAAATATTTGAATAAGATTTGATTATAATTGTTTAAAATCTATAGGAAATTATGATAGTTGAAAATCGTTATATAAAATTTGATGTGGGTTATTTAAATCTTGAAGATGTCATATAGATTTGAATTAAATTTGGATGTTGATTATTTAAAAATCTAGAAGAGATTATGATAGGTTAAATTTTGATTTAAATAGTAGCTATATTAATTTTGAAGGTGCGATAGATATGAATAGATTTTGTCATTTAAATTTTTGAGAAGATTGTGGTTGACTTGTCTTAGATACGAATGTGAAAGATTTAGGCTGGTGATAAGGGCACTACTAAATACACTTGGGGCTAGCCCAGGATTGGGGCTATCCCATTAACGAATGAAGTTTACTCATACTAGCCCAAAAGTTTATTCATACCAGCCCAAACATTAAACTCTCTTCCCAAACCCTCCAAACCCCCACCGGAGCCCTCCCCCTCCTCTTTTTTTTGTCGGAGCCCTCCTCCTCTACTTCTTCCTCCTCCTCCTTGTCGATGGCTCCCAAACTCTCGGAAGAATCAAGGTACCATTCTTCTTTCTCCTTGTTCTATTGTATTTCAAAAAAAATTCAAAAATTGTAATAATTTCTATTGTATTTCGAATTTTTTTTCAAAAATTATGTTTCCAATCTTAAAATTAGGACATACAAGTCCTGAATGTAGTTTCGGATATAGTTTCGATATTTTTCTGGAGTCTCGTACCCGATTTTAGGGCATACAAGTTCGACATCCGTCAAACGTATGTAACAGAACCATGCGGGATTGTAGAAATTTCTACAGTCCTATATACATTGTGGACTGTAGAAATTTCTACAGTCCTATATGTATTAAGGATTGTATAAATTTTAACATTCCTGTATAAATTTAGGACTGTAAAAATTTTTGCAGTCCTGTATACATATAGGACTGTAGAAATTTCTACAGTCCTGAATGTTGAATAAATTTTTACAGTCTGTTAAAATATATTTTTTTGTCTTATAGTCACGACCTTCGGAAGGTCACTAAGGATGAAGATATCATAATAAGACGCCCTACTGCTTCGATGCGTAAGGAACACAATGTTTAGCATACTATTGAATCAGCTCTCACTATCCGCGACCCCGAGGCACGCCCTGAAGTTAGAAAACGTCGACTGACGAAGAAGACTGTCACTCGTTCGAAGAGACGTGCTCCTAGTACTCCTAGTACTTCTGGTTCTTCTTTTTCCTACGATGAGGACATACCAAATGTCCAAAATCGACCAACTGATGGTTCAGGACCTTCTAAGCATGCAGATAGTCCTGTCGAGACTCTTCCACAAACCCTCAAAAACTGGCCTACTGATAGTTCAGGACCTTCTCAGCAGCCAAATAGTCCAGTCGAGACTCATCCAAACGGTTGATGTATGTTGTCGTCGATCGAGAACCATATTGCATACCAAATATGGAACAATCTAGTAAGTACATTACGTTATAATAATTTTATATATAGTTGCAAGTTCTAAGTTCATCTAATTATTTATAGATAACTAAATTTTATATATAGGTATAAGTTCATCCAATTGTTTACTTTTTTAGGAGAGTTCTAGCATGTTAACGGTGATCAACCATGACAAAAAATGCAATACATGGAGGTTTAAATTATTAGGAGACGATGTGAAGGCTAAAATCATTTCTACCGATTTATAATATTTGGGTAACTACTCATATACGACGGTGGATAATGCACTCATATCAGCATTTATAGAACAAGGGCATCCAGAAACCAACACTTTCCATCTACCAAACATGGAGTTGATGATTACCCTTGATGACGTCCATCATATATTGGGACTTAGGGTTGATGGTCGAGTCATGATGAATCATACTTTTGACGAATCGAGCATCAACTTTTACGACCATATCGTGGATTATGTATCAGGGTGTCTGGGAGTTGATGCCACTAGTTTTATCACCCTTCGAGAATTCAAAAAGTCGTACGGACTTCCTTTAAAATATTTAGAGGAGACATTCGCTGATCCGGACCCCGAAGTGGATAATAGCGATAATGTGGCCCGTGGATATATGCAGTTCATCTTAGGGACTGTCGGCATTACAAATAAGTCTGGAACGTCGATACATGCCAAATATCTCCTGAATTTAGACGACAAAGACACGGTGGAAGAAATATCTTGGGGAAGCGGTATACTAGCATACCTTTACCGCGAGCTTGGTGCGGCATCCCGCGTCGGTTCTAAGACAATATCCGGATGCCAGACTCTACTCCATGTATAGATATATCTTTCTCAACTTGTATACATAATAAAAAATATTGTTGTTAATTTTTGGACTAATATTTTTTTAACTTGGTTACGTGAAGGCATGGATATACGAGCACTTTCCAACCCTGCAGCGGGCTAAACTTAACCGAGGGTATGATGAGCACCTTCCTAGAATGTGCAGATGGAAGCCAACTAAGGAAGATGCCAAACGTCCATACACATTGGCCGCCCTACGGAATGCATTCGAAGATATGACGATAGAAGAGGTGAATTGAGACCTAATTTTTTAATGTTTGGTAATAATTTACTAAATTACGTTATGCTAAATGACGTTATGCTAAATTTCATGCGTTGCATATTGTTTGGGATCCATATCGTAATTTGCGACAGACTAGTCGTCCATTGCAACCAGTCACTTTATATCATGGTCTGATAAGTTATCATAAAATCGAGGAGGCTTATATGCCTAATAGAGTACTCCGTCAGTTTGGCTACATACAAACAGTCCCGAAGTGCACATTAAAAATGATAACTGCTCCGCGAGGTACAAAACCGCTAAACTATATTCCTGCGATGTTCAACTGGGTCTCGGACTTCTTCACCGAGTGGCAACATTATGTTATTAGAGAAATCGATTGACAAACAGCAGTAAATATGACGGAATGTAGCGACGACTACCTCGTCTACTACGCTGGTGTCGGACTACCTACGTTGTTCAAACACGCAGGCGATATTGTGCGTGTACCATCAAATCTTTCCGCCAAATCTGTCTTGTATACTGCATTGGTCAAGATGGTGAGGCAACTTCTTCATTTTTAGTTTGATATATGTAAATATTTATAACCTAACAAATTTTTTTAATTTTCATGAATAGGCTAGAAAAGTGAAGAAGTTGGGAAGAAGCCTCGTAAGTTGCCAGGGTATGAATTATATAGAAATCAATGACGAGCTACAACAAATCGACAACACTGAAGATTTTCTTTTCTTGAAAAATAGAGAGCAACGTACAAAGAGGCGGTATGAAGTTTAGGCCATGTTTCAAGACATGTAAAACTTTGCTACAATTTTTGTTTTGAGACATATAAAACTTTTAAGTTTGAAACTTTGAGTGGTTATATTTTGTTGAAATATTTTGATTGGTTATGTTTTGTTTCGAGACTTGTTTAAGTTGTAAAACTTTCATACTATTTGTGTTTGGAGACATGTTTGAAGAAGAACTTTATACAGTTGTTAAACTTTCATACAGTTGTTGGTTATTTATGTTTTGAGACAGCTACTTTTATGTATAAATGTGCAGAGCCAGTGGCTAAAAACTAGGACTGTCAAATTCTGGACAGTCCTGATATCAGGACTATAAAAATCCTGACAGTCCTAGTTTTATATAAAATTTTGCAGAGACAGTGGTATACTATTGGACTGTCAAAATTTTGACAGTCCTGTTTGCTATAAAAAGTGCAGATAGTGGGTTAAAACTATGACTGTCATAATTTTGGCAGTCCTGTTAGCTTGTGGGACTGTCCAGATTTTGACAGTCCTACTTTTATATATATCACAGTGGGTTAAAACTAGGACTGTCAAAATTTTGACAGTCCTATTTGCTTGTGGGACTGTCTAGATTTTGACAGTCCTAGTTTTATACAGAGAGTGGGTTAAAATTATCCATATAAATATTAGAAAAGATACTAAAGTTCAATATACATGACTCATTGCACAACATACATGACTCGTTGTACAACATACAGTTCAATATACAGTTCTAGTTTTATTTCTTTTATTGCACAACATACAGTTCAATATACAGTTCAACATACATGGCTCATTGTACAACATACAAAATAATACAGAACTATAAGATGTATCAATTGATTAGAATATCAAAGTAGTCCTTCGGCAAGATTTTGGGATCCTCCATCTTCATCATCTTTTTATAGCCAGCAATTGCATCCGTGCAGGGTGTCGTCCATGCGATCGCTTCCTCCGGTGCGTGTTTATACCAAAGCATAGAAGGTGGAGGAATAGGAGAATGACCGATCAACCTTGGGATGATAAAGTATTGTCCGATAAGCCCTATCGAACAAAGATTAGATAGTCTGTGTTCGGCCGGGGGAGCGCACATTGGAAAGAAAGTATTGTTAATGCCTTGTGAGATAATTACAATAGGTATCTTGTACCTATTAGAGAATACGTATGCAGCAGGCGGGACATCCATGTAATAGTCTGGTCCGATAACTATTTTTGTACAAGGTATGCTTGCCAATAAATCTCCAACAATTTCTTCGCCGAGTATCTGCCTATAGAAGGGTAGACGAGACTCCAACTCCTCGTACCGCTCTTCCCTAACCTGTCTCCATCCTGCTTCAACTGAATAGCCAAATGTCTTGCGAGTGCATGATATCCACAATGGCCATCCTTAGGAACATCAACAATAGACCAAATGAAATCCCGTATCTCAGGTAGGAAATTTTTAATGTATAGACTATATGAATCAAAGAAGTTATCTAAACCCTCTGCCGTGACTGCATCGTTCATTTTCTATTTCTTCCCCCTTCGAATAGTAGCTTAATCTTTTTTTGCGAAAATACTACACTTTCGATAACCGACTTTGACTCAACTTTCTCTAAATTGCGTTCAATATGTTCAAATAAGGATGGATCTCTTTTAGTTGACTCCATCTCCCTTTTTTTTGCTCTACTCATTCTTGAGTGTGGTCTTCCCTTAGGAGTTCGAACAACAGATGGCTCTTGCAATCGAGTTGTTGCCGGGACTACAATTTCTTAGATTTTAATCTCAATGGATCTTCTCTCAGGTTTCGATGTAACACACCACCTTGCGTGTAGGAGTTTTACTTATGGCAAAGAAAAAAAATTATCGTGAACTTCCACCGTTGGCATTATCGACAACTGTCTCTAACGTTGATCAACAACATCTATTGGAATAGGTATAGATTGACGACGATATTCATTAATCTTATATGCACAAGGAAGGCCGAGTGAATGTCGATATGAACAACCGCAAACCTCGGGATCATAACCAACCAACTTTGACCTACCAATCTCCTTAAATAATAATCCTAAGGCCTTGTGAGATACTACATAGATTAAACCATCCAAGAGGTATTCATGCTTGTATTCATGCTTTGCAATATTAAGGCTCATCTCAAATGATGCTACAATTTCGTTCACCGTGGAAATAATTATCAAATGAATCGATTGCCAAATAGAGACAAAATTATCGACCGATGACCGTAGATATCTTTTTAAACTTGAGTGTGATCCTTCAAACCGGTTCGTAGTGATTGTGCCATAATGCTTTACCATGTTCGTCCATGCTAAGACGAATTATTCTTTATGTGGTTATAGCCAAGTATCTTTGATATAAGATATACATGTCGGGTTACTCATCTTCCACTTTTGTTTGAATATGTACCATGTTGTGTCGTAGCTGTCTATAGTACTTGCTCGCAATACAAGACTCCAATCACTATAGAATTCTTTAAAGCTAAGCATATCAATTTTATCGTCCATATATTCAAATGTCCTCTTGCATGAAGCTTGGATATTTTAATTTATATGCCAAGTGCATAGTAGTCTATGCACATGAGGAAATACAATATCTATAGCATTTATCAGCGCATATTCTCTGTCGATAACAAAAATAGAGGGCTCTTTGTATCCTGTGTAAAGGGATTATAGTTTCCTCAACACCCAAGTGTAATTCTCTATTGTCTCACTCTTCATAAAACAAAAAGCGACTGAAAATATTTTTTCCGTAAATATAAACCCAATAATGTAAAAAAGAGGCATCTTAAACTTGTTGGTCTTATATGTACAATCAATGGCCAATGTCACGCCCCAGTCCCAAAATACATAGGACTATGACACGTAAGCATGCCAGCCGCATGGATATGGCAACTCCAATATATGGAAACCAAAATCCACACATACGCTGTAATATGAATATCAAATCCAGAAGTGGTATAAATATATGTCACAAGTCACAGGGAATAATCTAAATCTCATCAACAGAAAATCAAATATAAATAAGTACCCAGTATCTATGAAACTAGATCTCAATAAGAAGTATCTAAGGATGATAGTTGGCTGGAAACAAATCCACTACCAACTCGAATATAAGAGCAATTACAATATAAGTACACCACAACAAACACAATATAAGAATACCAGCTATCAATCACGGCTCGAAGAGAAGACCTCCTCAAAACATAAGTAACCATCCGAATCTGCGCTCCTGCGAACACTCAAGAACAGATACACCTGGAAGGGGCCAGGTCCTCAGAGGGACATAACAAGATACATAAAAGCATGCCAATAAAGTACTGAAATAAATATCCAATGGTCGCCTAACCGTCTAAGTGAATGCAGTTAAGAATAACTTTCCCCACAAGTGAGCTATCTGGCTGAAAACTGGGATTTAGCATTGTTCTCTATTGGAGATCTAGGGGCCTAAAAGGCACGTCGTCTTTTGAACACCGGTGGCCTGCCTGATAGTACATAATATATAGTGGTCATTACTACCCGTATCTTCGGAGGAGAATCTGGGCGCACAGGAGAAAAGTGCAAGGGAGCTCAAATACGGTACTTGTTGTTCTCCCCACCCCATGCTCTAAGCATGTCACATCCATGACACAATTTGGTTCATAGCCTATTCTTAGTACCCTAGCCCAATCCTGCAACCAAACAAGGACAAGGATGGGACCACCGTACTACAATAAGGTATGTCCATAGACCTCTAATAACTGCTAAGTCTACTAGCATGCAAAATTTCTAACAGCAGTTATTCCTAACGCATGGCCCACACGTACATGAGGCCAAACCCTGCACGCCAGTCGGTGATCTATATGAGACTCACAACTCGTGTAACAACTGTGTCATGGCCAATGAACCTAAAGATGCTACATGATAATGGGGTAGTCTCATAAACAAGGTCAATGCAAATACATAAATAAAAATATACCGCGACGACACCGTCGTGCGCATTTTATATAACAGTTAAAATATATGAACTAAAGACAGAAAATAAAGATGCATGCAACATATGGAATATGAATAACAGTACAATGGCAAGGTATACTTGCCTGGCAAGGAAGCTGCAATGTATCAATAACCTGCTCCAGAAGTCGCGCAGAACAAATCCAATATCCTATGTACATATAATATGTCACGACCCGCACCCGGTTTAGGGGCACGAGTGCGTGGGTACGTCCAGCCTACGCCGCAGCATCGGCGGTAGAACGCTGTCTAGGTCATCTAACTATCTAATCAAACTCACGTGAATACCCAACTCCATAAGGAGACGTGGATATCATAAAATAATGCTGTTTATTGAATCACTATTTGAAATCCTCAAAATTTTAATGACAAAATCTCAAATCCTCAATAATTCTCAAAGTTAAAAATTTATTTCCGCTCTTTAATTTATAAATCCACAATTTTACATATAAGTGCTCACAGTCTCTCATACTCGAGGTGCACTCAATATCTCTATTGTCTACAACTGTGTATTAAATTTGTACTGCCCGAATCACTTGCACTATTACCTCTAATGATCAAAGTTATCATCACCTGTATTTTCTTTCATGATTTTTAATTCATGTCAACTGGTATATCATTTAATTATCATCACACAGAGTGCTTACTGTTATTAACGTTATTCTCGACTAATCCTCGATATAGAATCGTTAGCACTCTTGGTATTATATCACTAGTTTCATTAATGGATCATCTCATCAAGCTCATTAGAACTCATGATCACCTGAATCCTCTATTACACTCATGTTTCTTTACTCTCATGGGTATGTGTATGGTTCCTCATCTTGATTGATGTATAGGTATTTCCCTTTAACTTTTACAGCCTGTTAAACTGATCTGTGATACGCCTCACCATTTTCATTACCTATTCTGATATTTCTCTACTCATGACACCTCATTATAACTCCTCATGCATATAATTTCTTTACCTTTAACATACCCGATATCAATCATCAAATTGAACGTTATGCTCCATTAACCCTTAACACAATCCTTGATACTTAATTATTTACATAGATCATCCAATTACATTATTCATGATTATCCAGGACGGACATGTTGGCTCTGATACTAACTCTTGGAACTATCATTGATACTCTTACTCCTTCTATCAATAGTGCCAATACTAACTATAACATACCTATCATAGAACTATTGCTACAAGGCACTACGCTATGGGTTAACTCTAGATTGATGCCTACTACTCACATATCCAACCCAGAAACACTCGCAACGAACATGTCACACTCAATCAACACCAATACAAGACACAATCATAATTACAAGTCACTAATTATCATACTTAACAAGGAATCCTCAAAGAAAAGAAGCTCAAAAAGAACTGGATTAAGGACTGAAGGTATTGCTACTGCTAGCAAACAAAAGAAGCGATGGAATAAGTCCTGTAACAACAGAAATAGATAAGTGTTGAGATGATATTTTAAGAACCAATTTAAGATACAACCTGATAATCATACACGTCTGTCAGAAATCATGACACTCAGAATCCTCGCCACGCCAGTAATCATAGATGCGATAAACGACAGGTTCCGTAACTAAGGTATGCAACTCTATAATCATGTCATCTAGAATCTTCGCCACGCCAACCGGTATGGCTGCGAGAAACTCTAGATTTCATAACTACAGTATGTACATCCAAGTCAGGTTCCTACGTTCTCGTCACGACAGCTAATATGGCTGCGATAAACTCTAGGTTCCATAACCAAAGTAGACGTTTTACCTTTCTCACTGTCCTCATCAACATATGTCATCAGATGATACCGTAAATTTTAGCCCGTAAAATTCATCTCGATATGAAATCAACTCAACAACGATACCAAGAATTAAATTTAACAACTGGTCAACAAGAATCAAACTCAACAATGATACCAAGAATTAAATTTATAACTGGTCAACAAGAATCAAGTTCAATAACAACAAGCGAGAGCGGACGGAAACAAGGAAAGATTTAAATCGTAAATTATAATAAGATTCTCAAGGGGTCGTCCCAGGAATCTCTCAAGAATTTGTGATTGAGTATCCTCTCTCATCCTAGTATCCTATGTCCTATATTCAATAGCAGGTTCGCAGTAGTACAACTATGAAGTCGCACTACTACGACATCGCACAACTAGCGAAGTCTGACCTGCATGGGCCACCACTAAAAACGTGTCACGACCCGCACCCGGTTTAGGGGCACGAGTGCGTGGGTACGTCCAGCCTACGCCGCAGCATCGGCGGTAGAACGCTGTCTAGGTCATGTAACTATCTAATCAAACTCACGTGAATACCCAACTCCATAAGGAGACGTGGATATCATAAAATAATGCTGGAAATACTCAATCACATAAACTAAAGCACGATGAGATATCAAGGCAAGCAAGAAATACAAGACAAGTCTAACGACAAAATAATCATACATGCAATCATTAACTTTCAATCCTCAAGTGTGTCAGAAACCAGTCTACTAAGGTCACAGTCTGGAAAAATATTTTCCAGTCAGGAAGGAGCAAAGTACATCTCTAAATAGCAGTTCTATATAAATGACATAAACTATGTAGCAGTTCTAGATGGAAATATACCAGATGCATGTATAGGTACGAGAAATGTACACTAAAAGAAATACTGGAAATACTGTAAGTAAATGCAGGAAAAGAAATAATATGTCAATGAGCAAGAAACCTATGACTAAGTGTGTGAGTACTAGCTTTAACATGTGATCGGCTTGAGAACTTGATCAGGCTGGTTACATGTGATTAGCTATGATTTATGGAAGGTCAGGCTAACCGTTGGTTAGCTATGATGCATATATAGGTCAGGCTAATCACACGTAATCAGCTATGAAGCATGGAGATGGTCAGGCCGCACCCGACGTGAGATGTGGGGTGAGCTATGATGCATGGAAAGTTGGGTATGATCACATATCTACACTAAAATACTCCCCAAACCCCCGACTGGTATAGTAGATCAAATCATGGTACGCTATGGCACGGGATTCCCTAGGGAGGTAGCAAATTTCCCCGGAAATCAGTGTCTGTACATGCACAAGATATCAATGAAATAAGACTTGTACAAGCTACACCATGAATAAGGAATAACATCTCATGACGAGATCCGTCTACACCAATCCGTGTAACCAGCGTGTCAAGAGCATGGATATCTACACTAGATACAGTGAATATAGGAGATATCATAAATTAGAAACTAATCAGAGAATGTACTCGCCTGTGGTCCTGAGCAAAGTGTGAGGATCGATGTCCAAAGTGGGATCACAATGACCTATTTGTGGAATATAAAGTCAGATACTGAATTTAAAGGAAATAACATGCTTAACTAATTTAATTATGAGGCCTCTAGGTCATACTAGAACTTCTGGTCAATACTAGTCAACTTGGTCTCACTAGGTCCACACTAAGGTTTAGGTCCAAAACTAGTTAATTAGTCTATAAGGTCACTAAATAATGAAAATAATATATAAGTAATATGATACTCTATATATATTGGTCTATAATAACTAACACTTATGTCTTAACTGTCATAGACATACTTATATATATATTACCTTAACTGCTACTTGAGTTCCCAACCCTGTACTGTACACTATTAGTTGACTGAAGAGTAACACCTAATACATAAACACACAGGCACACAGGTGCTCACATACAGGGATCCACACTCAGCTACACTAGGTTTAATGGCACACACAAAAATCTGCACTCACACTGGATACACTAAATTTTATATAGGAACACTCACTGATACCCAATTCTCTGCACACACACACAGTCCAAATACAATGTCCTACTGATACACTCAGAACCTACACTACACAGCCCCTAACTCACTGAACTACTCACAAACACATATAGGAATTCACATAGGGCTACACTCTCATAGGCTCACATACTAATACTTATACACAGAACTAATTGCCACACACTGACATTTGAATACTGAGAACACTCTCTCATAGGCTGAAACTCAACATTGTTCACTGATACACTTGATACACTCACTGAGTTCTCACTCTCAGACTTCACACTCAATCACACAACCCCCAATTCACTGCACACATGTGCATTTTCCTGATCTGGGTACACAGGCACTAGACACTTGCACACCCTGATTCACTTGCACAGACACACAGAAATTCTAGGTTCACTCACATACTACTTCTCACACCCTGATACATTATGACACAGGTCACACACAAGTGACACAGCACATAGGTATCTCACTGCACTCACACAGGTTTTGGGATACTCACACAGGTATTCACACACTAGGAACCACAGTTACACACAGGCTGTTTCCCTATACTTTGCTATCTAAAACCCATTGCATCTCCAATACCCCACTGGCATTTCTCCTGCCCCCCACAGATCTAAAATTTGGATTAGGACTGATACCTCACTTGGTATCAGTACTCAACTCAATTTCGAGTTCAGAAGTTCACATACATTAAATCCTCATTTCTAGATACATGTATGCACTCACAGACATTCACATAGTTAACTAAAAACTCCTATGCACAAACACACTGATCAGGATCCTCACTGCTCTAATACCTCACATACACAACACTACACACTGAATTTAAAATCCTACACACTGCACTCAGACAGCACAGGTATTCTCACACTGAACTCATAACTCACACACCTATACACAGGAACTAATTCCTGATACACTACACACAGCACATAATAACACCCAGATATCTAACTGACACACAAACACAGCCACACAGTTATATACACATAGATATATTATTTCACAGGCATTCTAACTGACACACACTACAGTTTCATATTCAGGTAGTCATATAGTTCACCCCTAACACAGAATTACACACACAGTTGCATTATGGAACCTGGAAAATTATCAGTTACACACCTACACATTGGTTCATATTGACACATAGAATTTGAATACACTGAACACACAGGAATTTTAACTTAAACACACAGGTTATGCTATGACAGGTATATGACTAATGGCAGGATCAAACAGCTAGGTTTCCCTCCACCTACTGCTACTGCAAAACTCACTGGCAATGACACTGATCACATAGTATAGCCAACTCTGAGACAAGAATATGGCTACACAGGCATTTGTACAAGTAGCCTGAAGGCCTTGAACTGGAATAAGGGCAGCAATAATTAGACTTAGGAAGCAACAACAGGGAATCACAAAATCTCTAGGATGCTCAAAGTAGCCAAATCTCTATCATCACAATCATGCTCACAATTATCTATTTGATATGGATTTGAAGTTAGCCAAAAGAGTAGTTAACCTAACTATAACTGGCTATGATAGCTTAAAACCAAGTGGATTTAAACTCATCATAGCCCCCAACTGAACTCTAAGGCATACTCACACACATACAGAAACACATAGGTTCTATTATACCCAGTACTGATACACCCTGATATACATAACACTAATCCTACACTAAAATTTATATATCCCTATTTACTGATACACATAGGTACACAGAGAACACAGACACTCACTGCCCGACTGTGCACCCAGTGCACTTCACCGTGTCTGACACCCCAAGACACGGGGACACAAGACACTCACAAAATATACCCGACTGTGCAGTAAATCCAAACACACAGTATTACATCCCACAGAACCCGATTGCACAGGGAAACCCCTAAATACCTACTGAACAGTAAAATGCCCCCAAAACAAACCCTAAAATCGAGATCTAGACTAAATGTAGGAGATGGTAATGGTGTCTACACGAGATCCCTAGGGTTTGGGTTCCAGAAATTAGGGGAAAACACCCATAGGTCATCAAAACACAAATCTCCCCTAGGTCTTCATGTAGGATCCCTAGAAACCGAGATCTACACAGCAAGGGGTTCCTAATGGATAATAACAACAGGAAAAACAGAATCTAAATGAATAAAAATAGAATTTTACCTATAGAGATGGTTTCTCCAATGGAAGTTCTTCTTTCCCAAGGTTCCTTGACCCAAGTTCCTTGCTTACCTTGCTTTAGAGGAGGAAGATGGAATCCTAGGGTTTTAAATTTCGAATTTGGGGTGGGGGAGATGGCTTTCTTGATGGAGGCTAGGGTTTCTTTCTTCATGAAGGAGAAAAGAGTTGTGGGTGGCTCCCTTTTATATTAAACTAGGTTAGGGTTTCATATGCATAGTTTTAGATTGAACCCCCCCTGTTAGGTCATGAAGAACTCAATTAACTCAGGTTTAGTCAGTCTAGGGTTTGAGGTCCAAACCTAAAATTTGAATTCTAGGGTTTCTCTAGAATTAGGTTTTCAAATTAGGGTTTAGTCATTAGGGTTTATCCTAATGAGTTCTAGGGTTTGACCTAAAACCAAATATCACTAACAACATATAAATAGTTTTAAAAACTCAGCAGATAAATTAAACACATAATTATTCAATAATAGTGAAATTACACAAATGTCCTAATCTGGAAATGTGGTAGTGACATAATATAATACAATAAAATTATTAGTCATTACACTAGCACATACACAACCATATTTACACTAGTCTCAGGGGTATACTAGGGGTGGCACTAGTCATCTAACACAGTCAATTGTGCGACTACTTACGCGGGTGTCCTATATTAAATATTGTAGCACAGTCAGTCAGTCAAAATAACATGTCTAGGCCAGTACATAATTGTACACAAGACAGTCATCTAGCATGTTCTTAGGGTCAACATGGTCAAGGTAACCATGGGATAATCCACAGTATCCTAGGGTCGTACAATATAAATACACATATAGTCATAAGCATATAATTACTTATATAATACAGTCATCTATATATGTATATATATATATCACTTAATTTCTAATACGCGTAAGTGTACGCGTACAAGTCATTGGGTTCACTGACTCAGGGTTTGCAGTCAGCTAACAGTCATACAGAAATGCTAATATCCTACTGACATATACACCAGCACATACATAACAATATGAAAGGTGGGGAACAAGTTCGTACCTCGGGGTACGTGTACGGAGACGACAGTGAGGTTGACGACGATGATGACGATGGTGACGACTATAATGACGATGATGGTGATGAGGACAATGATGATGATTACGACTACGGCGATGATGATGATGAGGACAATAAATAAGTGATTAGGGTTGGTGTTGGTAGTGATGATGAGATGTTCATGTTGAGATTGATGATGGGGTTGATGGCTGCTGATACAATGATGATTAAGGGTGAGATGATGACGATGATAATGACGATGATGGCGATGCTGGGTTGATGATAATGGGGTGATGATAATGTGATAATGGAATAAGATGATGGTGATGAGATGATGATGATGTCGATGACGAGATGATGATAATGAGATGATAATGATATGATGATTTTGATGATTAGATGATGATGAAGATTATGAGATGATGATGATGTAATGATGGTTTAATGGTGAAGATGATGATGATGACGACGATGCTGAGATGATGATGAAGTGATGCTGATGATGATAAAGAGGACGATGGTGTTAATGAGGATGATGACGAGGATGGAGATATGAACGATGGTGTGATGATGATGATGGCTGTGGTTATGGAGGCTGCCGGAGTCCGGCCAGGGGGCTTCTCTGGCGAGTCGTGGCGAAGCCAGGGAAGAGGAGGCTGACAGGGAACTGGAAGGAGGCCAGGGAGGAGATTCTCCGGCAAGGAGGAGGGGCTGTGGTCGAGAAGGAGGAGCAGGGAATGGTAGAAAGTGGTGGACGAGCTGTACGGAGGATCCCGGCGGGTCGAGGGGATTCCGTCAGGAGGAAGGAGTCTGAGATGAGGGAGTGATGGTGGTTGTGTTGGATGATGGGGGATCAGAGCGGGATGAGGTCCGGCGTGGGCTTCCGATCAATGTCGAAGGTGGAGGAGAGCCGATGGGGGGAAGGAACGGTGGCGGAACTGCGGCCCAGGCGAAGGTTCTGATGATCCGGCAGGGAGGATTGATCGAGGAATGCGGTGTTCAACAGGGAGTAGCTGCTTCTCGCCGTCAGGCAGGGATCTTAACTCCGGTGGTAGAGGCGGTGCATAGGCGGAGACCGGAGGGAGTCGGGGTAGTGATCAGGCCGGTCGGGCTCAGGCGAAGGAGGGAAGGAGAAAAGATGATGATGATGGGATGAGGTGGCTGTGACTGGGTGCAGCGGAGGAGGGGCTACTCCGGCGAGGGGTTGGCTTGGTTCACAGCGGAGCTCTGGCCAGGTAGGGGTGCACAGGGAGAGGGAAGGGGAAGAAGGAGAAGTCGGCTAGTGGGAAATAGGGTTTGGGTTTATGGTGATTTAGAAAAAGGAAAAAGGGAAGAAAAAATTGTATTTATACACATGTGGACTTTTGGGTTTGACCTAGGTAAACTTGACTTTGGTCAACATCTCCTTGGGATGGGCCTTGGGCTTGCATGAGGATGTTTGAGGGCCAAAATTGCATGGTTTAAAACACAAGGATGGGGTATAGATGAGGGATCGATGCTGTGCGTTTGCACATTCCGATAAATTACAAAAAAAATTATGTGAAGGGGAAAACTGGATTTCTTCATGAATTGTCTAATAGTGGGGACACCTCAATGTATTTTTGCATAAAAGCCCCCCAACAATTAGAAAAATTACACAAGGACAGAAATTAGATTTAATTAATCAAACTGAATGCGCACGATGTTCTAGAATTAATTAGAAGTACATGGGAATAAAATTAGGTGGGACACAAGTGTCAGAGACGTAGAGGGTACAGTATAGAATATTAATAAAATTTGGGTTGCATGAAACGATCAAGATTGTGTCTCCAAATTTTGATTGGGACGCACAAGGGTACAAGGTCGTATTTATTTAGAATTATAATAATAACGTCCACGACGTTTATTGTGTGACTAAAATGTAGCACAAGAAAGCAATATTATAAGTTACACAAGGGTCAAAATAGTAGGCGGGCATGTCTAGGATGAGGTTGTGAAGTTTGTAGATAGGCAATGGCTAGTGAGGTGCTCCAATTATCGAAGCAACGGTAAGGTGCGCTACATGATATAAATGATTGTACACTTAAATAAATGCCGTGTTCTAATTCTAATTGGTTCAAACTAACCCTAGTTTAACTATCTAAGAAAAGTAGGCCTAATTTTGGGTGAGGGGGTTTACAACCAACACGTCTGTGAAGGACCGAGCCAAGTGTGTGCAATCAGGATGAGCCCAAAACAATGAAAGGAGTTCATCATTTTCTAGATATCTTCTATGGTACTCCACGTAGTGATGCTCCCCAAGCAACTTCAATACTTGCTGCATCGCTATTCTTCCTTTCATACTATTATATTTCGCTCTCGCCAAACTATTATAGATCGTCCTCATGGTTGACTTGTTCCCATCTTCTTTTTGTCGTATGGTAGAATAAATTTGTTTAGGTGCAACTCTGGAAAGGAACAGTTCTTCAATCAACTTTCTCTCATCCTCCTTCAACCGTGCCACGTAGGCATGACCCATAAGTGTCTTTGGAATAGAATGATTGTGTATTCCATTCTTAACTTTGATTATCCACTTCACATCTTCTACTTTTATAATCAATACCTTAAATGGACAACCATATTTTCTCGTCCCAACATTTTTCTTGGGAATTTTTTTTCAACAACACCCTTTTTTTACGATGCTGCCTGAACACACCTCCTCTTTCGCAGCCCAGCTCTACATATTTTCGGCCAGGCCGAGATCTGATAGATCTTGCAATGACAATGTTATATCATCTTCCAACTTCTCTGCACCAATCTAATGCTTCTTCCTGGGATGTAAATTGAATATCCGTTGAGAATACCTTCTCCACATCAACCCCAATAGCAGGATGTACCACAACATCTGTACGAGGTTGGTCCTATAACCAATATAAAATAATCTAAAAATTAATAACTTTAAATAATTGGCAATTTAAATTAGGACTGTCATAATATTTACAGACTAATGTATTGAGTAGACTGTAAAAAAATTTACAGTCTTTAAGATTCAGGACTGTCACTATTTTGGCAGTCCACTTAGTATATAGGACTGTCGAATTATTGACAGTCCTATAGTTATATAGAACTATCGAATTTTATACAGTTCTTACACGATGACTATCGAAATAGGGTTGTCATTTTATGTACCGTACGTGCTTCGGAACAACCGACATGTTCTTCGGAAGGACCGAAGTACATATTTAATGGATTGCATGATCCGACTTCTTCATCGAAGATAATTTCATGCATCGCTCCTACAATAGTCAAATAAAACTAAATATTTTTGTGACAATCGCAAAACTTATTCATCGTATGTTGTCGAAGACATACCGGAAGAATATTCGTTGGACAATCACCAAATCAGAATTTTTTTCCACTTGGGACCGCAACTATCAAATTTGAAAGTTAGGTTTAGATTTTTGGACTTGAGAGAATGAGAGATTTCTTCATGTGAGGGTAAAAAACAAAGAAGAGAAATAATTTTTACTTATATAGGTTGGTGTGGGCTAGCCCTAAGTAACTTTGAGGAGTGGCAAACTTGTAATTTTTGGAAAATTTCAATGGGCTAACCCTTAGTTAATTGTGTAGTGCCCTTATCAACAGCCAAGATTTAACAAATCATTCCTTATTTTTAATTTCGAGGACAAAATTTTTGTAAGTTGGGTAGATTGTAATCCCCCTCACCTAAAATAGGTATTTTGTGTGTATTTTATATTATTATATTTATTATAGATTATTTTAAATATTAAATTTCTTTAGAGTATTCTCTTAGTTAATTAGAAAATAAATTTCTTAATATATTTAATTATATAAATATTTATTTAGATTTATAGGCTATTTTATATTTTTGAAGATTTTTCTAGAATTTTTTGGTAATTAAAACATAAAAAACATAATTTTTTAGGAATTTCATGATTTACTATGAGACCATACTTGCATATTATTCCTACCAAATATTTATTTTAGGTTAAAATATTTAATTATATTTTTCTATAATTTATTTAGAATTTTAAGAAATTTATTTAGATTTTTGAAATTATTTAGGATTTATTTGGATATATATAGTCTTAATATTAGATAGATGCTAATTTAGTGTTAATAGATATTAATAAGATTATATATAAATTATTTGTATTATCTTTAATTATGTTTAAGATTATAAATTATTAAGATAAAATCAAACTCTATTTTAAATTAATTCAAATCCTGAGCCTACTAGGAAAGCAACTTCATGCATATCATGTCCTTATTTAAACTCATCATAATCATATCTAAATTAGCAAATCCTAGTCGTATTCAATTAAGTAGTCTCTAACATTATAAATACCTATTAGAATTATGGAATAAACTCATCTTTCATATTTTTTTGTTCCCCAAACTCCTCTCTTTTTCGTCCAAAAATAGTCGAAATTCGTCATAAATTTAGCCTCATTTTCTAGTAGTTATGAAGAATTAAACGGACGATATCTCCTAGCTCCGGACTCCAAATGCACTCCAGTTTTTTTATAACTGTATCAAGGTTAGTTTTCTGAATATATAAATTATTTTAATAATTTATGAACCTATTTTTCCATAAAATTCCAAAAGTTCCAGCTGTCCGAAATCAGACGCATTTTGGTATTTTTGAGATTTTGGGAGATCCCGAACTCGGAATTACGAGCCGTTTAAAGTTTTGAAAAGCTAACATGATGAAATTACATAAAATTATTTTTCCAAAATTTAACATGCAAGTTATTCTACTATAAAATTTATGCAACGTAGACATAAATATGAAACCACGAAAAACTGTCATTTGTGCGCCCTTGTGGCCATAACTCTTTACCGACTTGTGATTTTATAAAACCGTCGATTTTGCCATTCATGTAGTGTTGAAATCTATAGTATTCCACACACAAATCCAAGATTTGACTCAGTTGACTTTTTGGTCAACGGATTGCCTCGATTTGTGTGTCATGGATCGCAAATCCGTAAAGTTGACTTTCTTTGGACCGAAATTAGGGTTTAGCAATAAAATCAGATTATAATAAGATTAAAATACTATTTTAGTTTATTTTATTCAGAATTAAAATAGATTAAAATGGAGGAACCTATTCACCCACTTTTGTAACATAATTTGTTTAATTTATTTGACGGGTAGATCGGACGATGCCTTGAGTTGGGACTTTATTCTTTTTCAGCGCAGACAAGTATACCTTGCCAAATTACTTACAGTATTTTTCATGCTTAATATATTTTTATATATTTATTATATATGTATTTTCTTTCAGTCATAATTATATATTATATATGTTGACACACACTTGACACATAGTATCATAGGAGGGGAGGACAGTCAGTAGGTGTATGGGCTACCCACTTTGGTAAACCATAGTAACTAGGACGCACTACGGTAGTTGTGTCGCGATGGTCGCTACCCTCGCGGTATGTCGATTGATGGTACATGTACGTGTGTGTGAGTATTCATGAGTTATGAGATAGCATGTGTATTAGAATAGCCTACACCTACCCATACATTAAAAAGTTTTCCTTATTATGCATATTTATATAGATTGTCTAGTACAACGTACTTGTATATTTTTTATCTATTATGCATGTTTTACTGTATTTAATTGCCATGCTTCTATGTATCTTGTTACGTCCCTCTAAGGACCTGGTCCCTTTCTAGGTGTAGACGATCTTGACTATTTGCAGGAGCACGGATCGGGACTTGCTACTTATCTCTCTTTCGAGGAGGTCTTCCCTTCGAGCCTCATTGATCATTAGATGTACTTATTTTGTTTCTCTTATATTCTAGTTTGGTAGTGGATTTGTCTCCACCCTACTAATTGTTCTTATCAAGAATTTTATATTTGATTTAGTTATATAGTTGATTGGTTATTCATTTCTATCTGATTCTGTGGATGAGATCTAGTTATGCCCTATGACTTATGCCATAAATCTATACCACTTGTGAATTGTTATTCATATTACAACGTACGTATGTATTATGGTATCCATATATTGGATTTGCCATATACATAAGGTTGGCATGCTTACGTATTCCTAGTCCTACGTATTTTGGGACTGGGACGTGACACGCCTTCACCAGTGCAATTCGATGTACTGACCCTCGTTATAACAGGTTTTTTGCGTCAAGGACATCCTGAAAGAAGCTAGAGTGACTTTCTAATCCAGTCCACCTACCGGCACGCCCTGATCGTGCCTTCGAAGATACGTTTTAAAGTTCTAGGAGCTCATGCACATTCCTTATGCAGCTCCGTGGAAAGGCGATAGCTTCGCCCGAAGATGTCTATAGATTTAAAGTTTTAGTAAAATGATGTAATTTACTGGACGGCCATCTCATTTTGCATCCACTTTTGTAAACTCGTGCGGCAACCATCTGACTCATTCAAGAGTTTGTAAAAGATGTTCATTATCAATAAAGAGAACTTTTTCATATTCTAATATTGTGTTCAATTATTTGCGTACTCTGAATATGTGATCGTTAAATAAAAATACCTTAGCCTTGTGCGTTGCGCAACCTAGGCATGCACGGCATCACGCCCGGGGGGAAGACTATCGATTCTACAAAATCGAATGTGATATATTGGTATCAAAGCACAGCTTCAAGTTCCTTTGACCCTCGTATTAGAAAAGTTCTACAAAATCAACTGATCAAGGAGACTATGCAAAACAGATCATGCCATGTTACTTGTCTCGTGCTCGCGTTGCTATGAATTGCATCAATTGATAACTTAGTATAGACATCGCTTGATTAAGAACAACTTGTGCACAAGGTTTATGGTTCCTGTGGACGATCTCTGGGGCACTGGCACCGATCCGATCCTGATAGAACTTCACGATAGTCTCATATGCTGGACGGGATAGTTTGTAGTGCCTCATGAATCTTTGTTGCATACCATTCTTGTCCAAGACAATAACTCGTCCACTATGGCATCATGTCAGTGATCCCCACGTATATTTAAACTATGCAAGCTAACTATGTCTTCATGGAAGGAAAGGTCATGGTAAGTATTGTGCAGGTAGTTCAGACGGGCAGGTAAAAGTCACCGAACTGTGATATGTGTATTTTAATAAAATTCTATATCTATTGCATGCTTGTAAATTAAACTAAGGCAAGATAGAAAGACCACATAATAACTTGCATGCTTCACATAAACAACGTGATGATTGGTATAGTTAGGTTAGCTCGCCTTCACTAGTGCATTTCGATGTACTGACCCTCGTTGCAACAGGTTCCCCGTGCCAAGAGGATCCTGAAATAAGCTATAGCGACTTCCCAATCCAGTCCACCTACTGGCACGTCCTGATCGTGCCTTCGAAGAGATATTTTAAAGTTCCAGGAGCTCATGCACATACCTTATGAATCTCCACGGAAAGGTGATACCTTAGCCCGAATGTGTCTATAGCTTTTAAGTTTTAGTAAAATAACATAATTTACCGGACGACCATCTCATTTTGCGTCCACTTTCGTAAGCCCGTGCGGCAACCATCTGACTCATTCAAGAGTTTGTAAAAAAATATTCATTATCAATAAAGGGAACGTTTCCATGTTTCAATATTGTGTTCAATTATCTGTGTACTCTGAATATGTGCTCGTTAAATAAAAATATCTTACCCTTGTGCTTTGTGCAACCTAGGCACGCACGATATCACGCCCGGGAGGGGAGGGGGGACGACTATTGTCACGCCCTAGTACCGGAATACGGAGACGGACATGGCCAGCTCCCCAGTACAAGGTATAAAATGTCGTATGGCGGTCACGGCTGTACCTAGACAAGGGGGTGCATACTACAAACAAGTCACTTAGGGTCACACAGCACATCTATTGTCTCAATCAGTCAAGCAAGAACATTAAACATAGAACATATATGACAAGGAAGTAAGGCATCCCAAACGTCCTGCCATGATTTTTTGGAAACCAGCTATGCAAAACAAGAAAGCTGGCAGAGTATCAAAAGTACATGACCATGATCAGCTGTAGTCTGATTAATTACAATCATGTAAAAAAAAATTAAATGTCCAAATCTTACGGCTAACAAGTGCCGGTAGCTAAACGCTCAAAATAAGCGAAGTGTGCAATAACGATCAAGGGAGAAGAAACCCACTCGTTCCCTTCAACGGTTGTCCGCCCGGTGCGCGTCATTGTTCAGGGGAAGTACGCTTGATCCTCGGGTGCTGGCTCTAAAGCTGGCCACACAAAACCAGTGGGGTTAGACCCCAAATAGCAAGTACCACAAAGGAAGCACAAATGAAGAAATAAAACCAGGTTATATATATATATATATATATATATATATATATATATATATATATATATATATATATATAGTTCTGTCTCGTAGTTTCGGTTCATAGCCTATCATGCCACAATAATCTAACCCTACAACCAAACAAGGACAAGGGTTAGACCATAGCACCATGATAGTTCATGTCCCTAGACTGTTTGACAGTAGATACAATACACAAACAAGCTTAGTTACATAATCGGCCAATCATTTATATGGCTTACTAGATGGAGTCTGGGTTATCCCAGAGATATTATGCATATAGGAATCCTCAGATCGAACCAGGTACTAGCAGGGTTAGCCGAGCCAAAAATTGCTGCATAGCACATAGTATTGCGCATCGGTCCCTCGTAAGGCCACCGTCCTAAGATCGCATAAAATACATAGTATAATATAATAGTCGGATATTGTCATCCACTAATGAGGACTTAAACAATATCCATGGGGACTAGCCTGCACACCCCAATTTATATGACTGGAGGTGGCTAGTTAGGCACTATCTCGAGATTCCATTATCTCCCAATGCTCTACAAGTTTAGTTGCTTATTTAACCCTATTGTTAACTGGAATCACATGGCGTGTTCAAATGGTATTCCCCTTATATGACGTACCATAGCATGGCCACGCTAGATATAAATCAACTTTATCACTTGATAGTTCAATTCAGATTCACCACATCATGATGCAACAATCAACATATCCTAGCCACGCTTGGTCATTAACTAACCCTTATGTCCATGCTGGAGATTAAGTCATATCACATATCACGTAGTGCATAGGTACACCGCAGTGTAAGCATGTAACTTAATCGTGTAGGAATACTTAGCACGTAGGAACACATAGCACGTAGTAAATGTATCAGCACGGATACAAGTGGTCGGGTCATGGCGCATAGTTGGATCTAATACTCTTGTGGTCATCAAAGTCACACATACAAACCATAACGTCTAAAAGAACATTCAAAAAATTCTAGTGCCATAAAATAGGTGCAAGTGGCCGCATGCGCGCATAAGGATCATGACCGCGTGGATCGGTTGTCTCATAGAATCAGTTGCCGCATAGGTCTAGGTCATAAATACCGCATAAAATAAGTTATCTCATAGGTCTAGGACTCATAAGGTAAATCAAAGTTCACTTCTTCGATTTAAGTACAGAAATGACGGATAATTATTGCGTGTCAAAAAAGTGAATGATGTGACAAGCCATAAAGTATGTCACAGGAAAGGACGAAATCATAGAATTTCGTACAAGGACAAAACAGAGTTATGCGTCCCATAAGAGGATCGATCGCATAGCATGTCTTGTCGCATAGTCTGTCCTGTTGTATAGGTGCCTCTTGGACTTAACGAATTTTTTATTCGTTCAGCGAATAAACACAATGAGTCCCTTCATAACACATGTGTATTAGTCAGTCATACGTTCAAAAGAGATAGACGCATGCTGGTATGCGGCAAGGAGTTCTGGCCGCATAGCATTTTCATGCCGCATAGCACTCTCTACCGTATATGGTGCTGGCCGTATGAAATCTTCATCGTCCCAAGCAGCAGGTTCAGCCATAACGAAAGCCCCAAAACCAAAAATTATTTTCTTCATAAAATTATTCTAACTCCGAATTGAGTGAACCAAAAGCCAAAATGCTCGAAATGAAGTGTTCTATCCATCCCAAAAACTATTTTTTCGAAAATACCATGTTTTAGTAGATCAAAACCACCAAAAACTCAAGAAACCCATAAAATCCTAAGTTAGAAAAGTAGACCCACACAAATTCACCCATCAAAACTGAAAATCCAAGTACTAAAAGTGTTTAGAATCATCATGAGCATATAATAGACTAATAAAATGCAAGGAAAAAGCAATAATCAAGAATCAAGAGATTTCTCCATGTGGTACAAGGTGTACTTACCTAAATGAAAGAAGAATAGAAAATAGAGAGAATGGGGGAAGAAAGAAAGATATTTGCTTTTATAGTTAGGGTTTGAGGTTTAGACCATGGGTTCAACTCATGAATGAACCAACCCAACAATTAAACCATGGGTCTAATTGAACCAAAGAATGGGTCTAGTCTCCATATATGCAACATAATTATCATGTACGGCGATCACGGCTGTAACTAGACAAGGGGGTGCATACTACAAGTAAGTCACTTAGGGTCACATAGAACATCTAATGTCTCAATCAGTCAAACGTTGATAGTAAACAAAGAATATATATGAAAAGGAAGTAAGGCATCATAAATGTCCTGCCAAAATATTCTAGAAACTAGTTGTACAAAATAAGAAGCTGACGGAGTAGCAAAAGTATATGACCATGATCAGCTGCAGTCTGATTAATTACAATCATGTAAGAAAACTAAATATCCAGATCTACGGCTAACAAGTGCCGGTGGCTAAACGCACAAAAGAGATAAATGTACAATATCGATCGGGGAAGAAGAAACCCACTCGTGTCCCTCATCGGCCAACCGTCTGGTGCGTGCCATTGTTCAGGGGGAAGTATGAATGAAGAAACAAAATCATATATATATATATATATATATATATATATATATATATATATATATATATATATATATATATATTTGTCTCATAGTTTTGGTCCATAGCCTATCGTGATACAACAATCTAACCCTACAACCAAACAAGGACAATGGTTAGTCCATCGCACCTGTCACACCTGTTTTTCGATTTGGTATTTCTTGAATTTTTAGAATTTAATTTTTCCGATATTGTATTTCTGTTGTATTTGCATGATGGTTCCTGTCATTTATATTTTTTTTTTGTCTTGAGAGACTACCCGAGACTAGTATAATACCTGTTGGCATTGCCATAGACCCAGTTTAGGACCCGCATGTAGACTAGACACTTGGATTGGTTTATCTTGGTTGAACCCATGGTTAAACTATCTCCCTCTCCCCATATATATATATATATATGTATATATATATATATATATATATATATATATATATATATATATATATATATATATATGAGTATTTTCTCTCTTCTCCCTTTCATTCTTTATTTCACTCTTTTCTTTCTTCTTCCTCTCTCCCTTGCCCTAGAGGTGGTTATGATCATTTGGACCGTAAGAGGTAGAGGCTAAGAAGCCACTCTAGGCAAATACGTCTTGCTCAATGGTAAAGCCATGGATTATTTTTGGATTTTTACATATATATATTAATTTAAAATGTGACTAATAGAAAATATTCTCCTTGATGTTCTACTCTATTTTAGTTCTTGGAGTTTTTAGTTTTGGTGGATAGATTTGAGTAGATTTGAGTTTCAAGTTAGGATTTTTCATGGGATATATGAGTTTTTCTTGGTTTTGATCTATTAGAACTTCTTCTTTTTCGTAAACTAATTGTTCCATGTTATGGGGAATTAAATTTTGTGTGATTTTGACTTTTGGTTAAACAACCGAATCTCCTAGCTTCACTAATGGGTAGTGAATCCAGTCTTAGAAAAGAGTGAATGAAAAGGAGTTCCACAAGGTGCAAAGCCTCCACCTAGCCTTGATTTGGAGTTAAAATAAAGTTTTTATGGCCAAACAAATTTTGAATTTTTCCTTGTTCTCGGACCGGATGAGTTGGGGACGATGAATTTTATGCGTCGAGCATTCCATGAGGCAAGTAGCCCCTGAGGCAAGTTGTTTATGAGGCAAGCAGTCCATGAGTCAAGTTGTCCATGAGACAAGTTAGCTATGAGACAAGCAGTCCATAAGGCAAGTTGTCTATGAGGCGATCAGTTTCATCATGCAGCATAAGTTTTTCTCACTTGCATGTTTTCTGCGATTGGCTTTTTTCTTATCTAAATCTGATATTTCTTTCGGTTTTTTGTTCATCATCTTGGATTAGTATTGGAGGATAGTTGAATGATGTGCTTCCCTATATTGACACGTATTTATGATTCTTACGACACTGTGGATGGTTTGCATATCATATACCTCTTGCATTTGGTATCGAGAAATAGAGTGTGAGTATTGCCCAATGTATCTCGTATCACGGATATAATAAGTTCGCTAGTGATAATTCGTGAATAGCTCGTACTCGTAACCTGTCATTCTAGGAAGATTCTCGAGTGTCCACGACTCAAAAACTAGGAATAATTTAGTAATGGTTTAACAATATAAGATTTACCTAGATCACTGGGAGGAAAGAATATTTTGCAACCGGCTACCCCGATCCCCAAGGGCCCCATGAGGCATGTGACAAACCTGCTTGACAAGGGCTCCATAACTACCAAGTTTACGCGTGTTGTGGCACTTACAAGATAAGTTTATAATTACAAGACCAGTTTATGTTATAAAATAAATTCATGACTACAAGATAAGTTTATGATTTCAAGACAAGTAATAATTTCCAAACAAGTTTATATACAAATTTATGTCATTAGACAATTTGTGATTTTCTGACACATTTATGTTTATGTCAATTTCAAGTTATGTTGTTGTTATGTGCATTAAATCTTCTTGACAAGCGAACCTACGACAGACCAGGTTGAATGCAGTGCCGGTGGTAGAAATATTCTTAGCAATGCATTCTTTTAGTAATTAAGGATTGTGACAGCCCTAGTTAGTTAATTATAGCAAGTCGTAGAAATGTTTGGCCATGGAATGATTGTTTGTTTGTTTCAATTATAGCTCGCCCTTTTTTATTCTTTCAACGCGTGGTTAGAGTGCAAAGTTCTAATCGGGTAAAGGTCTGCAACCCTGGTCCTTGTTTAGTTTAAGAGTTGTGGTCCTCATCCAGAGTAATTTTTATGCCCTCTTGTCGTTCGTAGCTATATCTTCCTTATAAGCTTTCTGTTGTCAGTTCTTCCAGTAGTATATTTTGAGACTAGTACATTAATACCATACAAGTCTCGACTCGCATTTATTATTATGTCTCTTATGTGCATGATATTGTGGTAGATTTTGCACATCACCTTGAGCTCCTTTGTGGTACTTGTTGCTTGGGGTTCTGATCCCACTGGTTTTGCTTGGCCAGATTTACCAGAGAAGAACCAGAATCCCCCGTACTTCCAGCAAGATGGCTCACACTAGTAGAAATACGACCGAAGCTCGCTAGTGGGATTCCTTCCTCCACCTCTCATTTTGATTACTTTATTTTGTGGTGTCATCAAGGGGCAGAGTTAGCTCCTTTTATTTTTTGAGACTACCGTCAACATGATATATATATTAGACCAAGGCTGCTATATTTGATCATGTATAAGTATACTCTGCTAGTACAACAATTTGTATTCACTAGCTTCATGATCATATGTGACATATAATTTAGGACGTCTCTTTACTTTCATGTATGATGTACTCTTGTATTATTGTTGATGGATTAAGATACTAGGATTTGTCGGCCTTAGGACTGACTTCATAGCATGCTAGAGTCCTACCCTCTTTTTTTTTGACAACCACGACCGTTGTACGATATTTTTATACCTTGTACGGTGCAGTTGGCCATGTTCGTCCTCGTATTTATCCAGTATTCTGGGAGCGGGGTGTGAAAAGGTTTTGTGGTGGCCCATGCAAGTCTATTTTTTAGACTTGTGGGGGGGACTCATCTTATTAGAATCTCAATCATTTATTTATCTTTGATTGAACTCCACTTGTAACCTATACTTCCTGCTCCCCTTGAACTATAAACTTGCTTGACATGATTGTTCCATTCATGTCCCTTATTGTTTGTGTTGTGTCCTTATCCTTTAGGGGCACTCCACTTGCTCCTCCATCTGAGGGTTTTGTTGCACCGCTAGCAAATTTAGTAATAGGCCAGGATCAGGCCTATTCGTTGAACCATGGGCAAGCGTTAGTAGCTCATCAGCCGGCTCCGTAAATCATGCATATCCGACCAGCGCAATCAGCTCAGGCAATCTTGTCAGGACTGCCAGTCCAGTCCACTCCGTCGTTCATACCAGCCCAGTCAGCTCAGCCAGCCCAGCCAGCACCCCAGTTCTTCCAGTACAACCAGAGCAGGCAGGCTTGTATACCATGTTAAAAATGATCCAAGTCATGATAATGGTATGACAACAACAACAACAACAGCTCCAACTCCAGCAATAAGTGGACCAACTCTGCCAGTAGTTTCAGTAAGGGTAGGAACAAACCAACACTACCCTTTATCAGCGAGTTAGAGTAGCGCTCGAGACCAGTGGACGTTATAATCTCAATTCGGTGTCCAACGTTAGTCACTTGCATCCAACCAAGTTCCTCAGCACAGAAGATATCGTTTCTGCATATTTTTCACTCCAGGACTTCGAGGCCATCCTGGATGCGACTAAGACCCCCGAGGATGAGAAGATAACAATTGTAAAGCTACAACTAACAGATCTTGCCCGAGATTGGTATGCAGCACAAGAAATTGCACTTACGAAGCCCATTAATTGAAAGACATTCAAGGAGCGCTTCCAAAAAAAGTATTTCAACACAACTACCATGTTCTAGCTCCAACAGTAGTTTATCAACCTCCGTCAGCAGACAAGATCAGTTGACCAATATGCGGCTGAGTTTTACCGACTTAGCCGATTTGCTCCTCATATAGTAGCTTCTGAGGAGGATCGAGCCAAGAGATTCGAGCAGGATTTGCGTTTATAGATTCAGCAGTTCATGGTGGGTCACGATTATGCCACCTATGATGCAGTACTCAAGGCAGCTAGGTCCCAAGAACTTGTCGGCCAGAGATTAGTAGCAAGGACCGGGGGCCGAAAGAGATCCCACTCATCCATGAGAGGCATAAGTATTCAGTCGAAACCTCCAGTACCAGCAGTCAGAGATCCTCGCCCGCATGTACCTCCCGCCTCGACTATAACCCCAGTACATTCTACGAGGCAGTCAGCATCAGCAGGATGTAGCCACTGTGGTAAGCCAAGGTATACCAGAGATCGGTGTAAGAGGGCCAATGGCAAGTATGTCAGATTTGGGGCATCCGACCACATGATTGGTTCATGCCCGCTTCTATACCGTAAGGCGTCTTCAGTCCGACAGTTGCCAGCTCTGCCCCAGGCAGCGATTGAAGTCCCAAGGGACCAGCATTAGCAGTTCGACCACTAGTCCAGCGTCCTCTCTCGACGCAGACTCAACATTTCTAGCAGCAACATCAGGCTCAGTTTGCGCAAGTCTAGCAAGTCCAGCAAGCAAGGCAAAACCAGTAGCAAGTTAGGGCCACAGCCCCTAGGCGTGCGCGTACAGAAGATTTCGGCATTCTAGAGTAGTTGTTAGCCGAAGGCGCTACGATAGTGGGTAAAATTTTTGAGCTTCTTTTAGTTTGTCTTTTCCTTGGGTTCTTGTCGAACGGTCTTGTATTCTGTTACGCCAGAGTATAATAGTCGTCTCGATCCCTTCGTTGAGCAGAGACGAGTTTCTCATCCTTCTCTTTCGCCTCCATATCTCGTGGTACAAGATGTTCATCATGTGTCCCAATTACGAAGGTACGTCCTGGATTAGCGTTATAATCTCGATATAGTCGTTGGTACCGACTTATCTCAAGGCTTGGCACTTGTCCATTTCGTGAGTCAGCATAAGCAAGCGAGGACGAATTCTTATTTGACTGACTTAGGGGCATATGTATCCATATGCCTCCATTTTTTTGTGTTGTTATGTGCAATTATTTACTTTCTACAATTATCTCTTCTATTTTAGTTATTGTTTGATAAATTTATTTTCTGATAAGTGGTTTGTGATTTCTTGAGCCTTATAATATGTTTTCCAGCTCGACTAGCCTTGGAGTAATTTTTAGGACATAATTTTCTAAGGAGGGTAGAGATGTCACACTCGTTTTTCGATTTGGTATTTCTTGAATTTCTAGAATTTAATTTTCCTGATATTGTATTTCTGCTATATTTGCATGATGGTTCATGTCATTTATTTTTTTATGTTGTCTAGAGAGTCTACCTGAGACCAGTAGATTACCCATTGACATTGGCATAGATCCGGTTTAGGAACCGCATGTAGACTGGACACTTAGTTTGGTTCATCTTGGTTGAACCCATGGCTAAAGCATCTCCCTCTTTGTCACTACCACATTTCCAGAATAGGAATATTTTATTATTTTTTATTATTATAAATATTGTATATATTTTATTTATTTATAATGTGCATGTTATATATATTGTTACTATTATTATTATTAGTTAGTTGATTAGTCTATTTTAATTAGACTTGGCATTAGTGGACCTAACTAGACTTGACTTGACCCATTGATATAATTAATTAGTTAGTCATGGGTGACTCGTTAGTTTAGGAGAATGAGTTAGTATTGAGTTTAGACTATTTGACTTGAGTCGTTAGTTAGTAATGACTAGATTAATTCTATTTAACCTATTTAAACCCAAAAATAGAATATTCCTCCTATGGTTTAGTAGTTCTTATTTATTAAGAAATGAGAGGGGCACTTGTGTCAATTCAAACATTCCTCAACCTAACGCTAGCCCTAAAGGGAGCATATATAAACCTCTTTATTCATGAGTAGCCTCCATTTATTTCCATTTAGTTCATCCCCAAATTTGAGAGCAAATCCTAATTTTTCCACTCCAAATTTTATCCCTCTCATTTTTATTTTCCAAGGAGGCTAAGAAGTTTGGCATTGCTAGATTGAGGAGGGAATCATTGGCTTGAGGATTATTTTTAACCTTTATTTGTGTCCATTTGGTAGAATATATTGGAAATCCATCTACCAATAGGTAAAAATCTTGTCCCTATTGTCATTTAAATTTTAAATAATAAAATAAACCCCTAAAGATATTCCCATGGCTAAGGGCTAACCATAGCAAGAAGAACTAGGTTTATAGGTGACCTATGGAGAAAGTTACATTGAGTTTTGTGTCCATTTGGGAAAAACTTCGAATTTGGGACACCAAGTATTTAATTCTATGTCTATTGTGTCTATTGCATTAAAATAGTTATTTCTATTATTATTCATATTATATTTCATATACTATTTGAGTTCTATATGATGTAGGTATAGAGTATCATGAGTGATACTTGAGTGTGAACCATGGTGCACACCAAGTGTTTGATACTTGATTTTGTGATAGCATGCGTGGTGTAGAGAGATTGGGAGTGTGCTTGTGATGAGTGTGTGTTGTATTTAGAGAGGAAAGTTAGTGTATGTGTTGGTGTTGAAGTATGTTATGGTTGAGGGTTGGTGGTGGACTGTTGTGAGGAGTTGAGGGTGTGTAGAGGGTGTATTTGAGTGCAGGGGGTGTGTTATAGTTTTTGCTGTAGATTTTAGTAGCAGTAGTATTGCAATGAGGATTCGGGTTAAATTACAGTAGGAGATAGGGGCACTCATGTGCAATAGTATTGTGTTTTGGGTTGTTGTGCCTTGGGGAGCTCGGGTATAGGCAAAATATAGCAGCAGCAGTAGCAGTGGAGTGAAGGGGGTTAGTTTATTTGAATATATATATAGTGGTAAATGTGTATGAAAGTATATATATGTATGAATATAGTGTTATTATGGTGTAGCTGTGTGCAGAGTAAAAGAGGAGGTCGGGCACAGGCATATGGAGCTATATGTGTGCTTGTGCTCAGTTTTGGTAAAGTGCAGATTTTGAGAAGCGAGGGTGTGCATCAGTGTACACTGGATAGTGAGTGTATCAAATGTGAGTGATGTTCAAGAGTAAGCATTTGGATAGGTATCTGGTTGTATGTGTATAGCTTTTCAGGTGAAGGGAATTTCATTGGGTTGTTTCAATAGCTCCTAGTATCAGAGGATACATGGTAGGCAGGGTATATAGAGATGTGTGAGTGTGTATTTGGTGGTGTTAGTACCATTTGAGAGGATTATTGTAGATGTTCTCAGGATTGTTAGAGTGTGCTTAGTTAGAGGGTGTGGTGTACTAGAGTATGTTAGAGAGGGGTATTTCATATGAGTGCATGTACACTTGGGGTTTATGGATCTCTGTACTCCTGATACCTACTGTCAACACTGGTATGTGTATCAAGTGCAGGAAGTTGAGTGCAAGCTTATGGGAGTTGCCTGTGAAGCACTGCTTACTGCAGGGTTGAGGTTCAAGACTTGGTTGGCTCGAGTGTTTGCAGTATCAGAGCTTAAGCTCTGCTATGGAGTTTAGAGAGGAAGGTATTAGTCTTAGTTGGTATTCTCAGTAGGAAGTTAGGGAGCTATGTTGCCTAAGAAGAGGGGGGTATTGTGAGGATGTGCAGGCTTACATTGCACTGCAATGCAAGCAGCAGCAATTAAGCATGCAAGCAGCAACAAGAGTATCAGTTGCTGCAACATTAAGGTGCAGGCTTGATCTCAGGAAGTTGGGGGCTCGGGTATAAGGCTTTGAGTAGCAGCACCAGAAGTAGGAATCAGTAGCAGTGGTAAGGAGGTGGGTTCGGGTTGAGTACACCTAGGTGTGATGCTTTGGTGAGTGTGTTCTTTGTGTATCCCATCTGATACTCATGTGTCAACCCAGGATACATTGGAACCTTGAGTTTGATTATTTACTAGGTAAGGGTATCAAAGTGCAGTTGTGATCTTGGTATTGGTACCATAGTATGAAGGTTGATGTGGATTGCAGTCATATGCGTGGATGTGAGGAGTGTGTTATGAACAAGAGGAGGTATCGGGTTATCAGATCAGCGTGTGAGGATGGGTAGGCTCGGTCAGTGCTGCTACACGGTAGTAGAAGTGATATGGAGTGGTAAGGGGAGAACTAGAAGGTGTAACAGCAGTGGCTATTAGCTGCTATAGAGTATACATGCAGTATTGTATACATTTCTCAGCATAAGAAGGTTGGATGGCTCGGGTATTAGATTATAGGAGTGTGAAGGCTTGAGTAGAGTTCAGTGAGTGAAGAAGAGGGGAATGCCTGAGATTGCAAGTTAAGGTTCAGTTAGGTGTGAGGGGAGTTACAATTATGTGAGAAGAGGTGTTGGGCATTTGAGTGTATTAGTATGAGTGTATCAAGGAAGAGTGAAGAGTGGTGTCAATGACTTGAGTGTGTATAGATAGGAATACCAAGTGGTTGGGTATAATCACATGAGTCATTTATAGATATCAAGATGCCAAGGTTGACATATTGATATGTTAAGGTATTAGTATATATGTATATACATGATACCAAGTGTAAGTTATGACTTTTGGATACCAAGGCTATAGACTAAGGTATCAAGTGTTGTCATAGGTATTAGAAGTTAAGGTATTGGTTTAAATGTTGAGGTATTAACAAGATGCTAAGGATCCTATAGAATACGAGTGTATATAGGATACTTAATGTCTAATAACTAAGTATAGGCCTAGTACTAAGTACTTATAAACCCTCATATTGTATTAGCTAAGAACTAAGATGTTATAAATATTTAGCTAAAGTATTAGTATTACCTTGAAGTATTGGTAAAGTAAGTTGAGTATTGGGGTATAAGCATGTAGTTATAGACTAGATACTAGAAGATTAGTGTATTTTAGAATTATATAGTGTATGACATAGAAAATAGTGTATATAGCTAGTAATAGTTAGTATTACCTAGAAATCTAGTATTAGCTAAATACCTTAGATGTTGACTAATAAGACCTAGTTTGACCTAGTTGACTCAGTCTGAGCTAGAAATGACCTAGAGACCTAGTTTCAAGCTAGTTTAGCATGTTTATAATTTTAAATCACTATTTTGATTTGATGTTCATATTTAGGTCTTTGAGACACCGAGACGGATACTGTTTGATATCCTTTTCTCTGGACCACAGGCGAGTACATTCTCTGATAGTTTTTATTATTTGATAATTACTATATTTTAAGTATTTATAAATATTATATCTGATTCTTGACACTATGGTACACGGACTGGTATGTAACTTGGATCTTCAGTCATGAGATGTTACAATGGTTATCGTATTGACATCATATACAATATTGATATTAGACATCGTACATGGTATTATCATTGGACATTGATCGCGTATCGTAACGTGTCATTGTTGGATCCACTGTACTAGTTGGGGCAGAAAAAATGCTAGTAAGAAATGTGATCATATTTCTATTATAAATTATAAAACATTGTTAGTATAAATCATACACCTCACGTATGATTACCCAGGCCATTTAGATATTGTACAAGTTTCCAAGCCGATCATATATCGAAACTAGTATTTCAAACACTTAAAATTGTTGCAGTTCTCCATATTCAGTTACATAGATCATATTGTCTTGAATCTAATATTGTAGTTTCTTTCTCTTCATTTCATATATACACTGGCTATACCTTATTGCTTACATTGTTTGTTCTCTTTACTATTTGTCATTGCATCAGTTTATTATTTTCTCTCAGTATATAGCATCCTCTATTTATTATTTTATAGTCCTTGTCATTTAATTGGAACTGTTATTGGGTTGTACTTCGCTCCAATCATGACTGTATATATTTTTTAGACTGCGACTTAGAGGATTGGTGTCCTATATATTATGGACCACAGGAATAGTAGCTGCAGCCTTGGAACTTGTGGCTCAGGTGTAATTATCGGAGGGTCTAGCCGGATTCACTAGTTATATTAGTTAGTTTCTTTTTGCAGATTTTGGTACCGGATTTGTCTCCGGCAAATATTGAGACTTTAATATTATTGTTTGAAGTTAGATTATATTATTGTTTAGACTTTGTGGTTGTGTTTTCATTATTCTTTGATATTTTATCGTGCTTTAGTTTTGTGGTTGAGTATTTTATTTTATATTGTAATATATGTGTCTCCTTATGGAGTTGGATATTTGTGTGAGATTGTTTAGATAGTATTGTGACCTAGACAGCGTTCTACCACCGATGTTGTGGCGTAGGCTGGACGTACCTGCGTACTCGTTCCCCTATATCGGGTGTTGGTCGTGACACAGTCCCCTTACATATATATGAGTATTTTCTCTCTACTCTATTTTATTCTTTATTTCACTCTTTTCCCTTCTCTTTTCTTTCTTCTTCCTCTCTCCCTTGCCTTAGACCGAACCCTAACCCTAGAAGAGGTGGTTGTGATCACTTGGACCGCAAGAGGTAGAGGCTAAAAAGCCACTCCAGGCAAGTATATCTTGCTCAATGATGAAGCCATGCATTTTTTTAGATTTTTGCACATATATATTAATTAAAAATGTGTTTGATAGCAAATATTCTCCTAGATGTTCTCATCTATTTTAGTTCTTAGAGTTTTTGATTTTGGTGGATAGATTTGAGTAGATCTGAGTTTCAAGTTAGGATTTTTCATGGGTTCCATAAATTTTTCTTGCTTTTGATCTATTAAAACTTTTTTTTAAACCAACTGTTCCAGGTTGTGTAGAATTAAATTTTGTGCGATGTAGACTTTTGTTTCACTTGATTTGGAGTTAAATTAAAGTTTTTATGGCCAAATAATTTTTGAGTTTTTCTTTGTTCTCGGACCTGATGAGTTGGGGATAATGAATTTTTCTTTGTTCATTCTATGCATCGAATATTCTACGTGTCGAGCATTCCATGAGTCAAGCATTTTATGTGGCAAGCAGTCCATGAGGCAAGTTGTCCATGAGACAAGTTGTCTATGAGGCAATCATTCCATGAGATAAGTTGTCTATAGGGCAAGCAGTCTATGAGGCAAGTTGTCCATGAGGCAAGTTGTCTAAGAGGCAAGCAGTCCATAAGGCAAGGTGTCTATGAGGCGAACAGTTTCATCATGCAGCATAAGTTTTTTCCTCATGCATATTTTCTGTAAATGGCTATTGTCTTGTCTAAATATGATATTTCTTTCGGTTTTTGATTCATTATCTTGGTTTAGTATTGGAGCATAGTTGAATGTTGTGCTTTACTATATTGACACGGGTTTATGATCCTCACAACACCGTGGATGGTTTGCGTATGATAAACCTCTTGCATTTGGTATTGGGGAATCAAGTGTGAGTATTGTCCAATGTATCGCGTGTCACAGATACGATAAGTTCGCCAGTGATAACTCGTGAATAGCTCATACTCGTAACCCGTCATTCTTGGAAGATTCTTGACTGTCCACGAATCGAGAACTTGGAATAATTTAGTAATGGTTAAACAAGATAAGATTTACCTAGATCACTAGGAAGAAAGAATATTGTGCTACCGGCTACCCCGATCCCCAAGGGTCCCATGAGGCATGCAACAACACTGCTAAGCAAGGGCTCCATGACCTACCAAGTTTACGCATGTTGTGGCACTTACAGGACAAGTTTATGTTTACAAGACCAGTTTATGTTATAAGATAAGTTCATGACTACACGATAAGTTTATGATTTCAAGACAAGTAATGATTTCCAAAGAAGTTTATATACAAATTTATGTCATTAGACAATTTATGATTTTCTGACAAGTTTATGTTTATGTCAATTTCAAGTTATGTTGTTATGATGTGCATTAAATCTTCTTGACAAGCGAACCCTTGGCCGTCCGGATTGACTGCAGTATCAGTGGTAGCAATATTTTAGCAATGCATTCTTTTAGTAATTAAGGATTGTGACAACCCTAGTTAGTTAATTATAGCAAACCGTAGAAATATTTGGTCGTGGAATGAATGTTTGTTTCTTTCAATTATAGCTCACCCTAATTTTTATTCTTTCGACGCATGGTTATAGTGCAAAGTTCTACTCGGGTAAAGGTCTGCAACCCCGGTCCTTGTTTGGTTTAAGGGTTGCGGTCCTGATCCAGAGTGGTTCCTATGCCCCCTTGTCGCTCGCCGCCATATCTTCCTTATAAGCTTTCTATTGTCAGTTCTTCCAGTAGTATATTTTGAGACAAGTACATTGGTACCGTACAAGTCTTGACTCGCATTTATTATTATCTCTCTACTGTGCATGATATTTTGGTAGATTTTGCCCATCACCTTGAGCTCCTTTGTAGTACTTGTTGCTTGTGGCTTTGACCCTACTAGTTTTTATTGTCCAGATTTACTAGAGGAGAACCAGGATCTTCTATACTTCCAGCAAGATGGCTCTCACTAGTAGGAATGCGGCCGAAGCTCGCGAATGAGTTTCCTTCTTCCATCCCTCATTTTGATTACTTTATTTTATGGTATCAGCAAGGGCCAGAGTTAGCTCCTTTTATTTTTGATACTACGGTACTACGGTCAATATGATGTATATATTAGACCATGATTGGTATATTTGATCATGTATAATTATACTCTGCTAGTGCAGCATTTTATATTCACTAGCTTCATGATCATATGTGATATATAATTTGGAATACCTCTTTACTTCTATGTATGATATACTCTTATATTATTGTTAATGGATTGAGATACTAGGATTTGTCGGCCTTAGGACTGACGTCATAGCATACTAGAGTCCTACCCATTTGTCTTATTGACAGCCATAACCACCGTACAATATTTTTATACCTTGTAGGGAGTAGCTGGCTATGTCCGTCCTCGTATTTATCCATTATTCTGAGAGCGGGGCATGATAGTCCATGTCCCTAAACTATTCAACAGAAGATACAATCACAAACAAGTTCAATTACAGTATCAGACAATCACTTGTTCGTCTTGCTAAGTGGAGTATGGGTTATCCCAGAGGTATTATGCATGCAATAGGAATCCTCGGATTGAACCATGTGCTAGTAGGGCTAGCCGAGCCACAAATTTTCGTATAGCACGTAGTAATTATGCACTGGTCCCTTACAATGCCACCGTGCTAAGATTGCATAAAACATATAGTATAATATAATAGTCAGATATCGTAATCCACTAATGAGGATTTAAACCGCATATACTCCCAGATGAATATTTAAGGGTGGCTAGTTAAGCGCGATCTTGGAATTCTGTCCCTCCAATGCTCTACAAGTTTTAGTTTACAAGTTAACCCTACGGTTAGCTGGAATCACATGGCATGGTCACATGTTATTTCACTTATATGTCATACCGCAGTACGGGCATGCTAGATACGAATCCACTTTATCTCTTGATAGTTCAATTTGGATTCATCTAGCGTAATGCAACAATCAACACAAGTTCTAGCCACGCTTGGTTATCGACCAACTATGATGTCCATGCTGGGAGGAAATCGTATCATATTACATGTCGCATAGCGCGTAGATACTCCTCGGAGTAAAATATGTAACATGATTGCATAGGAATACTTAGTACGTAGGAACACGTGGCACGTAGTAAGTGTATCAGCACGGATACCAATAGCCGGGTCAAGTTACCAATCATTGGTAAATCACATGAGTTCTATCATATAGCAACAGATTAGTTAAGTTAGGCACATAGGTGTTCATAATCACTTGGTGTATGGGTAGTATGGATACTTGGCGCAAAGCCTAGTCTTGCACATAGTTGGGTTAGGCACTTAGTCGAGTCTAACACATGGTCACTTAGCTCATATACACTCACAAAATCCAATAAAATACCAAACCCAAAAAATTAATAAATCATGCACATAGGGCCACATAGGATCGGGGACGCATAGGTCAAGGCCGCATAGGATCAAGGCCGTATAGGAGTCAGTGTCGCATAGTCTAGGCCGCATAGGTCTGTGCCGCATAGGTCAAAGCAAAGTTCACTCCTTGGGACAAGTGCAGAGCAACGGCCAATAAATTTGTGTCAGAGAAGTGACTGAAGTGATGGACATGACAATCTATAAAGTGTGTCAGGAAGAAAAAGACAAATTTATGAAAAGTCATACAGAGCCACGAAAGTCATACTGAGTTATGCGTCCAAGAGATGAGAGGCGTATATGGTCACTACCGCATAGATGTTTCTTGGACTTAGTAAAATTCAAATTCGTTCCGCATGTGAAACACGAGGAGTTCCGTTGTTAAGACTTTTCCAAGTACTTAGCTTCAGAACGCATGTGTTACAATCATGCATGTATCCAACAAGATGGACGAATGTTGGAAGGCATATGCGACAAAGAGTCCAGGTCACATAAGGATCCGACCGCATAGAACTCTCGGCTGCATAGATGTTAGCCGCATGAAAATTTTGTCTTCCCCAGACAACAAGTTCAACTATGGCAGAAAGCTCAAAACCAAAATTTTGTTTTCTTCGTAAAAACTTTATTTTAACTCAAAATTAAGTAAAAAAGTCAAAATCGCATGAAATTGAATGCTCTACCACATGGAACAATTAGTTTTCAAATATACTAAGTTTAAGTAGATTAAAACCAAGAAAAACTCATGGAACACATGAAAACCCTTAACTAAAATGTAGATCTAGCCAAATTTGCCCATCAAAACCGAAAACTCCAAATATTAAAATTGCTTAGAATCATAATGTACACATATTAGACAAATAAAATGCAAGGAAAAAGTAAGAATTAAAATCTAAGGATTTTTTTATGTCATGCAAGGTGTACTTGCCTAAAATAAAAAAAGAGAGAAAATGAGAGAAAGGGGAGAAGAGAGAGAAAGGAGTTGGCTTATATAGTTAGCGTTGAGGTTGAGACCATGGGTCCAACTCATGACCAAATCAATCCAAACAAATAAACCATGAACCAATCTAAACCAAAGAATTGGTCTAGTCTCCATGCAACCTAATTATCATGCAAGCAAGAAATAATACGTTCCAAATATGTATATCTGGAATGGGGAGTAACATCTCTACCCACCTTAGAAAAAGTTTGTACTCGGAATTCAATCCCAAGACTAGCTAGAGAAATCAGAACAGCCACTATGTTAGCTACAAGCACATCTACACATGCAATAAAATTCAATCACATAATGAAAAAAAAGCAACATCACAGACCATGGTTGAATGAATCACTAGATTCGAGATACGAAGGCATAAGAATAAATATACCTTCCAAGCGAATATGTACGGATATCAAGACTGGATATCGTCCTTGCACTCCCATGTCGACTCTCACAAAGGGTGATGACCCAAACTAACTAGGACAAGATGGATAGTCTGATTCTTGATCACCTTTTCCCTTCATTCCAAAATGGATACGGGTTGCTCCTCGTAAGACAAGTCGGTACCAATGACTAGCTCAGAATGGTCGAGAATATGACTCAGATCTGAGACATACCTACGCAACTGAGACACATGAAATGCATCGTGTATCTCATGTAATAAAGGCAGAAGGGCAAGATGATAAGCAACATCGCCTATCCACTCGAGGATATCGAATGGACCAAAGTATCACGGACTAAGCTTCCCACGAACCCCGAATATAATAACTCTATGGGTCGGCAAAATCTGCAAGAACACGTGGTCACCGATACAAAACTCTAAAGGCCTACGGTGCTGATTCGACCAATGACAATGCATATCTTGTGTACCCCAAAGTCACTCTCTGATCTTCTTGACAACTTCTACTGTCTGCGTGATCATCTCGGGACGTAACATGTTTCGCTCACCTATATCATCCCATGTCAATGGTGAACGATACTTCCTCCCATATAACGCCTCGAATGGCGCCATCTGGATATTCGCCTGATAACTGTTGTTATACTAGAACTCGGCGATATAAAGGTGATCTTTCCAAGACCCTCCAAAATCTAAAGTATAAGCCCGCAACATGTCTTCTAATGTCTGGATGGTTCTTTCTGTCTGCCCGTCTGTTTGAGGATGATAAGCGGTACTGAACCTCAACTTGGTGCCTAGAGTCTAGTGCAAGCTCTTCCAAAAATAAGAGGTGAACCGAGTATCTCGATCTGATATAATACTTATTGGAACACAGTGTTGTATTACTATTTGTCGCATGTACATCTCTGCCAACGGCTCTGTAGATTGTCCTACTCGGAAAGGAAGAAAATAAGCTACTTTCGTAAGTTGATCCACAATCACCCAAGCTGTATCACGACTAGTAGGGGATCTAGGTAAACTGGTCACAAAGTTCATCGTGATATGCTCCCACTTACACTCTGGGATAGGAAGCGGCTATAATAATCTGTTGGTCTTTGCTGGTCAGCCTTCACTTGCTGGCATACCAAACATCGAGAGACGAATTATGCTATCTCCATCTTTATCCCGTTCTACCAGAAATGTTGCTTGATATCTTGATACATTTTGGTATCCCCTGGATGAATTGAATACTGGAAACTATGTGCATCGGTCATAACTTCTTGCGGATATGTCCGCTCGGTACACAGAGACGATTTCTAAACCTAAGAGTTCCATCCTCATGAATTATCAACTCCTTCCTGTGACCAGACTCGCACTTTGCCCGAAGCTTCTGGATCTGTGGATCCTCCGCCTGAGCTACCCTGATCCTCTCAACAATGGTAGACTGAATCTGTAAACTTGCCAACACTCCTACGTCTTGTGGAAGTACTATCTTAATACCCATCTCTTAAAGATCTTCTAAGTTATGCTTCTGTGATGTCAATATGTATGCAATGCCCCTCCTACTAAGAGCATCTACTACCACATTTGCTTTGCCTGGATGGTATTGGAGTTCCACGTCATAATCCTTCAACAATTTTAACCACCTCCTCTGCTTCATTTTTAAATCCTTCTAGGTAAATACGTATTATAAGCTCTTTTGATCCGTGAATATTTTTACCTGATCACCATACAAGTAGTGCCTCTATGGATTAAGTACAAAAATCACTGCCGCTAGCTCTAAATCGTGTGTTGGATAGTTCTTCTCATAATCTCAAAGCTGCTGAGATGCATAAGCTATCACCCTTCCATGTTGCATCAAAATACACCCGAACCCCTTGCTAGATGAGTCATAATACATTATAAATCCTCTGAAACCTACTAGAAGCGTGAGAATAGGTAAAAAAATTGATCTTTTTTTCAACTCCTCGAATGATGTCTGGCATTCTGTTGACCAAACATACTTAGCCTCTTTGCGCATCAAACGGGTCAATGGCGCTGAAATTTTTGCAAAGTCTGCTACAAATCTCCTTTAATATCCTGCCAATCCTAAGAAAATACATACCTCTTCTACTGTCTTAGGAACTGGCCAACTCTCTACGGCCTCAACCTTATTCGGGTATACTACTACTTCTGCTCTAAAGATGATGTGACCCAAAATTGATATGTGATCTAACCAAAACTCATACTTACTGAGCTTTACATACAACTGGTATTTTCTCAAAATCTGTAAGACCTTCCAAAGATGATCTTCATGCTTTTCTTTGCTACTAGAATAGACTAGAATATCGTATATAAAAACCACTACGAACTGGTGTATGGCATGAAAATATGGTTTATCAAATCCATGAATACCTCTAGAGCATTAGTCAATCCGAATGGCATAACTAAGAATTCGTTATGTCTATATCGTGACCTGAATGTTGCCTTGGGTATGTCTTTCTCCCGAACTCTTACTTGATGATATCCTAATCGGAGGTTAATCTTGGAGAAAATCTTAGCTTTGCTCAATTGATCAAAAAAATCATCTATCCTTAGTAATGGGTACATGTTCTTCACTGTTACTGCATTCAATTGCCTATAGTCGATGCACAATCTCGTTGACCCATCCTTCTTCTTTACTAAAACTACGTACTGGCACTCCCCAAGGTGATCCACTGGTTCGGATAATCTTATTCGCCTTCAACTCTTCCACGTGTTGGTAAAGCTTGTCTAGTTCTAATGGTGCCATCTGGTGAACCTTACAAGATATTGTTTCTGCTCCGAAAATCAATTCTATGCAAAATTCTATATCTCTTGCTGGTGGTAGCCCTGGGAGTTCTTCTGGGAAGACATCTAGAAACTCTTTGACTATCTCGGGAAGCTGTTCTTCTGCTATTATTGTCGCCGCAATCCTCTCTTTATGTTGGTCTTCCATAGATCTATCAAAGGTGAAGTCTTCCATGCCTGGGATACTAAATAATATCCTACCCTTATGGCAATCTATCATACCATGATTATCTCTCAGTCGGTCTATGCCAAGGATCATGTCAAAATTATCCATAGGGAACTCGATCAACCGTGCAGGTAATGAACGTCCGCACGCTACGATTGGAAATGATATACACACCCTACTAACTTCTATGAGTCTATTACCAGTGAGTATGTTCAACCTCTCTAGCAATGCCTCAAACTTTAATCCAATATGTGTCGCATATCGTACAGATATAAAAGAATGAGATGCACCTGAATCCAACAATGTTATAGCAGAAAAAGATGCGACAGAGATGTTACCTGCCACCACGTCACCCGATGCTAAAGCCTCCTCAAGAGACAAAGTGAATGCATGCCCCTTGCCCTGCTGCGCTCCGTGTTGCTGCCTTCTTTGGACATACTGTTGTGGCCTCTGCTGGTCTCTGCTGGCCCTACTTCTAGTTCCTCTAATATTGGTACATCTGAGCCTGCATCGGTAATGGATGCTAAGCTAATGGCCGTACTGCTACTTCCGGCCCTCTGTGTTGAACCTCCCCTGGTGCTAGCATTGCTGAAAATTGTTGGACTGGCCCTCATGGCCTCTATATCATCAGAAAATTAGCAATCCGGTGGTCTAGCCTAAAAACTTGTGCACATATACAATCCATTGGCGGTCATACACACATCTCTAGTATGGCCTCCCTTGCCACAGTAAGTATACCCCATCGGGGCTCCCTGGCGCTGCTACTGTTGTTGATGCCTCGTATGCTGCCGAACTGGTGATATCACTGTCGAAACTGTCGCCTTTCGCGGTGTTGAATCATGAATGCGAACGCCAGGTGATGGTACTGATGTCCGGTGTACTCCTCCATCTCCTCCTCTACTTTGAGCATGAGACCTCTTCTGGCGTCCCGTCCTCGCTGATAACCTCTGCATAGTAAGCTCATGCCTTTGAGCTGCTATCAACACTTCTTCGTAAGTCTGGTAGTCGTGCCCTTCTACCAGTAATAGAATTTCTAAATAAAGTCTTTATTGGAACCTCATCGCTTTATCCAACTCCGTAGCCACCATAGTCGGAGGGAATCTACTCATCCTGCAAAACTCGACTATATATCCATCTACGGTCCTGTCGGCCTGCTTGAGACCGATGAATCTCTGTTGGAGCTCATATTGTGCTACGACTCCAAAATACTTAGCCCAAAACTGATTCCTAAAATTTTCCCAAGAGATAGGATGCCTTAAGCCAACCTCCACTGACGCCCACCAGTCACGGGCAAGTTTTTGAAACTGCAATCGGACCTAATCAACTTGTTCCTCAGCCAGAAACTTTGTTGCTGCCAAGATAACTTCGATGTCTTAGAGCCACACATCTACCGTGATGGCGTCCTCTGTGCCGTCAAAGTATCTCGGGTTAAGTCGACAAAATCTGACCGACGTTCCCGAATCTACCCTTCCGCCTCCCTCTAGAGCCATCTGTATCCCCTGATTCAGTAAGACATTTTGTTCTTGTTGCTGAAATTACTGATGCTGTTGAGTTGCTAACATCCCTCGGATGATCTCCAATAATGTCAGAGTGTCAAGTACCGCTGGTACGGCTGGAGGTACTGGAAACTCTAGGGTCTGTCGTTCAATATAATCCGCTACTGGTTTGACAGTCTCGACTTGCTCAATCACTGGCTCAACCCAGACCAGACTCATAGTAGGTATTTCCTCTCGTTGCGGCCTAGGAGGACCCTGACCTGCCAGATTTGCTGCTCCAGCAACTGAAGAAGCTCTAAAGAAAAGAACAAGAGACATCAAGAACATGACGAGAATGATCAAAGAAGCAATTAATTCGATAGTCAAGTAGGACATCGAGAACAACGAATTCAGGATTTTAAAGACACATAATTGATTGAAACTCCTATGACTATAACACCCCACAAGTCTGAAAGTACAGACATACATGGGCCACCACTAAAACCTTGCTACACCCAGTACCGGAATACAGAGACGGACATGGCCAGCTCTCCCTTACAAGGTATAGAAATTCGTACAGGCATCACGGCTGTAACAGACAAGGGGGTGCATACTACAAGCAAGTCACTTAGGATCACATAGAACACCTAATGTCTCAATCAGTCAAACGAGGGTAGTAAACATAGAATATATATGACAAGGAAGTAAGGCATCCCAAATCCCCTGCCAAAATATTCTAGAAACCAGTTGTACAAAATTAGAAGCTGACGGAATAGCAAAAGTACATGATTATGATCAGTTGCAGTCTGATTAATTACAATCATACAAGAAAACTAAATGTCCAGATCTACGGCTAACAAGTGTCGGTGGCTAAACGTCCAAAAGAGAAAAATATACAATATCGAGCAGGAAAAAAGAAACCCACTCGTGTCCCTCAGCGGCCAACTATCTGGTGCACGCCATTGTTCAGGGAGAAGTACGCTGGACCCTCGGGTGCTAGCAGTAAACCTGACCATGCAAAACCAGTGGGGTTAGATCCCAAATAGCAAGTAAAACAAAGAAAGCACGAATGAAGAAACAAAACCAGAGAGAAATAAATACACACACACACACACACACACACACACACACACACACACACACACATATATATATATATATATCTTAGTTTTGGTCCATAGCCTATCATGATACAACAATCTAACCCTAAAACCAAAAAAGGACGATGGTTAGACCATCGCACCATGATAGTCTGTGTCCCTAAACTATTCAACAGAAGATACAACAACAAACAAGTTCAATTAGAGTATCGACGAATCACTTGTACGGCTTGCTAGGTGGAGTCTAGGTTATCCCAGAGGTATTATGCATGCTATAGGAATCCTCATATCGAACCATGTGCTAGCAGGGTTAGCCGAGCTATGAATCGCCACATAGCATGTAATAATTATGCACCGGTCCCTCGCAAGGCCACCGTGCTAAGAGAGCATAAAACACATAGTACAATATAATATTCGGATATCGTATTCCACTAATGAGGATTTAAATAATATCCAAATTGTGGCCAGCCTGCACTCCCCAGATGAATATTTTAGGGTGGCTAGTTAAGCGCAAGCTCGAAATTTCGTCCCTCCTAATGATCTACAAGTTTTAGTTGCCTATTTAACCCTACAGTTAGCTGGAACCACATGGCATGGTCACATATTATTTCTCTTATATGTCATACTGTATTACGGGCACGCTAGATACGAATTCACTTTGTCTCTTGATAGTTTAATTTAGATTCATCCAGCATGATGCAACCATAAACACAAGTCCTAGCCACGCTTGGTTATCGACCAACTATGATGTCCATGCTGGAGGAAATCGTATCATATTATATGTCGCATAGCACGTAGGTACACCTCGATATAAAATATGTAACATAATCGCGTAGGAACACTTAGCACGTAGCAACATGAAGCACGTAGTAAGTGTAACAGCACGGATACCAATAGCCGGGTCAAGTTACCAATCATTGGTAAATCATATGAGTTCTAGCTCATAGCAACACATTAGTTAAGTTAGGCACATAGGTGGTCATAGTCACTTGACTCATGGGTAATATGGCCACTTGGCGCATAGCCTAGTCTTGCACATAGTCAGGTCAGGCACTTAGTCGAGTCTAACACATGGTCACTTAGCTCACATACACTCATAAAATCCAATAAAATATCAAACCCAGAAAATCAATAAATCATGCACATAGGGCCGCATAGGATCGGGGATGCATAGGTCAAGGCCGCATAGGAGTCAGTGCCGCATAGGCCAGTGCCACATAGGTCAAGGTCGCATAGGTCAGTGCCGCATAGGTCAAGGCAAAGTCCATTCCTTGGGACAAGTGCTGAGCGACGGCCAATAAATATATATCAGAGAAGTGACTGAAGTGATGGACGTGACAAGCCATAAAGTGTGTCAGGAAGAAAAAGACAAATTTATGAAAAGTCGTGCAGAGCCATTTACGTCGTGCTGAGTTATGCGTCCAAAAGATGAGAGGCGCATATGGTCACTGCCGTATAGGTCACACGGCCGTATAGATATTTCTTGGACTTAGAAAAATTCTAATTTGTTCAGTACGTGAAACTCGAGAAGTTTCGTTGTTAAGGCTTTTTCAAATACTTAGCTCCAGAACGCATATGTAACAATCAGTTATGCATCCAACAAGATGGACGCATGCTGGAAGGCATATGCGGCACAGTGTCTAGGTCGTATAAGGATCAGGCTGCATAGAACTCTCGGCCGCGTATATGCTGGCTGCATGAGAACTTCGTCTTCTCGAGACAGCAATTCAACCATGGCGGAAAGCTCAAAGCTAAACATTTGTTTATTCATAAAAACTTCATTTTAACTCCAAATTAAGTGAAATAAAAGTCAAAATCACATGAAATTGAATGCTCTACCACAGGGAATAATTAATTTTCAAAGATACTAAGTTTAAGTAGATCAAAACCAAAAAAACTCATAGAACCCATAATAATCCTTAACTAAAATATTAATCTAGCCAAATCTATCCATCAAAACTGAAAACTCAAAGTATTAAAAGTGTTTAGAATCATAATGTACATATATTAGACAAATAAGATGCAAGAAAAAAGCAAGAATTAAAATATAAGGGTTTCTCCATGTCATGTAAGGTATACTTGCCTAAAATGAAGAAAGAGAGGAAAATAAGAGAATGGGGAAAGAGAGAGATAGAAGTTGGCTTATATAGTTAGGGTTGAGGTTTAGACCATGGGTCCAACTCATGACCAAACCAACCCAAACAAATAAACCATGAATCAATTTAAACCAAAGAATGGGTCTAATCTCCACGCAACCTAATTATTATGCAAGAAAGAAATAATACATTCCAAATACGTATATCAAAAATGGGGAGTGACAACAAATCCTTCTGGATGTTGCATGTAAATCGCTTCGGTCAATTCTCCATTCAGGAATACTATTTTAACATCCATCTGATGAATAACTAGCTTATGAATTGCACTTGGTGTCACGTCCCGACCCCTCAGGGTCATTCGTCCTCGCATGGGCGTGATGCCGCGCGAGCTTAAGTTGTGCCCGTGCAAGCCCAGTCATAGAACGGAGGGTGAGATAACAAGTTCTCAAGGTCGATATAGCAAAATCATAGAACGAACACAAGTATGATACAAAAACTAGCTCTTTATTAATTCTGAAGAAGTATTACAAGCGACGCTAGGCCGAGATTACAAGTCGCTCAAGCTCTCCCTCTCGAAACAATAAAGACGTGCCAAGTGGTTTACAATATGGAATGATACATAGACGATGTTCCAACATTATGTCATGTATGTGCTTCAGCTCCGTACGCAACACTCCAAGGCTCCAGAGCGAACTCCACGCCTTAGCTCGCACGAGGGGACACTCCTCACTGAACGAGATTCTTCCGCACCCTGCACACAATCAGGTGGGTTATCATTACATTAAATGTACTAGTGGGGAGTCTTCTCGCCCGCTCAACAAATCCAACACGTTCAATTAATTATGTGCACTCTATCATTGTTGTCTTTTTAGTCTTGTCTTAGGATCATTTTTATGGCATAGATAAAATGCCTAAATCGTGTGGCAGTGCGTCGTATGATATAAGAGTAACATGGGGATACTTACCAACTTACCATTTGTCATTCCCTGTCCAACCCTGTCCAAGGTAAACCAAGTTAAACCGAGAACGAATATATATAAAATCAAGGAATCGCATAAGCAAACACAAGTGTCAAGTACGTATTTCTGACTCAGGTGGATGGTGCTCTGTTGTTCAAATATGTATAGATGTCTTATACTTATATCCATTCAGGTTTTTTATATTACTAGATGTGATGCAATGACTCGCACGCAGATTACCGCTAAGCGATAATGACTTAATCTATATGAACAGGAGTCGCTGGCATAGCCATAAAGGACCGTGATATAGTCTTGAGTGAGAATGGTAAGCAACTCAAAGAACATGAGGCGTTACATGCCATCCTGCCCGCACATGAGACTACCATTCTTAGAGCGAGAATGGTACGAGGAATATGAAACGTTATACGCCATCTTGCCCGCATATGAAAAAGACTGCATGAGGTTCCGTTCGGATCGGATCGGCCCAGGTGCCCCAGAGACCGTCCGCGGAACAAGATTTTAAAATCTACCTTCTACACCAAGTTGTCCGCAACTATGCAAGTCTTGTGTCTTCCAGATTCACGACATGACATGTTCAATGTTGATTCTCTTTAAGCTATTGGACAATGCGTAGTCTCTTTGGCGGAGATGGGTGTAGCACTAGGTACTCGAGGCACATACACCATCTTGCCCGCTCGAGAGAGACTACCAAGGATCTGAATACCTGAATGAGTCTTGCTTAACTTGTTATGATGCAGTCCCCTAGTTCAGGAAATGCCTTGGAGACCTAACAGTCCCGAATACTTTCAGGTTCATACTTGCACAGATTGACTACTTGATAGTCTTCCGGCTAAACTAGATGATGCAAGACATATATAGTGTTACAAGGTCGTGGCACGAATCCACGAGATAAGTATGGCATACAGAAACACTATACTTGATCATATAAAAGCCTACTCGAACATAAACAGGAGTCTACTTGCACGAAGCTAAGGTAACATACGAGGGTCCAACTATAAGCCAAATTTTATTTTCATGTTCTAACACAAGCAATACAAGATGAGATTATTCTCTTAGTTAGGTGTGTTGTATTCTTATTAGCATTCAAGGGTTATTGCCTAGCGATCTAGCAGGTATATTCCAAATTCTTAGGTGTGCAAGCCAAGCAAATACAGGTCCATCATAGCCATCCACCTGAACTTGTCCAAGCGAGACTCCAAGTGAATCGCTGAAAACTCCAAGTCCAAGTGTTGTTATGTCGTTTGAGTTATCTTACAGAACTGAGCGAAGTGGGCTGTTACATAATACACCACTCAAAAGAAGTTTTATGCTCGAAACTTACTAAGATAGAACTCATCCAAGAACAACACTTCTATTCCAAACTTGAACATATCACGTTTATCTTCAACTCATCGGGCACACTCATCGTTCCTTTATCCATTCCAAGTCTATATATATATATATATATCCTTGTATTATATCAAATTCTTGTCTCAATCTCTATTGCGCCTAGCGCAGAGCTGCACTACTCAAACATAGGGATATTTTATAACTTGCTCACACAAGGGATAAACTAGAACTAGTTTGAACCACCCGATGTTCTATCAATTAACTTATGAGTCATGAAAATGTCCCAATAAATTACTTGGTATCGCCTGACTAAATCCAGTGTTACGCCTAACCAACATTCCAAAAATCCTTAGAACTTTAACTTCAAAATCCACCAATTCTTTGCATGTGATATTTCTCAAATCTAGATCCAATCGTATTTGATACACAATCCTCCATCCCGAGTCATCGCTCAATCACGCTATAAATCTTGCACTATCTTCCAAGTTTATCACTTGACGTCTACATGTTTTATCTTCCAAAAACGTATTCATCGAACAAGACCTAGACAATCCCTTGTTTATACCTTATGCATATCATAATCATACTCTTTCAAACACGATATACATTCTGATGACATCGTCTGCATCCTAACCAAGTCAAAATCTATATTTTGTTCAATCTTCCAGAACGATCTTCAACTTACTTCCATCCTGACATATACCAACTTAATATCCAATCCATTTATCAATACTTTATTTTTGTTTCCATCCAATCCTTGCTATTACACGATTTATCATCAAGTATCTCTCACCTTATAAAATTACCATGATACCACGATCGGAGTCGATCAAAATCCAAGGCAATTCCCATTCGATTTGTATTGTACTATCATCAAGAACATCTTCCAAGCACACGATTTTCATTCATATTCAATGCTTCATCCAAGTTTTCCATGATTCATTTCATATGCTCAATACCAACATGAATTCGATAAGTCCTCGATATTAACTTATACTTTCTTTCACATGATCCATTCGATTTTAAGTAATTCCACCGACAAATCTCCAATTTTATCGTTTGTTCCAATTACGTCGAACACTAACTCTTCTAAGGTACATATCTCAAAACAACGTCCTAATTCTAACTATTGCTACCCCAGAACTGAAGTCTTTCCCAGGCAATTTGTAAGGTTGATCATACCAACTCAAATCTCGTCAAGGGGTCGTCTGCCTAACCACTACGTCAGCTCACCAGGTCACAATTACAATCCCAATCACCATCCATAATGTGCAAATCTAGAGTACTATGCTCACCCAAAACTAAGGCCAAACCATTGTTCATTCGTACGGGATATTCTACCCAAGCTTGCATCACTCAGATTTCTAACATCAAGCATAGACCATCCTATCCAAACAAAATATCTCAAACCATATGAATCTGTTCAGCAAAGGCGTCCTAAGGTAAAATCTATTACAACACAATCCTCGATGCATCTTGTGATATTGTATGCATGTCCAACCTATCAATTTATATAGTCTATCTTCTCAGAAACATCCGCTAAAGTCTACTTATCCATCAATCCAAGTCAAGTTCACCAAGTCACGATTTAAATCTCTAAACCATAATTCTCATATCATATTCTCTAAATCATTCGACATGATTCACATATTCGTTCACCAAACCATCGAGCACTACTTACATCAATTTTCAAGCTAACTTATCCTCGACTTTGATTCATTCTCCAACCATTTATTAGAGCAATCCACAAAACTCACCGAGCTATCTCTTGTTATGCATTTATTTCATCTGAGTCATAATTTATATCAAATCTCTTCCAAAATATTAATCCCGTTGCATCGATCTAAGATCTGTCTTCAAGCATTCATTTCTTCAAGTTTATGTTGATCACAAATCTATTATTCTTCAACTAGAGAATCCTCGAGCCCATGTCTACCAATCTTCATTGCGTTCTATTTCATCGAGTTCATCCATATAATCATCGAAAATTCCCTTGCACTATATCGCATCGTTCAACCGATTATTAACGTATAAGTTATACACAAGATCAATTTCTTATCGTCATTTATATATCATCAAACTAACTTGATTCTTATCTCTAACATCAAATTCAATTCATCAATTCTTCTGAATCATTGCATATCGTCCAATCCGAATTCTCTTGCGCTAACTCTTTCTCGCATTGTCGCTTGATTAAGCTATCTTTCAATCGTACTAGTTCCATTCACATATGATCATATTGACATATATAGCTGCATTCGAGTTCCGCAAACCGCTGAGTCTGGATCGTGCACACATTCGAGTGTCACTATCCAATTCTAGAAAATAGGGTTATTTTTTATTCTTATTTGGTAAATTGTGTATTGTTTATAAATAATTATATTTATATTTAATTGATGGTTGTATTATTTTTCTATTGATTGTTTTAGGGTTTTGGCTAGTCTGGACCCATGTCAGACCCAAGTGGACCCATGTCCGACCCAACCAACACCCTTGTGAGACCTATTTTTGGGTTTAGAATTATTATTATATTTTATTTAGTTAGTTGAGGAGTTTTGGTTTAGTTAGAGTATATTTTGGAACCCCAAACCCAAATTCCAATTAGAATGACTAAAGGGGAGGGCTTTTTAGTCATTTCCATTCATGTAAACCCTTCTTTAATGCTATGGCCGGCCCCTATCCAGATCTGGACAGCAGCCCCCCCCTCCCCCCCCCCATTCTTCATTTCTTCTTCTTCCTCTCCACTCTCCACTCTTTCTTCTTCTTTTCTTCTTTCCACTTCCTATTCCAAGTAAGCATTCTCCACTTTCTTCTTCCTTCTTCTTCTATTCTTCTATGGATGTGAACCATAACCATTTAATTTTTCCTAACCTAGGTGTGTAGAGCCTAGACTTAGTGTGGAGGCTTGATTTGGAGGCTTGGAAGCTTGAGGGTGGTGATTTTATGGGTTTTGGAGACTTTGGCCTTGGGACTCCAACTTCCAAAAGGTAAACCCTAACTTTTCTCTTAGTGATTACTCTTATATAGTGTAATTAGTGATTTAGAACCTTCCTAGACCCTAAGGCTACCCGTGGAAGGAAGTTAGAACAAGTTTGGTTGTGTTTGGAGACTTTGACATTAGGTTTGGTATCAATTTTGGGTAAAATCCGAGATTGGCCCAATTTTGGGTGATGCCCTAGGTTAGACGGACCTAGGTATACGTGCTTGGGTGTCTTAAGGGTAAGTACGTGTCTCCGTTCGGACACGTAAAGTCGTGTCGTGGAGAAATGGGCGTTTCGGGCATTTTGGGGATTTTCGTCGTCGTAGGTTCTATGTGCGTGCGCGTTTTTGCCACAGACCTAGAATCGACGAGTTAGCATTTTTTATAAGATTTAGACATCGATTAGAACCCGTGGATAAATTTTGGGCCGATTTCGAGTAGGTTTGGTGTACGTTTTACAAGGTTTTGCGAACCGTACACCACGTTTTCGTCGAAATCACCGAATGGCCATTTTGACTTAGTTTCATGGTTTCGGGCTTGTGCTCACGTTGGTTTAGCTTCAGGGAGTGTGTACTAGAGTTCTCGGGTTATATTTTATATATTTATAGTTATTTATAGGTATAGGGGTCGTTGGGCGTGCGTTGGTGTTGTGTGTGGTTTTTGTGTTTGTGTATATATATATATATATATATATATATATATATATATATATATATATATATATATATATATAAGTGTGTTTATATATATGTAAATGAGTTTATATATATATATATATAGGTGTGTCTATATATATATATATATATACGTGTTTATATATGTGTATATGAGTGTATATATGTGTTTGTGTAAGTGTATCTATATATATATGAGTGTGTTTGTGTATATAATTATGCGTGCTAGCATAGGTTTTAACGGGTATAGGCGGGGTGCGTAGCCTAGGTTGAAATATTGGATACCGAGGGTATCCCGGTATCTCGAAGAGGCGAGTTTGAAGGTTTACTAGCTTAATGAGCTAGTTTTGACCTAGAATTTTAGGGGCACCCTAGTTTGACCTAGTGTTGACCATAATTGCCCTCGTTGACCTAAAAGTCAATGTTTGACCTAGGTTTGACCCAGTGTTGACTTTTTGGACCCTGGGTTGACTTTTTGACCTAAATTTTATCGGTTTGACCCGTTCGACCTAGAATAACCCTAGAGGCTTATTTTTAGTTATTTTATATCTGTTTAACTCTTTAGAACCCTTTAAATCTTGCTTTTCGTAATAGTTTCTTGCGATGCCAGTCTGGATCTCGATCCTCATCAGTTGCTCAGGACGTCCGGCGAGTACCTACCTCTGATCGTTTTCATTTCATGATAGCGTTTATATCACCTGTTCTAGAACTGTAATACTTGATTCTGACACATTTTTCATGAGCTAGTACTAGTTGGATCCCGTCATGAGATGTTATCCCCCTTACCGTGTTCAGCGGGTACTCTATCACGTGTATTTCATCATGTGCTTCGGGTATTGATTCTCATGTGCTATCATGTGCTTCGTGTGCTCTCGCCATCATGTGCGTGAGTTATTTATCATGTACGTAGCGTGTCGTGGTTGGATCCAAGAGTATTAGTGGAGGAGGGGAGTAGGAGTTGGTTATGTGATCAAAGCCAAACAGTATTTATGTGTATGTCGGTTATGCAACTCACGCATAACAGAGTTATCGTAGATTATTCATGTGCAACCTAAGCCGATCACATAACGAACTTGTGCTTAAGGCACTTAGCTAGTATTCCTGTTTGCTCACATGCAGTTACTTCTCTACTACTTGTATTGTTTTCCAGTTTTATATTGCAGCTACTTTATCTGCTCTACCATGTATTTATTTTTCTGTGCATCTTGTATACTTTTCTATTGCTAGTCACTACACCTTACCATGTATTTGGAGTTGCTTTCAGAGTTATGTACTTCGCTCCAGTCCTGACTGGGCATATTTTTTCTAGAGGATCCTGAGGATTTTTGCCCGATATTCTACGGGCCGGGCGTCGAGGAGTGTTGTGACCCGGAGACTGAGGAGGAGCCCGTCGAGGAGACGCCGTTAGCACCCTAGTTAGCTAGGTGGGTTTTTCTGGGTTGTTCCCAGTTGCTATCCTGGATGACTGTATTTATTATTTTGTTGCTTCTGTGAGATATTGTAGACTTTAGACTTGGACTGTATATTTTGGTTATTGTATTGCTCTCTTTGGTTCTTGTTTCGTTGTTGATATCTTATCGTGCTTTTACTCTTCCCCTCGTTATTGTGATTGAGGCATATATACTGCGTGGTTGCCCTCCTTTTGGAGAGGTTATATTGACAGTTTTGTGAGATATAGATTGTGACCTAGAACGGACCTTTACAGCGTTCTACCGCCGATTCTGTGGCATAGGCTGGACGTACCCACGGCTCATGCCCGATTTTTTGGGTGCGGGTCGTGACACATTTTTGGTGGCGGCCTATGCATGGTCTAGTACGCAGGTCTAGTTTTTAGGTCTACCTGCGATAGGATATAGGATATAGGCTGAGAGAGAGAGAGTGCTCAATCACAACTAGGACCCTTCCTGATTTTTTTGCTATCTTTAATTTTTCTGAAATTGTTTTCTTTTGCAATATTACTGTCCTTCTTTGATGATATCGTATCTTGCACCGTATTGACTTTTTTTGATCTGTGTTTAGGATGCCTCCAAAGACACGGTCTCAGCGCACCGTTCCAGCAGCTGCCTCCGAGAGGTCTGCTACCTCTCGTCCTGTCCGACTTCAGGCAGCCACTATCACTCCACTCACCACTCCTGTGGTCGAGGGAGCATCCGTTTCTCTCGGAGATCCTCTTACTCCTATCGATCCGAGAGTTACCCCAGTTGTTTCAGTGGTACCTCTTCCACCACCTTCTGTACCAGTAGACGTCGTATAGTTGTTTGCGTTCTTCAGAGAGATGATGGACGCACAGCACCGCCAGGAAGATATGATGAGGTTAGGCATTGAGAATGCTCACCAAGTGGCCGGCGGCAGACAGAGTGGCCCAGGTCCATCCACAGGCAGAGCAGGCTCAGCATCCGAGGTCGGGCACCATTATTGACTTTCAGAGGATGCGACCCAAGGAGTTTCGGGGTACGGAGGGGATCTTGTACGCGGACGACTGGATCGAGCACATTGAGGGTATCTTTAGGCTGGCACTGATCCCAGCCAGTATGTAGATTGAGACAGCGGGCAGCCAGATGTTCGATCTTGCCCTTACGTGGTACCATACACTTACGAGGATAGCAGTACCGGGACTGACTTAGGAGGCTTTCAAGAAGCTTTTCAAGGAGAAGTTTTTCGCGGATGTGGCTCTCAGTACTTTGGAGAGCCAGTTCGAGGCACTCGTCCAGGGGAGCATGCTGGTGGACGAGTATGCAGCAGAGTTCTGCCGTCTGGGCAGATTTGTTGAGGGTTTGAGCGAGGCAGCGAAGGTGCAAAAGTTCCACAAGGGTTTGGTCATGGCGGTCAAGTCCTTGACTAGGAGTGACCACGAGGCGACCTTTGAGCAGTTAGAGAGCGACGCTCAGAGGGCAGAGGATGACTTTGAGATAAAGACCAAGAGGAACAGAGATGCTTCTGGAGCAGGCAGCAGTGCAGGCCAAGCCAAGAGGCCGTTCCAGCAGACTCAGCAGCACCAGGGTCAAGGTCGTGCGCCCTTCTGGCAGGCTCCCCAACAGCAGAGGTAGGGACAGCAGCAGGGTCAGAGGCAGCCCATCATTTGTCCTTTCTGTAGGAAGCCAGGGAACGGATGGGACATTTGCAGGAAGAGGCTGGGCAAATATTTGTTGTATGGTGCAGCAGATCACCAGCTGAAGGATTGCCCTTCAGCACTTGCTCGTACAGCTCAGGGCGGAGGAGCCGCTCAGAAGGGACCTGCCAGAGCACCTGCAGCACAGCAGAGAGGACAACCTTTGCAGACTCAGCAGCAGAGGTTTTCCCAGCACCAGCACCAGCACAGAGGAGGACAGCAAGGGCGAGCTTTTGCCCTGACTGTAGACGAGGCTGAGCCCGTTGATGATGTGATCTCAGGTTCTGTTCTTCTTGATTCTATTCCAGCACTTACTTTATTTGATTCTGGTGCTTCCCATAGCTTTGTGTCTGTATATTTTGCTGTTAGACACCATCTTGTTGCTGAACCTTTAGCTAGACTCTGCAAGATCACGATCGGGGGTGGCATCATCCTAGTCAGTGATGTCTGCAGAGACCAGAGAGTTACCTTGGGAGACCGGGAGTTGAGTGTGTGCCTACTCGTAATGCCACTTTCGAGCTACGACATTGTACTCGGGATGGATTGGTTGAGTATGCACTGTGCTAGTATAAATTGTCGTGGAGGCAGAGTATTGTTTAGTCCGCGGGTGAGCCAGAGTTTCAGTTTGCCAGAGGAGCAGCAGAGCAGAGCGAAGGAGTCTTTTACGGAGCCCTGGTGGTAGAGCCGAGGTTGCCACATCCACTGATAGTGGAGTACATGGATGTCTTTCCGGAGGAGTTGCCAGGGTTACCTCCGGACAGAGATGTAGAGTTCTCTATAGACTTGGTGCCAGGCGCGGAGCCTATATCCCAGCATGTCTATAGACTCAGCAACAGTGAGATGATAGAGATGAAGAAGTAGGTGGATGAGCTTCAGGACAAGGGATTTATCAGATCTAGTTCTTCTTCGTGGGGTGCTCCGGTACTTTTTGTGCCGAAGAAGGATGGATCGATATGGATGTGTATCGACTACAGGGCTCTGAACAACCTCACAATCAAGAACAAGTATCCGCTGCCGCGTATTGATGATCTTTTTGACCAGTTGAGTGGAGCGAGGGTATTTTCCAGGATTGATCTGAGGACAGGCTACCACCAGGTGAAGGTCAGGCGGAAGGATATTCCGAAGAAAGCTTTTTGGACCAGGTATGGACAGTATGAGTTCATGGTGATGCCGTTTGGGTTGACTAATGCTCCGGTAGTATTCATGAATCTGATGAACAAGGTGTTCCATCAGCATCTGGACAGGTTTATGGTGGTGTATATAGATGACATCTTGGTGTATTCGAAGACCCCAGAGGAGCATGAGGTGCATCTGAGGATAGTGCTGGAGACTCTCAGGAAGGAGAAGCTTTATGGAAAGCTTTCGAAGTGTAAGTTCTTCCTTGACAAGGTTGAATTCCTTGGTCATGTGGTAACTGGAGAGGGGATCTCGGTTGATCCGAGAAAGATCATGGCAGTTGAGGCTTGGAGTGCTCCGAGTTCAGTAGCAGAGGTCAGGAGTTTTCTGGGACTGGCAGGTTACTACAGGAGATTTATTCAGAATTTTCCCGGATTACAGAGCCATTGTCTAGGCTGACCCGGAAGAACGTGGAGTTTGTTTGGTCAGAGGAGTGCTAGGTCACCTTTGATGAGCTGAAGAAGAGGTTGACGACAGCTCCAGTGTTGACGTTGCCATCAGGGTCTGGAGGATTCACTATCTATAGTGATGTATCGGGGAAGGGACTGGGTTGTGTGTTGTAGCAGAATGGGAGGGTGATTACCTATGCTTCTAGGCAATTACGTCCTCATGAGAAGAACTATCCTACCCACGATTTGGAGTTGGCAGCGGTCATCTTTGCTCTGAAGTTGTAGAAATACTATTTATACGAAGAGCGTGTGGAGATCTTTACAGACCACAAGAGCTTAAAGTATGTGTTTACCCAAAAAGAGCTGAACATGAGGCAGAGGAGATGGTTGGAGTTGATGAAAGACTTTGACATATTGTTGCAGTACCATCCAGGGAAGGCGAACGTAGTTATGGATGTGCTGAGCAGGTATCCGGTAGCTATGTGCCTGACTACAGATCGTTATCTTCTGGAAGATCTAGAGAGCTTGGACTTTGAGGTGATAGTGCCTGGAGTTGAGATACAGATATTGGGGACTGCAGATTCAGTCAGAGTTGGTAGACCGGATCAGGGCTACACAGTTTGAGGATGAGTCCCTGAGGAGCATCAGGGCGCAGGTTCAGATTGGATTATCAGATGACTTCACCATTGCTGATGATGGTTCATTGCGGCACGGTACCAGGTTGTGTGTGCTGAGTGGGTCATTGTGCGAGGAGGTTCTTCAGGAGGCGCATCGATCCCAGTACTCTATGCATCCAGGTGCCAACAATATGTATATAGATCTGAGAGAGCATGTATGATGGTACGGGATGAAGCGGGAGATAGCGCGCTTCATATCCTGATGCTTAGTGTGCCAGCAGGTGAAGGCGAAGAGGCAGAGGCCAGGAGGTTTGCTCCAGCCGTTACCCATTCCGGAGTAAAAATGGGAGCATGTGACCATGGATTTTATTTTCGGACTTTCCCGTTCTCCAGGCGGGAAGGATGCGATTTGGGTCATCGTAGACAGGTTGACCAAATCGGCCCACTTTCTACCATTCAAAGTGGGTACATCTACAGAGAGACTAGCAGAGATGTATGTGTGCCAGATAGTCAGACTGCATGGAGTTCCTGTGAGCATAGTATCAGATGACAGTCGCTTTACTTCGTATTTCTGGAGGAGTCTGCAGGCTAGCTTGGGCACCCAGCTCAAGTTTAGTAGTGCACACCCACAAAAAGACGGTCAGTCAAAGAGGACTATTCAGACACTCGAGGATATGCTTCGCACTTATGTTCTGGATTTCAAAGGCTCTTGGGAGGATCACTTGCACTTGGTAGAGTTTGCTTACAACAACAGCTACCAAGCCAGTATCGAGATGTCACCATTCGAGGCGTTGTATGGACGGAGGTGTCGCACTCTGTTATCATGGGATGATGTAGGCGAGAGATCTTTGCTTGGCCCGAAGATGGTGCTTGATGCAGTGGAGAAGGTCAAGCTCATTAGAGATAGACTTCGGGTGGCGCAGGACAGGCAGCGGCATTGGGCCGATAGCCACCGGGGACCTTTGGAGTTTGAGGTATAGCTTAGAATCTAGATTTTGTTCTTGTGTTTGCTTGTGATTGCTTGTTTTAGATTAAGTGCTGAGACCTTGTTTGTGCTAGGTTGGAGATCTGGTGTTCCTAAGGATTTCTCCGACGCGGGGCACTATTCGCTTTGGTGGAGGCGGAAAGCTTAGCCCACGTTTCGTCGGACCCTTCAGCATCCTTGAGAGGGTCGGCGCTGTGGCGTATAGGCTAGATTTGCCGCCTACGCTAGAGGAAGTTCATGATGTGTTCCACGTGTCACAGTTAAGAAGGTATGTGGCGGATCCCAGTCACGTATTGGATCACTCAGAGATCGTGGTGGGCCCTACTCTTAGCTATCCAGAGCAGCCGGTGGAGATTCTGGATCGGCGGTAGAAGGTGTTGAGGAACCAGACTATTCCCTTGGTTCGCGTCGCGTGGAGGCATCACTCTCCAAGTGAGTCGACATGGGAGAGGATGAAATGCGCGAGCGATACCCCTATCTTTTTGAGCCCTGAGGTATGGTTCTTTTCTTTTCCTTGCATTCCTGTCCTAATTTCGTCTTTTAATTTCGAGGACGAAATTATTTTAAGGAGGGTAGGCTTGTCACTACCCAATTCTAGAAAATAGGGTTATTTTTTATTTTTATTTGGTAAATTGTGTATTGTTTATAAATAATTATATTTATATTTAATTGATGGTTGTATTATTTTTTTATTGATTGTTTTAGGCTTTTGGCTAGTCTGGACCCATGTCAGACCCTAGTGGACCCATGTCTGACCCAACCAACACCCTTGTGAGACCTATTTTTGGGTTTAGAATTATTATTTTATTTTAGTTAGTTGAGGAGTTTTGGTTTAGTTATAGTGTGTTTTGGAACCCCAAATCCAAATCCAAATTAGAATGACTAAAGGTGAGGGCTTTTTAGTCATTTCCATCCATGTAAACCCTTCTTTAATGCTATGGCCGGCCCCTATCCAGATCTGGACAGCAGCCCCCCCCCCCCCCCATTCTTCATTTCTTCTTCTTCCTCTCCACTCTTTCTTCTTCTTTTCTTCTTTCCACTTCCTATTCCAAGTAAGCATTCTCCACCTTCTTCTTCTATTCTTCCATGGATGTGAACCCTAACCATTTGTTTTTCCCTAACCTAGGTGTGTAGAGCCTAGACTTAGTGTGGAGGCTTGATTTGGAGGCTTGAGGGTGGTAATTTTAAGGGTTTTGGAGACTTTGGCCTTGGGATTCCAACTTCCAAGAGGTAAACCCTAACTTTTCTCTTAGTGATTACTCTTATATAGTATAATTAGTGGTTTAGAACCTTCCTAGACCCAAAGGCTACCCGTGGGAGAAAGTTAGAACAAATTTGGTTGTGTTTGGAGACTTTGACATTAGGTTTTGTGTCAATTTTGGGTGAAATCCGAGATTGGCCTAATTTTGGATGATGCCCTAGGTTAGACGGACCTAGGTAGACGTGCTTGGGTGAGTACGTGTCTCCGTTTGGACACGTGAAGTCGTATCGCAGAGAAATAGGCATTTCGGGCGTTTTGGGGGTTTTCGTCGTCGTAGGTTCTATATGCGTGCGCGTTTTTGCCACGGACCTAGGATCAACGAGTTAGCATTTTTTTCTAGGATCTAGACATCGATTAGAACCCGTGGATAAATTTTGGGCCAATTTTGAGTAGGTTTGGTATGCGTTTTACGAGGTTTTGCGAATCGCACACCACGTGTTCGTCGAAATGACCGAATGGCCATTTCGACTAGTTTTCGTGGTTTCGGGCTTGTGCGCGCATTGGTTTAGCTTCGGAGAGTGTGTGCTAGAGTTCTCGGGTTGTATTTTATATATTTATAGTTATTTATAGGTATAGGGGTCGTTGGGCGTGCGTTGGTGTTGTGTGTGGTTGTTGTGTTTGTGTGTGTCTATATATATATATATATATATATATATATATATATATATATGCGTGTGTGTCTGTGTGTGTGTGTGTGTGTGTCTCTATGTATATATAAGTGTGTTTATATATATGTAAATGAGTTTATATATATATATAGGTGTGTCTATATATATATATATATATATATATATATATATATATATATATATATATATATATATATGAGTGTGTTTGTGTATATAATTACGCGTGCTAGCATAGGTTTTGGCGGGTATAGGCAGGGTGCGTAGCCTAGGTTGAGATATTGGATACCGAGGGTATCCCGGTATCTCGATGAGGCGAGTTTGAAGGTTTAGTAGCTTAATGAGTTAGTTTTGACCTAGAATTTTAGGGGCACCCTAGTTTGACCTAGTGTTGACCATAATTGCCCTCGTTGACTGTAAAAGTCAATATTTGACCTAGTTTTGATCCAGAGTTGACTTTTTGGACCTCGGGTTGACTTTTTGACCCAAATTTTATCGGTTTGACCCGTTCGACCTAGAATAACCCTAGAGGCTTGTTTTTAGTTATTTTATATCAGTTTAACTCTTTAGAACCCCGTTTAATCTTGCTTTTCGTAATAGGTTCTTGCGACGTCATTCCGGATTATGATCCTCATCAGTTGCTCAGGACGTTAATCATTTTCATTTCATGATAGCGTTTATATCACTTGTTCTAGAACTGTAATAATTAATTCTGACACATTGTTTCATGAGCTGGTACTAGTTGGATCCCGTCATGAGATGTTATCCCGCTTACCGTGTTCAGCGGGTACTCTATCACATATATTTTATCATGTTCTTAGGGTATTGATTCTCATGTGCTATCATGTGCTTCGTGTGCTCTCGCCTTCATGTGCGCGAGTTATTTATCATGTACGTAGCGTGTCGTAGTTGGATCTAAGAGTATTAGTGGGGGAGGGGAGTAGGAGTTGGTTATGTGATCAAAGCCAAACAGTATTCATGTGTATGTCGGTTATGCAACCCACGTATAACGAAGTTATCGTAGATTATTAATGTGCAACCTAAGCCGATCACATAACGAACTTATGCTCAAGGCACTTAGCTAGTATTCCTATTTTCTCACATGCAATTACTTCTCTACTACTTGTATTGTTCTCCAGTTTTATATTGCAGCTACTTTATCTACTCCACCATGTATTTATTTTCTTGTGCATCTTGTATACTTTTCTATTGATAGTCATATATACCTTACCATGTATTTGGAGTTGCTTTCAGAGTTATGTACTTCGCTCCAGTCCTGACTGGGCATATTTTTTCCAGAGGATCCTGAGGATTTTTGCCCGATATTCTATGGGTCGGGCGTCGAGGAGTGTTGTGACCCGGAGACTGAGGAGGAGCCTGTCGAGGAGACGTTGTTAGCACCCTAGTTAGCTAGGTGGATTTTCCTGGGTTGTTCCCAGTTGCTATCCTGGATGACTGTATTTATTATTTTGTTGCTTCTGTGAGATGTTGTAGACTTTAGACTTGGGCTGTATATTTTGGTTATTGTATTGCTCTCTTTGGTTCTTGTTTTATTGTTGATATCTGATCGTGCTTTTACTCTTCCCTTAGTTATTGTGATTGAGGCATATATACTGCGTGGTTGCCCTCCTTTTGGAGAGGTTATATTAAAAGTTTTGTGTGATATAGATTGTGACCTAGAATGGACCTTTACAGCGTTCTACCGCCGATTCTGCGGCATAGGCTAGACGTACCCACGGCTCATGCCCAATTTTTTGGGTGCGGGTCGTGACATCGAGGCATCCCCCAAGTATATGAATTTCAACCAAACTTAGTGATAGCAAAGTTGGTTTGAGTTCAGCATATCGCTGAGTCTGGATCATACATATATTTAAGGCACCCCCAAAATACATGTATTTCAGCCAGCTTAGCAATAACGAAGTCGGTCAAGCTATGGAAAATACACCATAAATTCTATGAAACTTTCAATCCTCGACACGAAGTTCATCTATTTGATTCAATTCTCACCATATAATCTTTTCTGATTTTCTTATTCCTTCTCAACCAAGTAATTCATTTCAAATCTTTATCCGACATTATCCCAACTTCTACTCAATTTTTACAGAACCGTTCGAGTAATTCTTGCACGAGACACATGATATCAAATTTTCCTGCTACACAAGTTCTAAGGCTTTGCATTGATCTCTTGCACAATTTTGTGTTGTTGATCGGCTCGTTGCTATCCTAAAATCCATGATCCAAAGAACGTTCCTTAAAATTTTCCCATACACCACTCAGATTTAAGCCACACAAAAATCTTTAAAATTATGTTCACATCGCTAAACATCCAACTGATGCGTTCCTTAAAACCCAAGCACGATCCTCTATTTCGTATCAACGGTATCGTCTTTCCCAAAATTAGCTTCATTGATAGATATCTCTCAATTTCGTGATTCGAATCCAACTTATCTCAAAACAACATTCTAATCTCATACACAAGCATGCTAGCACCAAACAAGTCCAATATGTAACACCCATTGCTCAGCCCACAAGGTCTTCTGTATAGCTGTCATGCTCAAGAAAATATCCATATGAGATCCATTCAACTAGCTAGACTTATTGTATGGAACATCCCAAGGAACATTGAGAGAGAGCGTCTAACGTATTACCCACGAAAAAGTTTCAAGCAGAGAAAATTGATATAAGACCAAGGACGTAAAGCCGAGCTCTGATACCAATATGTCACGCCCCAGCCCCGCAGGGCCATTCGTCCTTGCATGGGCATGATGTCACGCGAGTCTAAGTAGTGCCCGTGCAAGGTCGGGCATAGAACGGAAGGTGAGATAACAAGTTCGCAAGGTCAATATAACGGAAGCACAAAATGAACACAAGTATGATACAAAAATTAGATCTTTATTGATTCTGAATAAGTATTACAAGCGGCGCTAGGCCGATATTACAAGTCGCTCAAACTCTCCCTCTCGAAACAATAAAGGCATGCCAAGTGGCTTACAACATAGAATGATACATAGACGATGTTCCAATATTATGTCCTATATATGTTCTTCTGCTTCGGATGCAACACTCCAAGACTCAAGAGCGAACTTCACGCCTTAGGGCACACGAGGGGACACTCTGCACCGAACGAGGTTCTCCCGTACCCTGTACACAATCTGGTGGGTTATTATTACATTGAATGCACTAGTGGGGAGGCTTTTTGCCCGCTCAACAAATCCAACACGTTCAATTAATTATGTCCACGCTATCATTGTTATCTTTCTAGTCTTGCCTTAGGATTAGTTTTATGGCATAGATATAAAGTCTAACTCATGTGGCAATACGTCGTGCGATGTAAGAGTAACATGGTGATACTTACCAACTTATAATTCGTCCTTCCATGTCCAAGGTAAACCAAGTTAAACCGAGGACGAATATATATAAATCAAGGAATCGCATAAGCAAACACAAGTGTCAAATATGTACAGATGTCTTAGGTGAATGATGCTCTATTGTTCAAATATGTTTCTAACTCATATGGATGATGCTCTATTGTTCAAATATGTACAGATGTCTTATACTCATATCTGTTCAGGTATTCCAGATTATTAGATGCGATGCAATAAATCGCACACGGATTGTTGCTAAGCGGTGATGACTTAATCTATATGAACAGGAGTCGCTGGCATAGCCATAAAGGACCTTGATATAGTCTTGAGCAAGAATGGTGTACAATACAAAGAACATGAGGCATTACATGCCATCATTCCCGCACATGATACTACTAATCTTAGAGCGAGAATGGCGTGAGGAACATAAAACTCTACACGCCATCCTGCCCGCACATAAAAAATACTGTGTGAGGTTCTGTATAGATCGGATCAGCCCCGGTGCCCCGGAGATCGTCCGCGGAACGAGATTCAAAAATCTTCCTTGTGCACCAAGTTGTTCGCGACTATGCAAGTCTTGGATCTTCCAGATTCACGACATAACATGTTCAATCTTGATTCTCTTTAAGCCATTAGATGATGCGTAGTCTCTTGGGCGGAGATATGTGTAGCTCTAGGTACTCGAGGCACATACACCATCCCGCACGCTCGAGAGAGACTACTAAGGATCTGAATACCTGAATGAGTCTTGCTTAACTTGTTATGATGCAGTCCCCTAGTTTGGGAATTGCCTTGGCAACCTAACGGCCCCGAATACTTTCAGGTTCATACTTGCACAGAATGACTATTTGATAGTCTTCCGACTAAACTAGATGATGCAAGACATGTATAGTATTACAAGGTCGTGGCACGAATCCACGAGATAAGTATAGCACATATAAAGGTAAAATATTATACTTGATCATATAAAAGTCTACTCAAAACATAAGAAGGAGTCTACTTGCACGAAGCTAAGGTAGCATGCGAGGGTCCAACTATAAGCCAAATTTTATTTCTATGTTCTAACACAAGCAATACAAGATGGAATTATTCCATTAGCTATGTACGTTGTATTCTTATTAGTATGCAAGGGTTATCGCCTAGCGATCTAGCAGGTATATTCTAAACTCTTAGGTGTGCAGGACAAGCAAAGACAGGTTCATTGTAGCCACCCACCTGAATGAGGGCTTGCCTCAGCCAAGCGAGACTCTGAGTGAACTGCTGAAAACTCCAAGTCCAAGTGTTGATATGTCGTTTGAGTCATCTTGCAGAACTGAGCGAAGTAGGCTATTACACTCAGATCAATCAATATCTTGATGGTCGTCATCCGCGCTACTGGAGCATATATGTCAAATTAGTCGATCCTCTGCTTCTGAGAAAACCTCTTGGCTACCAGTCTTGCCTTGAACTTGTCAACAGTTCTATCGGCCTTCGGCTTCTTCTTGAAGATCTACTTGCATCAGATTGGTTTATCTCCTTCAGGTAGATTGACCAACACCCAAGTATTATTGGAGGTTATTGAGTCATACTCATCATTGATAGCCTTCCTCCAGAAGACAGCGTCTCTGGACTTCATTGCCTCATCATAGGTAAGCAGATCTGCTTTTACATGATAGGTGACGAAATTATCTTTGAAGTCCTTTTGTCTCCTCACTCTCTTAGGCATTGGTTCTGCGAGTTCTGGTTCAAATGTCATCTATGGAATGACCACTTCTTCTTGTACCATAACTTTATTGGAAGCGTTAGCCTCCTGTGCACCCACATTATTCTCTGGAATGTCCACGATAACAATTTTTTTGTTCCTTGCAAATTTATCTTCAAAGAATTATGCATTGTGACATTCAATGATATGATTTAATTTTATATCAAAAACCTTCGAGCATCACTCTTTTTCGCATAACCCAGGAAGTTGGTCTTTATAGTCCTCGTACCCAGCTTTTGAATCTTCAAGTCCGGAAGCTTCACATATGCCAGACAACCCCACACTCGAATGACATTCAAGTTGGGTCTGACTTTGAACCAGAGTTTATGAGTAGTGACATCGAAAGTTGCGTACGGCACTCTGTTCATAATGAACGTAGCCGTTAGTGCATCTTCTCTCCAGAAGCTGTTTGGAAGACCCGCAATCAATAGTATTGAGTTTATCATCTCTGTCAACGTCATGTTCTTCCTTTTTGCTACTCCATTCAATTGAGAAGAACACGGAGCAGTTGTCTCATTGACGATTCTATTTTCTTTGCAGAATGATGTAAATTCAATTGATATATACTCTCCACCTCGATCACTTCTGAGTCTCTTGAGCTGTTGGCCGGTTTGATGTTCAGTCTCAGCCCTGAACTCCTTGAACTTCTCGAATGCTTTATCTTTTATCTTGAGCAGATAGACAAACACGTACTTCGAGTAGTTGTCGATGAAAGTAATGAAGTATTTCATCTTGGCCTTTGTAGAGAACTACTTGAAGTCACAGATATATGAGTGCACAAACTCTAGAAGATTAGTGCTTCGGTTTACCCATTTGAACGATTTTCTTGTGATCTTTGTCTGTGCACAGACCTCACACGTCTCCACCTCCTTAACCCCCATTTGGAGATAAGCCCTAAACTAGACATCTTGCGGTACGAAGTACATGTCCTAGTTTAGGGTCTCATAACTCTTATAATGAGACTTTTCTCACAAGCAGAAGCTTAAATATCTATTTGATACAAAATTCCTTATTTTAAAGTATGTCTCCTGCCAAGATATCACCATCTGGCAACCATGGATGTTCACCCTCAAGTTTGCAACAGACTTCCTAAGATCAGGTCCTTGGTAATCACTGGTACTTAGCTACATGCATGTCATGCCCCAATCTCCCGTAAGCTTGATCGTCCCCGCTGAACGTGAATTATCATGTTTCAGCGCTCCACAGGACAACCATTCTCATCAAGACGTGATAATGTGTGAGCCTGGATTTGCACTCGCACAAGGCGATGTTGTCAAACATCAAAGTTATCATCGAAATAACCAAGTTGCAGTGAAAGTCAAGTACTGTGTATCAAGCACACATCAGAGTATACGTAGCGAAGATCTCGATAGGGTCCAAATAAAAATGGCACAAAGGAGAATGCCACAAAGGCGATGCAATACTCTTTCTCTTTCTCTTGCCCATAAAGGTACTTACCGTTCCATACATCATATTTCGTATATCCAAGCAGCACTACTACACCTGCGTACCTGAAATAATGCCCATAAATGTGGGTCAGTACATAGCCGTACTGGTGAGCGGGGTAACACACTCGTCTAAACAGACACTAAGTAGAATAGTGAATGCAAACAGTTATATGGTGATATTTCTACTTGAATCCTAGATTCATTTCATGGTATAGGTATGACATGTTAAGAAAAACTGTAAAGCAGGTTAAACATGCAAGCATTCAACCCAAGCAAATATACAAGTAGATATATATCCAACTCAAAGGGAAACTAGCATGCAAACTGTCCTACTCAAACCCAAGTAGCGCGTGAACCTATCGAATCATAATTCAAGCCTTACTATCTATTATCAAACTATGCCACAATCCAAGCCTTACTAATCCAATTATCGATATGCACACTCTTGCCTGAGGCAAGGTG